>JAWZYU010000008.1:77495191-78095191 GCA_038380435.1 Ryuthela nishihirai | reverse complement strand
TGAATCCATCTGTTCCTTTTTGTGTAGGACAAATTTTATGGAACAGAGTGTGTTATTACGATGATCAATCAAATCTCCCAGCAAGACAGATTATAAATTAGTTTTATGCTAATTGGATCCTGAATATCGGATCTGTTCTCCATTGTTTTTATGTATTTGCTAATACACTTGTCCCTGAAAATCCACTAAATATATGAATTTTATTTTTATTATCACTTATACTATATTTCTTATTTGATTTTTTATTGTATAAATAATTTTTATGATATAAATATAAAAATCAAGATTTAAAAAATAAATTTTTAACAAAAAACTAAGTTTTGTATAAAATCAGCAAATCGGTTCTTAATAAAATCTCTGTTTAACTTTTTCTAGTTTGAAAATTTAAATAGAGATTGTGATTGAATGGTAAAGCCGGTAAACATATTTTCAGACGATATTTACACATATAATAGATGCCCACGTTAGCTCAATTTTTAAAGGTAGGTTTTAAATTTTTAAGGCAGGGAATTCATTCTTTATTTTAATGAGAGAAAACCGAATTTACAACGCAGTTTTTATCTTATTGATAGCTGGAGAATTTTTGTATAATTCAGAGAATTTTAGTAAAATCTTTGATTACAAGAAACTATGAATATTTAATCATTTGATTTGTGCAATATGTCATAGGTGTTTAACTTGTTTGTTAACTCATATTTTATATTTTAGCTACTATTATATAAAGAAAGATGTAACGGTTCAAACGTTTTTGTGTTCCTGATTTTATTTCGTCTAACATTTATTTGATTTTGATAAATAGCTACTAAATTTTTCAAAATGTATAGAAGAGAAAATAATGCAAATTTAAAGTCCTTTATTAAAAAATTAACATTTTTTTATTCGACCCAATCACCACACTAATAGTAATGTAATTCAGATCATGTCGTTTCAACTGTATCTCTTTATTGCGTATCACAACTTATGAAAATAAGGTAAACTTATCTTTTGATTAATTACTATGCTAAATTTTTTCCTATGTCACTCTTATGTCTCGTCTTATCGGCAAACCCTATTATGTGACAACCGGTGTTATAACTGAGTGGACACAAAAGGAACTATGAGACTGCGCAGTTGTCATTTCGAGAGGTCTTCAAATCATAGGTCAATAGTCGAATGATCGAGTGTCAATCAACTAGGATCTGAGAAATCTGCTTAAATATAAACCGCGCACCCTCTTTGTTTTTCCCGTAGTATCACCACTTGACACTCAAACTCAACATTTTTCTACATCCATTGCGACACTGCTTCAAATCTGGAAATTTCATAAGCAGTAAATTAATACCGAGCCCACTTTTAATTATTATTAATATTTGTAAACTTCTTCCATCCTCTTTATGTACAACTGTGCGAAGTGTCAGAAGGCAACGTCTCGATTTTGAGATCATTTGTGTGTACGGTTTTCTCCTCAAGTTTAATAAATATGCTAAGTATCCATTTTCTACTTTGGATGCATTTTTATCATGAAAGTGAATTTTGCAATGAAAGTATTATGAATAATTAGAAATCGGAACCGAACGAGTTTTTGAAATTTGATGCGATTGAAAATAATAAAATTAGTAATATATGAATTATAAAGCACTAACACCCTTTATGGAACAACACATACGTTAGCTGTTAACTAGTGTTGTATATAATAATGCTACGAATTAAGTGGATGAAAACAGAGCGTGAATTCAAATAAATAATTAGTATATAACAATTATAATTCTAAAACAATGTAATTTAAAACAAAAGTATGGATAAAATCATTTATATAAACTAAAGTCAACCAACAGCATATCTATATCAGTATAAAAATAAATCTTCAAAAGAACTTAGTATCTTATTACTATTTACACTCAAATTATAAAATAAGGTATATATCAGTCGATGAGCAGTACAATCATGTTTGTACACAAATCTGCAACGAGAATAATCTTACAAATTCTTGTAAGCAAAACTAAATATAACTATACCCCAATTGATGAACTCTTCCTACACTTGAAAATCAGCACTTGGAAAAACACTTGAAATCAGCTCTGCATGTTCGACTAACATTTTAATCAGGAACAGAATCTCCTCATTCACACTTTTCAGTGTCCTAAACGTCCATATTTTTCTTGTTATTCCACTAATAGAATCACACTAATAACTTATTTAATCTCCCGCGCACACACCACATAAAACAATTCTTTAGACCATGTTATCGATCACAAACAGAGACTAACTAAGTTTCTTTTCACACTCCAACTCCTATTTTTTACACAATTCTTTCTTCCTTACTTTTCAGTTAGGTTCTTTGTTCTAAGTCCTTGGTGACGTAATTCTCACGCCGTAGTTCACACGAGCACCAAGACGAGACATCACATCACATTGTGTTGCGACAGATTAACGTTCGTTGTAGCACGTTTATCTGTCGTAACAACATTAATAACATGAAACAAATGGTTGAAAATATTTTCTAACGGAAATTAGCCTATATCCTGCAGATAGGATTTAAACTTTGTATGCAATCAGCAAAATTTCAAAGGATTGTTTATGTTACGTGTAAAGAATGGCCAATAAAATCCATATTATATTTTACAAAACTATATCGATATATGCAGAATGAGGCAACCCCACAACGAAACTGGGAATTTTAAATTAAGGACGCTGGTGGTAAGAAGGTGAATTACCTTCCTAATAGGTTCAGTGAATTATTATTTGAACTAATTTTAAATTATTCCATGAAGTAATATGTGGCTACCTTTATAATGCTTTGACATCTGATTCCATTAAGATTAAATTTTATGACGTTCCTTAGGAGAATTGGAAGTAAATATTTTTAATAGGGTATATACAAAAAAAAAACGATATTTCTCAGGGGAAAACAGTAACTTCAACAGTTACTGTTATTCCTTAGAAATGATTTTTTGTTATACAGGTTGAATCTGAAAAAGTGGGCAAAACTTTACGGGGTGGTAGAACGCAGCTATACGAGCAATATTCGTCATAGAATGTATGGTCGGAACGCAAGCGGTGAGAAGTTAAAAGGTAGTTTTCCACTGTCACATTTAAAGAATGAACACAAGAAGGAGAGGTGATACTTCAGAAAACATTTTATTAACAGGAATGTAATTGAGGTACATGCTCAAAAAAATTGCTCAAAAGAGCATATCCGCCATTTCGTGGTTAGTATAACCAGCCATCCTCTCGGCAATCCACGGTAGAAATGCCGTTGGGTGCGAGGACCGACCCTTTTATACCATTTCCAACGCCACCTAGCGGTTCGCCGTTTGCGTTCCGCCCATACTTTTTATGACGAATATTGCTCGTATAGCTGCGTTCTACCACCCCGTAAAGTTTTGCCCACTTTTTCAGATTCACCCTGTATATATTTTTCGATATAATAAAACAAATGCTGAGGAAAATTAGATGAATATTTGGTGATAATATTATTACCTATCTTCCTATTGCTTTAAGCTTGACATTTGTCGGTTTGTCAGTTTGTTAGTTTGTGGATTTGTCAAAATATTTATTCCACCATATCTTTCTAACGCAATGGAGAAGCCTAATGATATATGTGTCAAATAAAAGTGTTGTTGTGGAGAGTGTCAGAGGCTATAAAAAAATTCACCTGCCATGCTTTCTTCCACACTAAAAGAGGGGAAATATGAAAACTATTCTTCCGCTACATCTCCAGAAAGCGAGTGCCGAAAGTACCAAGCTATACGTCAAATGAAAGCTTCTAAGGCGGGAAGTATCATTTAGTGAATGTTTAAAAAAAAATGTAAAAATTTAACCCACATGCTTTCTCCCCACCCCCGAAAAAAAGGGAGGAAATATGAAAACGATTGTTGCCCTATATCTCATTGAACGCGAGTGCGGGAAGTAGCAAACTATGAAAGTCAAAGCAAGCTAACAAGTCAAATGAAAGCTTGTGACTTGGGGAATGTCATAAGCTATAAAAAAAATTGACCCTCATTCTTTCTTCCCCTTAAAAAAGGGGTAATGTGAAAATTATTCTTCTGCTATATTTCTCCAGAACGTGAATGCCAAACGTGGCCAGCTCTACATCAAATGAAAGCTTTGATGCGTGAAATGTCATAGCTATTAACATTGAACCCCCAAGCTTTCTACTCCCTTAAAAAACGGGAAATGTGAATGTCTTTCTGCTATACCTTCCGAACCCGAGGACCTACAGTTACCAGTTAGGTTGGGTTGTTTTACCTCTGAGCGGCACTTTTTTGCACACCATGGACTAAATGGCCAGGTCACATGGACCCCGAAGGTTCAGAGAAGGTTGGGGGAGGGGACCCACTGGAACAGCTGTTGAGAGACAGATGGTAGCCTCCCGTCAAGGCCATCCAGCGTGTTCTTTAACGTGCACAGGGTATGGCTCTCCCGCACACGGGGCCACGGCTTAACGTCCCATCCGACGTCCCCTACTGACCGTGGGCAGGGCGTGGAATTTTGCGGAGATAAATCTCAACGCTGACCCAGCTGGGACTCGAACCTGGGAACTACAGATTACGAGCCTGGCGCGCTACCGACTGAGCCACCCCCGCCCCTACCAGTTAGGAGTCCAATGAAAACTCAGGTAATGTCCGTCGTAAACTATTTCGAAATTTGTTCCACTTTTCTCCTACCCCTTAATAAAAGGGGAGGGGTGGATTTTCTCGGGGTTAGAATTTAACGAGTTATATCTCAAAGTAAAGCTTGTGACGTCTGCAGTGTCATGGGCTACCTCAAACACGATTCCAAAAGGTAGGAAAAATGTAGTCGATGTTTGTGATTCATGCATCAAATGACAGTTTTTGAAGGTCGATGTTTTTAGTGACAAAAGAAAATGAGTGAATTAAAACGTTTAAAAAATCTCTATCTTCCTAGACCATAAAAAGTAGAAAATAAACCTAAAGCATATAGATAATGCAATCAGTCACTGAGTTCTTATTCCCTTCAAAGGAAGATGGGGAGCCGTTTTACCTACACAACAAGATTTTCCGGCGTACTACCTTCCTAGGAAGTGAATATGAACTCAGTGACTGATCGATATGCTTTAGGTTTATTTTGTACATTTTATGGCCTGTATATAATAGGTATTTTTTTAAAAAATTAATTTTTTTATACATTAAATCTTCGTAATATTTCTACTGTAAACAGTAGAAATATTACTAATAATATGAGACATTCCTTATTATCGTTCCCTAGCATTCATGCATTTAAAAGTATATTTAATCTAAAAGAAATTTTTAAATTGATTACTGAAATGCTAAATGCATGTCAAATACGAAAAAGATGAAAAATATAGAGAAAGAAAATGTAATTTTTCACAATAACTTTATTTAAAGTTAGGATATTAAATTTTAATGTTTTTGGAAGGATGTTTTTGGAATTGACATAACATGAAAAGCTTGAAAAGAATTCATGTTTCTTATGGTTTGTGGTAGCCACGATCTTTGGAGATTTCGTATGGAAGCTCTTCTGCACGACGATTGATATTTATAAATTAGGTTTTCAAACTTCAATGTTATTCGAATTTTTGTTTTCTTTTTCACTTGTCAAAGGTGTAAACAAGAAATGGAAATAGGATACAGTTCCCAATTATAGACATTAAATACTGTATATGTGCATTTTTTTATTACTAAACATTTTGGAAATAAACATTTTTCAGAGTCAGTGTATATAAAATTAGTCACCTGGTGCAAACAATTGAAAACCTTGCCTAGCAGAGGGAAAATAACGCGGCAAAATTGCTCCTCATCCTGGTTAGGCGACTTCACTGCAATGTACATATTTTCCCAGCTTAGAGGGCGGCTGATATCGAAAGTTTTCCTTACGACTATGGAATGGACACTCCTTGCTTAAAATACAGTGGGCAGATAATGTCAAACTGGACTTTGTCAGAATTCGAAACTGCAGCAACTGTGCGTAGAATAGACGTTTATGTAGAACTATATTACACAAATTGGTTGGACATCCATAGTCGATGTCTGCTTGTGAATTGTATTTGTAGTGGTCCTAATGTGGATTTTTTTATGTATGTGTATTTAAAGTTTCTTTTTCTGTAAAGACTTGAACATTAGCTTTCAGTGATTGTTCCATTAGGGAATTAAGACATAAACCTTTAGTATTTAGAAATGGAAGTTTGAGGATTTTCATTTCTCAGATTTTTATAACGTAGTTGAAGCAGATTGATATACCTTGTAGAAAGGGTTCCTAAGAATAAAAGTTGACTAATTATTTTAACTAGTTTGACTAATTGTCTTTTACCCATTAGAAGAAAGAGAAAAATATTTTAATTTTTTTGGCTCGCATTGTAATTGTGGGATAGCAGGTATCCACCAATGTTAATTAAGAAGTGATAGAATGAAATTGAGTATACACTACCGTGTACAATCACTCTTAACATTGCGATACTTTGAAATAACTTTATCATATTTTTCAGGTATATTTTCATGTACAGCTTTAAAGTTTCCTACTTTGCAAGATAGCTTTAGTAAACTGTGGTGTTACACCCAAAACTGCAGAAAACTGACCTACGATTTCAAATCAAAGCCCGCACTTTGATAGATAATTTCTAGGCTGCGATGAAAATTGAATTTCTTGGCTTCCTTTAACTCCGTTGGTAAATTGTTCCTCTTAAGCCTGTTCTTCACATTTCATAACATCCCTAACCCTATTTTTTTCCTCAAACGTACTTTGGTCAAAATTAGCTTTACAAAACAAATCATTGTCGGCCATTTTTCAATATTCAAATTCAGGTGATATATTTCTGTCAGTTCATGCCAAGGTCTTCGTGGCCTTCCGTGGAGCCGCAGAGTTTCTGAATTACTGCTCTAGGAAACAACTTTAAAATGCGTTCTCTTGAGCTAAAAATGTGATATTTGCTTGTGATGGTAAAATGCACTTAGATACCGTTATACAGGTTGATTCAAAATGTCTTAGACAAACTGTAAAGGTAGGTCAGGAAAACAAAAACAAACCATTTTTATATAGGAACATATAGCCGCAAACGCCACCCGAGTGTGCTAAAGGGTGTTATTTGCCATAAATTGAGTTGGGCATCATTCGAGTCGTTGACATTGCGGGAGAAGATGCACCGTTACAGTAATACTGAGATGGCAGATATACACTTACCTTATGTGGCAGCGAATGGAAACGGACGAGCCACGGTGCGATTGTATCGTGAACAGTTCCCAAACGGACGCGTGACCCATCATTAAACGTTTGCGCATTTGCACCACAGATTGTGTCAAACTGGATCTTTCGAAGTAAACAGCTATTGTGGTCAGGACCAAACGACGCGCACACCTGTCATGGAAGAAGCGGTCTTAGATAAAATTGAATGCAATCCAAGTACAAGCACACGAGCTATTTCGCATCACATTCGTGTACCTCAACCCAGCGTGTGGCAAGTATTACACGAGGAGTTGTTACACCCTTTCCACATGCAACGGGTCGTTGGAAGAAGGAAATGACCACTTGCGTCTGGAATTCGCACATTGGTTTTTGCAAAAATGTGTCGCACAGCCGGAATTTCCAGCATTGGTTCTCTTCACCGATGAAGCTACTTCACATGTGAGAGTGTTGTCAATGTTCATAATTTGCATATGTGGGCACATGACAACCCACGAGTTGCCCCCATACTGCACAACACCGGTTCACCATAAATGTTTGGGCGGACATTGTTGGAGACTGTTTGCTTCGGCCACACTTTCTTCCATCACGGCTAGACGGACATAGTTATTGGATATTCCTGGAAGAGGTCTTTCTGGAATTACTGCATGATGTTCCGGTATCTGTTCACCGACGCATGTGGTTTCAGCACGACGGGGCGCCTGCACATTTCACCTTCGTTATGCGAGAGTATCTCAACAGTACCTTTCCTGCCTGATGGATTGGCCAGGGCGGATCTCTCGGTTTGGCCACCAAGATCACCCGACTTGTCCCCCATTGATTTCTTCCTCTGGGGTTACCTCAAAGGCCTTGTATACGAAACCCCTATAGCCTCTGATGCTGACCTCATCGCAAGAGTCGTTGAGGCAACAGCACGTGTCGGCGAGAGACCTGGAATTTTTGAACACGTTCACCGATCCATGTCTCGACGTTGCGAGGCATGTATTGCTGCGGATGGAAAAACTTTGAGCACTTCCTTTGAAATTGTAAACACGATGTCAAATAAACATGTTGTTATACCTTACTTGCATTCCTTTATTTTTGATTCTTCCTGTGCCTCTAGCACACTCGGGTGGCATTTGCGGCTATATGTCCCTATGTAAAAATGGTTTGATTTTGTATTCCTGACCTACCTTTACAGTTTGTCTAAGATCTTTTGAATTACCCTGTAATTTCATTTCTGTTGTAGTAATGGTTTAGTCAAATGCAAAGTTTGTTGTAGATGCAAAAATTAAAACTTTGTAGTGGATGAGACAATCAACACAATTTACAGACCAGCTTGATCAGAAAAACGAAAAACATCGTGGCCGTGTAGCTGTTAAAAGTGCTCTCAATGTAGCCCCTATTAGTACTTCTAATTTCGTATTCTGTTATTTTCTAATTCGTATTCTGTTATCATTGTACTATATTTTGAGCCAAAACACAGAACGAATTTTTAATAAGAGTATTATTATTATTAAAACTGTTTCACAGCATGGTTTTCACACTCAGAGTTGATAATCTGATCCATAGATGCAATTTATAAATTACATCTATGGATCAGATTTTACCTAAAGTCCTAGTCAAGATCACATTTGTTTACACTACATGATTTAAATTTCAAAAAGTGAAATGTGATTCGCTGTATCTTTTAATGCTTTTTATGTATTTTTTAAAATATAATTCTGGTATATACATATGTATATGTTATATAAAATCTAAGTAAAAATTAATTCTTAATTCACTAATAATGCATATTAAAACATTACACTTACGAGCACCCTTCACTGTAAAAATAAAATCATCGTTTAGTTCTCCTTTCTGCGTGTTAGTTTAATCTTTATGTTTAAAAGAATAATTTTTTTTCAATTGAAAATGCTCATCTGTTAAAAAATAATTTATTTCAAGGATTGGCTATGTTTAATGATATAATGCAATTTTTCTAACAATTATCGTACTCTATTTATTTGAATTATTCCATTTTTATAGTGAATCGTTTGTTTTTCATTAGTAAAGGATATTATTTAAATACTTAATTATTCATCGCTTTCCATATTATAAGGAACTTTTGACCATTAACTATTCTGCATGTTATTCATTAATCATATTACTTTTTCACTGGAAGTTTCACAAATTCTCTATACCTCTCTAAATTTTTTAATAAGGGTGAGATAGTATGCTAAACATACGTAGAGTGTACCGAACGTAAATCCTGTTAGGTAAGATCTTCTTTAAATTTATTTCTTGCATACGTGATACATTTACACCACCAGGGATGTACCCAGAGATGAGGCCATCTCCCTCCTAAAATCCTGTCGTTTTATACAAAATATCAAACTTGCCTACCTGCTTTGATATCCAAAGAAGTTGTCAAAAAATAAATCGAAACCCTTCTGTTATCTCTCATCTTCAGATAGTCCGATTCACAGTTCTGTCTTTGCGTTGTAATCTGAATTAGCTTTAATCACGACCTTATGAAATATTTCGAATTTTAAATCTTACATGCTTCGCAATTGATTAAATTGGAATTGCATAAACTTTGTAGTTATGCCAATTTTGGTTTTCCACACACTGTATAGGAATTCTTTGTAACATAGTGTATACATTGACTTGAAGAATTCGTTCCGATTCTCTAAATATAATTGAGAAATGAACGATGTTATTTAACCCTAAATAAGAAAATTCAGTTCTTTTCCATGGACTCTTTAGAAAACATATTTCTTTGAAGAAAAGTGTGATTTTTTTTAGATATGATTCGGCTTCATCTGGATTGTTTATACATATATTAATTCGAAAGATCAGCGAAAAAACATCAGTTGAGAATTTAATTTATTTTTTAAATAACTTAAATTCGAAATAAACAAAATAGCTTTCCGAAATAGTATATTCCATGAAAGCTTAGAAAACTTAGGAATGAATAAATGAAATTACTTTTAATCGCTATTTGCATTATATTTATTGTCATGTCCCTCTAATTTATTTATTATTGGTTAAGTCTTGGTTAAGTGTATTTTCTGAAGGGTACGAAATGGGAATGTGGTTCTTGGGTTGTTGGGTTGTTTTACCTCTGAGCGGCACTTTTTTGCACACCATGGGCTAAATAGCCAGGTCACATGGACCCCGAAGGCTCAGAGAAGGTTGGGGAAGGGGACCCACTGGAACAGCTGTTGGGAGACGATTGGGAGCCGTCGAGGCCATCCAGCGTGTTCTTTAACGTGCACAGGGTATGACTCTCCCGCACTCGGGACCACGGCTTAACGTCCCATCCGACGGACGGCGGCCTTTCCAAGCCCATCGGTGTCCCCTACTGACCGTGGGCAGGGCGGGGAATTTTGCGGAGATAAATCTCAACGCTGACCCAGCTGGGACTCGAACCTGGGAACTACAGATTACGAGCCTGGCGCGCTACCGACTGAGCCACCCCCGCCCCTAATGTGTTTCTTGAGTTGTCATTTGGGCACAGCTGGGCTGTTTTCCACATACGTGAGACGCGAGCGAAAGCACTTTGAATACTCTGTCGCTACAAGCCGGAGGTTCTAGTGCGGGTGATGGAGAGGTGCGAGTAAACAATAAATTTTAGGCAAACAGGAAAGTTATTTGTTAAGCGCGTCAAAGGGACATAGCTCTTTCTCAAGAGGGACCCTAAAGGACCAGGGTTCGGTTCTGTGAACCAAGGTACGTTCTTTGTGAACCAAGGTACGTTCTCTGTGAACCAGAAGGCCGTTCCGTGTGAACCAGATTGTTTAGCAAGGACTACATCTCCTCTCGCCTATACTCCTGCTTTTGAGGTCGGTAAAGAGATTTCTGTAAAGTACAGATTTCCACCTCGTCATATGTAATCTTGCAGTAGCAAAGCAGCATTCAGATTAAAGAAAGCTGAGTGGAGGAAGTTCAGAACATCTGAAATGCCATTTCATTCTGATCTTGAGCGCAGCTAAGGTTCACAGAATCGAGCACATTCTCATAGGTGCATGTATGTGTGAATATAAATAAACAGCGTCGTCCCCTACTCTAGTGCATAAGTGTATTTCATCTCCCTTCACGACGTTTAGCACAGCACATATAAAAACCCGCGAACCTGTGGTTTAACCTAGGATAACGGGTGAATATTAATTTAGTGAGCTTTAACCAGCCAATAGGAATTTCGCGATAAAATATGTGCCAAGGTCTTTGGAAATTCTCGAAATGAAAAGAATATTTTTCTTTTGGTTAAGAAAACGCCGCAAGAATTATTAATTTGGAAATAAATGTTTTCGGGGATGCACTTCTATTTAAGAAGATGTGAAACACTTAGAATAATTGAAAATTTAACATGTTTATGGTAGGGGCCGTCCCGTGGCCGAGTGGTTAGCACGCTTGGCTACTGATCTAAGGGACCTGGGTTCGAGCCCCGGATTAGGCATGGATGTGTGTGTCGTTTTTCTGCTGAGATCCTGCCATCCTCTCAGATCTCCTACTGTGGCATATAAACTGACAGGCTCCTGTCAGACCTCTGTGGCAAGCAGCTGCTTGAGGGGGTATTTATTATTTTTTTATGGTAGGGAGTACTCCCGGCAGCGCTCTTCCGTTGCCGTTGCCGACTGCATGCCGTAAAGAGTACGGAAAGATCCAGGCAGCACTCTTCCTTTTCCACTGCCGACTGCATGCCGTAGAGAGTACGGAAAAGTCCCCGGCAGCGCTCTCCTCAGTTACGGCATGCGAGAGTGGAACGGGAAATCCAATTTTGGATTCATCGTGGGAGCTCCCGACGGTAGGCAGTCACTTCACCAGAGGTTTTTGAGTCATTCTTTTCCGGCGCGATTTCATCAATTATATCGAAGTTTTAAAGGTGTGTTTCAATTATTTTTTTTTACCTTACTTGTTGAATCTGGTGAAAATGATAACTGATGCCACGTACAAAGATTGCATTACTTGGAAAAAATCCCGATGGTAGTAATGTTTCTATATTAAATTGCGACTAAAATTTTTGCGAAGGTTTTTATGATCAGAATGAGTCCTTAAGAACCTTATTGGGTCTATGCAGATATGTTCTATTGGTGGGGGGGGGGGGAATTTCTCAAAATTTGAGTATTATTTGGGATGCAATTGACTATGTTAATTTAAAACCTAGCAAACGCAAACGTTGATCAAAACAAGGCTTTCGACAGAGCGTTACAAATCTTTTTTTAGTTGGTAGTAATTTTTCAAATAGTAATTTTTTAAACACTTGGACTGGAAATTCTGTGCTCTGACCAAATGTTCCTGATAGAAATCAATATGTATATAATTTTGTACTTGCTACTACCAAGGCCATTCTGTGGAAAGGCCGTTGTTATAGGCTGTTTAATTCTTCTTATTGGAGCCCCAATACTACCTTTCACGTCATTGTAAAGTGCATTTGTATTAGGCGTAGAATCGACAGAGGCTTTAAAAAAAATCTCTGTTCTGGAAACAGTGGAGAGATTTCCACATCCTACGCTGAATTTCTTTTCTCCCCACCGCATTTTATTTTTATTGTCCTTCCCTGGATCACTGAGTATTTAAAAATGTTTTTAGTGTATGTTTCTGACAGTTAGTTTTATTTGTATAAATTGTCAAAATCGCTTAGTTGAAACGCGTTTTCTCGTTGACTCGGCTGGTGGCTGCAGTTGACGCGTAACCATCGAGACTCAAGGCCTTTTCACTGGTGACGTCACACGTTCTGACGTCAGTTTTCGAGGATCTAGCATCTTGACACCCGGTAGCTGCTGGTTACGAGCTGCTTGTGTGTGTCGGTGGGATTTTCTAAATCTTTGAAGTGGCGCTTATATATTTCTGTGATAAAAGTTTCACTTGTGAATCAGTTTTCGAAGAAATGCCTCATCCTTGTTCTGTTCCACCTGTAGAGGCAGCTATAAAAATTCAAGAAAAGTTCGTGATTACAGTTTTCCCCAGGATGAAGAATTGTGCAGAAAATATCTTCTAGCAATAAGAAGAGAAAACTTCACAGTAACAAAATTTAGCAAGGCATGTCAATTTCTTTTGCCATTTTATAATAGCAAGTATACTTGTGATAAAATTTTGAGATTGCTGAAATCCTAGCAAAATTGCAATATTTGGCAAGAGTATGTAAAATGGTTTGAATGATAATTGTGAAGAGTATATTGTGCCATACATTCATATAAGTTAACTGCTATACGTAAGGTGACCATATCTTTTTGGAGAAAATAAAGGACAATCAGAAATTGTTTCATAATAAAAAAAGCAGGTTGCGTTTATTTGTTTCACTAAAACTAAAAAGCCTTATAACATTTATTATAAAATATTAGCATATGCATATCATTTAAACAATCGTATTATTACTTAAAAATTTTAATTTTGATACTTTTCACAAGAAGGAACTTTTTTATAAATCAGGTTTGTGCTTTAAAAAATCATAAAACTGTAAACAATTCATGTCAAAGTTGCATTTGGCATAAATGCATGCTTTCAATGTTTCGATTTTTAATTTGGTTTTTTCACTGGTCCACATATTGTTCGCTAATCAAAATATTCGTTCAGTGGGGGCATTAGATCCAGGGAGACAAGCAAAATTCAACGTTTTTTAAAATGTTTTTAAAAAATATGTGTTTATCTGTGAAATATTTAAAAATTTCAACCCATCTACTGCGCGCCAATATTCAGTTTACTATGTTAATTCACAAAAAAAGGACAAAATGGCCATTTTAGAAAAAAATAAATCTAAAGGACAGAGCAGTGAAATAAAGGACTGTCCTCTTAAATAAAGGACGTATGGTCACCGTAGCTATACGTTTAGCTACAATTAGGTTATTTATCCTTCCTATTTGCATCGTGGTTGTTTTTGGCTGAGGGAGGGTATTGAATATGAGTTTTTTATTTAGTTATGTGAAATATAGGTTTAAGAAATAGTGATCACAAACCAAATACGTTATAGAGTACAGAGCATTTGTCACTCATTAATAGTTTGGATGACATGTAAATTTAAGGTTTATTTTCATAATACCCTTGGAAAATATCAGGAATGAACTATGCATCTAGAAACCCATATCTCTTAACTTTTATTTGAAAGTGTCTCAGGTTTCTGCAAATCTGATTTTCACAGTTTCCTCAGAGTGTTAATGTTTTAGTTAGTTTTAATCATTTTTAAGAAAACAGGTTATATACCATTCATTAGTTAATGTTTGAATGTCATAGTCGTAAGGTAAAATTTGTGCATTATGAATAAATAATGAATGCCCGTGTAACATAAATTATGTAGTGATTGATCATTTCACCTAAAAATATACATAGCATAACAGAATTGTTTATATACAGAAATCATAGAGGTGAAAAAAGGCAAATTACTATTGACCACGAAATTTTTTACTGAATCATTATAAGTCAAATGTAAAATATTTCTCAAATTAGGTTTCTGCAAGATATAGAAAGTTTCTAGTATTAGTGTTTCATTAAACAGATACCATAAATACTGTAGGAATAAACTAATGCATAATACAAATTCATCATTGTGTTATATTTGTAATTCAAGATATATTTGAATGTATCCAATACTTTTTCCAATTATTCAAATCACTTGAACAATACAATTCAAGTTTGCATCTCTTGAAACACAGAGAAACTTTATTTGTTGACATATTTAGACTTTTGATCATTTACAATAATTGCTACTTTTCGTACTATTTCTATAAAATATATACATACATACATACATACAAAAACCTCATACAGCCATGGGCTACGGAGATCCAACCAGACTGTGTAATTTTCCACACCAGGCTTGTCTCTTTTGAGCTACAGCTGCTGCATTTGGACACTCTAGACCAATTCTAGCAAGGTCCTGTTTGACATTGTCTGCTCATTGCATTCTATGTCTTCACCTTTTTCTGATGTTTTAGGTACACTGTTCATAATCCTCTTTGCCAATCTGCAGCTATGCATATGGGCAACATGGTCAAATTAACACAGTCTCTCTATCTCTCTGCACAATATGCTGCTCAAAGGAGGTTGATGACTCCTTCTTCTAACCTCATCATTGCTTTCTAAGTCAAACCACGTAATGCCCAAGATACTGCGTAGGCATGTAGAATCAAAGGCATCAAGTTTCTTGTTATCCTGCTAACGAAGGGTCATGTTTCGCCACCATAATTAACCTTAGAAAGAACCAAACTATTATACAGCCTAATTTTAGTTTTTAGGTGTATACGCCTATTTTTCCATACTCTCCATAGATTCTTAAAAGTCCCAGCAGCAATACCTGTTCTATTTATCTCATACCGCACATCACCAGTATCTGTTACATAGCTCCCAAGATAATCAAACTGAGACACTTGCTCAATAGTACAGCCATTCAAAGCCTCTGAAGCACCATCTACCAGACCAATTTTCACCACTTTAGTTTTTTCTCTGTTTATCACCAAACCTACTCTTATTACCGTCTCATCAACAGCCCTAATGAATGAATTCATCTCATCAATATCAGTAGCCAACAGGGCCAAATCATGTGCATAATCTAAATCAGAAATTTTGAAATCTCGATCATTTAAGGCCAAATTCTTTCCCTTGCAATGAATTTCGCATTGCATAATCAATAACTAAAGAGAAAAGTTCCTGTCTGTTTCTTCCTACATAAAACATTAACAATCTGGTACAACCCCCTGCTGTTGTGCTGTCTAACTGCTTCCTCTGCTTTGTCAGCCAAGCTATCAAGCCAAATATTCTTATCAGCTGTTAACTGATCTTTTACACGTTTATTAAGCTCGTTGCAATGCCTTCTGTTAGGACTAGTAGGGTGTTGATTCATATTAATCCTGCATTTCCTTCTTTCAGAAATAAGTTCCATAGCCTCATCACCAACAATTTTGTTTCCTCTGTTCCCTTTTACCCAAAAGAGTACTGTTGGTTTCAAGAAAAGCCTATTTAAACTGATCCCATTCCTTCTCGACTTCAGCAGTAAGCAAACCACGATTGTCATAATGACTATGTAGCCTATCATCGTATGCTTTGGTTATATCTGGATCTTTCAGACCTTCAGTGTTGAAGGTAATTTTCTTAACCTTAGCACAAAATTCCTAAGCTTCAGCTGCAAGACACTTGACCAATGGTCAGACCTAATTTCGGCTCCCCTGTATGATCTGGTATTCCTAACTGAACTAGCCCATTTGCTGTTAATTAAAATATAATCTATCATATTCCTGTGCAACCCATCAGGTGAAACCCACGTATATTTGTAAATGCCCCGATGTTTGTAGTATGTGTTAGTTATTCATAAACCATTAGGTTTACTTACTTGTAGGAGACTTTCCCCATTGTCATTGAAACTACCAATGCCAAAGATCGAAAACGATACCGACCTTTTTATCTACGATCTTTTGGAAAAGGGAATATTTATTCTTCTATGATAAGAGAAATATTCAGACAAAAAGAAGAAAGAAGGGTAAGTACGTTTTTATTTAGATAGATTTAATTGTAACGGGAAACGTAAATTAATTGTAACTGGAAAGGAAGATAAAATATTCAGCTTTGCTTTTCATTAACAAATAAAAGTTTGACTTTTTATCCACGATCTGATTGATATATATATTGTAAAATATTCTTCTGTGATAAAAAAATTTATTCAGTTTTGGTTTTAAGTTTCGGTTTGATAACATAATTATTACTTGGACTTTGATTTCAGATAAAGTTTCGGTTGGATAGCAAACATTATTACTTGGACTTTGTTAGAGAAAAGTTTTAATATTATTGTTTGATAGCAAAATTATTACTTGGACTTTGGTTTGATAAAAGTTTTAATATTCTTGTTTGATAGCAAAATTATTACTTGGACTTTGGTTAGATAAAAGTTTTAATATTCTTGTTTGATAGCAAAATTATTACTTGGACTTTGGTTTGATAAAAGTTTTAATATTCTTGTTTGATAGCAAAATTATTACTTGGACTTTGGTTTGATAAAAGTTTTAATATTCTTGTTTGATAGCAAAATTATTACTTGGACTTTGGTTTGATAAAAGTTTTAATATTATTGTTTGATAGCAAAATTATTACTTGGACTTTGGTTTGATAAAAGTTTTAATATTCTTGTTTGATAGCAAAATTATTACTTGGACTTTGGTTTGATAAAAGTTTTAATATTCTTGTTTGATAGCAAAATTATTACTTGGACTTTGGTTTGATAAAATTTTAATATTCTTGTTTGATAGCAAAATTATTACTTGGACTTTGGTTTGATAAAAGTTTTAATATTCTTGTCTGATAGCAAAATTATTACTTGGACTTTGGTTTGATAAAAGTTTTAATATTCTTGTTTGATAGCAAAATTATTACTTGGACTTTGGTTAGATAAAAGTTTTAATATTCTTGTTTGATAGCAAAATTATTACTTGGACTTTGGTTTGATAAAAGTTTTAATGTTCTTGTTTGATAGCAAAATTATTACTTGGACTTTGGTTAGATAAAAGTTTTAATATTCTTGTTTGATAGCAAAATTATTACTTGGACTTTGGTTTGATAAAAGTTTTAATATTCTTGTTTGATAGCAAAATTATTACTTGGACTTTGGTTAGATAAAAGTTTTAATATTCTTGTTTGATAGCAAAATTATTACTTGGACTTTGGTTTGATAAAAGTTTTAATATTCTTCTATGATAAAAAATTATTCAATTTTCGTTTTAGATAAAAAAAATTTATATTCTTCTATGTTAAATTATCATACACTTCACAAAGTTTCGGTTTGATAACAGAATTATTACTTTGGACTTTCATTAGATAAAAGTTTTCATTTCTTGTTTGATAACAAAATAATTATTCAGTTTTGATTAAAAGTTTCAATATTCTTCTATGATAAGAAATTTATTCACTTTTGGATAAAACTTTTAATATTTTTCTTTGATAACAGAATTAATACTTTGGACTTCGCTTAGATAAAAGTTTTGATTCTACTGTATCCAGTGAAGTGTATGATAACTGAACAAAACACATCATTTTTTATCTCTTTCACACACACCTCATTTCAACCTAATTCACTTAAACTAATTCACAAATTAGTTTAAACCTCATCTTTAAAAAAAAAAAACTTAAATTAGTTTTTCACATTCTAAAAAACACCCCCTTTTTTTCTAATTTTCACACATATTTTCACAAAAAACCACAAGAAACATACTTTTTACCTCACCCCCCCATAACTTTCCCCATGGATTTTAATAGAAATCTCGAGCTCCTCTTACTGTGCCAGAACTCTCATTTATGCTACTACTATTCTAAATGGATTATTATTACCGATAAATTAGGAAAAGGTTATGTGAAAAGTGTAGATGGTAATTGCATCAAGGGTGAGAAAAACAATGTTTCTAAGACGCAGAAAAGACGAATATAGCAGATTGTGTAATTCAGTGAATGAAAAATTCAACACATGTTCTGTCGAATGATCGTTTTTAGTACATTGTTCATATGTAAAATTGAGTTTCTATTATTTTCAATAAACCGTTAGAAATTACTATATAGTTAGTTGATGTTAGAGTTCGTGACTTTTCTGAAAAAAAAACTTGCTTCTTCTGCTGCCATTTGCATCGGCGAAAGCTGTTACACGAGGAAACATTTTGAGAAATTAAATTAATTAGAAGACCGCATATCGCCTCTGGAGCACATGAAAATATCGTTTTCAAAGAGAATACAATTTTTTGTTACTTAGTTTTTCACTACTTAAAAATTTTAATTGGAACGAATGGATGAAAATTGTTATTTTGTTAGTAATTATATAACAGAAAATGTATTTGTTTTCAGTTTCTTCAATTTAAAATGTTACTTTTCTGACATATATCTGCGAAAAGGGGTGTATTGTTGCTGTCAGTTAAGTTGTGTGTTTTACCTCTGAGCGGGCAATTTTGCGCACAATAGACTAAACGGCCAGGTCACAAATACCCCGAAGGTTCAGAGAAAGTCAGGGGGAAAGAATCCACTGGATAACTGTTTAAAGACAGATGATAGCCTCCCATTAAAGCCATCCAGAGTATTCTTTAACATTCACAGGTTATAGCTCTCCCACATAAGAGGCCATGGCTTAAGGTTCCATCCGATGGACGGCAGCTTGTCCAAGTCCAACGGTGTCACGTATTGACCGAGGGCAGGGAGGAAAGTTTTCCGCTGTTGCTTTCCATGGATATCTCTTTGCACAATACCACCCAAAGTTCAAATTTCAACTATAAACTCATGACTCGCATCATTGGTTAAAACTTTGACCGTTTCCATTTTTAGTAATCGCTAACGTTAATATATTAAAACAATCTAAGGATTTCAAAAATACGAATTATGTTTCTTTAGTACCAATCAAACTAAAACTGAGTTTTCCAGTTTACTCTTAAAAATAAAGAGTTGCGAGTTCCTTCCCCCCACACCAGGGTTTAAGGAGTCATTCATTGTTGCCAGTTAGAAACTCCTGACCTTTATATTTATCACAAAAATTTCAAATTCTCGCATAAATACATCGTTTGCACTATTCGTTAATATTTTTGGAATACTCAAAATATTTTACCATTAGAGGACGCAATTATAGGTTTTAAATATAAAATTATAATATATATAAATTCTATATATATATAATTTGGGTCCTATAAATTTATAGGACCCAAAGTATTTCAAAGTGCGAATGGTGATATTCCTTAAATCTAATTTAATTCTATGAACAAAAGCGTTCGAAATCTACAGACAGACAACAGAGTAAACACATTTTCACGTTTTTTATTTATTTTGAAAGCGAGATAATATTTTAAATTCGAAGCTTCAGACAGGAAAAATTAAAGTTATAAAAATACGAATTACACACTAAACGAAAATAATTAAAATAGGCAACTAATTTTAAACTAAATTTTAATTGTTTACGAAATTTTAAGTTCATAAAGTTCAAAGAAACAGAATTGTGCAATTATTATAATTGACATTATTACTTAATATAGATCAAATCCTATTTCATAGTGCACAATTCAATAAGTTATGTTAGTAGAAACATTCCTAGCTTCCCGCAAATATTTTTAACCAAAGCAATTCTGAAATTAAAGAAACACTAAAATTCGAGAATAATGCAATTTCGTATGTTCCATTACCGTATTCGTCTTACACATACAAGAGTTTTTAACAATTCAAAATAAGTTTTCATATAAATGCCTCTGATCTCCACAGTCGAGATTTCCTACTTCAGACTTCTAATGTTTTTCAGTTTTACATTTGGTTCTCAGAATTACGCATTGTAAAAAGGGAAATATTTGGAGAATTAATAAAATTCCAATGTATTTAAAATTTTATTTGAAATTTTCATATTTGGTAAACTACATTTTTTTTTAAATTGTCGCATCTTGCAAATTTAATATCGGAATATAAAAGTAACCTTAAATTTAGGCTTGAAAAATTTCCTTACGATCGAGGTCTAAGAGAATTCTGTAATCATAATAACCAATGCTGAGTAACTGAGGAGAAGGCGAGACCTGAAGATAAAGACCACAAAAGGAAAGAAATATCCATGCTTTACCCAAAGTTGGAAGAATTTGTTTTTATCTATAACCAAGCATACTATACATACCGTAAATGGGATGGTTAAAGAAATCACATTTAAATACAAAAATAGGGAACTAATATTACTTATTCATCGTGTTTGCTGCAAAGAGATATTTTTTAGTTTTTTCATTTTTTCTCTTGTTTTAAGAAATATATTTCTTTAACTGGAAGCTATTGGAGTAAAAATTATATAATGCCATTCACAAATATTTGTTTTGTTGAAAATGTCTTTTTAACAGAGTGTATATCCGACATGTGAGTCAAATATCCCTTACTCTGCTTTGAAATTCAGGTTATTCAACGCTCCCTAGTTCAGTAACAGCTGCACATCTACGAGAGCTAGAAATGTGAAAATTTGTGTCTAGAGGTACCTTAGAAATGTTACATTTTCGATAAAGGGGTTCCTTCGAGCTCAAAGTTGAAATTTTTTATCTAACATTGCTAGAGAGCTAAAAATTTGTTTCAGAGGGTATCTTGAGACGTAGATCTCAGAAACGTTGTGTAATTTGGGTCTGCTGGGTCCTTCCAGGTCAGAAGACAAAATATAGATCTACCTGTGCTAGAGAGTAAAACATTTATGCCTTGGAATATTTTGAGTTATAGATCTCAGAAATTAAGTCAAGTTTCGGATGAGTAGGGTATTTTTAGATCAAAGGTCAAATTTCAATATACGTGTGCTGAAGAGCTAAAAATGGTGAATACGAGTACTGTAGGCAGTGAAACTAAGATGTGAGAAGAAATTTCAGATTGGTGTTGTGTTCAAGGTCAAATAGGGGTCGGAGTGACATGCTAGAAATGAAGAGGTGCCGAAGACACCGACTGATTTCTAGTAAGAAATGTAATTTGAAGAAATAAGTAGGAAACAAAAACAGCACAGTTTTACTATAGGAGTAATCGGCGAATCATTGAGGCTCCGAGGTGGTTCACTTAGCATTTCGTAATTACTGAGACCAAGACTATGCTACGGCAAAAGATGGATAATGTTCGCAGCCTCATTGACAATGAGCCATTACATATTCATGTCTGAGAGATTTGTCTTCCAAAGGATTCATCACTTGCTCAAGCAGTCGAAATCTACTTGGTACATTAGGATCACATCCCTGCATCCTTCAATAATCAGCATCATGAGATTTAAAATTTATATTAACACTAATAATCATTTGCTGCATATGAACAGTGTTGCAAAATGGAATGTATTGGAAGAAAAGTCGAAAAAACGACTTTTTTGAGAATTTCAAAACTTATTTGTTATATAGAGGGTTAATCATTCTTTATATATCTTCATATATATCAGAGGTGCCGTCCCATGGCCGAGTGGTTAGCACGCTTGGCTACTGATCTAAGGTACCTGGGTTCGAGCCCCGGGTAAGGCATGGATGTATGTGTCGTTTTTCTGCTGAGGTCTTGCCATCCTCTCAGACCTTCTACTCTGACAGGCTCCTGTCAGACCTCTGTGGCAAGCAGCTGCTTGAGGGGGTATTTATTTATTATTATTTTTATATATCAGACTCTATCATTACAGGGAATAATGTTTAGTTATTCTTCCAGTACAGGACTAATTATCAGAAAGAAGGCAATTATTACCTAGAAGAATTCAGATATCATGATTCTAGATCATTTTTGGAAAATAATTATCTGGGAGCTCAACATTCAGTGATTTTTTTTTACATATCCATAATACAAATTATCATTTAATATGAAATTGAGTTTTGAGCTGATTCGGCCTCTATCACAAGACTAAAATCGGAGCAGTATTCCAATTTTTTTATTATAAAAACTTTCCACACTATTTTCAAAGAAGTGACTAGGAAAAAGACAAAAATCAGTGATGGCTATATGACTTTACGTTTCTAAATGTTTAAGAGTTATCAGTGTTGATATTTTTGTGATAATTTGCCATCGGTTTGAGAGAAGTCTGGAACAAGCGGTGAGGAAAGAATTACAGATGAAATCTAATTCTAAATGGTTATTATTACTGATAAGTTATAAAAATGAAATGTAGAAAATGTAATTGGTAATTCCTCCAGGGTGAGGAAAATATATATATATTTTTTGAAGACGAGAAAGTTTTGAAGACGGAAAAAGGTCAAATATAGGAGATTCTGAAAATTCAGTACATGTAAAAATTCAACACATGTTCTATGAAATTATAGTTTTTATTACCTTTTTTACCGGCAAAATTCAGTTTTTATTGTTTTCAGTAAAAACGTTAGGAATTACTACATATACTGGTGCTCCAAATTACAGGGAAATATATAAATCCGTACGTAACCCCAAGTATTTTAAGAGAGTGCAATGAAATTTGTAAAGAGGTTTTTATTACATTACAAATGTAAATCAAGCTGAAGAAATTCATAATCGCATAATGTGCATGTGTTAAGTAAGATCATAATCGTCTAATTTTCATGAAGGAGCCGTGCATGGAACAATATTCAAATTATGTTTATACGACATGCGGTATGTTAATATGAAGTATGATAAACCCCATGCATCCCAACCAACGATACCTCGTACTGTTTATGACGGTATTGTTGAGGTCTTGAAGAATTAATGACCAATCCTCGACAAGTGCCATTCTGAGTTCGTAGAGAGTTCTGGGAAGGGGGGAGAGCTTCAATCGTCCCCCTAGAGCATTCGATACATGCTTAATGGGACCGAGGTCAGAAGATTTGGGTGACCACTCCATTGGACGAATATCTACCTCTTTAAACAAATCGTCGCTCACATGAACTTGATGAGGACGGGCGTTATCGTTCATAAAAATAAAATCTGGATGAGCGGCTCCCTGGAATGTCCTGAGATAGAGGTTGAGGAACTTGTTTTTGTACCGCAGGGCAGTAACAGAGACACTCGAAAAGATATGCAGGTTTGTTCGCATCATGATTCCTGCCCCAACCATCACGCCACGGTCACCAGAGTACACCCTTTCTCTTATATTTGAGAGACTGTTACAGCTCTCTGGATCTCTCCAAATGCTAATAACTCGCTATTAGGTAATTAAGTTGAATCACGATTCATTTGTGAACATAACATGCGCCACAGGTCTGGACTGCAAGTGTGATGTTGACGATTCAAAGTTTAAGGTGCTCGCCAGGCGGCGTTAGTTAGAGGGACAAAAATCGCATGTCTCCTAGCATATAGGCATTGCTCACGAAGTCTCCTGTAAAACAGTATGCCTTGAAACACTAATTTCTGTAGCTCCTGCAAGCTCCAAAGACAGTTGCCTAGCGGTAATCACCCTGTTCGTTCTGGCAGCAAGAATCATATAGGGATCGTCTTCAGCAGTTGTAGCTCTGAGACGGCCTTGTCCTGGTAGACGACGAATATCTGCTGTCTGTTCAAACTGTCTCTAGAGTTTTGACACGACATTTTTCTGGAACTTTGAATGTTCTGGAAATTCCCATCTGGGACTGACTTGCTTCCATCCTTCAAATCGCTTTCCACCGCAGAAAATTCTTCGGGATATAATTAGCTCGGCGTGCCACTCATGTGAAAGTAACTGTTGCCTAGATTAGCTACAAGCTTCACGTGAGTAGCCTCACGCGTCTTCTTAACTCATTCCAAATTTGCATATTACAGTTTACATTCGGCAACTGTAAATGTGGGATAGTTTCCCATGTAGCGTATTTTCCGTGTTCTCCCATTTCCCAGTGCATTCTTTTACATATATCGGTAGCTATAACTATATATATATATATTTACATATATCGGTATTTTTGTCGATTATCCATTAATTTTGACCACCAGTGTAATTAGTTGATACCAGAGTTCGTGAATTCCAAATTTAGAAGGTTTTTTTTATCTAAAACCAAGCATGCTAGAAATATCGTAAATGGGATGCTTAAAGAAATCAAATTTAAATATAAAATTAATAAGAAACCAATATTACTTACCAATCAAATCACCTGCAAAGAGATATATTAAGTTGTTTTTTATTCTTTTTTTTCTTTTGATTTAAGAAATATACTTCTTTAGCTGGAAGCTGTTGGAGTAGAGATTATATAATGTCATTCACAAATATTCGTTTTGAAAAGGTATTTTTAACACAATGTATATCCGCCATAGGAGCCAAATACCTCTTATTCTATTTTAAAATACAGGTTACTCAACGCTCTCTAGTTCTGTGAGAGCTGCACAGCTACGTAATCGACTGAATGCATTAATATTTGAGATCTGAATATTGAAAGGAATAATGCAAACGCTGCACAAATATGCTGAAAAGGTTTAAAAATGGTTAATGTTTCAAAACTTACAGCCAGAGATCTGTAAGGAACTATCAGGAAAAAAAACGCGTGCGTTGTGTTATCCTTCGCGGATCACATTTTGTTGAAATCGAAGGATGACACTCTTCACCAGAGGTTCTCAAACTTATTTGTCCTACCGATCCCTTTTCAGAAAACAAATTATTCAGCGCCCGCCTGGAAATCTACCTTCTTTAAGCGAACAGAAACATGCAGTGACAAATTTGCGTTCTTTTTTATATTTATATTTCTACCTACGTCCTAGAACACAGTAAAGAAAGATGTTGTTGTAAATAAGACACCTTGAAGTTTGAAAGTATAAAATTATTTATTAAAATCAGCCATAGTAACATTCGTATTACACACAGAAAATTAAGATAACGAAGGATAATTTTATGTGTTTATTTGGAAAACAAAGTAATCACTACGACTTTAACTCTATGTTACAAAACAGTTGAAACATTTTACGAACGGCTTTTCAAACTTTTCTTATCTTCCCTTCTTTCTTTATTTTTCTACTGCCCCCAATTGCACCCGAGGCTACTATCGACCTCCTGGATCATTTCAGAGCCTCCAGGGGGCGGTATCGCCCACTTTGGGAAACATTGCTCTTGACAGGGGAAAGCTGTATATCGACGAGATGTTTGGTAAACGTAAAGTGATGATTTTCAAATTCAAAAGTGTTCTGATTTCAGCATTCAAAAGATTCGTTTCTAAGGATAGAGATGGGTATTCGAAAAGCCGTCGTTGCTTGGATGGTGCAGGTGCGAGGGAGAGCCATGGTTTTTGCACGTGAAATAATATTCTGGGTGGCTTTGGTGAGAGCCTTCGATTTGCACCCAGTATTGTTCATGGCTGCCCTTCCCTTAACCTTTTCTGAGCCATTGGGTCCCTTGTGACCAGGCCATGTAGCCCATCGTGTAAAACAAAAGTGTCGCTCACAGGTAAAAGAACCAACGAATCGACTATTGTGGCATTCCCTGCTCTATGCAAATAAAAACGCCCCTCATCACACCATAAAATGTGGAATATTGGAAGAAAGTTCGTGCAACAGCCAGTCCAGTCCTCCAATGAAAAACTGGTGTGAACGGTGGCTCTTGCATGCATAATGGTGCAGTACTTTTCGCAACACTTTTTGTTGTAACTTGAGAGAGTGATTTAGTGAAGTGATAGGTGTAACAGAACACTCTGAGCCCTGCTGCTTCCGCCCTTCCCACGGTCAGTATGGGACACCGATCGGAAAGGCCGCCGTCCGTCGGATGGGACGTTACGCCGTGACCTCGTGTGCGGGAGAGCCATTCCCTGTGCACGTTAAAGAACACGCTGGATGGCCTTGACGGGAGGCTACCATCTGTCTCCCAACAACTGTTCCAGTGGGTCCCCTCCTCCAACCTTCTCTAAGCCTTCGGGGTCCATGTGACCTGGCCATTTAGCCCATGGTGTGCAAAAAAGTGCCGCTCAGAGGTTAAACAACCCAACCCAACCCTGCTGCTTCCATGGGTGTAAACGGTTGCATATATTACAGGGAATATATGCTATAGAATGTCTGGAGCAATGGGTTTCATTCACTTCTTAAATAAAAGTCTTCTGTTTCCTGATCTTTTTTAAATCTGATTTGATCATTTTTTAAGCCATTTGGTGTCATAGGGCACCTTTCTCAATTTTTTCCTCCTCTGATACTACTTAAACGATTTTGTTCCAATACGTCGGTTATCATAGAAAGTTTTCATCAACAATGCAATTTCATCAGCAATCTTTCAAATACTAGCCATTATTATCACAGAACTTATTATACAGGGTGAATCCGAAAAAGTGGGCAAAACTTTACGGGGTGGTAGAACGCAGCTATACGAGCAATATTCGTCATAGAATGTATGGTCGGAAAGCAAGCGGTGAGAAGTTAAAAGGTAGTTTTCCACTGTCACATTTAAAGAATGAACACAAGAAGGAGAGGAGATACTTCAGAAAACATTTTATTAACAGGAATGTAATTGAGGTACATGCTCAAAGAAATTGCTCAAAAGAGCTGCCGCCAGCTGTATGCAGGCTTCACACCTGCGGGATAGGGACCGACGCACATTTGCGTTCTGGAGTGCATCTCATCGGAAACCGGTCGCGGTAACGTCTATGTGCTTCACTTGCATTCCCGTCCGCCGCACCGTACACAAAGTGCATATCCGCCATTTCGTGGTTAGTATAACCAGCCATCCTCTCGGCAATCCACGATAGAAATGCCGTTGGGTGCAAGGACCGACCCTTTTATACCATTTCCAACGCCACCTAGCGGCTCGCCGTTTGCGTTCCGCCCATACTTTCTATGACGAATATTGCTTGTATAGCTGCGTTCTACCACCCCGTACTCCACAAAATTCCCCGCCCTGCCCACGGTCAGTAGGGGACACCGATGGGCTTGGAAAGGCCGCCGTCCGTCGGATGGGACATTAAGCCGTGGCCCGTGTGCGGGAGAGCCATACCCTGTGCATATTAAAGAACATGCTGGATGGCCTTGACGGGAGGCTACCATCTGTCTCCCAACAGCTGTTCCAGTGTGTCCCCTTCCCCAACCTTCTCTGAGCCTTCGGGGTCCATGTGACCTGGCCATTTAGCCCATGGTGTGCAAAAAAGTGCCGCTCAGAGGTAAAACAATCCAATCCAAATACCACCCTGTAAAGTTTTGCCCACTTTTTCAGATTCACGCTGTATACAGTTAGTGCAACTACCTTTTATTTCTTTATTCTCTACTCTTAAATATAATATAGAAATGGATGCATTTGCATACGCTATCGTAACCAATGCCATCTAGTGGTAAGTTTTCCAACTCCAATGTTTTCATATAATCATTTTCGACATTCTTTTGCAACCCACAGATTCCGAAAATGAATGCATCATCAGTTCGTAGTTCGTTTTCTGCCTCTATACAGGGAAATTTTAATTATGATGGCCCTGTATTTTTATTCTTTATTATTTGGATAAATACTAAGATGTTTGATAACTATGTGCGTTTTATCATATCCTTGAGGAAAAATCATTACAATTATAAAATTATTACAAAAATAATAACAAACCATAGCCAAATATAAATTATCATTTTTATCAGTTCGCAACCATCTTTCGGCAGGTTGTTCGATTTTCTTCGATACGATTCTTAATTCTTGGAGAGAAAAACTACCGACATCCGATTTCTACTTTCTGAAATGTTTGAAACCACCTACCTCGAAGAAAATGCCTATGGATTTAAAGAGATGATAATCGGGGGAACTAGATCTGGATTATGACAATGCGGTTTCTCATTGTCTTGTTGAAGTAGTACCTGATGTCTGTTCACCAATTCTGGATAGCTTGAGGCATTACGTAGAGATCCTCTCCATTTGTGATGATTAGAGGTGAGTCGGGAGAGTGATGAGAAGTTCATCAGGAGCCAGTTCAAATTATGCACAACGTTACCTTTGTTTCAAACTGCGTCTTCTTTGGGATAGGAAGTGCCCTCTGGATTGGGTCAAGCTACTGCGTCTTCTTTGGGATAGGAAGGTCCCTCTGGATTGGGTCAAGCTACTGCGTCTTCTTTGGGATAGGAAGGTCCCTCTGGATTGGGTCAAGCTACTGCGTCTTCTTTGGGATAGGAAGGTCCCTCTGGATTGGGTCAAGCTACTGCGTCTTCTTTGGGATAGGAAGGTCCCTCTGGATTGGGTCAAGCTACTGCTTTTGAGTGTTCGGATTATTTAAAAAGATCCTGTTTTTAACATGTGTAACAAATCTCTTCATTAAATGATGGTCGCGTGGATTAGTGAGGAGTTTCTTAGAGACTTCGATACAATGGTTTACTTACTCAGTAATCAAATCATGTGGAACACTTTGGCTACTCTGGCTACTTTACGTTGCGTCACAATGTCATTTTACCTGTTGATTTTGCCATATTTTTCAAACACATTTTCCTAAAATAATCTGACTTTGTCGAATTCTCCGATTTACCTGACTTTTTTACACCCAACAGTCCAATAATCCAGTGAAGTGTATGATAACTCAACAAAACACATCATTTTTTTTTATCTCATATATATATATATACACCTCATTTCAACCTAATTCATTTAAACTAATTTACAAATTAGTTTAAACCTCATCGTTAAAAAAAAACTTAAATTAGTTTTTCACATGCTAAAAAACACCCCCGGTTTTTTCTAATTTTCACACATATTTTCACAAAAACCACAAGAAACATACTTTTTACCTCATACCCTATAACTTTTCCCATGGTTTTTCATAGAATTCTCGAGCCCCTTTTACTGTGCCAGAACTCTCATTTATGCTACTACTTGTAACAGATAATGGTGATGTGCGGCATGAGATTAACAGAAGAATAGGGATTGCTGCCGGGACTTTTAAGAATCTACGGAGAGTGTGGAGAAACAGGAGTATACACCTAAAGACTAAAAATAGATTGTATAATAGTTTGGTTCTTTCTAGGGTTAGTTATGGTAGTGAAATTTGGACAGTTTGTAAACAAGATAACAGGAAACTAGATGCTTTTGATTCCAGATGCTTACTCAGTATCTTGGGCATTAGGTGGTTCAACTTTGTAACTAATGATGAGGTTAGGCAAAGGAGTTTGCAACCTCCTTTAAGCAGCATATTGTGGAGAGAGAGACTCCGTTGGTTTGGCCATGTTGCCTGTATGAATAATTATAGATTGGTGAATAGGGTTATGAACAGTGTGCCTAAAGGCCGCAGAAAGAGGGGGAGACCTAGGATGCAGTGGGCAGACAATGTCAAACAGGACCTTATTAGAATTGGTGTGCAGTCTTGAGATGCAGTAGATGTAGATTCCAGATGCAGTAGATGTAGCTCAAGACAGACTTACTTGGAGAACTAAATTGCATGGTGTGGTTGGACCTCCGTAGCCCATGGCTGCTTGAGGATGATAATGATGATGATGAGTAATTTCTGTATTTACTATAGATTGATTTTTTCATTAATAACGCTTAAGCGTGAGTGACTTCCTCATTAATATCTGATTCTTTAGCAACAATTGGAAAATAATTTACATTCACTGATTATAGATGGCGCAAGGTATGCCGCATGCAGCGAAAGATATAAAGGTCACATTCTGGAAGCAAATTATCGTCTGATGATTGGTTTAACTGGTATAGAGCGCCGAAATAGACTTGGAGCATTGCGTATTTCAGCTTCGCACAGTCGACAATAATTCTTTTCCTCAATGCGAGGGAAGCCCAAAGACTGTACCGGGAGCGCTTTCCGATCAGACGCGTGCCTGATCGTAAAACCTTCATAAACGCTCCCGGTGCAGTCTTTGGGCTTCCCTCCGCAGCTCTGTACGTGAAATGCATGTCCGCATTCTCCTGATTCGTGAAACAATCCATCCGTTCTGCAATCCACGGTAGAAATGACGACGAGTGCGAAAACCAGCGCTTATAAGTGTTCACTGGAAAGCGCCCTCTAGCGCTTCACTGCTTGAGTTCCGACCATGCATTGTATGACGAAAAGTGCTTGTTTAGGTGTGTTCCATCACCCCTTAAAGTTTGGCCCAAGAGTTTTCAATCACCCTGTATATCTAGAGAACGAATATCTTGTTTACAACTCCCTCAAATCTTGTTGCAAGATAAGTAAATAATACATTTTAATAAATTTATACAAATTTTATGTTTAAAATTTAATATTTTTTAAAATTTATGAATAAATTTTAGAAAGCAAAAATAGCTGCAAAAGCATCATCTAAGATATGCACCTAATATTTTTATCTACATGCAAACATACTAAATATGCGATGACTGGGATGGGCAGAGAGAAAAATAAACATAATATTAATGGAAAATTCCATATTACTTACCAACTGGGATTGAGGCAAAGAAAGCATTTTCAGTTTTTACATCGCTTCTGTTGTTTACAGAAATATATTTCCTTAGCTGGAAATCGTTGTAGTAAAAATTATAATATCTGATTCCGAAATATTCGTTATTTTAAAAAAATCTGTTAACAGTGCGTGGTCCATGAGGCGTATTAGACTATTTTAATATGCAGGTAGTCATAATTTAAAAACTGAATGAGTCTGTATAGACCCTTTTCTACACAGGAATATTCATTGTGTGATATACTCATCATCATCATCATAATTTAAAATGCCTATTCAGTGGCCGCTGTTCACCGTAATGGACATATTTCAAGACATAATGAAACCCCATTATGAAAGGTGAAGTTACAAATGTTACAACCACAGTTATAAAGGACTATCGTAGCATAATATCACGATACAACAATATATATGTTACCGCTAAAGTGCAGAAATCAGTTATTCTACAGATTATCTAGGTATTGTGCAGATTAACTAGGGTGATCCGTTAACGTGCGGAAAATTGTTTCATTTCTCAAATTTCCCAGGTAATCTGCAAATTACCTGGATAATCTGCACATTACCTACTAGGCACTCGTTAAAGTGAAAATAAGATCTTTGCTGGAACAACAGGAACGTTTCTGTACGCTTAAATTAACATAATGTTATTTATCTAGTGTCCGAGAGTAGAGTTGAAACCAGGGTCATCCCTCTGTCAACATGAATCAGTCGTCCGAATTTTAAAAAACGCCCCCAAAATGAGCAGGCCAAGTGAGAATGAATCATTTTAGTGATTCGTTATCAAGAATGAATCACTTTACCGATTCGTTCTCACTTGGCCTCCGCTCATCCGGGGCGTTTTTTATAATGCGGACGAATGAATCACGTGACACGAAGATTCATATTCAAGAGATTCACCACTGTGAGAGAAACAAACTTTTGAACTTTAACGATACGGACGCCGTTAATGTGCACATTACCTAGGTAAAATGCGGAAAACTCTTGATTCCGCACGTTAACGGAGCAAATCAGTTAATCTGCAGATTAGCTAGGTAATGTGCACATTAACGGATTTCGAGCTTTAGCGGTAACATATACACACTTTATCAATCCATAATTCTGTAATGTCTTTTCTTTTCAGGTGAAAATTGCCCTTAGAAATGAATAATGACCGACATACATTTGAACAACGGATATTTGTACTGAAGTGTACTGAAGTGGTACTCTTTGAAGAAACTACCATGCCTGGACATGCAGGCCTGCAACATTTGTTCAGTTAGCAGAGTTTGAGCGAGTTCGCATAGTCGCTTTTCGTCAAATTGCACACCGTACTGGACGATAGGTATCGGCAGAGGTGCGATGGTGGCACTAATGGTCAGAAGAGCATTTGCACACTAACAGACATGGCTCCGGGCATCACAGAGTTACAGTCACACAAGAGGATTGGCATATCACGAGGGTGGTGGTGTCAGAGTGGACGGCTACAGCCTCACAGATTTGATACCCGGTCATACCAAGGGTGTCTAGAAGAACGATACGCGATCGTCTTTTGGGAGCTATGGTATCGTCTTTTCTTTCTTTTTTTTGAGATATGGTTTCGTCTTTTCGAAGCAGTAGCCGTGCCGCTAGCACGGTTACTGCTGTTACCGACTAACGGTTACCACTGTCACCTCGTCACTGTTGAGTACGTTTGCAGTGGTGTCACGAATGAGTTCATTGGAGGGGAAAATGGAAGTCTGTAGTCTTCAGTGATAAAAGCCGATTCTGCCTAGCAGGGTCTAGAGGTCATTTATGCGTCCGAAGGCAACAAGGTGAGCGTCTTCTTCCTTCGTGCATCCGCCAGCGACACGCAGGGCCCACGCCAGGCATCATGGTGTGTTGGGAGCAATTAGCTATCACTCTCGTACGTGTCTGGTGTTTGTACAGGGTACACTGAATAGAAATACGTACATCAGCGACATCGTACAACGGTCGTCCTGCCATTTTGGAGTGTAATCCAAAATGCGATATTCCAGCAGGATAACGCCCACACACACTCCGCTCGGTAAACTCAACATGCTCTTCAGGCAGTGCACCAACTCCCTTGGCCAGCACGCTATCCGGACTTGTCTCCAATCGAGCATGTCTGGGACTGGTTCGGACAAAGACTTGTGCAGACAGCGTTAGGCAACGATCATCGCTCAATTACGCCTCTAAGTTGAAACCACATGGAATAGTATCCCCCAGCGAAATATTCAGCATTTGTATGACCGATTGCATGCCAGATTGGAAGCTTGTATTGCTGCTCGAGGAAGTTCAACACCTTATTAAAATGTGCCTTCTGTAAAATATAATACTCATTAAAAGGTAAAATAAACATTTCACACGTGTGATGACTGTTCTTCCTCAGCAAGTAGTTTCTACTAAAATAATCTCATAGATTACGTTTCAATTGTTCATTGTGTTCTTTTTTTTCAATTTCCGCCAGTGTATATAATATACATTTTCTATAGTGTCCTTCACATGCCACATTGTGCTGAAATCGAAGGATGACATTCTCCTCAGTGGAATGCTGCATATCCGACGAATGTTTGGTAGATGCATAGTGCTGAATTTCAAGTCCACAGTGTCCTAATGTCATCATGGTAGACCTGCCCTTTAAATAACATTACAGACATATGACTCAAAGGTTTAAATCTGGGGACGAGTTTGCTACAAAATTCGAAATCCATGATTCTTCGATCTGTAATCAATGAAGTTTCTATTCAACACTGTTTATGATAAGTTGAGGGGCTCCATGTTAAATGTAAACAGTTATCGGACATTCCGCAGTGTTTAGCGGTGGAATGATAGTATCATGCAAAATGATATGTAGCTATACTGCGAAATGCTAGGCAACCTTTCTTTTTAAATCATTTTTACATGAACGTATCGTAAAACGTTACAGCTTTCTGGGAGGTCCGTATTTCAGGCTTTCCCATTTTTACATGAACGCACAACTAATTATTCTCAGTCGTCCACTGTCAGTGATTCACCAAATATAATGGACATGACTGCAAAACTGAGCAGTGATCTTGGTGCAAACAAAAACCATTTACTAGCTAAAACAGCAGAGCTAAATCTCGAGATCAGCACCATCAAACATCAGCAGCATGCGAAACATTCCATCCTGCCCATTCAACACGGCCATTCTCAAATACGCCCTGGAGAAAACTACCCAATCTCATATGAATCACCAACAGCCTATGATATGATTTCTAAAAAGAATACTCCTCTCAATCAATCTGCTAACCATGTCATCAGCGATACTGCAGTTCAAAGGCCCCTCATCATTCAACAACAAACCATTTTCGAAGAGATTGTGTGCTTAACGCAATAAACCCACAATCTCTTCAAAAAAGTGTTTCGTGGGCACCCAAGGTGCCTAATATCACTATTCTGAATGCTCCTAGAAAAAAAACGCATCTTGGTCAGATTTAATGCCAACACCTCGGCAACATCTCAATATGCTTGGATCCAAATGATTTCCTATGAGTGTGTGAAGATTCAGACCAGAAATGTTGACTTGTTTGCATATTTCGTTAAATCGTATAACGACGCACACATGAACGAAAGGATGGAACCTGCATTATGATGTAAAGCATAGCTTCTTAAACTATGGGTCGCGACCCCATATGGGGTCGCGTAACTGAATGTGGTGGTCGCGAAAAATTTGGCAACAGTAAAAGGTTTATGAACGCGCAACGACCAAAAATTAATTCAAAATGAAACGCGTAATGAATCCGAGGTGTTTCTGGCAGCGCGACTTCACTGCAGCCTTGTTCGTAACACACAACTGCGCACTTTGAACTGCGCATGCCCTCACGCCAGGCAACGTCAACGACGCTGCCAGAAACACCTCGGCTCTGAATCGCGATTATTGTATTTTATGATTATCAGTTTTCTGCTCTTTTACAAACGTAATAGTTTAATTACGGAAAATAAAGACTTAATAATTTCCTACCATCATTCCTCAGCATGTAAGTATCAAAATAGTATATCTTTGGATTGCATTGGATTATGGATAAGTGGCTAAATTTGCACAGAAGAGGTAAAAATACTGATGACAATGTGGCAGAGTCTTCGCTACCAGGTTGTAGTACACCTAAGTTGACAAAAAAAAGAAAATACATCGAATAATTTTTGCAATATGGATTTACTTCTAATAATCATGATGGTGTGGAAAAATCTCTTTTGCTTATCATCATCATCATCATCATCATCATCCTCAAGCAGCCATGGGCTACGGAGGTCCAACCAGACCGTGCAATTTAGTTCTCCAAGCAAGTCTATCCTGAGCTACATCTACTGCATCTGGCCACTGCACACCAATTCTAACAAGGTCCTGTTTGACATTGTCTGCCCACCGCATCCTAGGTCTCCCCTTCTTTCTGAGGCCTTTAGGCGCACTGTTCATAACCCTATTCGCCAATCTATAATTATTCATACGGGCAACATGGCGAAACCAACAGAGTCTCTCTCTGCACAATATGCTACTTAAAGGAGGTTGCAAACTCCTTTGCCTAATCTCATCATTAGTTACAAAGTTGAACCACCTAATGCCCAAGATACTGCGTAAGCATCTGGAATCAAAAGCATCTAGTTTCCTGTTATCTTGTTTACAAAGTGTCCAAGTTTCACTACCATAACTAACCCTAGAAAGAACCAAACTATTATATAGTCTAATTTTAGTCTTTAGGTGTATACGCCTATTTCTCCACACTCTCCGTAGGTTCTTAAAAGTCCCGGCAGCAATCCCTATTCGTCTGTTAATCTCATGCCGCACATCACCATTATCTGTTACATAGCTCCCAAGATAATTAAACTGTGACACCTGCTAAAGACTGCAACCATTCAGATTAACTGAATCACAGCCTGCCTGACCAATTTTCATCACTTTAGTTTTCTCTATGTTTATAACCAAACCTACTCTACTACCAGTCTCATCAACAGCTCGAATGAAAGAGTTCATCTCATCAACATCATTTGCCAAAATGGCTAAATCATCAGCATAATCTAAATCAGAAATTTTCGTATCTCCAGCCCATTTAAGGCCAAAATCTTTCCCTTGAAGTGAATTTCGCATAACATAATCAATAACCAAGCTAAAGAGAAAAGGAGACAAAATGCACCCTTGTCGAACACCAGAAGTAATGCTAAACCAATTGCTACATGCCTTACCAACTCTCACACACGACTCAGTGTTATTATAGACAGCTTTCATTATGTTAACTAACTTGTCAGGTATACCATATGATCTCACAATCAACCACAAATTATGACGATCAACAGAGTCGAAAGCCTTTTTGAAATCAACAAAGCTAGCAACCAAAGGTTTCTGAAACTCTAAACATTTCTCAAGAATCTGCCTAAGTGAAAATATCTGATCCACACATCCCCTACCACTTCTGAATCCACATTGCTCATCACGCAATTGACTATCAACCAGATTCTCAATTCTATTAAGCACAATCATGGAAAGAACTTTACCTGGAACAGAGAGTAGGCTGATACCCCTATAGTTATCACAAGAACTGCGATCACCTTTTTTGAAAATAGGGATAACAATAGCTCTGGTAAAATCCTTAGGAACCATGCCTTTATCATAAAAGATATTCAGAATTTCAGTCATCCAAGTGGTAACCGAAACATTCCCAGCTCTAAGCATTTCCGTAGTAATTTCATCTACCCCTGGGGATTTATGAAGTTTAAGTTTAGAAACAGCCAAAAGAACTTCAGATTGTGTTATAGGGCCAACATTAAAGCCACCAATGCATCTGTCATCATTGCAAACAATGGGAGTAGAACTAACTACATTGTTTAGAACATCACTGAAATGCTCAGCCCACCTAGCCATGAGAGAATCCTCCCCTTCTATAACCTTACCTTGTTTATCCTTCAATCCTTGTATGCCTGTCCATTTTCTACCACACAAAACATTAACTATCTGGTACAGCTCTCTGCTGTTGTGCTGTCTAACTGCTTCCTCGGCTTTGTCAGCCAAACCATCAAGCCAAAGATTCTTATCAGCAGCTAACTGATCCTTTACAAGTTTATTAAGGTCTCTGTAATGCTTTCTATTAGGACTAGTGGGGTATTGATTAAGGACATTCCTGTAGTTCTTTGTTTCCGAAATAAGCTCAAGTGCCTTATCACTCAGATAATTTTGCCTCTTCTGCTCCTTTTTTCCTAAAAGAGTACTGTTAGTGTCCAAAAACGCCTGTTTAAAATGATCCCATTCTTCCTCAACTTCAGTAGTAAGCAAACCATGACTGTCGTAATGACTAAGTAACCTATCATGGTAAGCTTTGGCTATAACTGGATCTTTCAGAGCTTCAGTATTAAAAGTAAATTTTTTAACCCTAGCACAACACTTTTTAAGTTTAAGTTGCAACACACTTTTAACAAGGTAATGGTCAGATCCAATTTCAGCTCCCCTATATGCCCTGGTATTCCTAACAGAACTAGCCCATTTGCTGTTAATTAATATGTAATCAATCATATTCTTATGCAGCCCATCAGGTGAAACCCATGTGTACTTATGTATGTCGCGGTGTTTGTAATAAGTGTTAGTTATTCTGAATCCATTGAGTTTACTTACCTGTAGGAGACGTTGCCCATTGCCATTGCAGCTACCAATACCAAAAGGGCCTATTACTCCTCCCCAAAGGTCAGAGTCGGTACCAACTTTGGCATTGAAGTCACCAAGAACAAGGGTAATATATCCTTTCTTGACAGAATTCGAAATATCCTGAAGTTGTTCATAAAACCTATCCTTCTCATCCTCATCGGCATCCTCAGTGGGGGCATAACAGCAGATAACATTCAAGTCTTTAATGCTTGTCTGAAATTTTGCTGTAAGAAACCTTTCATTAATGCACTCATATCCTAGAAGAGCATCACTAGCGTGTCTGCTGAGAAGCAGACCCACGCCTTGGTGATGCTTATTGTCGTCCCTCCCTGAAAAGAGAAATTTAAGATTATTTTTAAGAATCTGACCTTTATCTGTCCATCTGGTCTCTTGCAAGCCGAGAATATCTAAATTATAACGGTGGAATTCTTGTGTGAGGACATCAAGAGAAAAAGCTCTGTGCAGAGTCCTCACATTCCAACTACCTATGGAGAGAAAATGGTTAGTGGGATGTTTAAAGAAACTATATTTATTGAGAGAGGGAATGCCGACAATATCAAACAGCCCCCTAATCGCAGACATGGGGCAAAGACCCGTTCCCCCACTACTAAAGGCTGAAGCCATCTACACTGGAAGACTTCCTCCAATGTAGAATTTGACGATGCCAATAGAAGCAAAGAGTTCAGGTGCCTGCGATGACTTCTGCTCAAGATTATCCACCAGCTGATAAACATATCCTGTGAATCTATTCACTTGGGGCTGTCAACCCACAAACAAACAGAAAACACAGCGGAAGATTTTCCCTCCACAGAAGCCTACCAGTGCAGCAAAATCAGGATCCATAATCAAGCTCAGAGCCATATATCTGTCCAGTCCAGTAGGTTTATATGGTCAGCACCAGGACCCTGTGTGGTTGACCACTCCTCAGCAGGGTAGAAAAAAAGAAAAGTAGCCATAGTTGTCCAGATCAGTAGGCCACACTAATCTGGCAGCCCTCCCCTTCCGTTCACTTCCACAAGAGAGTATCTCTTTTGAAAGTTACTAACGGTCCGCACCACGAGAAGGCGGGGTCGGACATTAGGTGCTAGGCCTGGCCGGTTCTATGCATCATCACAGGGGATTGGTGCATAGCTCTCCTTCCAGTGACTACCTAGCTACCATTTACAGATTTGTAATGAAATCTTGGCTGCGGAGAGCATGAAACCAGCCAAACTAAAACTACATCTTAATATCAAGCATGCAGCGTACTGCAACAAACCAAAAGGAATATTTTGAAGACTTGTAAAATCTTCAAATAAAGGAAAACAATGTTTTGAGAAATTTGTTACTGTCAACGAAAAGTTTTAGTTGCATCTCACGAAACTTCTTATTTAATTGCAAAAACTAAAAAGCCCTACGCGATAGGTGATCTCGTGTTACCTGTTGCTATTAAAATGTCAGAAATAGTTCATGGGAAAAAGTATTGGGATGAAATTCATAAAATTCCTTTATCGAATGATACTGTTTCCATAAGAATTTCTGAAATTAGTAAAGACCAATTCCATCAGCTTATTACCAGGCTTAAGGGCAGCCCAAAGTTTGCAATTCAGTTAGATGAAACAACTGATATTTCTAACATGGCACAGTTGTTATTTTATGTACGACATGTTTATGGAAGAAGCCTATATGAGGAATTATTTTTTTGCCGCCCTTTGAAAGGTCACACAAGAGAGGAAGATATATATGTTAAGGTCGATGAATTTTTCACAAACGAAGGTTTACAGTGGAAAAATTGCGTTGGAGTCTGTACAGACGGTGCTGGAGCAATGGTGGGCGAGAATGTTGGATTTGTAGCAAAAGTTAAAGCTGGTGGCAATGAACATACCATTTTTACTCACTGTATGATCCGTCGAGAGGCGCTTGTAGCCAAACAATTATCACCCGAGTTAGATGTTGTGCTTCGCGATACTATCAAAATCAATAAATTCATTAAAAGCCGTGTCCTTAAGAGTTGTTTGTTTTCAAACCTTTGCAAAGATATGGACTCCGATTACAAAAGCTTATTACTACATGCAGAGGTAAGGTGGCTCTCAAGAGGGCAAAGTTTAAAACAGATTATTGAAATTCAAAAATGAAGTTGTTATATTTTTGACTGAGCTGAAATCCGATTTTGTTAATTTTTTCCATAATGACTTATGGCTTTCAAAACTGTGTTATTTGTCGGATATTTTCGAAAAATTCAATGATTTAAACATGTCGCTTCAAGGACAACATTGTAACTTATTTATGTTAAAAGATAAAATTGAAAATTTTACTAAAAAAGTTAACATATGGAAGAATAGGGTGGAAAATGGTTCTTTAGGAATGTTTGCAGCTACAAATGATTTTATAATTGAAAATAACTTTCCCAAAGATTTAATTGTAAGAGTTATAATTGATCATCTGAAGTGCCTGGAGACACATTTCAGAAATATTTCCCTTCAAATTTTGATTCTAAAAAACTAAGTTTGGTTCATAAACTATACTCAATTGAAAGGTTTGAAACTTGAGTTTCCAAAAAAAATGAATTTTGGCTTGGGATTAGGACAGGATTTCCAATAATTTCTGAAATGGACCTAAACATACTTTTCCCATTTTGTACTACGTATTAATACGAAGCGGCGTTCTCAGCATTGACGATTATAAAAACAAAATTCGATCAACTCTGAAAAACGTTGAAGATGCTCTACCTCCTGCAGTGTCAAATATTCAGTCAAGATTTAATTCTTTATGTAAAATTAACCAAGGGCATCCATCTTATTAGTATGTCAATTTGCTTTCGTCTTTAAAAAATGGCTAAATTATGTGTATACCAAAGAATTGTTTTAAAATAAATTTCTTTATGATTTATTATCAGTAAATGCTTGATTTGTATACTTATTTTATATACCTATATACCTGGGCCGCGTACAAATTTCTCGGCCGAAAAGGGTCGCGAGTGGAAAAAGTTTAAGAAGCCCTGATCTAAAGGAATCTTCACCACAGAATTCAGAGGGTCTCCGAGACACATCATCGCAACTCCAGTTCTCTCTACTGTTGCTAATGACAATTGTAATGTGCATCCTGCTAAAAAGCAGAGTCAAGTTAACAATCAACCAAATCAAGTGCCCTCAACATCACAACATATTATTTCCGCCAATAATAACAAATGACTTTCGAAGAACATTAAACTTGTTTCGATAGTAGAAGTAGTTCTTTAAAGGACTTGTTGCATTAAAAAATATCGCGTGTTTTCTGAGATATAATTCCTGGTTTATCAACAGACACCTTTACCGCTATTATGATTTTATCGTCTAGATTCGGAAACATAGCAAATCGTATTTCTATGTGACACTACTGTTGCAAACAAGCGAATCTAGAAATCTTCATTGTAATCGTTAGAACAATCTCCAATCTGCCTTGTTCAATGAAAATTTAAAGGCAAATATTTTTATATATAGTTAAAAAATAGGATTGTTTTTGAGGAAACTTCCACAAGTGAAGAAACACTTCCACAAGTGAATAATGGAAACTTCCACAAGTGAATAATGAAGTGAATAATGGAAACTTCCACAAGTGAATAATGAGTAATCCACGGGCTTTTAAAAAACTAGTTAATTCGAATTAACCCTTACTACAGCACCTCGCGAACAGCCCACGAAGTCTGCTGTTTCCGAGATGCTTCCACCTTTGGCAAGGTAGCCGATGATCATTCCTTTTTGAACGTCCGTGAAATGAATACCTCTGCCCATTGTGCTGGCGTTACACACTATGGCTCATCTGTCCTGGCCAACCGCTTATATCTCTCTGTGGTCAACCTCGTCATGTACACTCTGTGACGCGCATGGGCTGTTACACTGTGATTCCGTGGGTGGCCATATTATTCTGATACGACTGTGTATATATATATTTTTTCAAAAGATTCAAAATCATTTTTTTATACATAAGTCTTTAATTCCCACAATCGATACCTCACATCTATTTCTATAGTTCACACTTCATGAATTTTTCCAATTTATATTAGGTTTTTGTAGTTTCTGCATTATGAAAATGTGAATATCGGAAGCACTAAAACGATGTAGTCATTTATTTCAGATTATTATAAAATTGAAACAATGCTCGGTTAACTACTTGATGATTTCAAAATTGTTTCTTCTGTAAAATTGGGTATGGGAATATAAAAGTTGAAACAAATTTGTCGTTAAAAACACTTCTTATGACACTGGTGTGACAGGATCAAGTTAGAGTAATACGCCATATAGATTATTTGCTTAATAAAAAGAAACCAGGAGAAGAAGGGAGCACAAGGATAGAAACATCCATGTATCATCCACGATTCGAACGAAAAATGTTTGATCCATATAGAAGCATGCAAAATATGCGTTCCCTAAGATGGTTCAAGAAAGAAAGTTTAAACATGGTATTAAATGAAAATTCAATGTTACTTACTAATAAGGTTTGCTGCAAAAAAAAAATTTTCAGTTTATGCATTATTTGTGATGTTTACAGAAAAATATTTCTTTAGCTGTAAGTTGTTGGATGAAAATTATATTATTTGATTATGATTCGTTATCTTGAAAATGTTTTATTAACAGAATTGCTTCCATAAGGACAATGTACACCTTAGTCAATTTTAAAATAAATATGGTAATAACTAAATTTCTCCTATTAATATGATTCGGCAGTAACATTGTGTCATATATTTTACTTCAGATGAATGCAGTGTTCATTCCTCAACTGCATGAGTATCGGCTGTTACCAATAACGACTGTTGTGTGCTAGGATTTGGCTCATTCTGTAATGTGCCAAACTCGTAATCTCTACTTCCCAGATACGAGTTCCAGCATGACCAATGTGGAGATTTTTAGCTGCTAAACACCCTACTCTGCACCCAGTTTTCCAGGGTACACCAGTGGGATTGGAAAGGTTGCTGTCACTCTATGAAACATAAATGATAACCCCTTCTGGAGTAGAGCCACAGCCTGTGGATATTAATGAACACACTGGATACTGTTTTCAGGAGGCTTCGAGCTGTATCCTAATTGTGTGCCGTGGGTATCGTTCCCTAACGTTCTCTGATCCTTTGGGTTCTTTGTGACCAGGTCATTTAGAACAAAGTGTGCGAACTAAGTGCCGTTCAAACATAAAACAATCCACGACAAGATTATTGTAGTATTACATGTCACTGTATGATATATAAATATAGTATTCACACTTGTCTATCGTATATATATATTATTCATACCTCTGTATCATGTATATATTTTAATATAATCAGAATAAGCCACATTATGCCGTTAAACATGGTTCGTAATGTACACCACCATTAATGGCATTATGCCGTATATGGTTCGTAAAGTTTAATCATCTTTCATGGGCAATGTAATGTGCAATGCCTTGTACACGTCTAGTTGTCAAATAACCAATATGCACTGGCATGAACGGTTCATTTTGCATCGATAATAGTGGAGCACTTTAATCAACACTTAATGCGAATTTCCCCATAATTAATTACCGTATAATATACACACTCGTATCAGAATAATATGACTACGTAGCATACATATACTATGGTAGGTGGTGATATTATTCTGATACGACTGTGTATGGAAGCACCAGTTGTCCAGGCTAGTCGAAGTTGAAGTGTATGTAAAATCCAGATTATTCATTACTGCATTCCGCAGCTGAAGTCCTATTTTCTATGCTTAATTAGACTAAATATCGCCATGGAAGCAGCTAAAAGACAGCTTCATATCTCTGTATCATATATCATAAATGGTTTAGCATTTTTAATCATTTAAAATTTTAATTTATTTCGCATTGTTATAAATTTGAAACAATGTTCGATTAACTACTAGGTGATTAAAAAAATCATCTGTAAAATAGGGTATAGGAATATAAAAGTCAGAAAGATTTACTTGTGAAAAAACTGCTTATGACACTGGTCTGGCAGGATCCTGTAAAAGTAATACCCCATATAGATAATTTATCGAGAAGGACAGACCTGAAGAAGAGGATAGCAAAAGTATAGCAACATTCATCCATAATTCACGATTGGAACTACAAAATATTTTATCTGTACAAGCATGAGGGATATGCGGTCACTGGAATGATTAGGGAAATAAAATGTAAACGTAGTATTAAGGTAAACATAGTATTTCAATATTACTTACGATCAGGAATTGCTGGAAAAGAAAGAAATTTTCAGATTTTGCATTATTCCTTATCTTAACAGAAAATTTAGCTGTTAGCAGTTGGGTGAAAATAATATGTGTTTCGCAATTGTTTTTACTGCTATTATGATTTTATCGTCTAGATTGGGAAAGATAGCAAATCGTATTTCTAAGTGACACTACTGTTACAAACAAGCGAATCTAGAAATCTTCATTTTAATCGTTAGAACAATTTCCAATCTGCCTTGTTCAATGAAAATTTAAAGGCAAATATTTTTATATATAATTAAAAAATAGGATTGTTTTGAGGAAACTTCCAGAAGTGAAGAGTAATCCAAGAATTTTAAAAAACTAGTTAATTCGATTTAATTTGGCACATTTGATTCATTAGCTCTAAAAAGTTCCTAAGAGGATAAAGCTAAAATTTAAATCTACTAGTGCTAGAAAGCTAAAATTTGGTTCCTGCCGGTATATTGAGTTGAATATTCAGCATGTTGTTAAATTTGCGATGTTCTGGGTCACTAAATATCATAGGTAAAATGTAAATAGACCAGTGTTAGACGGTTAAAATGTCGCGCCTGTGGGCATTTTGAGGCGTAAATTTCAGAAATTGAGCCAAATTTTAAATGTCATCATAGATCCTTAGGTATATAAGATCGAATTTCGATATACTCTTTCTGAAGAACTAAAACATCAATGAATAAGGCTATTTTACGGAGTCGAACTCATAAATGAGAGTATTTTTGAGACATACTGTTGCTTTCAAGATAAAATGGAGATCGGAGTTATGGACTAGAAATCAAGAAGTGCTTATCTATTGATTTCTAGTATTAGACTTATTTATAGGATTCTGACTGATTTACAGCTGAGTGACTTATTGACCGACTGACTGAATGACAACAGGTAATCGCAGTAAATCTAACTATGATGCATATATGTTTGAGCAATGAAAATTTGAAATAATGTAATACTGATCTAATGTGTTGGGAAAAATCCATAATCTGACCTTCGACGTGTTCTTCGAGGGGAATGCAGTTTATGTTGAGAAAAAAATCCCCACCATTTCTATCAACTAGAAACATTAAAATTGGTGGCTGAGTGTATTTCAGATTGTACATTTCAAAAAGGTACGAAAGTTTTGATCCGGATGTTCCTTTCAAATCAAGTACAAATTTAGATGTATCATATTAAGAGCTCAGTAACTTCCTCATCATTCTGCAACTGAAAATTGACTCTTGGGGATATTTTGAATCATATATATATATTGCGGAAATGTAATGACATTTTGGGTATGATGAACATTCGAAGTCAAAGATCAAATGTCAATCTACTGTTGTTAGATAGGCAAAAATCGATGTCTGGGGATATTTAGTCAACTAGATCTAATAAATCATGCTAAAGTTTTGGTGCAATGTGTCTTTAGAGATAATAATTTAAATTAGGTATACGGGTGCTCGAGAACTGAAAATTGGTGAAGAGGGCTATTTCAAGCAGTACAACTCAGACAAAAGAGAAATCGTCTGATCCGGTGTCAAATTCAAGATTAAATATAGGTTTGGAATGACTAGTTGCGAATCAAGAAGTATCGAAGGCACTAATTGATTTCTAGTATTAAATATGGAGGTACTGAAGGAAAAATGTATATCGTTCCATGTTAAGGTGTAAAATTTAAGATTAAATATAGGTTTGGAATGACTAGTTAAGAATCAAGAAGTATCGAAGGCACTAATTGATTTCTAGTATTAGATATGGAGGTACTTAACGGAAAAATGTAAAACGTTCCATGTTATCTCGATAAAAAATCATATTAAGAGCTCAATAACTTCCTCAATAAGATGAAGTAACGAAGTAATGCAAATTTTGCTAAATCTCGATTTTAAATCTTATTGTTTACGACTCAAAGAATTGTGAATCTATGAATATATAAGAGGTTACAAAAAATTGATCGGCAAATTTAATTAAAACTATAAAACCGTTTAAGAGATCAGGGATTACATTTGACTCGAATAGAGTTGAGTTCGTACTGCACAAAGTACTAATCATTTAAGCTATTTGAACCATTTAATTAAATTTTAGAACCAAAGCTTTGTAGTACATTTTTTATTTCAACATTCATATATCTTTGAATAATGGAAGAATATATTTTAAAATCTTTAATTAGGGTATTCTGATTCAGATCTTTAATTTGCTTTTACGCATTTTGTTAACCTGTTCACTCCCACCAACTCAACAGTTGAGTGAAGAAATTTTGTGCCCTTGAATTGCACGCCCTCAGCATCTGAGTGCAAGTAGTAGCACGCTTTTTGCGATTTGCTTTTTCGTGTTATTTTGCTTTAATCATTCTGTTGTACTTTATTTCTGAACATTAGACTGTGTTCTCAGCAGTCTTTCTGATTTTTTTCAAAACGATGTAGCTTATAGTTGTTTTAAAATTTGATTGTTTGTGAAAGGTATCGAATTTCTCTACCAAGAAAACGAAGTCAAGTGACGGGGTCCTTGCGCCTTCACTTGCCTTCGTTTGCCGATATATATCACATGACCAAAATATACCACGTGACCCAGGACCGACAATATATACCACGTGACCTCCTACTTGACGATATATATCCCGTGATCCACGACCCAGTGTTTTCCTCACCCCGCTCCTCTTAGTTTTAGAATCCAGTTTTAGAAGACTTGTTTTATTTTTTAAATATATTTTAAAATCAATTTTTAGGTTTCATTTCTGCTTAATAACGGGCATAAGAATTGAATTTTGAATGCCTATACTCACGATGTTTTATGAAAGATGACGAAAATTTCGAATATTTCCACACTTTCTGATGTTAGTTTCCTAACATACAGCGCAGAAGAGGCTGCTAACGATATATATATATGCATATATTTTTTCAGGGTTAATGAACGTGTTCTACGGCTTCTATAAGTATGAATACTTTGACAACTTCTTTGACGGGAATTACAGCACAGCCTTCCAATATCAGTCCTTATTCTTTAGATATATGGAGTCAGAAACGTCCTAAAAGGCACGTTGAAATAGAGTTTCATAAACTCTCAACTCGAAAAACACATTGAAGGTCAAATTTTTCCAAACACGTTAGATCAGTATTACTTTTAGTTGGATTTTTCAGAGCTCTACCTTATATGTATCATAGTTAGAATTAGTGTGAGTCCCTGTCATTCAGTCAGTCAGTAGGTCACTCAGAATCCTATAAATAAATCTAATACTAGAAATCAATAGATAAGCACCTGTTGATTTCTAACCTCTGTAACTTCCACATCTATTTTACTTTGAAAGCAAAACTGTATCTAAAGAATATTCTCATTTCTGAGTTCGACTCCCTAAAATAGCCCTATTCACTTATTTTTAGCTCTCCAGAAAATGGTATATCTAAATTCCACTTTAACATCGGAGGGCATATACATTTGAAATTGACTTAATTTCTGAGATTTATGACTCAAAATGCCCACCACGCTCGAAATTTTAGCAGTCTAACACTGGTCGGTTTATATCTTTCCTTTGATCTTTAAGGACCCAGTGCATTGCAAATTTGACATTTCTGGAACATACAGCTCAATGTACAGTCAGGAACCTATTTTATCAGCTGTAGCATTGGTAGATTTAAATATCAACTTTGTCATCTTAGGACCCTCTCCCCACACACACACCGCCATAGATCCGTCATTTCGTAACACCGATGAGATCTACAACCCTAAACAATCCCAGAGAAAATTTTCACGTTTATAGCCTTCGCAGAACAAGGTTTGACCTCTATTTTACCTTGAAGAACACGTCCCAGTTCAAATTTCGGATATTTTGCCCAGACACACAACCCGATAAACCCTCGTAGATCTTGGAGTTCGACAACTTTTGGTTCTAGTTAGAATTAGTGTGATCACATGCCAGTCAATCAGTAAGTCGCCAATCACTTATAATCATCTATATACACAGTCGTATCAGAATAATATGACCACCTACCTAATAATGGAAATAACCACCCTTCGCGTGGCATGGACGCAATGAGGCCCTGGAAGGTTGCCAGAGACACACGTGACCATTCGGTCTCCAGCAGAGCACGGAGGTTACGGCCCTTGAAGGTTGCCAGAACACACGTGCCAATTTAGACTCCAGAAGAGCATGGAGGTTACGGAGATGACGTGGTTTGGGTCCACACGCCGAACCTGTGGATCCAAATGGTCCCACAAGTGCTCTATGGGATTGAGGTTGGGCGATTTCGCTGGCCAAGGGAAAACGGAGACTCGTTGCCATGTTCCTGGAACCAGTCACGCACTACCTTAGCGACAATGCAGAGCGCATTGTCCTGTTGGTAGACACAATCACCACCAGAGTCAACGTCCAACATGAAGAGATACATTTGGTCAGCGAGGATAGACAGGTAGCCATTGGCGTTCAGGGACACATCCAGTGGTACCAGTGGCCCAAGGTCATAACAGGAAAACATCCCCCATACATGCACACTGTCACCGCCGGCCTGTACTTGACCAACAAGCGTGTCTGGGTGTTGGTTCTCGTGTGTCTGAATCCGTATCCGCCACAGTCCATCACTTCTTTTGAGTAGAAACATCGATTCGTCGGAGAAAGCAACTTTTTTCACTCTTCCACTGTCGAATTACGGGCGAACTGCAAGGGTCGTTGCCAATGGACCTTGGAATAATACAATAAAATATTGTACAATGGACATAAGCACCTTTACACAGCGTCGACTCCGGAGACCCATGCGTAACAGGGTTTGCTCTACTGTTATCGGGGACACGTACCTGGGTGCCCCAGCGTTCATCTGAGTGGTCAATTGCTGCACTCGACTCCAGAGGCGACGTTTGCCTCTGGGGTCGATGGCCTTTGGGGCTCCACAGTTTTGACATCTGGAGGTACTGAGTGTGCCAGCAGTCCATTCTTGGTACACCCTTATGACAGCACCTCGCGAACAGCCCATGAAGTCTGCTGTTTCCAAGATGCTTCCACCCTTGGCATGGTAGCCGATGATCATTCCTTTTTGAACGTCCGTCAAATGAATACCTCTGCCCATTGTGCTGGCGTTGCACACTATGGCTCATCTGCCCTGGCCGGTCGCTTATATCTCTGTGTGGTCAACCTCGTCATGTGCACTCTGTGACGCGCCTGGGCGGTTACACTGTGATTCCGTGGGTGGCCATATTATTGTGATACGACTGTGTATATATATTTTTTCAAAAGATTCAAAATCATTTTTATACATAAGTCTTTAATTCCCACAATCGATACCTCACACCTATTTCTATAGTTCAGACTTCATGAATTTTTCCAATTTATATTAGGTTTTTGTAGTTTCTGCATTATGAAAATGTGAATATCTGAAGCACTAAAACGATGTAGTCATTTATTTCAGATTATTATAAAATTGAAACAATGCTCGGTTAACTACTTGATGATTTCAAAATTGTTTCTTCTGTAAAAATTGGTATACGAATATAAAAGTTGAAACAAATTTGTCGTTAAAACACTCCTTATGACACTGGTGTGACAGGATCAAGTTAGAGTAATACGCCATATAGATTATTTGCTTAATAAATTGCACCATTCAAAGATTATTTCCTATATAATGCTTAATAAAAAGAAACCAGGAGAAGAAGAGAGCACAAGGATAGAAACATCCATGCATCATCCACGATTCGAACGAAAAATGCTTGATCCACATAGAAGCAGGCAAAATATGCGTTCCCTAGGATGGTTCAAGAAAGAAAATTTAAACATGGTATTAAAGGAAAATTCAATGTTACTTACGAAGAGAGTTTACTGCAAAAAAAGAAATTTTCAGTTTATGCATTATTTGTGATGTTTACAGAAAAATATTTCTTTAGCTGTAAGTTGCTGGATGAAAATTATATTATTTGATTATGATTCGTTATCATGAAAACGTTTTATTAACAGAATTGCTTCCATAAGGACAATGTACACCTTAGTCAATTTTAAAATAAATATGGTAATAAGTAAATTTCTCCTATTAATATGATTCGGCAGTAACATTGTGTCATATATTTTACTTCAGATGAATGCAGTGTTCATTCCTCAACTGCATGAGGCTGTTACAAATATTCGACTGTTGTGTGCTACGGTTTGGCCCATTCTGTAATGTGCCAAACTCGTAATCTCTACTTCCCAGATACGAGTTCCAGCATGACCAATGTGGAGATTTTTAGCTGCTAAACACCCTACTCTGCACCCAGTTTTCCAGGGTACACCAATGGGATTGGAAAGGTTGCTGTCACTCTATGAAACATAAATGATAACCCTTCTGGAGTAGAGCCACAGCCTGTGGATATTAATGAACACACTGGATACTGTTTTCAGGAGGCTTCGAGCTGTATCCTAATTGTGTGCCGTGGGTATCGTTCCCTAACGTTCTCTGATCCTTTGGGTTCTTTGTGACTAGGCCATTTAGAGCAAAGTGTGGGAACTAAGTGCCGTTCAAACATAAAACAATGCACGACAAGACTATTGTAGTATTACATGCCTCTGTATGATATATAAATATATTATTCACACCTCTCTATCGTATATATATATTATTCATACCTCTGTATCATGTATATATTTTAATATAATCAGAATAAGCCACATTATGCCTTTAAACATGGTTCGTAATATACACCACCATTAATGGCATTACGCCGTACATGGTTCGTAATGTTTAATCATCTTTCATGGGCAATGTAATGTGCAATGCCTTGTACACGTCTAGTTGTCAAATAACCAATATGCACTGGCATGAACGGTTTATTTTGCATCGATAATGTTGATCAACATTTAATCAACACTTAATGCGAATTTCCCCGTAATTAATTACCGTATAATATACACATTCGTATCAGAATAATATGACTACGTAGCATACATACAGGGTGAATCTGAAAAAGTGGGCAAAACTTTACGGGGTGGTAGAACGCAGCTATACGAGCAATATTCGTCGTAGAAAGTATGGGCGGAACGCAAAGGGCGAGCCGCTAGGTGGCGTTGGAAATGGTATAAAACGGTCGGTCCTCGCACCCAACGGCATTTCTACCGTAGATTGTCGCAGGTGTGAAGCCTGCATTACAGATGGCGGCAGCTCTTTTGAGCAATTTCTTTGAGCATGTACCTCAATTACATTCCTGTTAATAAAATGTTTTCTTGTGTTCATTCTTTAAATGTGACAGTGGAAAACTACCTTTTAACTTCTCACCGCTTGTGTTCCGACCATACATTCTATGACGAATATTGCTCGTATAGCTGCGTTCTACCACCCCGTATAGTTTTGCCCACTTTTTCAGATTCACCCTGTATACTATGGTAGGTGGTGATATTATTCTGATACGACTGTATATGGAAGCACCAGTTGTCCAGGCTAGTCGAAGTTGAAGGGTATGTAAAATCCGGGTTATTCATTACTGCATTCCGCAGCTGAAGTCCTATTTTCTATGCTTAATTAGACTAAATATCGCCATGGAAGCAGCTAAAAGACAGCTTCATATCTCTGTATCATATATCATAAATGGGTTAACATTTTTAATCATTTAAAATTTTAATTTATTTTGCATTGTTATAAATTTGAAACAATGTTCGATTAACTACTAGGTGATTAAAAAAATCATCTGTAAAATAGGGTATAGGAATATAAAAGTCAGAAAGATTTACTTGTGAAAAAACTACTTATGACACTGGTCTGGCAGGATCCTGTAAAAGTAATATCCCATATAGATAATTTATCGAGAAGGACAGACCTGAAGAAGAGGATAGCAAAAGTATAGCAATATTCATCCATAATTCACGATTGGAACCAAAGAATATTTTATCTGTACAAGCATGAGGGATATGCGGTCACTGGGATGATTAGGGAAATAAAATGTAAACATAGTATTAAGGTAAACATAGTATTTCAATATTACTTACGATCAGGAATTGCTGGAAAAGAAAGAAATTTTCAGATTTTGCATTATTCCTTATCTTAACAGAAAATATAGCTGTAAGCTGTTGGATGAAAATAATGTGATTCACAAATTTTCGTTGTCTTGAAAAGGATTTATTAACAGAGTAGCTTCCATGAGCGCAATGTATGTCTTTATTAAGGTAAACATAGTATTTCAATATTATTTAAGATTAGAAATTGCTGAAAAAGAAAGAAATTTTCAGTTTTTGCATTATTAATCATCTAAACAGGTAATTTAACTCTAAGCTGTTGGGTAAAAATAATATATGATTCACAATTTTTCGTTATCTTGAAAAGAATTTATTAACAGAGTGGTTTCCATGGGCGCAATGTACGCCTTAATCTATTTTAAATTCATCATCATCATCATCGTCGTTGTCGTCGTCATCATGGGCTACAGAGGCCCAACTAGACCGTGCAGTTTAATTCTCCAAGGCTATCTGTCCTGAGCTACATCTGCTGCATCCGACCACTGCACACCAATTGTAACAAGGTCCTGTTTGACATTGTCTGCCCACCGCATCCTAGGTCTCCCCCTCCTTCTGAGACCTCTAGGCACACTTTTCTTAATCCTATTCGCCAATCTATAATTATCCATACGGGCAACATGGCAAAACCAGCGGAGTCTCTCTCTCCACAATATGCTGCTTAAAGGAGGTTGCAAACTCCTTTGCCTAACTTCATCATTAGTTACAAAGTTGAACCACCTAATACACAAGATACTGCGTAAGCATCTAGAATCGAAAGCTTCTAGCTTCCTGTTATCTTGTTTACAATTGTCCAAGTTTCACTACCATAACTAACCCTAGAAAGTACCAAACACTATTAAACAGTCTAATTTTAGTCTTTAGGTGTATACGCCTATTTCTCCACACTCTCCATAGATTCTTAAAAGTCCCGGCAGCAATCCCTATTCGTCTGTTAATCTCATGCCGCTCATCACCAGTATCTGTTACATAGCTCCCAAGATAATTAAACTGTGACACCTGCTCAAGACTGCAACCATTCAGATGAACTTAATCACAACCTGCCTGACCAATTTTCATCACTTTAGTTTTTTCTATGTTTATAACCTAACCTACTCTATTACCAGTCTCATCAACAGCTCGAATGAAAGAGTTCATCTCATCAACATCATTTGCCAAAACGTTAAATCATCAGCATAAACTAAATCAGAAACTTTAGCATCTCCAGACCATTTAAGGCCAAAATCTTTCGCTTGCAATGAATTTCGCATAACGTAATCAATAACCAAACTAAAGAGAAAAGGAGACAAAATGCACCCTTGTCGAACACCAGAAGTAATGCTAAACCAATTGCTATAAGACTTACCAACTCTAACACACGACTCAGTGTTATTATAGAGAGCTTTCATTATGTTAACTAACTTGTCTGGTATACCATATGATCTCACAATCAACCGCAAATTATGACGATCAACGAGTCAAAAGCCTTTTTGAAATCAACAAAGCTAGCAACCAAAGGTTTCTGAAACTCTAAACATATGTCAAGAATCTGCTTAAGTGAGAATATCTGATCCGCACATCCCCTACCACTTCTGAATCCACATTGCTCATCACGCAATAGACTGTCAACCAGGTTCTTCATTCTATTAAGCACAATCACGCAAAGAACTTTCCCTGGAAAAGAAAGAAGGCTGATACCCCTATAGTTATCACAAGAACTGCGATTACATTTTTTGAAAATAGGGATAACAATAGCTCTGGAAAAATCTTTAGGAACCATGCCTTTATCATAAAATATATTCAAAATTTCAGTCATCCGAAACACTTCAGCTCTAAACCGAACATTTTCAGCTCTAAGCATAACCGAAACATTTTCAGCTCTAAGCATTTTCTTAGTAATTTCATCTACCCCTGGGGGTTGATGAAGTTTAAGTTTAGAAATAGCCAAAGTAACTTCAGATTGTGTTATAGAGCCAACATTAAAGCCACCAATGCATCTATGATCATTACAAACAATGGGAGTAGAACTAACCACATTGTTTATAACATCACTGAAATGCTCAGCTCACCTAGCCATGACAGAATCCTCCCCTTCTATAACATTACCTTGTTTATCCTTCAGTCTTGTATGTCTCTCCGTTTTCTACCACATAAAACGTTACCTATCTGGTACAGCTCTCTGCTCTGTGCTGACTAACTGCTTCCTCGGCTTTGTCAGCCAAGCCATCAAGCCAAAGATTCTTATCAGCAGCTAACTGATCCTTTACACGTTTATTAAGCTCTCTGTAATGCTTTCTATTAGTATTAGTAGGGTATTGATTAAGGACATTCCTGCAGTTTCTTCTTTCTGTACTAAGTTCAACTGCCTTATCACTCAAATAATTCTGTCTCCTCTGCTCCTTTTTTTCCTAAAAGAATACTGTTAGTTTCCAAAAAAGCCTGTTTAGAATGGCCCCATTCTTCCTCAACTTCAGTAGTAAGCAAACCATGACTGTCATAATGACTAAGTAACCTATCATGGTAAGCTTTAGCTATAACTGGGTCTTTCAGAGCTTCAGTATAAAAGTAAATTTTTTAACCCTAGCACAACACTTTTTAAGTTTAAGTTGCAAGACACTTTTAACAAGGTAATGGTCAGATCCAATTTCAGCTCCCCTATATGCCCTGGTATTTCTAACAGAACTAGCCCATTTGCTGTTAATTAATATATAATCAATCATATTCTTATGCAGCTCATCAGGTGAAACCCATGTGTACTTATGTATGTCGCGGTGTTTGTAATATGTGTTAGTTATTCCGAAACCATTGAGTTTACTTACCTGTAGGAGAAGTTGCCCATTGCCATGGCAGCTACCATTACCAAAAGGGCCTATTACTCCTCCCCAAAGGTCAGAGTCAGTACCAACTTTGGCATTGAAGTCACCTAGAACAAGGGTAATATCTCCTTTCTTGACAGAATTAAAAATATCCTGAAGTTGTCCGTAAGACCTATCCTTCTCATCCTCATCGGAATCCTCAGTGGGGGCATAACAGCAGATAACATTCAAATTTTTAACTCTTGTCTGAAATTTTGCTGTAAGAAACCTTTCATTAATGCACTCATATCCTAGAAAAGCATCACTAGCTTCTCTGTTGAGAAGTAGACCCACGCCTTAGTGATGTTTATTTTCTTCCCTCCCTGAAAAGAGAAATTTCGGATCATTTTTAAGAATCTGACCTTTATCTGTCCATCTGGTCTCTTGCAAGAAGAGAATATCTAAATTATAATGGTTGAAATTTTGTGTGAGGACATCAAGAGAAAAAGTTCTGTACAGAGACGAGCTTCCTTTAAGAGCATTGTTGTAGGGAGCTGTTACATTTCTAAGTACAATGCTGCTTCCCAACGCTTCTCAAAACCCCTCGCTCTTGAAAGAGGGGACCTCCCAGAATAGCAATGACACTCAAGAAACAATGAGAGTGATAGAACTTGGACCATTAATCTACCTTTCAATGCTGACATTTTCACTGATGCTATCGCATTTAGAGACCATCTATGTGAACTGTTCGTGAAGATGAAAAAGGGGGTCAACCCATAAAATTCGTAGCCCCATCCTAGGATGTCGAACTCTACACTGACAGTGGAAAACAAAGTTAGGGCACCACTGGGGGAAATGGGGGAAGTAAACAACACTGCAGAAAAAAAAAATTGTAGTCACGATCCCTCAAGCTTCCAGCGAACTCGCAGCGATGACGTCATTTCGGACACGCCTCTCCTAAACAGCCAACCAATAAAATTCGTAGTCCCGTCCTAGGATGCCGAACTCTTCACCGACGGTGGAAGACCAAGTTAGGACATCACTGGAGGTCTACCTTGCAACAGAAACTTAGCGAAACTTCTCTCAACCTATTTCTATGCTAGATGCTTAGGTGGAAAGAAATGGGGAAAGTGAACAACACTGCAGAGAAAAACGAAAACGAAAAAAAGACTCTAGTCAGGACCTCTCAAACTTCCAGTGAACACGCAGGGGAAGGGGGAAGGAACTTTTCCCTTCCCCTTATATTCAGTAGCTTCTACTACTAGCACAACAGCAGATAGCAACCACAGAAAGAGGGGGAGACTAGGATTCGGTGGGCAGACAATGTCAAACAGGACCTTGTTATAATTGGGGTGCAGTGGCCGGATGCAGCAGATGTAACACATAACAGACATACTTGGAGAACTAAATTGCACTGTCTGGTTGGACCTCCGTAGTCCATGGCTGCTTGAGGATGATGATATGTTTTTTTTTTGTTTACAGGCACTAACAGAATATTTATAATTTAAACCATATTTAATAATCTCAGTGTTATCTGTAGACGTTTAAACGTCTATCAATCAATAAATGTTTTTTGTGAAAACAACCGGTATTAGTTCAACATGTTATAATGCTCTGGCAAGTTTCTGGAGAAATGCGAATTCGAATTCCATATGTCTCCGAAAATGTTTTCCACAGAAATATTAATATTTACATTTTTCCAATCTCCATCAGTGAAATTTCCAGTGTTAGAGAGTACTAGCGGCGTCTAGATGCTTTGCCGCAAATATCGAGTATATGCTTTCCCTTGCAGTTGGGTTGGGTTGTTTTACCTCTGAACACTTTTTTGCACACCATGGGTAAATGGCTAGGTCACAAGAACCCCAAAGGCTCAGAGAAGGTTGGGGGAGGGGACCCACTGGAACAGCTATTGGGAGACGGATGGTAGCCTTCCGTCAAGGCCATCCAGTGTGTTCTTTAACGTGCACAGGGTATGTCTCTCTCGCACACGGGGCAACGGCTTAACGTCCCATCCGACGGACACGGCGGCCTTTCCAAGCCCATCGGTGTCCCCTACTGACCGTGGGCAGGGCGAGAGATTTTTCGGAGATAAATTCCCTTGCAGTAGAGGCCCTAGGTAGGGGTTCGCCATCTCAAAATTGGACGCCATGTTTAGTCGTCGCTCGGATTGCTTAGCGTGCATAGCTGAATGGCATTGCACGGTACTTATGGATTCCGGAAAAGGGAAGGGTAATATTTGATACAGATTTCAGTTCTCACGATTGGAAGCACTTTGGAATACGACTAAAACAGGAAAAGTAAATTTTAGAGCTTTTTTTTAAAAAAAAAGATATCATTTCGCTTTGTTGTCTGTCCGTCTGCAGATATCGAACTTATTTTTTATACAGAAAAATAAAAAATTCTTTCTGTGTTAGATAGGTATTAATGATATATTACAATTTCCATTTTCCGAATCTCCTAAACGTATAACTTCGCCCTCTAACGGTGGAAAATTTTCAAAATTTTATAATATCAAACGAATATTCCAAATGATGTAGAAGTTAAAAATTTTGGGAATAAAATGTGAAGGTTACGAAGTTACTATTGGCAACAATCACTTGACCCTTTAGACAGAGGGGGGAGGTGAAGCAACTTTTTTTTGTTTTAACCGAAAAGTGTATGATTTTAGAGGTAAATTAAAAATTCTTTTTGGGTTGGACAGGTATTGATGAAATATTACAATTTGCATCTTGGAAATTTCCAGAAAGCTATAATTGCGCCCTCTAACGGTGGAAAAAATCGAAAAATCCCAAAATTTAAAACGAATATTGCAAACGATGTAGTTATGCTAGAAATTTGAAATTTTGGTCGTGGAATGTGACAGTCTTGAAAATTCCATCGACAGCAATGAGTTGATCCTAAGCCCTAAAACGGAACGGTTTTGTTTTAAGAGGTAATTGAAAATCTCTTTTTTAGTTGGTTAATAATGAAATGTAATTTGCATTTTCAAAGGTAGTTTTAATTTACATCATTAGAGATCACTAAGTATCGAAACTGCAAAACTCTTAACGAATATTTTAAGTGATCTGTTTATGGTAGAAATTTCGTAGGGTAAAAGTTTGTTATGGTGGAAATTCCACTGATAGCAATGATCTGCCCACTATTTTCAAACGAGCGAGGGAAAAGCAAGTTTTTAAATTTAAGAACTAAAAGACAAATATGTTTTACGTTTTAGAATTACTAATAAAATACTACTAGTGTATTTCCCCCATTATACATTAAAATAAATAAATAACCCCTCAAGCAGCTGCTTGTAGAGAGGTCTAACAGAAGCCGTCAATTTATACGTGATAGTAGAAGGTCCATGAGGATAGTGGAACCTCAGCAGAAAAACAACACGAACATCCATAATTAGAACTTTTAAGGAGTAAAAAAGTAGGCAAACGAAGAACTTCATTCTCTTTAAAAATGAGATTCCCATACGCGCCAGAGGCAATATGCGTTCTTCTAGTTATTTTACACATTCATTATCCCCTTACAGTGGAAATTCGAACTACTATATAATTGAAAAAATAAACTATTAATATTTTATCAGTACCTGTAATGTGCAAAAAATGTTTTTCATATTTCTCATAAAGCAGAAAAATTGCATTTTACCAATGGGACAAATCATTACTATTAGTGTAAACCACTTGATCATTACATTCTATGACCAAAAATTTAAGCTTCTATCAAAAATAGTTACCTGCGAGACATCAATACCAGTATCGATAGCATCGCACAGTCGACAGCTGAGCCACTTCCACCTTGGCTCGCTGTTTCCCCTTCCTGCGATTTTTCCCTGTGCAGGACGGGGAAGGCCTTTACACCCGACTGTGTGTACCGGCAACTCTTTGCCAGCCATCGTGCTGCGCACCCGGACTTCTTGCCTGTCTTCACAGATGGCTCGAAGTCCGGCACTTCAGTGGGATCAGCCATGGTCTGCTGTGATGTAATCATTGCAGACCAGATCCCACAGCAGTGTTCCATCTTCACTGCTGAGTTGCATGCTATCAGCATTGCCTTGGACCATATAGCAGCTAAGCATCATCGTCGGTGTGTGCTTTACACCGACTCGCTTAGCTCGCTACAGGCTTTGATCTCGGTGAGGCATCGGCCTCACCCTGTTCTCTCCAAGATCTGCCAGCAGCTCCATCGTCTGGCAGCCACCAGCACGATTCTCTTCTGTTGGGTGCCCGGTCATGTCGGAATCAGGGGCAACGATTTGGCAGATTCTGCTGCCAGGTCAGCCACGCCCCTGTCCGACTCTCCGTTGCCGGTTCCATTTGTGAATTTCCGGCAGCGTTTCACCATCGAGCTCCGGGCACAGTGGCAGAGATCTTGGTCTGCACAGGTTGCTAACAAGCTCTTCGAGATCAAGCCCATTGTCAAACCGTGGCAGTCTTGTTTTCGCAGGAATCGTAAGGAGGAAGTTGTCCTTGCTCGGCTCCGCTTAGGTCACTCGTTTTTAACACACTCTTTTCTTCTTAAGGCGGACGCAGTACCTAAGTGCGAGTTTTGTGACACCGTTTTAACTGTGAAGCATATTTTAATTGACTGTGATTGTTTTAACCTTGAAAGACGTCTGCTTTTTAACTTTCACGATTTTACGTCCGAGCCCCTTACACTCGGACATCTTTTATCCGATGATTCACTTTTAACTACTGTTTTCGAATTTTTACGCTTTACCGGTTATTATACTCGTTTATGAATTTTCTCTTTTTTACTGGATTTTTACTTGTGTTTTACCTGTTGTTTTTTATATGGGTCCTATACACCCCTTGTTATTGTTGATTTTACACTTGTTGTTTTCTTTTATTCTTTTTATATATCTCGTTTTATGCTGTGTTGTTTGTGTCTCTTTTAAATTTGGTTGTGGGTTTCATGTCTTTTACCCTTTTAATCGTTTGTTTGACGCAATATAGCCTTAGTTGCTATTGCGCCAAAAAACCCCAAACAACCAAACCAAACCAAACCAATCAAAAATAGATCGTTTGTAATATTTATTTAAAGATTTTATATTTTCCTGCCATTTTCCGCTGCTAGAGATCGCCCATTAATTGGGGCGATTTTATAACTAAATATAACTAAGTAATATCTCAGACAATATAGCTAAATAACTATAATATAGCTAAGTAATTGGAGACCGGTAAGGATGCATTTTGTCCACCTTTTCTTTTTGGTTATTTTTATGTTATGCGAAATTTACTGCAAGGAGAACCTTTTAGCTTTAAATGATTTATATATCTGCAGATTTATGATTTAGGTTATGCTGATCATTTGGCCCTTTGAGAAAATGATTTAGATGGCATGATGCAAAATTGGAAATGATGACAATAGTAATAGAGTAGGGTGATGATGAACTAAGGTGATGAAAATTGATTAAGCAGGTTTTGGTTCAGTTATTTTGAATGGTTACAGCCTTGAGCAAGTGTCTGAGTGTAATTATCTCGTCAGCTGTGTAAATAATACTGGTGATGTGCGGCCAGAGACATCAGAGGGACAGCGATTGCTGCTGGGACCTTTAAGAATCTATGGAGAGGGTAGAAAATTAGACGTGAATAGCTAAAGACTAAAATTAGATTATATTGTAGGTATAGTTAGTTAGGGTAGTGAAACGTGAGCTTTGTAAGCAAGATAACAAGAAACCTAAAGCCTTTGATTCGAGATGTTTACGCAGTATCTTGGGTATTACGTGGTTTGACTTTGTAAGTGATTAGGTTAGGCAGAGGGGTTGGCAATCTCCTTTGAGGAACATATTGTGCAGAGACTGCGTTGGTTTGGCCATGTTCCCCATATGATAATATAGTATACATAAAACACTCAGAAAAATGGGAAGAGTTAAGATGCCTAGGTAGAAAATGTTCAATAGAACCTTGTTATATGTAATTGACCTACACTGGCCAAATGCAGCAGCTATAATCCAGAATGACGTGATTGGAGAACGAATTAGAGCGTCTTATTGGACCTCCGTAGTTCAGCTCCGTTGTTAGGCTGCTTGAAGATTTTATATGAATATATGAAAATGTAACTTTTGTCAATCAATTCTATCAATGTTAAGCACATTCAAATAGGTAAACACTTAAATCGATCAAACTGCAAATTAAATCTCTTCAAAGTCAGAAAAGAATATTTTTCTACAAATTCCTAACACGAACTGGAATAATATTGATTCAGTGGGCATGGAAAATTGTGTCTCTGAAACAATAAAAGGTAATTAAAATTTAAGATGGGATGGAATATATTGATCCGAATGCTTCTCTGAATCATTGACGTTTCATTGGGAATCAGTATTTTCCCTTTTGTTTAACTCTTTCAGACCCGAATTTTTATTTATGAAATTTTGTTTTTCAATTAAATGTGCTTTATTTATGACCAACAGAAAACGAATAAACGAAAATGCTTTTTTTTAAACACAATTCCACTGAAATTCAGCATGGGCACTTGTAATGCAAAAACCGTCCAAAAAGTTTCAAAATCCTGAAATCTCAGAAAGCAATAAAAAGAAACATAAAAGAAAAGAATTCGAATTTATCACAAAAAACTAAAACCAAACTGCAGAGCAAGAGCAATTATGTACACAAAAGCAGGCCCGTATCTAGGGAAAAAATCGGGGAAGAAACGCAGTTGAGCAGAAAAAATGCAAAAGAGCAAGACTCTGGATTTCCAATGCAATATAGTATTTCTCCCCCCGTTTTACAGGTCTTTACAAAAACTCTTGAAAAATTCATGAATGAATAAGATTACACTGGAAAAATCGAAGAACTAAAAGGAAAAAACTCAAGTAACAATAAAGCTTCATAAACAGAAAATATGACCAGAAGTTATAGTTGACACAAAAACACTTTCTTGGTGAACGTGTAAATTTTATCATAAGAATGATGCAGCAATGGATCTATCTATCCACACATATTTTACTAAAACAAATTCAATGGAATTTTCCTAAAACAAATTCAATGGAATTTTCCTAAAAGTCCTAAAATTCAGAATGGGAATTTTTAAGAAATATTCAGTTTTTTGGATATCTTAATTTTTACAGAAGGCTAAAATTATATTGCAGAAGAAAAAGGCTTAAAAGCTATAAGAAATAAAACCGAGAGAGGAAATGTAGAAAAAGGTATTATTGAATGTATCAGTGAAAGAAACCATAGAAAATAGCAGAATAAAGAGATTTTTTTTTATAAAGCAGTGTGTGAATGTAAAATTTTCTATATTGGAAAAACTCTGAAACAAGAATGAAATCCAGAAAGCAGAAATAAAAATCTCACGAAATAAGATAAGACTGGACAGACACATAACAAAAACAAATCACAAAATAGACGGAAGTGAAAGAAAAATAGTTAAGAATTACTATGCATTCGTAAGGTAAACAGAATAACTTCTGATACAGATAACAGATGGCACCACATATTGTCTTAAGTTGGCCGATTGGTTAGCACGCTTGGCTACTGAACTAAGGGACCTGGGTTCGAGCCCCGGGTAAGGCATGGACGTTTGTGTTGTTTTTCTGCTGAGGTCCTGCCATCCTCTCAAACCTTCTATTTTGGCATATAAACTGACGGGCTCCTGTCAGAACTCTGGGGCAAGCAGCTGCTTGAGGGGGTATTTATTATTTATTTATTATTTATTTATTATTCATTATAATGCAATAAAATGAAAGATGAATAGTTAATATATTTATTACAATGATTTTTTCAAATGTAATAAATGATTCAGAATCATTAGTAATGAAAAAAAATCACGTGACAAAATATTGTGTTTCGAAATGAAAATAATATGAAAACCCAGCCACAAACAGGATGGGATGGGGGATCTAGGTGGGGGAAGCAAGAAAATGCACTCCTAGCCTTTAGCATTTTGTAAACCATAATGGAGGCAAAAATTATATTGGAACTACGTTACGGTTCATTCCTCGATTCATGATCAGAAACGGCAACCTTTTAATATGCTGAGAAGAGGTATTAAATTTTACAAGGGTATTATAGACTGGAATAGACGGGAAAATTTTTAGTCGCATTTCGCAATGAAATGAACTAGCAGTTGAGAATTTAGTAGCCCCAATACTTCGCATGTAACTAGGAGACATGGGTTCGAGTCCCATTCACGACGAAACTCATTTTATACAGATCAGTAGGCCGTACTGAACTGGCAGCCCTCTTCTTCCGTTCCCTTCCAAAAGAGAATATCTCTTTTGAAAGGTACTAATGGCCTGCACCACGAAATGGCGGGGTCGGACATTAGGCACTATACCTGGCCGGTTCTGTGTATCATCACTGGGAATTGGTACACAGCTCTCCTTCCAGTTTATGCCTAGCTACCATTTACAGACCGAATAAATACCTCCTCAAGCAGCTGCTTGCCACAGAGGTCTGACAGGAAACTGTCAGTTTAATACGCCATACTAGAAAGGATCTAGTGAGGATGGCGGGTTCTCAGCAGATTTTTTGCCAACTGCACGCAGTTGTTCCCAGGTACTGGCCGCACCCAAAGCTGCTTAACTTCGGTGATCGGACGAGAACCGGTATTTTCAGCTTGGTACTGCCGTTGGCTCTTATTACTACATGGTTCTAAAATATATTAGAATAACTGATCGGGTCTCAGAAATGTAGTTACGTAATTTGTCGGGCAATGAGGTGAAATATGTTGAGAACGATTATTTTTGAAGCTTCTCTCTAATCTTTTCTGAAACAAAATGCTTTTACCTAAAACGGATCCAAGTTTTAGAAATAGAACTCTTAGAAATGCTACAGCTACATAACTATATTTCGTATAATATGAATAGGAATTACTTACCATGTACTTCTTCACCTGCAAAAAAAAGCATAAATACATTTGTGTTATAAATTAATTATTACGTGAATATATTATCTACAATATTATCATTTTGCCATGTGAAAACACATATGCTCTTACGACAGAAAGAGGAAAATAGATATACGATTTCACTGTATACAATGCATGATTGCAATGAATTACAATTTATAGTAAACAATCTGAGAACAGTTTAACAGTCTGAGAAAGTTTATGCCCTTGAAGTATTATTTATACATTCTTTGTTGCACGCTCTGTCATGGTAAAAATATACATATATTCGGTAATATAGACAAGGAGCACTTGAAGAAATTGGTTGTCCTGACTGCGATTCGGACCCAGGTCTCCTAGAAGCATACCAGGCATCTTAAGAGCTAGGCCAACGAGAAACTGACCAGTTCTTCAGCTAAGCGACATGTAAGGCCTCCTATTGATTATTCGCCAGTGGCCCCACTGGTGAATCAATAGGAAGGCAGCATATACATATATTTATTCAATGAGTATTATAAAGCACATACACAGTAGGGATTTAACGAGATAATTTCTGAAATATCTGAATGGCATTTCATACTGCACATGAGCTAAGTTACAGAGTCGAAAGTTCTCAAAAGTCAGTAACTAGTTGGTAATGCTGCGACACTAGGAGTCTGCAAGTAAAAGACGAGATTCTCTGTCAATAGGGGGGCGGGGGTGGCTCAGTCGGTAGCGCGCCAGGCTCGTAATCTGTAGTTCCCAGGTTCGAGTCCCAGCTGGGTCAGCGTTGAGATTTATCTCCGCAAAATTCCCCGCCCTGCCCACGGTCAGTAGGGGACACCGATGGGCTTGGAAAGGACGCCGTCCGTCGGATGGGACGTTAAACCGTGGCCCCGTGTGCAGGAGAGACATACCCTGTGCACGTTAAAGAACACGCTGGATGGCCTTGACGGGAGGTTACCATCTGTCTCCCAACAGCTGTTCCAGTGGGTCCCCTCCCCCAACCTTCTCTGAGCCTTTGGGGTCCATGTGACCTGGCCATTTAGCCCATGGTGTGCAAAAAAGTGCCGCTCAGAGGTAAAACAACCCAACCCAACTCTGTCAATAGCATCCAGCTTGAACGGAATATAATCCTCTATGCATTGGAAACAATTTATTATCTCCTAAAAATTACTGTGGGCGTTTTCCAATCTAGAGGTGTACATTTATCCATGAGGACTCGTGATCAGAAGAACTTAGAAAAACTTAACTCTTACAGAGTTTGGTCCATAAATAGAAAATTCTTCCCTTCCACTTGGGTTTGCCCTTGAAACTCCTGATTTTACAGAAGAGTAATTGAATTAATAAGTTAAAACATTTTTCAACCAGAAATAAAGCAAAATCCCCTTGCGAAAAGAATAAAGTTTAATTTTTAAATTATCGAAAAGTTGAATAAAATTTTAATATTACTTCCAAATACAGAGCGCTAACTGGCAAGAATTAATAGAAAAAATGTTGTTCAAATTGAGAGAGTAATCGCAAACATTATTTTTTTTTCATAAGAAGGTTAACAGGGAAAGCAATTTCTCTTGGAACCCACATACTTGATAGCTAACAGACTTCTGTTCATAATGAAGAAAGAGTTGGATTGTTTTACCTTTGAGCGGCACCTTTTTGTACACAATGTGCTAAACAGCTAGGGCACAAGGACCATGAAGGCTCAGAGAGTGCGGTTGTTTTAACTCTGAGAAGCACTTTTTTGCACATAATGGGCTAAATGATGAAAATGTCACAAGCACCCCAAGGTCTCAAAGAAAGTTGGCGGGGAGGTCACAAGCACCCCAAGGTCTCAAAGAAAGTTGGCGGGGAGGGACCAGCTGGACAGCTGATGGTAGCTTCCGTCAAGGCCATCCAGCATGTTCCTTAACGTGCTCGGGATATCGGCTCTTCTTCACACGGGTCACGGCTTAACGTCCCATCCAATGAACAGCGGTCTTTTTAAGCCCATCGATGACACCTAGTGACCGAGGGCAAGGCGATGGTTTAGCGGAGATAAATCTGAATGCTAACCAACGTAGGACTCGAACCTAGAAACTTCAGATTGCGAACCTGGCACACTTCCTATGAGCCAACTCTAGTCCCTAATGGAATAAGGAACAATGAAGAATAAAAAGAAAAATATTACCAGAGTTGCATATGAAGAAGATCACTATAGCGGAGAACGCCAAAAGAAAGGAACCGACGAATAACTTCATATCGAAGACTAGAAGAGATGTCTGTTCAGTAGACGAATTTTGGAGACTGAAAACTTCAGGGTGACGCACAATGTCACCACGTGTGTATATATAGAGAGCAAATTAAAAAAATGTCGTAAATCCTATGGTAGTAGTGCTTACATGGATCTGCTGTTCAAATTCTATTGAGACTACCAGATGACGAAACTCGATTGCAACACACTGATGCTGACGCTGTTGAGAAGTCGCGGTCTATTGATAAAGCTGCTAAAAAGTGCCTTCCATGAAACGAGGTTCATACTATAATTTGAAGGAAAAAAGAAATGGTCATCGATGTTCAATTAGAAGGGAATTTAGAATGGCATATTTAAGTTATTGGATTCAATCTCTTAGCATTTTTATCTGTTCACTGTGTAGTCTATCGGTCTGTCTGTTTGTTTTTTGCTATCAATTAAAAGTTATTTTTTTCGTTTGGATAGGTATTGATGAAATATAAAGATTCATATTCTCCTAAGATCAAAAAAGCTTTAATTGCGCCTTCTAACGGAGAAAGTTTTTGAAAATTCTAAACGAATATTTCAGAAAACCCATGTACGCAATATTTTGAAAGTTTTGATATTAAAATATGAAGGTCATGAAGTTTCCATAGGCAACAATGAGTTGACCCCTTACTCCCCATCATCATCATCATCATCATCATCCTCAAGCAGCCATGGGCTACGGAGGTCCAACCAGACCGTGCAATTTAGTTCTCCAAGCAAGTCTGCCCTGAGCTACATCTACTGCATCTGGCCACTGCATACCAATTCTAATGTCCAATCTGTTCCAATTCTAATGTTCCACTCCTGTTTGACATTGTCTGCCCACCGCATCCTAGGTCTCCCCCTCTTTCTGAAGCCTTTATGCACACTGTTTATAACCCTATTCGCCAATCTATAACTATCCATACGGACAACATGGCCAAACCAACGGAGTCTCTCTCTGCACAATATGCTGCTTAAAGGAGGTTGCTGACTCCTTTGACTAACCTCATCATTAGTTACAAATTTGAACTACCTAATGCGCAAGATACTGCGTAAGCATCTGCAATCAAAAGCATCTAGTTTCCTGTTACCTTGTTTACAAAGTCTCCAAGTTTCACTACCATAACTAACCCTAGAAAGAACCAAACTATTATACAGTCTAATTTTAGTATTTAGGTGTATACGCCTATTTCTCCACACTCTCCACAGATTCTTAAAAGTCCCGGCAGCAATCCCTATTCGTCTGTTAATCTCATGCTGCACATCACCATTATCTGTTACATAGCTCCCAAGATAATTAAATTATGACAGCTGCTCAAGACTGCAACCATTCAGATTAACTGAATCACAGCCTGCCTGACCAATTTTCATCACTTTAGTTTTCTCTCTGTTTATAACCAAACCTACTCTACTACCAGTCTCATCAACAGCTCGAATGAAAGAGTTCATCTCATCAACATCATTTGCCAAAAGGGCTAAATAATCAGCATAATCTAAATCAGACATTTTAGTATCTCCATTCAATTTAAGGCCAAAATCATTCCCTTGAAGTAAATTTCGCATAACGTAATCAATAACCAAGCTAAAGAGAAAAGGAGACAAAATGCACCCTTGTCGAACACCAGAAGTAATGCTAAACCAATTGCTACAAGCCTTACCAACTCTCACACACGACTCAGTGTTATTATAGACAGCTTTCATTATGTTAACTAACTTGTCAGGTATACCATATGATCGCACAATAAACCACAAATTATGACGATCAACAGAGTCGAAAGCCTTTTTGAAATCAACAAAGCTAGCAGCCAGAGGTTTCTGAAGCTCTAAACATTTCTCAAGAATTTGCCTAAGTGAAAATATCTGATCCACACATCCCCTACCACTTCTAAATCCACATAGCTCATCACGCAATTGACTGTCAACCAGATTCTTAATTCTATTAAGCACAATCATGGAAAGAACTTTACCTGGAACAGAGAGTAGGCTGATACCCCTATAGTTATCACAAGAACTGCGATCACCTTTTTTGAAAATAGGGATAATAATAGCTCTGGTAAAATCCTAAGGAACCATGCCTTTATCATAAAAGATATTCAGAATTTCAGTCATCCAAGTTGTAACCGAAACATTTTCAGCTCTAAGCATTTCCGTAGTAATTTCATCTACTCCTGGGGATTTATGTAGTTTAAGTTTAGAAACAGCCAAAATAACTTCAGATTGTGTTATAGGGCCAACATTAAAGCCACCAATGCATCTATCATCATTGCAAACAATGGGAATAGAACTAACTGTATTGTTTAGAATATCACTGAAATGCTCAGCCCACCTAGCCATGACAGAATCCTCACCTCCTATAACCTTACCTTGTTTATCCTTCAATCCCTGTAAACGTGTCCGTTTTCTACCACACAAAACATTAACTATCTGGTACAGCTCTCTGCTGTTGTGCTGTCTAACTGCTTCCTCGACTTTGTCAGCCAAACCATCAAGCCAAAGATTCTTATCAGCAGCTAACTGATCCTTTACACGTTTAGTAAGCTCTCTGTAATCCTTTCTATTAGGACTAGTAGTGTAAAACAAGAACAAGTGTAATATCTCCTTTCTTGTCAGAATTCAATATATCCTGAAGTTGTTCGTAAAACCTATCCTTCTCATCCTCATCAGCATCCTCAGTGGAGGCATAACAGCAGATAGCATTCAAGTCTTTAACGCTTGTCTGAAATTTTGCTGTAAGAAACTTTTCATTAATCCACTCGTATCCTAGAAGAGCATCACTAGCGTGTCTACTAAGAAGCAGACCCACGCCTTGGTGATGCTTATTGTCGTGCAATTATTTTTAATGCAAATTATTTTTAATGTAAGATTATTTTTAAGAATCTGACCTTTATCTGTCCATCTGGTCTCTTTGCAAGCCCAGAATATCTAAACTATAACGGTGGAATTCTTGTGTGAGGACATCAAGAGAAAAAGCTCTGTGCAGAGTCCTCACATTCCAACTACCTATGGAGAGAAAATGGTTAGTGGGATGTTTAAAGAAACTATGTTTATTGAGGGAGGGAATGCCGACAATATCAAACAGCCCCCTAATCGCAGACATGGGGCAAAGGCCGTTCCCCCACCACTAAAGGCTGAAGCCATTTACACTGGAAGACTTCCTCCAATGTAGAATTTGACGATGCCAATAGAAGCAAAGAGTTCATGTGCCTGCGATGACCTCTGCTCAGGATTATCCACCAGCTGATAAACATATCCTGTGAATCTATTCACTTGGAGCTGTCAACCCACAAACAAACAGAAAACACAGCGGAAGATTTTCCCTCCATAGAAGCCCACCTGTGCAGCAAAATCAGGATCCATAACAAGCTCAGAGCCATAATTCCATTCAGGTTGGTATATATAGTCAGCACCAGGACCCTGTGGAGTTGACCACTCCTCAGCAGGGTAGAAAAAAAACAAAAGTAGCCATAGTTGTCCAGATTAGTAGGCCACACTAATCTGGCAGCCCTCCGCTTCCGTTCACTTCCACAAGAGAGTATCTCTTTTGAAAGATACTAAGGGTCTGCACCACGAGAAGGCGTGGTCGGACATTAGATGCTAGGCCTCGCCGGTTCTATGCATCATCACAAGGGATTGGTGCATAGCTCTCCTTCCAGTGACTCCCTAGCTACCATTTGCAGAATAAATATTATATAATTTATTGGAGCTGGATTTAGGCAACAACACTTCTCCCGAGAGCATTCCATGCATATTCTTTCAAATTCAGATCTGTAGATCGGTCTGGCCACTCAATACAGTTAATAGTGTTATACTGCAGATAACAATTGACAAAGCGACCACGGTGAAGGAGGGCGTATCGTCCTGTAGGGGGAAGGTATTATAGATTTTAGCAGCATATGATAAGAGCTAAAATTTTCGAATTCGGCAGCATATGATAAGAGCTAAAATCTTCGAATTCGGCAGAGAGCATCCAAATGTTAAGACTTAAAGCAGCGCAAGTGTTTTTATTGACCGCAACTTATTCCCCTCCCACCCACTCCAAAAAATGGGGAACATTGAGTGTGTAAACGATTACCTATAGTAAGAAATTACATTTCAAATATGGGGCGGGTGTGGCTCAGTCGGTAGCGCGCCAGGCTCGTAATCTGTAGTTCCCAGGTTCGAGTCCCAGCTGGGACAGCGTTGAGATTTACCTCCGCAAAATTCCCCGCCCTGCCCACGGTCAGTAGGGGACACCGATGGGCTTGGAAAGGCCGCCGTCCGTTGGATGGGACGTTAAGCCGTGGCCCCATGTGCGGGAGAGCCATACCCTGTGCACGTTAAAGAACACACTGGATGGCTTTGACGGGAGGCTACCATCTGTCTCCCAACAGCTGTTCCAGTGGGTCCCCTCCCCCAACCTTCTCTGAGCCTTCGGGGTCCATGTGACCTGGCCATTTAGCCCATGGTGTGCAAAAAAGTGCCGCTCAGAGGTAAAACAACCCAAATACATTTCAAATGAAAGCTTTTGAATGTTGAATATCACGCACCATCTCATGTTATGTCCACACCTTTCTTCACCTAAAATAGGGAGAAGAAAATTTTACGCGGGGTGTGGGGGGGGGGGGGTAAATATCGATCTTAAACAGTTTTATGATAAATTAAACCTTATGAGGTGAGAGTGTCATCTTTATATCGATATCGATGGGCTAGTTAAACGAAAACAGAACTTACGCGAATGAGCTCCTTAAAAACGAAATATGATAATCAGCCACGTTTTATCTATAGAAAAGGGAATACGAAAATGGCTTCAAAAAAAAAACAGAATTAAAAAATAGTCCTTGACGATCTATCGTACATACTTCGAGATCGACCAGTTGCCTATCACGGCTTCAATCTGCTGGTTTTCAAACATAATAATATTATTTGAAAATTCAGAGCTTGAATGAATTTTTTTTTAATTTTGAAACTGAGGGAAGAGTAATTTGTGACTAGTTTATTGCGATATTTTTGATAAATATTAATCGTCCTATATCGTAAATAGCTTTGCGTTCGAAGAAGCTGCCTACAACAGCATCAAGATTCAACTATCTTCGTAATGCAATTATATATTTAGTAATTGAGGGAAAGCAAAATATGTAAGGTGACATGATTCTTTCTCAGTTACACAACCACATCTCCACGTGGAGGTGAGGTGTCCGCATGTTTGTTCAGCTTCTGTAGGAGAGTGCACTTCGCTTGCGAAAGCTGGTACAAATACCACTGAACAAACAAGAAACTGCTGCTAATAACATCTAGGAATCGAAGTTAATGCAACTTCGTGGATGCACTGCCTACTCAATTTTTTTCCCTGTCGTATGATTCGATCTAAACCTCCAAGAGATAAACCCAGGTTCGAGGGTAAGAGATAACCCCAGTTCTGCCACTTTCTAGATTAAATGCGTAGTACTCACTCGGCCTGGAGATGTGGTTTTGCTACAGAGAAACAGCCATGTTTTTCACGTTCGATCAGCTGCAATATATGTAATTCTATTTCGAAGGTTGTCGAAACATTTCTACTGTTAAAGACAGCTTCTTCGATTCCAAACTTATTTAGAGATAAATTGATCAATATTTAAAAAAGTTTTGCAATTAAGTAATAAGGAATCACTTTACGCTCCTTCTGAAAATTTTCAAATGAAATTTCGTATCATTAATGAACTAGAAGAACTCATGTCGCCGTTATCAAAAATAATCCAGTGTTTAATTTAACCACTTTTAAGCTCATTACACGCTTAATTCGAGCTAATGCATGATTGGAAAAATGCCGAACAGGATATTATTATTACTCATACAATATAGAAAATAATTTCTTGTTTGTTTCTTTCAATATAAAAAGCTGCTTTTATCACACAACCTTCTGAAGAAAGGGGGCAGATTGTTGCTATCAGTGGAATATATCTTAACACTTTACCACAGACATTTCAAATTTTCACCAAAAACATATCCCATGCCCCCCCCTCCCCCTTTTCAGAATGCTAGTAAAGGTAACAAAAGCAAAAATTGCAATTTATTTATATTTCATGTATTTTGATAAACGTTTTTAAAGATATGTAAAACGGAGGGGAAAATGTTATACTGCATTGGAAATCCATTCTCTTGGCCCTATATTTTTTGGTTTGATTATGTTTCTTATCCCACTCCCTTTCAAACTCTTTCTAAATCTGGACCTGTTTGCAAATGCAAACCTCATAACTTGAGATATTTGATTACGCATTTTCAATTTTCCAATTTCTCCGACGTTAGAAGGCGTAATTGAACATTTAGGAGATTCGGGAGATTTTGTTATATTTCATCAATATCTATCCCCCCCCCCCCGCAAAAAAAAAAAAGAAACGCAAAACACAAGGAAATTTCGATTTATTTTTAAAACCAAAAAACGTTGCATTTCCAAACCCACCCTAGGGTTAAGCGGTCAACTTATTGTTTCGCATGAAAATCTCATTTCCTTCCCATTCTACCATCAAAATTTAAAATTCCAATCATAAATAAATCCTTTGTAATATTCGTTACAAATTTTGCAATTCTCAAAATTTTCTACCCATTACAGGGCACAATTGCAGCTTTTGGGAAATTCGGAAAGTGAAAATTGTAATATTTCTTCGATATCTATCGAAGGCTACGAAATCTCTAAAAAGACACGATTTCTCTTGCAACAAAGAACAGCGTTTTCTCACCCACCCTTGGAGTTAAGGGTCAACTCAATGTTACTAATTAAAAATTTATGACTTTCACATTCCACCACCAAAATTCCAAATTTCAACCATAAATATATCGTTTATATTTTGTTTTAACTTTTTGCAATTTAAAAATTTTTTCCTGTATTATAAAAAAAATAATAAATACCCCCTCAAGCAGCTGCTTGCCACAGAGGTCTGTCAGGAGCCTGTCAGTTTATATGCCAAAGTAGAAGATCTGAGAGGATGGCAGGACCTCAGCAGAAAAACAACACATACAACCATGCCTTATCCGGGGCTCGAACCCAGGTCCCTTAGATCAGTAGCCAAGCGTGCTAACCACTCGGCCATGGGACGGGTAGGGTGCGCTATTAATCTTTTGGGATATTCGGAAGGTGCGAATCACATTATTTAATCATGTTAAACTTATGTCACGGGGTTCTCTAATTATTAATATAAGGTTAACTATACCCCCGTTTTGTTGAACACCTTCTGTAGTACACTCCTTGACTTGAGGTTTTTTCTTCCATCTGGGAAGTAAACGACTGCTGACAATTGGTACCTACGTTCTATCAAATCTTTCTCTATGTGAGAACCATTCCGTAAGGAGGAACTTGGTCTCTTCAAGATTTTCTCGTCCAATAACTTCATCCATAACGGAGAAGCCAAGCCTCCAACTCAATTTGTCGTGCTAGTTTTCATTCTCTATAGGCCATTGCCAGTTACATCGAAGGTGCCCTAGAGGAATCACATTCCAGTACAATGTGCATGATTGTTTCAGTTACATTAAAACATAGATTACATTTTTCATAACCATTTCGGAATTTACTGAGTCTTTTATTCGTTTCCAAAGATACAGCTCTAGCCTTACATAGAAGTGAACTACTAATGCGATTATCCACGTTTGTTTTCACCATAGTAAGGAGTCTCCTTCTCTGTCTCTGGCACAGATGGCTTGTGGATGTTGCCCGGCCGTTGTCTCCAGCGCTCGTTGTTTGTAGCTAGTTCACGGTATGGCTCCTCACCAGTTCAGTATAATGACAATCAACAAAAGTCATCTGAAGCACCACAGATGTACAGTGGATCAACTTCTAATTCATGCTACAATGAATATTCGAAATACATCAAACTGCTGAGGAGCCACGCCATGAATCAACGATAACAACGTGCGCAGTTGACAGCAGCCCAAAACAGCAACATATGCAAGACATCTGTGCCAGAGACTGAGAGGGATACCCCTAATTGTGGTTGCAAGAAACGTGAATAGGATTATACCACAGCAGGTTTTTAACAAAACGGGAAGAGTGTGAACCTTATATTAATATTATTTTATCAATATCTATCCAACACAAAAGAAATTTTAATTTTATATCTAAAGCAGTGCCTGGAGTCGAAGTTCGAAAGCAATGTTGGTGCTGCTTGAGTCGCAGTCGTACATTTTTATCGACTCTGATACCGACCACAATATAAATTTTAATAAAATATGTTTTTCTGTGTGACATCACTGGCAGCTTTGGTGGTTAAATTGCTTAAATTAGTTAAATCGCACAACGGTTTCTATTTAGACAGTAATGCTATTAATTATTTTTTTTCTTTCAGAAAATATTTTTAATTTTTAATGCTTATTTAATTTTCAGTTCTTTCTAAATTTCATACGTTTTAAACTTTCAAGTCTAAAATCCTTTTCACAATGGCAAAGAGTTCCAACGAAGTCTGCAGTTTTTGAATATTTTACAATAACCACAGATCGGAAACATTTCGTGTGTGAAGTTGATGATGGTGTAAAATTATATGAATAACAAATCAGTGGTTTTATTGGCTCTGGTAAATGCACTTAGAATAAGCAAGTTGTAAATTTTGGATTTTCATCCTTGGTCTTAGTTTAATAAATTTTGCAGGAAAAGTTTTGAATTTTTCATTGCATTTAATGAAATTTTTATTTTGTCGTAGTCTTAAATTTAAATCATTTTATGCTCAACGAATTTCGGTTTTTCATGAATAAAACATTCATGTAGCATAGTTACAACCATTAGACTGAAACTTTGTACGTTATGGGTTTAAAACGTACTTGGTGATTCACATGGTGGTAATGAAATGTCTCTTGTGTAATCATCATCATAGCAGATTTAGAATCAATATACATGTGTACTCGAAGTCGGATAGAAAAAAATTGAGGAGTTGGTGTAGGATAGAAAAAAATCGAGGATCGGAGTCAGCATCTTTCTGCGGCTAATTTTCGGCAATCCACCTGAGAGACTCTACGAAATGACATTGTTTTTTAAAACTATTGAGGCAGCATTTAGAGCGCAGGGGATACCACGTGATCTGCAGGGTGCAGTTCTTGTGCCTATGTTTCGTGAAAAACTTGGCAGATTGTAGTTAGCCTACCTGTAGTCGATGCTGAGCATTATGATCGACTCAAGGCATATTTACTGGATGGATGCAAAGTGTCAGATATTGAACGCAAACAAAAGTTTTATAGCGCCATAAAATTGCACACTGATACCTAAGGTCAGTTTGGGGAACATATCCGTCATTTGTGGAGTCACTATATAGATAACCGCAAATGACATACTTTAAAGGATTAAAAGACCTAATATCGGATAGGCTTAAATCCGAAGCGGTCCTGGGAAGATGCATAGATTACCATTTGGCTAGCACACGGTGAGGTAGCAAAAGGCCTGAATCGGCAGAAGGCGATGCGATATTTTCCACCACCCAAACGTGATCTCAAACAGGAGCCCAGAGATGCTGAGAAGCAGGAAAAGCCAGGGAGTGCAAGAGAGAAGGGTTGTTTTGAGTGTGGGTCCATGCACCACTTCAAAAAGGATTGCATCCGACTTAAAAAATAATACAGGTTAATGTCAATGCACGCCACGTAACGATGGAAATAGAGGAAAGCAGTACAGGCGCATGACAACACTTTAGGCGCGAGAGAATCGGCTGGCTTCTCGGCAAGCCACAGATAGCAGCTTCGAAACTGAGCGAGGTTGGGTTGGGTTGTTTTACCTCTGAGCGGCACTTTTTTACACACCATGGGCTAAATGGCCAGGTCACATGGACCCCGAAGGCTCAGAGAAGGTTGGGGGAGGGGACCCACTGGAACAGCTGTTGGGAGACAGATGGTAGCCTCCCGTCAAGGCCATCCAGCGTGTTCTTTAACGTGCAGAGGATATGGCTCTCCCGCACATGAGGCCACGGCTTAACGTCCCATCCGACGGACGGCGGCCTTTCCAAGCCCATCGGTGTCCCCTACTGACCGTGGGCAGGGCGGGGAATTTTGCGGAGATAAATCTCAACGCTGACCCAGCTGGGACTCGAACCTGGGAAATACAGATTACGAGCCTGGCGCGCTACCGACTGAGCCACCCCCGCCCCAACTGAGCGAGGTACATCTGTTCTAATGAGATGTGCGAAAATTGTATTAGTGCAGTTTTCTATTCAGGTTCGAAGGTTACGATCTTCCAAAAGAGATATATTACAGTACGACTCTTGAAGCCTTCAGGTAGAATCGTGCTCAAAGGGGTTTTCAGAGAAAAAGTGGAAGCAGAATTAGTTAATGTATCTCTGAGGCGTATGGGGGTGAGTATGGATACGATTTATCCCAAATTGGAATCATTAATCGCTGTAACAGACAGGCTTGTGGCACGAGCGTTAATAAATGAGGAAAACATTTAGAAATTTAGGTCTTGCTATCCAACCGAGCTAACGAAGTTGCAGCTTCTTTTCAGCTAGAAAACCCGAACGTGACGTCATCAGCAGTTAGTCTGCCGATCGCGTGCACCGTTGACGAGAGAATTGCGACCCTGAATGCTGCCGAAGCTGCACGAAGGGGCGACGCTTCATTGGACGATGATGCTCCACGGAGAAGACTCCAGCAGCAAGCTCTGAGGGAAAGCATACGTACGTACTCTCGTTATATTCTACGTTATACTCTCGTTTCTGCGTTGCCGGACGCAGGTTTCAGCGGTGGCGAGGCAGAGAGTTTTAGAGCTCAGCAGAACGCAGATACCTTGCTTTCAGAGTGTTGGGTAAATGGTAAAAACCAAACAATGGTTTATCATCCAAGAGGTTTCATTGTATCATATGGTAGTGGGAATTGGTGTGAAATATTTGCAACTAGTGTTGCCAGTTGAATTGGAAAAAAAGAGGTTCTGAAACTGGCCCATTCAAGTGTATGGGGAGACCATCTTTCTGCAGAGAAAACTGCAAAACGCATCTCATTGTAATGCTTTTGGCCAAAGATATCCAGAGATGTCAAATGATACTGCAGGGCATACACAGGATGCCAATTAGGGTTGAAAAATAATCGTAAATTTAAAAGCCTGGTTTTAATTGATCTGATTTTTAAAAATCCGTTTTAACCAGTTTTGACCAAAACGTATAGTAACTTTTAAAAGCCAAAATGAAAGGTACTGACTTTAACTCATAACAAGCATAACTTAGTGCCTATTTTTTGGTAAAAAAAAATTCAAAAATGCAGCATCATACGCATGCTAATGAAAAAGAAAATGACAACTTTGACAATTGATATTTTAGCCAAAATAATACATCATTCAAACAATTTAGAATTTAAAAAAAATCAAAAAATCTATGCTTAGAAAACAAAAATTAAATTGTTTTGTAAAAAAAAATTATAAAAATAAAATTATAATTTATCTCTATTATGGGAGAAACATTGAAGTAAAATTTTTTAGTAATTAAAAAATTTTTTAATAAAAAATTGTCCAAAAAGTAAAAAATAGACTCTTTTTGTAAGAAAAGTTCAACATAACTATAAAATTTAGATTTTATAGTTATGTTGAAAATGACATCTTAAGAAACAAAGGGCATTAAGGGTTATTATCTGTCATTCTTGAACGATGACGTAGCTTAGATAAAATAATGCCCGCAACTGAAAAGCCCCTTTCTGATTCAAAACTCGTTGGTTTAAGGGTAACACATTATGTAAAAGCTCTAAATTTTTACTCTTTTTAATGTGGCTTCAAAGTATTTAAATTCATCGTTAACATTAAATCTCTGGAATTTCTGATAAACATCATTTCTAATTTATTCATTTCGCTCAAATACTCGTAATTAAGTCGTCATCTTCGTTAATTTTACCAATGATAGCTGCACCTTGCACTTCTTACTCTGCATTATCATCTACCTCGATGGTTTGACATGCATTAGGAAAAAGTCTAAGAAATGTATGTTCTGCGATTTTCTTTACTGTTTGCCTCGATAATAAAGGAAATAAATCAGACGATTAATTTTTAAAATCCTCTGGATTGGTTAAATATCTCAACACTGAAATGACTTCCTATTGTCGTCTTGATGAATAGCGTTTGATAAGGCATTCTTTGATATTGGCAGCAATAGGATTTAACTTATTGTCTAGTTTCTTATGGGAAATTTTCATAAGCATGTCAGCTTTTATGTAAAGTTGCTTCTTCAGAGCACAGAATTTTCAAAACAAATTGAACTGGACGAATAGTTTCAGCGAGGTTATGTAACAAATTCCATTCCTCCTCAAAGACATTTTCTGTTGAAGCTAGTATTCGTAGAACCTTAGGAAAGCAATTCCTTAGCTTTAGAAAACGTTCAATCATTTAAAGGAGACTATTCAACCATGTCTTGCAGTCTAAGATAGGCTTGTTTTCTTCTCCTTTGAATTCCTCCTTTATGAAACCTTGAAGTCTGTCATCATTTAAAGGAGACTATTCAACCATGTCTTGCAGTCTAAGATAGGCTTGTTTTCTTCTCCTTTGAATTCCTCCTTTATGAAACCTTGGAGTCTGTCATTATTCAAAGGAGATTTGCGAAACATTCGGCAGATTTTTCTGACTTTCTTAGTTACTTTCAAATAATCTGCACCAAGTCGGGGTGCTTCATTTGTGTCAATAATTGTCTCAAACATGGGATCCAAATATATGCCTCGATTAACATCAAACTCATCTTCATTTAAATCTTTATCATCATCTTAAATGTCAACATCAGCTACTTCTTCATTGACATTCTCTGTAGCTTTGGAATACAGAATACCTGAAACTGCTAAATGAATGCAATGCGCAAATTGTTGGTGAACTGAAGTTAATTCGTTACCATTTCGTTCCATCAGTCGTACATCCGACAACAGGATATTAAAATCTAATCCTAACTCTTCTAATCTTTTGCTAACTATCTCTACAATTCTGCTGTAGTTTAGAGAGTTTGATATTTTAATCATACCAAGAGAGCAATGCTGATTCTCTCTCTTAAGAACATTTATATTCATGTATCGTACATTTTGTGAAGAAGTGTACTCATCTAAAGTCAATGAGAAACGGATACCTTTACTAACTTGTTTCTTGAAAAAGACAATAAGCTCCTGTTTCTTTTCCTCATAAAAACCAAGCAACAACTTTCTTACACCAGCAGGGGATGTTGGGTGAGGTTTATCATATTTAGTTTTCTGTAAAGTCTCTTGAATATATTTACTATTAGCAATGCAATTGAAACTTAATCAATCAGCACTAGCAAGTCTCGAAATTTCTTCTTCAACAGAATTTCTTTGCATATATTCTCCCAAACTCTTTTGCTTCTTGAATGCAGAAGAATCATTTTCGTTGATGCTAATGCCATGAACATTTTTAACCTACGTTCGAATTCAAAGTTGACGTTCACCCTCCACAACACTTTAAAGTCTTGTTGCTTTTCTTGCGTTCAGCAGTTTCTTTTATCTTATGCACAAAATAATCTCATATTTTAGATCTATTCGACATATTCCACAAATTTAAAAGGAGTTTCGATTATTAAATTAATAAAATCCAAGTTTTTAAATTTATAATCGACACTGAAACATTCCAAAATATGTTCTATTAGTCGACTGAATCTACATGATGAAAGAAACTAAAGATTGAGTTGCCAGATAGGCAAAAATTATACTGAAGAGCAGTTGCCAGTTTATCACAAATCAACTTAGTAGGTAATGTATTCAAAGTGACAATTTCTTCATGATATTTTAATTACTGCATTGTAATTTTCAAAGCACCACAGTTATTTATAATTAATATTTAAAATAGAAAACTATTACCATTGCAATCTATTTCATAAAATGATGATTTGTTCACGTAGACATTCCTTCTCTCACTCACTCTCTCTCTATAATATATATGTACGGTATTAAAATTGGAACGGAATAAAATTTAATGTGTGCGTTCGTTCATTATTTAAATGACCTTGAAATGTGTTCATTTCCTCATTTTTTTCTTCCTCATTCTCTCTTTCTATAAAAAAATTATAAAAAATTCAACATTACTGTAGCCAAATAAAAAAAAAATCAGTCTAAAAAACCGATTTTCTTATTTTCGATTTTCGTTTTTTGGGGAAATTTTAAAATCCGGGTTTCAACACTAATGCCAATTGAGATGCAGTGAGTGAGCGCAGAGGCGACAAAACTCTCATTGCCTTTCCAGGTGGTGGGGATCGATGTGGTAGGGCCTTTCGATCCGGCAAGCAAAAGAGGGAACAAGTATATTTTGTCAATTGTGGACTATCATACTAGATGACCAGAGGCAGTGTGCTTGAAATCGTTGACAGTTCGGGCAACTTGCGAAGCATTACTACAAGTATTTTCAAGGACTGGCGTATCTGAGACAGTGGCTTCTAATCAGAGTCGAATTTAATAGCATAGTTAACAAGGGAACTGTAGGCTAGGTTAGAGGCATCCCGAGATTTTTCCCTCCCAGTTCACCTTGAAGCTAACGATTAGTTGAAAGGGCACCATGAAGAGAATGCTTTACCATGTGGTACCTGGACATCCAGGAGAATGGGATCACATTTTGCCGCATTTGCTATGAGCATACCGAGAAGTACCTAATGGGACTACGGGCGTTTCGCCATTTCAACTGTTATATGGTCGGTTACCTAAGGGTCAGATAGCAATATTGAAGGATACTTTAGCAGGAGAAAGATACGTGCAATCCATTTGGGTAAAGCAGTCAGCACAGTACCTGCAGGAGTTGAAAGTGCGAATGGAGCTAGCGGTTGATCAGTCACAACTAGTGGCTGCTACACAGCAGTAGAAATATGCATATTATGCAAACAGAGGAGCGTGGAAAAAGCAGTTTAAGGGGAGATACAGTGATGCTGCAGGATGGGGGATTCAAATCTAATTCGAGAATTCACTTCTAATGCCGCACATATTGGCGTGATCTTTGATGATGATCATGAGTTTGGTGATTTGCTCCAGAGTCCAAGAAAAGAGATAAGTAATTTAGATCAGTGCATTGAGGGGAGTATGTCACTTAACGAGGGGAGTACGGCACTTAACGAGGGTGCATAGAAGACAACTTGAGTCGCTGCTGCACAAGTACCCTGGCATATATGAAGGGAAGCTGCAGGTCGTATGATGTCAGCCGCAGATGATTAAGCTGACTACACTGCCTGCAAGTAAGAAGGCATATCACTGTAGAATACTATGGCTCTGAGGGGGGACGTTGACAGGAAAATAAACGAATTGCTCGAATTAGCTTTAATTAAGCCGTCCACCAGTGAATTTGCACACCTGGTGGTATGTGTGGCAAAAAACAATGGTACGGTCAGGTTATGCAGGTTGTATGTAGACTTTCGCAGCATCAATCGCATTCTGTAGACTAATGCGTTTACTGTGACGAAACCTGATGAATTACTATACCAAGTGGGAATAGCTTGTTACATCACAATATTCGATATGCTGAGGGGCTATTGGTAAATTCCTCTTAGCTCCTGTAGTAAAAGCAACGAGGGGTTCTCCATCAAAATACTGATGCGCTTTCTAAGGTCGAGTCTCTATCAGATGACTTAAATGGAATTAACCAAGGGATGGGAGAGTAACACTGGGGGACAGGAGCGCAATACAGTGTGCAGACTTGTACAGATGATCGGCGAAAGGAGCTACGACAGCATCATCAGCTGACGACCACGACCACCCTGGCGCAGCATCTGCAACGATCTTCTAGTGTCCAGTGTTCGGACTTGAAGGGAGGAGAGTAAACCACTTCCCTCTGTTTCGAACTGGGAAAATGCAACTCTTTTGTAAAACCCAGCAGACTCTCGCGTGTTCATCAACGAGTGCACAACTGAATATAAAAAAAGAAATCAATGAAAACTCTCGCGTATAAGAAGCTGCAGTGCACAACTGTGACATGTATTATGAGGAAATACATATAAAAAGGGACACGGTCATCTCGGTAGCTGTATCATACACAGAATTTGGAGCAGGTGATGTCTGCCCTAATATCTGGTCTTGGGTGGGGCGTGTAACAGGCAGATGACCGTTAGCGCCTCCAGCTCCAATATACTAAAGTGTCTTGATGCCGGATGTGGGAGGCTGTACAGGGATCAAACAATCTCCTCGCTTGACAGGTAGCTGGGACTGGCGATGACCGCACTTTTAACCTCTCTGTGGATAAAGCACCCTACGTGACCTACTGCAAGAGAACAAGACTGTCTCGTGTCTTTGTGGGTGAGCTCTAACAGCGAAAGGAAAGAGAATCAGGCTGTGTCGCAACAAAGTTAGCGACAGAAAAAGAGTACAGCCGGAACCATTGCTTGGCTACATTCGCAGTAGAGTGCGAGGCTCTAGTGGAGGGTCGATGTAAATGTTTTTGAAAATAGAGTTGCGTAATCTTGTGAATAATAAATGTGTTGTTCAGTCGCTCAAAAAAGCATCCGAACACTATAGTTGATTACAGAATTCAGAAAAAATATCTGGCAATGTTTTTTTAGAAATTAGTGATCTGGCAACCTTCGTGTCACGTTACACGAAGGTTGCCAGATCAACCTATGGTTGATCTGGAGAGAGAGGGTTGCGTAATCAACCATAACGTTCGGATACTTTTTTGAGCGACTGTACATATCTTTACAGTCTTTTGCTAATCCATGCGACCACCCAGCTCGTCATATTCCTGACATTTGCAATTCATTAAGTACCTTTTAAATAAATGCTCGGGACCCACGCCAAATTCAACGGATTGATTATCTCACGGAAATAGCCGCTTACATATTGGGTTTATTGCAAATCGAATTAGCGAGAATACTGATAGTTCTATGAACTTTGGTTTTCGCTATTTTTTACGAATAAGCCTTTCGGAATGTTTTAGAATTTTTTGGAATGTTTTAGAATTTTTTTATTTCCTTTTCCTTCGTTGGAAAGGAGAAAGAGTAGAAATACAAAAATCTTTTCTAAATAAATTCGGATATGAAGAAAAGATGTGTATATTGACAGTTTCACTTTCCTCTGTGGATTATTTGATTTTCAACTTGTTTTTTTTAAGAATGTTTGGAAAGGTTTAAATGAAAGATTCAATGAAGAAAAAGTATTCAATGCAAAAACAAAACTTTCCATTGAATATCGATTTAATGAGTATACTGATCGTCTTTTGAGGTTTGGTTTTCTGTACTGCGTTCTTTGGTTTCCTTTAGCTTCATTTAGAAGATGCAGAAAAGGAGAAAAAATCCGCTCTAAATTTGGTTGGATAAACGAGAAGAGATTTAAAAGACGTTCTTTATCAGAAACTTCTAATTCGTTGCATTCATTTCCAATTGTTCTCTTAGAAGAAAAGAATATTTACAATATTCGTTTTATTGAGTGTCGGATTAGTTAAAATATTAATAGCCTTATAGAGTAGTTGTCTGTGATCCGTTAATGTTTGGTAAAAATAATAATTCCATTTGTTCTCAATACTCGTAGAAAGCGTATACAGAAATCATAGACATGAAATATTCACAAAGTATGTATTATATTTTCCTTAAATATCTAAAGAACAAATTTAAACAGAAAAAAATTAAAACGGAAAGAAGAAACTTCAGTTTATTACATGTGCAATATCAAGGGAAAAATACAGTGCCCATCCAGGTATTAAAAAAAATTCAACTGTAATTTTAGCTTCAAGAAAATATATATAATAATAAGAGTAATCTAAAAAATGTAAATAAATGTGAAAGAAATACCAGAACTAGTTGAGGCAAAAAGAGCCACCAAAATAAAAAATTATGAATTGTTCCATGTTTTGAATACAAAATTATTATTATTTAAACCTTTTCTAAAGTTATTAGGATTAAAACGGAAAGAAGAAACTTCAGTTTTTTATATGTTCAACATCAAGGGGCAAATACAGTGCCCATTCAGGTATTAGAAAAAATTTCAACTGTAATTTTAGCTTCAAGAAAAAAAAATATATATATAGCAAAGTAATCCAAAAATCAAAGACCGTAACTGTGTCTGAAGATAGTAATGTGCTGTGAATGAACTGTCCGTTTAAAAAGTTTACATGATCTGTTATTTCAATGTTAAGTCAGGCGAGCTGACAGACTCTCCTTTCTTACGTTTAAATCCCGAGGGTGAATGAATCATACCCAGAGTCTAAGCAAGTGCACTGGAAAAAATATAACTATAGTGGTAAAAGAGAAGGCACTTACCAACGGCAGCTGAAGAAACCCTTGAACAGCAACAGGAAGTAGCAACAGACAGCTGAAGGCTCAACCAAAGAGTCAACGAAAAAAGTACTCTGAGGCAAGTTGGGAGCTCGAAAATTAACGTTTGTAGCTTGTAGTGCTCCCAGAACAAACGAGCTCATGGGCAACTCGGTGTCACGTATGCATTTGCTACAGAACTTTGATCATTTGCATATCTCCGATGGCCGATTCTCTCCTACGAATTACATATTTCTACTTCAATTCGTTCTTGGTGTTTAGATTTTCACTTTGAGCAGTGCATTTCTTTGACAACAGGACGCTTTAGTTGGGTTGTTTTACCTCTGAGCGGCACTTTTTTGCACACCATGGGCACACCAAGGTCACATGGACCCCGAAGGCTCAGAGAAGGTTGGGGGAGGGGACCCACTGGAACAGCTGTTGGGAGACAGATGGTAGCCTCCCGTCAAGGCCATCCAGCGTGTTCTTTAACGTGCACAGGGTATGGCTCTCCCGCACACGGGGCCACGGTTTAACGTCCATCCGACGGACGGCGGCCTTTACCAAGTCCATCGGTGTCCCCTACTAACCGTGGGCAGGCCAGGGAATTTTGCGGAGATAAATCTCAACGCTGACCCAGCTGGGACTCGAACCTGGGAAGTACAGATTACGAGCCTGGCGCGCTACCGACTGAGCCACCCCCGCCCCAGGACTCTTTAGATACAGAAGATTAACCGTCTACATCTGCTGAGCCACACTTCACGTACATTTTATCACAGAAGGGGAACTCAATGACTTGGATAGGAATTTTCATTTATCAAAATTTCAAACTGAATTGTGTGGGTCCGGAATACAATCTACTGCAGAGTAATAGAAATATTTCAATGCATCATAACCGAGGAAAAAACATTTAGTAACATTTTTCGCTTATAGTGATAATTTGGTTCCTAGGTGAGGCCAGAACAGATTTTTAGCTGAATGGCCGAATAGAAATCTGAAATAGTAGGGTGGGCGGCCAAACAAAAATAAATAATAAGTAACGTATGTACAACCAACGCAAAGGAACTCCAGATTGAAACATAAACAACAGAATTTTAATGAGAATTCGTTTCGCCAAAGTTGGACTTCTTGTCCTCTGTACGCTCCTGTTCTCTTTTTACAATTTTAATTTATTTGTCATCAGTAGCTCGCGGGCAGCACAAGAAAGAGATAGTAGTTTATCAAGGCCTTTCCTGGTAGCGTTCCAATTCAAATTAATATGAATAACTTCTGAAGTCGTTTTCTTAATCTTCTGAATTCGTAATCTTATTTACAGGTTTCAAACGTCACAGCTTTATCTCAACTGGAACTTAAATAGAGGATCCAAGAAATGACTCGGGGTATTATTTCACCCTTGTGTTCTCCTTTAAATTTCCCTTTTTCGCCATTGCTTGAGTTCTTTTATTATCTTCAGTTTTTCGAGAAACTTCCAAATGTAAAATCAAAGAATAGTTACCCAAGCCTACTTCTTGTTCAAATTGTTATGATATTTTTCCATTCCACGCTTTCGTGAAATGTGAATCAGAAGAAAGAAATGCACGATTATAGATTAGCTTCTCTTCTGAAAGACAACAAACAATATACTCGATATCACTCCATTAGCTTGAAGAAAAAGAAAACATCTACATTAATTCTTTTGCAATCGGCGTCCACTTCCTCTTTCTCGAGTCAGAGGAAACTGCATAGAATCAAGTGTATTTCCGGTGCGATTTTTCCTTCTAGAACCGCTCTTTGTATACTGCTTGGAAAGCGAGAACAATTTTCAGCACTTACTCAAAGCGAAATCAAATTCTAGTGCAAAACTAAACATCATTCAACAACTAACAGGCACCTTTCTAACAATCATGTTTCAAGCTTAACCAAGAGATGGGGAGGCGGTGGTCAGTCGGTAGCGCGCCAGGCTCGTAATCTGTAGTTCCCAGGTTCGAGTCCCAGCTGGGTCAGCGTTGAGATTTTTCTCCGCAAAATTCCCCGCCCAGCCCACGGTCAGTAGGGGACACCGATGGGCTTGGAAAGGCCGCCGTCCGTCGGATGGGACGTTAAGCCGTGGTCCCGTGTGTGGGAGAGACATACCCTGTGCACGTTAAAGAACACGCTGGATGGCCTTGATGGGAGGCTACCATCTGTCTCCCGACAGCTGTTCCAGTGGGTCCCTTCCCCCAACCTTCTCTGAGCCTTCGGGGTCCATGTGACCTGGCCATTTAGCCCATGGTGTGCAAAAAAGTGCCGCTCAGAGGTAAAACAACCCAATAACCTAACCAGGAGATCCTGAGTCAGGAAGAAGATTTTCTCATTTAGCCATTCCTGAATAATGGCATTTGTTTTCAGCTACGATCTGGTTATCTTCTGATATATAAAATCTGCTCTAACCCAATAGGTGTTTGGCTATTTGCGAGATTTCTAACGAAATCTTCTGCTTGCTGCATATCTGTTAGAAAGTTCCCAATCAGCTTAACTAGTGCAAGACTGGGCCAGATTAGTGCACTACATAGAAGTAACATTTACTTTCTACAATATTGTCTCTACATTTTACCACACTTGACTATTAACGTACAATTGCATTTCAATTCAGCTCTCAGTACATGATTACATTATAATGTATACATCCTCACACATTATCTTTGGTATTAGATGGTTTGAGTACTAGGTAATGATGAAATCAGACGGAGTAATTCAATCACCTTTGAACATCTTCTTACAGAAAACAAATGTATATTGTTACAGAATTACAGTAGCAAGCATTTGACAATATTGTGTTCGAAATTTTAAACAGGTAATAATATTATAATAATAAATTCTTTTTCATTCGAAAAATTATCAGAACTATATCAGAAAAATGGAAACATCCTCATCTTATATCAATAAATATAAATAAATAAATACCCCCTCAAGCAGCTGCTTGCCACAGAGGTCTGACAGGAGCCTGTCAGTTTATATGCCATAGTAGGAGATCTGAGAGGATGGCAGGACCTCAGCAGAAAAACGACACACACATCCATGCCTTACCCGGGGCTCGAACCCAGGTCCCTTAGATCAGTAGCCAAGCGCGCTAACCACTGCAGAATCAAAAAACCGTTACTGGTTAAATAAATTTTTATGGAAACATACGACTGAAGATAAATATAATTTGGCAATTAAGCTGTCTAAATTTCGGTTTTTAACAATATCCGTTCAATACTTAAAGAGTTATAGAAGTTTGAATATTGAATAACACAGATATCAATAATAAGAATTCATCTCAGAAGTTAACTAAACTAAAAAACCAAGTATTATTTCAAACTATTTAAGAAATGTATGTTTCAAAATTTTGTGCAAATAGTTTTGAATAAGTGTTAGTTTTACACAAGTCTCCTAGGCATTACTTTGCTGCTGTTAAATATTCGAGCTTACACTGCACGACATTGAAATTGCCCCACCCACAAAGAGGGAGGAATAGAGGTGAAATTTAGCACATACGTAGCATTGCATATTGGCATACCATGATTTAATTTGCAGCCACGTACAGCAGTTAGAAGATGGGATAATGCAGCCCAATGTGAATGCCTCAGAAGGTGGTCACAGCGTTGTGAATGCCAATACAGGCAGCAATACAGTATGGCATGGAGTCATACACTTGACAAATACAGTCCTGAGGAATTGGGGTGGGGGTGGCTCAGTCGGTAGCGCGCCAGGCTCGTAATCTGTAGTTCCCAGGTTCGAGTCCCAGCTGGGTCAGCGTTGAGATTTATCTCCGCAAAAATTCCCCGCCCTGCCCACGGTCAGTAGGGGACACCGATGGGCTTGGAAAGGCCGCCGTCCGTCGGATGGGACGTTAAGCCTTGGCTCCGTGTGCGGGAGAGCCATACCCTGTGCACGTTAAAGAACACGCTGGGTGGCCTTGACGGGAGGCTACCATCTGTCTCCCAACAGCTGTTCCAGTGGGTCCCCTCCCCCAACCTTCTCTGAGCCTTCGGGGTCCATGTGACCTGGCCATTTAGCCCATGGTGTGCAAAAAAGTGCCGCTCAGAGGTAAAACAACACAACCCAACCCATGCTAGAAACTTCATTTCGCCACTGTTGCCAACAGCATCCAACAGTTCGTACATCCCGCTGAACATGTGTACATCCAGCTTGTGACACGACATGTAGTACATCCAACTTCACAAAGGCATAAGTAGGGAGATAACGAGAGTTCTAACTCAGAGGCGGGTCAATGTTAATCCTATGGGACCCGTCTCCGTATGTTCTCAATTAATTCAATTAATTTCGATTCATTTATTTTATTGCTTATAAGTTTCACTTGGGAAATTACTTTGCTCAAAATTACCTTTTAGTCGCATAATATGATAAAAAATTTTAACATTTTTCTAAAGCAGAAAAAAAACGTAATAGTGAATCTGATCTGATACGGTTGGGAGGTGGGGTAAAGGGGTCATGCCTCCCCACCTGAGAATGCCAGTAAATACCTAGTAATGCAAAAATTAATAAAAACACGTATGCGTCATTCATTATTCAATAAATATTTTAAAGACCACTAAAAAAGGAAGAAAAATATTTTACTGAAATAGAAATTAAGTCTCCTGGCCGCCCCCTCTTACTAAATTTTTCTGGCTCGATTATGTCTCCCTCCCTCCTTCTTTCGAACTTAATTTTCTTCTAGTTTCTTCAAAATGCTGTACTTCCGACGCTGTTTCGTTCCTACTTTTCAAAATTTAAGGTCCAAAACAGTGTTGGGTCGGGTTGTTTTACCTCTGAGCGGCACTTTTTTGCACACCATGGGCTAAATGGCCAGGTCACAAGGACCCCGAAGGCTCAGAGAAGGTTGGGGGAGGGGACCCACTGGAACAGCTGTTGGGAGACAGATGGTAGCCTCCCGTCAAGGCCATCCAGCGTGTTCTTTAACGTGCACAGGGTCTGTCTCTCCCTGCCACGGTCAGTAGGGGCCACGGCTTAACGTCCCATCCTACGGACGGCGGCCTTTTCAAGCCCATCGGTGTCCCCCTACTGACCGTGGGCAGGGCGGGGAATTTTGCGGAGAAAAATCTCAATGCTGACCCAGCTGGGACTCGAACCTGGGAACTACAGATTACGAGCCTGGCGCGCTACCGACTGAGCCATCCCCGCCTCTACAGTTAGCATCTAGTCTGTATAATAAAGTTTTTATTACCTAACGCATGTATTCCCACCTCATTAATTTCCTTATACATACCCTTCAAAATAAAATAAACTATGTTATTTAACACTATTATAATTTTGAGGGCATATTTCGACCATTGAACATAATATCTTTATCACGAAAGTGGTTCTAAATGCAAAGAATAAATTGTGCCAAATATCGGAAATTAGAAATATAACATTGTTACTGCCAATGTCAGAAAAAAAAGTTTATAGAGTACTTTAATAGTATTCCTTGATTTTCTGCTAGGGACAAAATTGAATTAGTTGATAATTTCTATTTTAATGATTTGTCATACTCTAACGATTCATCAAAATTTCCTTCGCAATTTCGCTTTTTCACATTGTGGCTGAATTACCATTAGCAATAATCTATAAATTAGGTTAATGTTTCTTTTTGAATAACCATATTGAAAATATATGTACACTCAGCGATCATGGAATTATGACCACTCCCAGTCATATTAGTAGAAACTAATTTCGAAGCTATATAACGTCTTAAACAAGAATTGTAGGAGAAAATGTGGTTGGGGATAAATTAATCTCAATCGAATCTACATAGTAATAATGCAAGTTATAAAAAAATTAAAAAATATCGAAATAATTATTTACATGAACTTTTTAAATGTTCATCTGTTGTATTAAATGGCTCGACAAAATGCTTCTTATTCAAATTATAATTCACTTTCGAGGTAAATTTTAATGTTTTGCATTGCTGTTTGCTAATATTTAAACTTCCATAACTCTTTAAATACCGAACAAAATTGCTGAAAGTGGAGATTTAGAAGATTCGATTGAGATCTTTATCCGCAGTCACATGTTTTCCTAAATATCTTATTTAAGAAGTTATAGAGCTTCGAAGTTAGCTGCTGACATAAGATGGAAGGGATGGTCATAATTCAATAATCACTTAGTGTATATTATCATTTATTAGGTTTAGTTTCATTTTAATTGGATAGTTTCATTTTTTAATTAGATGGAAGGGATGGTCATAATTCAATAATCACTTAGTGTATATTATCATTTATTAGGTTTAGTTTCATTTTAATTGGATAGTTTCATTTTTTAATTAGATGGAAGGGAATGGTCATAATTCAATAATCACTTAGTGTATATTATCACTTATTAGGTTTAGTTTCATTTTAATTGGATAGTTTCATTTTTTGATTAGATGGAAGGGATGGTCATAATTCAATAATCACTTAGTGTATATTATCATTTATTAGGTTTAGTTTCATTTTAATTGGATAGTTTCATTTTTTAATTAGATGGAAGGGATGGTCATAATTCAATAATCACTTAGTGTATATTATTATTTATTAGGTTTAGTTTCATTTTAATTGGATAGTTTCATTTTTTAATTAGATGGAAGGGAATGGTCATAATTCAATAATCACTTAGTGTATATTATCACTTATTAGGTTTAGTTTCATTTTAATTGGATAGTTTCATTTTTAATTAGATGGAAGGGATGGTCATAATTCAATAATCACTTAGTGTATATTATCATTTATTAGGTTTAGTTTCATTTTAATTGGATAGTTTCATTTTTTGATTAGATGGAAGGGATGGTCATAATTCAATAATCACTTAGTGTATATTATCATTTATTAGGTTTAGTTTCATTTTAATTGGATAGTTTCATTTTTTAATTAGATGGAAGGGATGGTCATAATTCAATAATCACTTAGTGTATATTATCATTTATTAGGTTTAGTTTCATTTTAATTGGATAGTTTCATTTTTTAATTAGATGGAAGGGATGGTCATAATTCAATAATCACTTAGTGTATATTATCATTTATTAGGTTTAGTTTCATTTTAATTGGATAGTTTCATTTTTTAATTAGATGGAAGGGATGGTCATAATTCAATAATCACTTAGTGTATATTATTATTTATTAGGTTTAGTTTCATTTTAATTGGATAGTTTCATTTTTTAATTAGATGGAAGGGATGGTCATAATTCAATAATCACTTAGTGTATATTATCATTTATTAGGTTTAGTTTCATTTTAATTGGATAGTTTCATTTTTTAATTAGATGGAAGGGAATGGTCATAATTCAATAATCACTTAGTGTATATTATCACTTATTAGGTTTAGTTTCATTTTAATTGGATAGTTTCATTTTTTAATTAGATGGAAGGGATGGTCAAATTCAGTAATCACTTAGTGTATATTATCATTTATTAGGTTTAGTTTCATTTTAATTGGATAGTTTCATTTTTTAATTAGATGGAAGGGATGGTCAAATTCAGTAATCACTTAGTGTATATTATCATTTATTAGGTTTAGTTTCATTTTAATTGGATAGTTTCATTTTTTAATTAGATGGAAGGGAATGGTCATAATTCAATAATCACTTAGTGTATATTATCATTTATTAGGTTTAGTTTCATTTTAATTTCACTTGTTCTTCTGAAAAGGGCAACAATAGCCGTCTTTCGCATCATTTCCTCTTCCTTGTGGTCTTACTACAGGAGAGCAACATCTAAGAGGAAAGAGGGCGGAAGAAAACTAAGCCAACGTCCTGTTTAGCAGGAAACTCATTATTCCTTAGAATTATCGCTTGACAATTCAGTTACGAAAACACGCGACTACTTCCGTCAGCATTTGTCTTGGTAACTTGTCACGTAATCTACTTAATTGGTCATTCACCATTATTGATTAAAGGGATGAAGTGGTTAATAAAAATCGTAAGAAATGCATAGGAAAATATTAATTTTCAGTGTTTTAATTCGACTCGCATTTGGACAAACAAGTAAGTTTACTTTAAAATACTTTTGCTAGCTTACTGAAATATTAATGTGATTTGTTATTGCTGCTTTCCTCATCTCATTTTGGCAAAAGTGGTATGCAGTGATTAATAAAGTCAATAGAAACATTTACAGTCGAAATCTCTTAAAACTAAATTTTTTAGTCGATTAATGTTTATAGAATTAACGACTTTTTCTCAAATCGTAGTCTAGAGAAAGGAAGTTGTATTTTTATATTTGGGATAAACTGAAAAAACAGTTTAAATGTAAAATACTGAGATTCCTTCTCCCAAAGTAATTCCTATTGGTAAACAAAGAACGTTTTCACATCGTCAGAGGGCGTTAATATTTCTATATTTTACTCCTAGTTAATTTAAACAAGGCATGAGATTCAACAAAATATAATGCTTTTTAACAACTATAAAGTTATTATTTTAGCATGCTCAGAAAGGACTGCAGCAATTGATTACAAAACAAATTATCCATTCTTTTAATTTTTTCTTGAATCAGTTCTGTTAAATTTTTGTGAACCAATTTTGAAATTGTTTAACTATATGAAGTCGTTCATTTAACTCCACCCTTACATTTAACGCTTCGAGTGCAACACGTTTAAACATATCCCTCAATTTCCAATGGATACTTACCAAATCCTTTGATTTGTTTAGTTCGATTTCAAAAAAGAAAATAGGAGCGATATTTGCATCTGTCGTCTGTCTCTCAGTCTACCTGAACTCTTCTCAGTCTTTCTGCCGACATTCAGTGTTTTGTTTATTTCATGACTTTGATTTCCAGAGTAAACATTTTTTGCACAAGCCACACGATCAACGGAAGGTATATGGTTTAAGTATAAAGAGAAGAGTGTAGGACCCAAAAGGGAGCCCTGAGGCACACCCGCAGAGATGGCTCTTCTTGTAGTCATGGCAGATTTAATTTGCACTTGAAATGTCCTATTGGAGAGATATGATTGGATCAAACAGATGTGTCCAGATGACACTTCGGCTTGTATAAGCTTGTGTAAAAGGCCGTCTAACCAGACACCGTCAAAGGCTTTGGCCACGTCCAGGAAGACGGCTGCAACGGACTCCTTTTTGTTAAGGAATTCGTTACTTTTTCCACCACCCTAAGGACCTGGTGTTCGGTAGATCGATTCCATTTGAAACCAAACTGGATCTCAGGCAGCCAAGAAAGTCGTCAATACGATTGAGCAAAATCTTTTCAAAAGGTTTGCTAATTGTAGACAGCAAGCTGATAGGACGGTAGCTTGCCTGATTTATGTAAATGCTTGACGATAGCATTTTTCTAGACATCAGCAAATATAAGATTTTGAAGTAAATAATTAAATGTCGAACAGAGATGCACAATGGCTTTCTTTGGAAGATGCTTGAGCATTCTGTTCGATATTTTGTCTAGACCCGAGCTTTATTCAATTTTAGGCGTTTGATTGCCAGCTGAATTTCCAGCGGTGATGTAAAATTCACCCTGGTCCGATCCACCTGAACGAATTGGAGAAGGGATTCCCTCACCAATCCACAGGTATGATGGTCAGAGAGATCAAAGTTCTCACGGAATTGCAATTCGAGGGAGTCCGCAAAAGTCTCGGATTTATCTTCATCACTGAAATTTAAACCAGTTTCTCCATGTATAGGTTGGAAATTGGTAAATGGTTTCTTTAAAGCTTTAGTCATCTTCCAAATGGAATTATCGGTTATAGACATTGATTCAACTTTCTTATTCCATTGTTCACTTCTAAAAGTTTTGAGGCTGGATTTGACCTTGAGTTTTAAAGAGTTGTAAAGCCTCTTATGATATGTAAATCCACGTGTCTGCCATGCATGTCTTACCTTGTTTTTCTCCTTAATGAGGCAAGAGAGATGCGATGGTAGGACAGAAAAATCTCGCTTTGGTGTAAAATCTACGCTAGCTTCGGTTTTGGAAGTTAGCAATAGGGTTGTAAAATCGTTTATGGCATCATTAATGGATTTACCATTAGAACGTTGGCAGGTTCCAAGAATATTGCTGTTTACAAGAATTTTATAAAATTTCCAGTCAGTCCGACTAAACGAACCAGTCACAAGAGGCGTGGAAATGTGTAAAGTCAGACAGACCGGCAAATGATCAGAGTTGAGTTGGTTGACGACACTAAGAACATAGTTTGGCAAGAAGTTGCCAAAATTGGCCAGATCAAGGACGTCAGGTCAATGCAGAGTATTAAAGGGGTAAAACGTCGGCTCACAGGGAGCGTTGACAATGAATCCCTTGTAAGTAGTATATTCGAGTAAAATACCTTCATTGTTGTTGCAGGCCCTTGAATGCCAAGCAGTATTTTTGGCATTAAGGTCACCTGCAAGCACTGTAGGAAGATTAGAGTCAAACATTGACTTCAGATCATCATTTATAAGCATAGAATTCGATGGCTTATATGCAGTAACTAGGTGTACAGTTCCTATATTGGTATGTAAAATAGCCACGTCTGTGGCTTCAAGAGTTATGAGGTCTAAAGTAGGTAAAAAATGATGGTGAATTGACCGCTTGATTATAACAGTTGTGCCTCCTCCACTGTTATGCAAACGGTCTGTGCGATAGACCTTATAGTTAGGCATTTTAAAGGCATCTGAGTCACGCAGATGCATCTCACCAAATAAGATATTGTCTGCCTGGGTATCTGTCAAAAATGAAACAGAACTTTGGCAGATCACTAAGAATTCCGTGGCAATTCCAGAAATAAATCTGAAGATGATCCCTTGTACATTTATCTGCCATCTGAGACAAAAGTTGAACGTATAGTATCAAAAGCTTTCATGCCAATTGCAAGTTTGTCCATCAGGCCATTGGCTTTCTGCTAGTCGGCCATGAAAGACTTGACAGTAAGTAGTACCTTCGGAATATTAAAACTCTTGAATAAAAGGAAAATGTCTTTAAGATCCTTCAAAATGTTGGCGTCGAACTGATCACCAATGGGCATTTGTTCATCGGAAGGCTTGGTCGCCTTAGAAGTAAGGCTTAGTTGCCTTAGAAGTTGGCTTAGTTGTAGATGTTGGTTTTTCTGCGTTCACTTTTTTGGATGTAGCAGCTGCGTAGAATAGATTTGGATTAACAGTAGAGCTGGTAACTTTCTTCTGAGGGACATTAGTTGGTTTGACATTATTATTTGTCACCACTTCCTTCTGTGGGAAATGGACACACCCTTTATGGTTAGCGGTGTGTCCAAGTCTGCAGTTCGCACATTTAGGGGGACTGTCCCCTTTCTTTCTAAGAGAGTCCCTAGTTAAATGATTACCTGCGCATTTCATGCAGCGAGGTAAATTGTAACAGCCACTCTGAGCGTGACCATATCGTTGGCACTGGTGGCATTGAGTACGGCTCTTTTTGGTCCTGTAGCTTTCGGCGTGGATTTTTAGGTGAAAGAGATCAGTAATGTTATAAATCTTCTTGTAGAAGCTTCTTTTTGCAATTCAGACAAAAAGACAGGCATAGGAGTTCTGTCTTTTCCTCTATTCGTTTGGGATATTAATTATGGTAAATCCTGGGTCCACAAAAGCCGTGCGAACGTCTTCGGAATTGATGTCAGATAGGGAGATTTTTGAGAATAACCCGTAAGTTCTTTACATCCTTTAGCTTATAGTTATGAAACTGTAACTTGGATGTCTCAAAATACATAATAAAGGACCAGTAGTCATCTGAGCACTTCGTCTGAAGACGGACTGTGTCTCCAGAAGTCTTAGCAGTGAAAGATTCCACAGCAATCTTAATAAGGTCTCTGTGTATAACAATTCAATTTTTGGGTGACCTCAGAATGATAGGTGGAATTTTCCCAGCATTGGTTTTTGAAGGAGCACCACCAGTTTCCATTTCCGAGACGTGTGGGTCAAAGAATTCCTCCTCCAAAACGAAAAAACGCGTTTTGGAGGCATATGTAGATTCGACAGTAGGAGAAACGGAACGTTTGTGTCCTCTCTTCGCCTTGTTTTTGCTAATGCCCTTTCCCTTGGGCTTTTTAGTAACTTCGGGGGCAACGGATTGTAAATAAGTATCCATTCTGTGCACATGATATGAAGATCTGTCTTGGACAAACTCCAAATCAATGGTGTGATTAGAACATTGTTCGGAGCAGACATGCTCGTTTATGTCCTTCTTGAGGATTTGCATCATTTGTCAACAATTGTTCAACAATTGTATCATTAAAGCTGATGGGAACTTCTGGCAACAAGCCAGGAATGTCTTTCATAGAAAGGTAAATCAATCAGGTTAGAATTTACTTCATAAAGAAGTTTGTTTTTGTCGGATAAGAACGCGCAAATTTGTGCATTATAGCTGGTTTCAACAATGACTTGAAAATCAGAGGTAAATCAGAGGTATATTGTATCAATCAAAATTAAGTTTTAAAGACAAAAAAAAGATAATAATGGTGAAAAACGATGAAAATAAGATATTAAGCAAATAAGCAGACTAGAATCTGTAAATATTAGTGAATTATTCAAACTTTCAAAATTTCAAAATTTGAAAAATCGAACTGCGCAGTTAGTAACGAAAAAAAAAACCCAGTTCAATCCGGATTTGAAAAAAATTGATTTCTGTAAAGTACCAGAAATCGATCAAAAACAACTAGAAATAGAAAACTGATAATAAAATAAACGAATTAAATATGTAAAAGATACAAATTTAATTAGAATAAAATTAAAAACAGTAAGAACAGAGATAAACTACTAATAAAAATTTCAGTAACGACTGGAAGGAAATACTGAACTTATAAATTAGAATACCTCAATTGTCTGCCCACCACATCCTAGATGTCCTCCTCTATTTGAGGCCTTTAATCACACTGTTTACAACCCTATTCTCTTGTCTATAGTTATGCATACAGGAGGCGTAACCAAACCAACGGAGTCTCTCTCTGCACAATATGTTAGTCAAAGGAGGTTGCAGACTCCTTTGCCAGAATCCTTTGCCAAACCTTATGCGTTGTACAACAATCTGTAACGTTGAACCACGTAATGCCCAAGATACTGACTAAGCCTCTAGTATCAAAGGAATCAAGTTCCCTGTTATCATGTTTAAAAAAGATCCAAGTGTCAATGTCATAACTAACTCTGGAAAGAATGCAACTATTATACAACCTAAATTTAGTCTTTATGTGCATACGCCTTCCTCTCCACACTCTCCATAGATTACGGCAGCAATCCCTATTCGTCTGTTAACCCTTTCACGACTAAGGGAAACATTTTTCCCATTTTAAAATTGGTGATTGTCGTATTTAATTATAATCTTATCTGCATTTTTTGTACAGAATGTCAAAATAGAACGTATGCCGAACGCAATTACATAAACGGGAACGTTTAGAAAACAAAAACAGAACTGTCAGGACGCATAATATATGTACTATGTGCAATGTCCATCTTTGCCTCACTACCAAAAGAAATTGCTTCGCAGAATATCATAATTAGCACATCATTTTGTATAGTAATTTTATTTCATAATTTTGTATTATTTTAGTTAACATTTTGTTCTAATAAACCAATAAATAAAAGACATTGCATAATAAGCCTAACTTAATTTGTGTTACCTTTATAGTCCATTGGGAAAAATATTTCCCATAAAATTCCAAAAAAACTACACATTGTTATGTATTTTTCTTATGATTTTTATTTATTTTACGTCTAAACAAACTAAAATAAACAGTTACATACTAATATTTACTCTTAGAAATCTTATGGTCCTGAAAGGGTTAACCTTATGCTGCACATCAAAAGTAGCTGTTAATAGCTCCCAGGAATATTAAACTGAGACACTTTCTCAAGGGTGGAACCATTCAGATTAACTGAACCAGAACCTGCCTGACCAATTTTCATCATTTTAGAATTTTCTGTTTATCACCAGACCTACTGTACTACCAGTCTCATCAACAGCTCCAATGAAAGAGAGTTCAGCTCATCAACATCATTTGCCAAAAGTATCAAATCATCAGCATAATCTAAGTCAGAAATTTTCAGATCGCTAGACCGTTTAAGGCCGAAATCTTCTCCTGAAGTCAATTTCTCATAACATAATCAATAACGAAACTAAAAATAAAACGATACAAAATGCACCCTTGTCGAACACCACAAGCAATGCTAAACCAATTTCTACAACTACTCTCGCACCCAACTTAGTGTAATTATAGAGAGCTTTCATTATGCTAACTAACTTGTCTGGTGTGCCATGAGGATCAACACTTTAGGACGGTCAATAAAGTCAAAAGCCTTTCTCAAATCTACAAAGCTAGTATCCAAAATTTTGTGAAATTCTAAACATTTCTCAAAGTTAGCCAAAGTGTAAAAATATGATCAATACATTCCCTATCACTTATGAATACACACTGGTCATCACGCAATTGTCCAATAATCAGATTTCTAATTCCATTTAGCATAATCATGCAAAGAACTTTACACGGAATAAAAAGTAGGTTGAAACCCCCATACTTATCAGAAGAACTACGATCAGGTTTTTTGGAAATATTAGGATAATAATGGTGATAAATCCTTGGGAACAATGCCTTTATCATAAAAGATATTCAAAATTTCAGTCAGCCATGTGCTAACAGAAATGAGATAAGAGTTTCCAGAAAACATTCCACATATAATATTCCATTCCATATAACATTCAGAACTCTAAATATATACAGTAGTAATTTCATCAATACTTGTGTATTTATGTAGTTTAAGTTTAGAAATTGTCAAAATAACTTCAGACTAGGACTGACATTAAGGCCATTAATTCATCTACCATCACTACAAAAAATTGGATTAGAACTAATCACATTGTTAGAACATCCCTGAAATGCTCAGCCCATCTAGACATGACAGAATCCTTACCTTTAATAATATTATCTTTTTATCCGTCAATCCCTGCATATCTGTACGTTTCCGTCCACACAGAACATTAACTATCTGGCACACCTCTCTGCTGTTACTCTGTGTAGCTGCTTCCTTTTTTGCGTTATCATCCAATACATCAGCCAGAAATTCTTATTAACTGTTAACTAATCTTTTACCCGTTTATAAAGTATTCCTTACATTTTCTGTTAGATTAGTAGAGTGTTGTTTAAGGATATTCTTGTAGTTCTTCCTTTATAAAATAAATCCCACTGCCTTAGCACTCAAATAATTTTGCCTCCTCTGGTCGGTCCTCATTCTTCTCCAACTTCAGTAGCATGCAAACCATTACTGGGTTGGGTTGTTTTACCTCTGAGCGGCACTTTTTTGCACACCATGGGCTAAATGGCCAGGTCACATGGACCCCGAAGGCTCAGAGAAGGTTGGGGACCCACTGGAACAGCTGTTGGGAGACAGATGGTAGCCTCCCGTCAAGGCCATACAGCGTGTTCTTTAACGCGCACAGGGTATGGCTCTCCCGCACACGGGCCCACGGCTTAATGTCCCATCCGACGGACGGCGGCCTTTCCAAGCCCATCGGTGTCCCCTACTGACCGTGGACAGGGCGGGGAATTTTGCGGAGCTAAATATCAACGCTCACCCAGCTGGAAACCATTACTGTCATAATGACTAAGTAGCCTATCATGGTACGTTTTAGCTATAACTGGGTCTTTCAGAGCTTAAACTGTTAAAGGTCAGTTTTATAACCTTAGCAAATCACTGCTTAAGTTTAAGTTACAAGACACGTTTAAAAGGGAATGCTCAGACCAGTTTCAACCCCCAAATACGATCTAATATTTCTAATCAAACAAGCCAATTTTTGTCACTTAATAATATAATCCATCATATTCTTATGCAAACTATCAGGTGAAACCTATGCGTGTTTATACACTGAATGGACAAATTATTATATACACCCCGATAACAATATGCAAAACAGAAGTATCGCGTCCAGTCACGTGGGACGCTGAAACTGGCAATGCCTATAAATAGAGCAGGTCTCTAGGCATTGGAAAACAGTCACGTATAAGTCATCATGGCTAAAGGCAGTGACGTAAGTGAATTTGACCGTTGCCAGATACTTGGTGCGAGGAAAGACGGTTGTTTAATCACCGCAACTGCTGAACTGATGGGATGTCTACGTTACACAGTCACACGTGTTACACATAATACACGTGTTACATGACTACATGAAGCACGGCAAAACTTGCAACCAGCAGAAGAAATATGGTGTAAACGTGCAATTGACTCTCGAAGTGAGTGCAGACTGTCCCGCATCGTTACAAAGAATTGCATGACTACCGTGTAGCAGATAACGTCGGAAGTGAATGAGCGTGCATCCACAAGCTTATGCACAAAGACTATCCGCCATACCATGAAAAAATATGAAATGGTCGGCGATGTCCACATCGTGTCCCCTTGATGATTGCAAGGAATCGAAAGATTAGGCTGCGGTTTGCAAAGGTCTATCGTAACTGGAGTGCAGAGGGCTAGAAACACGTCATCTGGTCTGATGAATCGCAGTTTCAACTCTATCACGCCGATGGGAGGGTGCTTGTGTGGCATAAACTACACAGTTACACATAATACACGTGTTACATGACTACATGAAGTATGGCAAAACTTGCAACCAGCAGAAGAATGATTATATTTAATATAGTATAGGGTATTCACACACTAGGTATTCACACACGAAGGGTATTCACACACGAAGGTACACGAAGCGATGGACCCAGCTTGCCAAGTTTTGGGTCATACAGGCAGGTGGAGGCGGTGTAACAGTTTGGAGCTCGTTTACATGGGGTTCCTTGTGGTCCCTCTTATCCGTCGAGACCTATGTCACGGGCACAAGGTATATGAACATCCTCGCCGACCATTTACACTCGTTGGAAAAGATTGTCTTTCAGCACCATGACGCCATCTTTCAACAGGACAACGCCACACTGAACACTTCCTGAGTGGCAACCAATTGGCTCCATGAGCATTCAAGCGAGTTTACCACACTCAAATGTCCCCCTCGATCGCCAGACCTCAACCCCATTGAAAATTTGTGGGAGGAACTGGAAAGATCTGTTCTAGCTCGCCAACTCCCACCGACAACTGTGGATGCTCTGTGACAGGTTATCCTCGGTTCCTGGACGGCAATACCACCTCCGTGATTTCAACACCTCATTGAGTCCGTACCATGACATATGGTTGCTGTTGGGAGGGCTAAAGGTGGAACAACAGGTATTAGGTAGGTGTTATAATAATTTGTTCATTCAATTTACATGCCCCAGTATTTGCAGTACGTGTTAATTATTTTCAAACCGTTGAGTTTATTAACCTGTAAGAGATGTTCCTCATTGTCATTGAAACTACCTATAGGGAAGGGACCTATCTCTCCTCTCTAATGGTCAGTCAGTATGAACTTTTGCATTCAAGTCACCTAAAAATGGGTATATCTCATTTCTTGACAGAGTTAAAAATATCCTAATGTTGTAAGCAAAATCTATCTTTATCATCCTTATCGTCGTCCTCATAACAACAAATAGCATTCAAGGTTTTAATGCTTGTCTTAAAGTTAGCTGAAGAAATCTTCATTAACGCATTAATATCCTAGAAGAGCATCACTAGCGTGTCAGCCGAGAAACAAATCCACGCCTTGGATACATCTTCCCTCCATAAAAAGAGAAATTTAAATTTATTTTTAAATATCTGATCTGTATCTGTCCATCTGGTCTCTTGCAAGCTGTAAATATCTGAGTTATAGCGGGAGAATTCTTGTGTGAGAACGTCAAGAGAATAATCTCTATGCTAAGTCCTCACAACACTACCTGTGGAGAGAAAAGTTTTACCGGAATGTTTAGAGAAACTACTTTTATTGAGAGAGGAAGTGCCGACAGCATCAAATAGCACCATAATCACAGCCATGGGGCAAAGACCTATTCATCTCATTACTCGTGTACATTGGAGGAAGTGTTCCTCTCGCTACTGGTACAACATTGGAGGAAGTCTTACCATTGGAGAGTCTTACCAGTGTAGATAGCTGAAACCATCTACACTGGTAACACTTCCTGCAAAGTTGGTTTTGACGATGCCTGTAGAAGCAAGGGTTAAGGTACCTGCGATGGACTCGGATGAGGATTATCCATTAGTTAATGAAACATACTTTTTGAATCTATTCACTTAGGGGTGTCAACTCACAAACAAACAGAAAACACAGCGGAAGATTCTCCCTCAACAGAAGCCCACCAGTGCAGCAAATTCAGGATCCGTAATGAAGCTCAGAGCCATTATTCCATTCTGGTTGGGGGGCGGGGGTGGCTCAGTCGGTAGCGCGCCAGGCTCGTAATCTGTAGTTCCCAGGTTCGAGTCCCAGCTGGGTCAGCGTTGAGATTTATCTCCGCAAAATTCCCCGCCCTGCCCACGGTCAGTAGGGGCCACCGATGGGCTTGGAAAGGCCGCCGTCCGTCGGATGGGACGTTAAGCCGTGGCCCCGTGTGTGGGAGAGCCATACCCTGTGCACGTTAAAGAACACGCTGGATGGCCTTGACGGGAGGCTACCATCTGTCTCCCAACAGCTCTTCCACTGGGTCCCCTCCCCCAAACTTCCCTGAGCCTTCGGGGGTCCTTGTGACCTGACCATTTAGCCCATGGTGTGCAAACAGACCCACGCCTTGGTGATGCTTTCCATCCTCCCTCCCTGCAAAAAGAAATTTAAAGTTATTTTTAAGTATCTCACCTTTACCTGTCCATCTGGTCTCTTGCAAGCCTAGAATATCTAGGTTATAGCGCTGGAATTCCTGCATGAGGACATCAAGAGAATAATCTCTATGTAATGTCCTCACGTTCCACGTTCCTGCAGAGAGAAAATGATTAGTAGGATTTTTAAAGAAATTAGATTTATTGAGATTGGTAGGGCCAGCAATATCAAACAGCCCCCTGATCGCAGGCATGGGGAAAAGACCTGTTCCTCCTCCGCTAAAGGCTGAAGTCACCGATGCTGGTAGGAACTTCAGGCACCACCTTTTCAAGTGGACTTTTTCAAGAACCATATGGCCTGCCTGAGACACATTACTCCAGTTTAGGCTTGACGATGCCCAACTAGCTAAGTAAGGTTCAGGTACCTGCGATGGCCTCTGATTAGGATTATCCACCAGCTGATATAAGGTATCCCATGCCTCTGTTCACTAAGAGCTGGCAACCCAGAAGCAAACAGAAAACACAGCGGCAGACTCTCCCTCAACAGAGGCCCACCAGTGCAGCAAGTCCAGGATCCATAATCAAGCTCAAATCCATAAACAAGTCCAGTCTAGTAGGTATAAATGGTCAGCACCAGGACCCTGTGAAGTTGACCACTCCTCAGCAGGGTTGAAAAAAAAGGAAAAAAGTGGCCATAGATGACCAGATCAGTAGGCCATACTGAACTGGCAGCCCTCCCCTTCCGTTCCCTTCCAAAAGAGAATATCTCTTTTGAAAGGTACTAACGGCCTGCACCACGAGAAGGCGGGGTCGGACATTAGGTGCTAGACCTGGCCGGTTCTGTGCATCATCACTGGGGATTGGTACACAGCTCTCCTTCCAGTTTACGCCTAGCTACCATTTACAACCATGCGTTAATAAATCTACGATGAATATACTGTTGAGTTGTTTTAATCATGATCAGCATTTTTTCTCTGTAAGATGAAAGACTTGCTAAGAACAGAGCTAAACATTTTGATCGAAAAGAATGGAGAAACGTAATTAAACACTTTCATTTTAAAAGAGAGAAGAAAGAATCTGATATTCGCATCATAAATAACAGTTAACCAATCTTGTTATTTGGATCTATGACTATCTGGTTTAGACGAATGGCAGCTGACTAGTAAAACATTTTTGAAAAAAAAAAGTCCTTGACTAGTAAAACATTTTTGAAAAAAAAAAGTCCTTGACTAGTAAAACATTAGAACATCATTTACAATCTACTAAACAACCTGTAGTTTCACTATTCACAGGGACGGGGGTGGCTCAGTCGGTCAGTGGTCACCAGGCTCGTAATCTGTAGTTCCCAGGTTCGAGTCCCAGCTGGGTCAGCGTTGAGATTTATCTCCGCAAAATTCCCCGTCCTGCCCACGGTCAGTAGGGGACACCGATGGGCTTGGAAAGGCCGCCGTCCGTCGGATGGGACGTTAAGCCGTGGCCCCGTGTGCGGGAGAGCCATACCCTGTGCACGTTAAAGAACACGCTGGATGGCCTTGACGGGAGGCTACCATCTGTCTCCCAACAGCTGTTCCAGTGGGTCCCCTCCCCCAACCTTCTCTGAGCCTTCGGGGTCCATGTGACCTGGCCATTTAGCCCACGATGTGCAAAAAAGTGCCGCTAAGAGGTAAAACAACCCAACCCAACACTATTCACAGGTCGCAACAGAGTACACTAAAAATTACACTAGAAGAGGATAAACAAATATTGACAGTCCATACAATATATTTACATATCAGAAAATAAGTACAAGTCGATTGCACATGAAGAGTTAATTTCTCAAGTCACCACGTGGCGTTCAAAAGGTGTTTGCTTTCAAATTTCAGGAAGGAGATTGTTTTTTGGGATGTCCTCCATAATCCACAATAATATTAAATTGGAATGCATTTCCAATAGTAGAACAAAACGATTCCGCGTTGTTTCGTCTATATAGAGTGATGCTAATTTTTAAATTTTCAGAGGAGGTGTCAACAATGCACACAGTTACTTCAGATAATCTTAAACCTAGAAATGATGGTGGCTGAAGCTCAGGGAACAAGATGGCCACAAAATTGAAAACCAGTATCTGATCACTCAATTAATGTTCATTATCAATATATACGTAAGATACATTTAACGTCTTCAGAAGAATTGTCTTGCATGAAATCTTGAGTGAAATGATCCATGTTTGGATTTGGGTTGGGTTGTTTTACCTCTAAGCGGCACTTTTTTGCACACCATGGGCTAAATGGCCAGGTCACATGGGCCCCGAAGGCTCAGAGAAGGTTGGGGGAGGGGACCCACTGGAACAGCTGTTGGGAGACAGATGGTAGCCTCCCGTCAAGGACATCCAGCGTGTTCTTTAACGTGCACAGGGTATGGCTCTCCCGCACATGGGGCCACGGCTTAACGTCCCATCCGACGGACGGCGGCCTTTCCAAGCCCATCGGTGTCCCCTACTGACCGTGGGCAGGGCGGGGAATTTTGCGGAGATAAATCTCAACGCTGACCCAGCTGGGACTCGAACCTGGGAACTACAGATTACGAGCCTGGCGCGCTACCGACTGAGCCACCCCCGCCCCGCTCATGTCTGGTAATGACGATGAGTACTTTTTATTTATATATTTATTTATTTTCTGTCTTTGGCTTGTATGGAGTTCTTTTTCGTATCCTGTGAAATATGAAAGTACCATATGATAATTAAATCCAATCTCTGGTTGGGTAATATATCATGCAACAGAACTTAATTATTAATATCCATTGTGTAAAGAAATGTGCTAAGTCAGTAAAAAACAAAATCTTCAATTCTTTCTGAGAATTAAAACTGAACATTAGTTGCGTTTTTTATTATAGAATTTTTAGAGCAAATGTAATCTCAAAAATGTTAATTTCTGAATGTTTCTGTTTTAAAAGACACAGAAAGAGATATAGTGATAATAGATATTTAAATTGACTATTTTCATCTTGAAAACTTGAAAAAAATTGCAAAGAGAACGGAAAGAATTCTAAATTTTCCATCAAGGCACTTACAATATTCGAACGATATGCATGATATATCGGGAAAAATGAAGATAAATAAAAGAGGCTTTATATTACAGTGCTTCTCAGTTAAAACGAGAGTATCAGAGTATTTAGTGCACTGATGAACAAAAGCCATGTTACAAACAAAAACGTTGATATACCAACATAACGACTAGCTATAATTTAATCAAATTCTTTAAAAAGGTATATCAGTCCATGACAAAGAATATATGGAAAAAGAATGCCATGTGAATAGTGCTTGCGCAGGCACATGCAAAACACCATTACATAAGGCACATTTCTAAAAGTGAGCACAAATACGGCGCTCGTCATAACGTACGTTTCACTCTCCAAAGCCCGTCAGCTTGCAAGAGATGTTGGAGAACATTCAGACGAACATCCGGAGTCGCTTGGAGGACTCGGAGAGGAGGACATCAATTGATAGGATGTTGATAGGACAGACTCAAGCTGTAATATTCAGAGTACATAATTTCTCTCGAATGGTGGTCTCCAGGCTATGGAACAATATGAGAAATCTAGGAATGTGTCTCAACGACCAGTTCCGGAACTCTCAGCTCACCTATGCTACAACCACAGTGGAGTCAAGGAAAACTATATACAGACGACTTCGTGAGAGGAGTATGTATGCTAGGAGACCGATGGTTTACCTCTCTCTCATCCCCTCTGAAAGAAGGGCTCGAAGGACTTGGTGCAGAGATTATCACACCTGAAGCGAATAGCAGTGAGCTCATGTACTCTTCACGGATGAGTCTCTTTTCAGTCTGACTACGGATTCCCAACGTGTGCTCATATGGAGAGAATGCGGAAAGTACAACCAATCCCAAAAAATTCTCGAATGACACTCCTATATAAAAGGTGGTTTTCTGGTGTGAGATGACATAATGCTGGATGGTCTACGTCACTCTATGTGCTTCAGGGGAAGCATGATGCATGATCAAAAGTGCATGAAAGAGATCCTAAAGCTCTATGAAAGGCTTTTCAAGAGTGTTGTTGGTCTGAGTTCGATTTTATTCTGACACTGCTCGTCGTCAATGGTCTCGGCTGATCGACGATTACCTGGAGAGTGTGCATATATATAGAACGGAGTGGCCGCCAGGTAAAGAGTATCTATTGGGCATGTCTGGGACGCTCTGGGAAGATGCATTGGTGCTCTTCAGCCCACTCTCAGAAGCCTCCGAGAATTGCGATCGGTGCTAAGAGAAAATTGACGTTTACTGCCATGCGACCTTGTCAACATCAGGCATGATCATAGTGCACCTGCATGACGATCATACTTTTTGCTAATCTCCAGAACAATGCATTTCTGCTACTACCAGTGAAGAACTTTTTTTTTGACTCATGAACATTATTACTGGCCATCCAGTCCCATGCATCTCATTATTTGCATACGTTCTTTGTCGTGGTCTGATGTACCTTTCGCTTGCATCTCATAAGCGTCTATCAGGTCGTTATGTTGCTATATCAACTATACCTATCCCTCGATTTACACGGTACTCAGTTCACACAATTTGGCTTTGCACGGTCAAAAAATGCAACCAGTTTCGATTTACACGGTACTGACTGAGTTTTCCTTTCTATGTACTTCTCAATCAATACCGTGTAAATCGAAACTGGTTGCATTTTTTGACCGTGAAAAGCCAAAATTGTGTGAAATGAGTACCGTGTAAATCGAGGGATAGGTGTATTATGTTTGTAACTTTTGTCCAGCAGTGTACATAAGGCTAAAATTCTGAATACTTTGTTACAATGAAACTTATTCGGGCATTATTCAGCCATACATTACGAATCGCCTGGGGTGAAACTGAAAAATCTCAAGGTTTTAAAATAGTCCTTGAATTAGCTTAAAGCTCGAAGGGGTAAGTAAGATAAAACGGAAAAGTATCAAATTTATCACGTGCTATGGATTAGAGCAAATGCTTCTAAAAAGAGTTCTTTATCTGGAAAGAACTATAAAAAAATGAAAACTGTAATATCTTAGCAGTTGCTAAAAATGAAAAGGGTACATCTGTTGCAAGCATATGTCCAAATGATTATTATTTTTATTATAAGTGTTGGTAGAAAGTTTTCCAATAATTTTTGTAACTTTTTTAAAATTTACAACTGATTATTAAATCTGCAAAATGTTCAGATTTTGCCAATGTTGTGTCCTCATGTTTTCCAGGTTACTGCGACGTGAAATTCACGAGCCCTTCTGGTGTGATCACCAGTCCAAATTACCCATATCTTTACCCCAGCAATCTGGACTGCAAGATGTTTATTACTACAACACCTAGGCATAATATCAAGCTGGTGAGAATATGTTTCGTAAACTTTCTTGATTTGCAGATGCCATTATCTTGGAAACATTTACAATTCTTTTGAGCGTTGCCTCTGCTGATTATTAAGTATATTTTCTAGTTATTCTCCTCACCAAATTTTGCATTTTTGTTCATTTTTCTCTTTTATTTCATAATTACCTATAACGGATTTTAGCAGAAAAATATTTACATATAAAATGTATGGAGTATTCCATTTAGCTCAGGCCCATTCGAATTTGAGATGTATTCATTGCAAAAGAAATTGAGATTCATAAAAACAAATAATTAACATCCCGAATCTGACTCATGCCTTCCAATTTTTGACTAACCATTTTTAGGTGCATAACTAAACGATTTTGCTAATTCAAAGTATTAATTAAAAACATATATGTTTCTTTTAATTTTAATTAAGATTTTTTTGATTCCTTAAAAATATAATTTCTTATTTCCAGTTCGTTACTCATTGGATATGGATGTTTTCAAGTAGAGAATTATTCTTGCTGATCTTTAAGAATATAATATTAGCGCTAGTGACTCTTCACTAAATTTGGATTGGAGGAAGGAAACTCTTATTTACAATAAATGTTGTTTACAATAACATCACTATAGCACTTAGCAGTGCATGTTCAAGTTTTTACTAACACTTTTTAAATGGTAGTGAAATGTGCTTGTTATCTAAAGCTTTAATGAAATTGGATGAGAGTTCCTGGCGAATATTTAAAGAAAAAATATATGAAAAACTGCTTCTCGGTTGTATTTATGAAAATAAGTTTACATTTTAGAGCTTTAGTTGATTTATTACGCATTTCAGTTGGCATCCGTTTGCAAATTGAAAAATTTGTGTTCTCTAAACTGTTTCGTTAATGCTTTAGCGATTTCATCGCCCTTTTTCTTTTAATATCTGTTATTTTGAAAACTTATTATCAGTTTCAATAACGTAGAGATATAATTTCATGCGATTATTTTGAATTTCAATTTTTTCATATCGATAAAATTGCTTTAGCATTAAATTTCTTCTCTTAATATATAAACCAATCCAGTTTGGGATTTTTATAGATGGACTTGTGCAACGTGCATACATCTTGATATTCCAGAAATTTTATTCTTTACTTCTCGTTTAGGACATTACATATTTTCTAATAAAAATCTATTTTAATGGTTCTAAGTGACACGTAAGCGGATGACAACATCTTGTTGATTTATGTGTCATACGTTGAACAGTTTCTTTATTTTAATTATAGATTCGTTAATGCCTCTCTATATGCTTTCCCCTAGAGTTCGATACTGAAATTTATCCAAATCGTTCTAGAATTCTTGGTTTACCTTGTCTCTTCCAGTTGCCTTAGTTTTGCGATAGGCAATGTCACCCTCCTTGCATACTCTGTCGACGTGGTTGATGCCTGAACCTACCTACATCAATTTTTTCTCCACTTTAGTAAATAATTCACAATACTGATATCCAATACGTGCTTATCAGATGATTTCAACTTTTTTCATTCCAATTTATTATATCGTAAATTCAAATTAATTTATTTATTACGTATATGTTTATTACATAATATGCTTTTATGTTTATTACATATATGATGTAAATAAACATAAAAGCAGTTCAAACTACTCTAGCAAAAATTGAGGTATGCATAACAAGACATGGCAACTATGCCATACAATACTGCCCTATGGCTGGAACTATGACATAGACAGGGGTGGGCAAATAGCGGCCCGCGGGCCGCATTCGGCCCGCTAAGAGTTTTTTGTGGCCCGCCAAGACAGTCAAAAAAATCCGCCTTGAACCGAGATTTCCTTCCCGTGCGCGACCGAAGATTCGTCTCGTATTTTCCACTAGGACGGCCACGTCAATACGCATCCGCAGTGTAGATACGAAAACAATTGCCCACCCCTGACATAGACCCTTATCATAAGTAGCATCTCCGCAAAAATTCCCCGCCCTGCCCACGGTCAGTAGGGGACAACTATGGGCTTGGAAAGGTCGCCGTCCGTCGGATGGGACGTTAAGCCGTGGCTCCGTGTGCGGGAGAGACATACCCTGTGCACGTTAAAGAACACGCTGGATGGCCTTGACGGGAGACTACCATCTGTCTCCCAACAGCTGTTCCAGTGGGTTCCCTCCCCCAACCTTCTCTGAGCCTTCGGGGTCCATGTGACCTGGCCATTTAGCCCATGGTGTGCAAAAAAGTGCCGCTCAGAGGTAAAACAACCCAACCCAACCCATAAGTAGCTAATATTCAATCAGTCTTAAGTTCTAATTCGTAAACCTTTGCAGTTATTCAAAGAAAATTGAGATTACGTACAAAAGGTATTTACCCTTGGTAACAGCTGGTACAACGGCATTTGGTTATCAATCTGTCAGTTGTTGAAGTCCACCATCCGATGTTCATGGTTGAAGATTGTCTTGTTATGCATACCTCAATCTTTGCTAGAGTAGTTTGAACTGCTTTTATGTATATTACAGCATATATCGTGTATTAAATTGATATTCCTTTTGCTGTGTTAAATTTATTTATATCGTAAATTTTCCAAATTTATCTTCGAGTTTCCAAATTTATTTTTATCATTCAACATTTTGGCGTTTACGCTTCTTTATAATACGTATAATCTTAGATTTAATGCATTCAGTATTATCCAAAAAAAGATTTTTACACGTTATGCAACAAGTGCGTAATAGACACTGGTATCCCCAATTTGTGCGATAGTTACGTTCCCAAATGCGACCGCATAACTCAAAAGTTTTTTCCGACAGCAATAATTTTATAAACGTAAGTAGATTACTCGAATATTTTGTCTGAATTTTCTTTTTGTAGAAAATTATTTTATTACTATTTATTTTTCAGTGATTTTTTTTATTACTATCTTAGACCTTCCTTGCTATTCTGGGAATCATGTTTATGAAATAGAAAGGTTTGTTTAAAGCTTCCATGATGAATTTTTGTTCTCATTTTATTTCTTTGTTGGGCTTGTTCTAATGGTATTTTAGTTGCTAATTTGTTAGATATTTTTAATACTTTCACTTATTTTTATGACTCTTTTGGTTTCACTACCTTTAAATTTTCAATGCATAATAGCCGCTGAGATTTTAGGGGACACCAGCACTAACTTAGGACACCCAACACTAACTCGGAAGCATGAGTACTAGTCCCACTCATAGCGAAACTCAACAGTTTGCAGTTAACTATGAATGATACATAAGTCATTTAAACTTAATACCATGAATTTTAACCGTTTATGAATCCTAATATTTTGGTTAGACAAATAATTTTATTATTTTTCTGTTTTCACTTAAATTTCGAGGAAAGATTATGAGGGTGATGTTTTACCCACCTGTGTTTATTTATATAAATGTTTATGTGAAATAGCATTAATTTTAAAGCCGCCTAAGTTGGGGGAAAATACCTATGTTTGTACTACATAGCATAAAAAATTAGAGTCATTGAGCTAATTCAACACTTGGGCAAAAGCTGGAGTTCATATGCGCCAGTAAGAATCTTATATTAGGTTGGGTTGTTTTACCTCTGAGCGGCACTTTTTTGCACACCATGGGCTAAATGGCCAGGTCACATGGACCCCGAAGGCTCAGAGAAGGTTGGGGTAGGGGACCCACTGGAACAGCTGTTGGGAGACAGATGGTAGCCTCCCGTCAAGGCCACCCAGCGTGTTCTTTAACGTGCACAGGATATGGCTCTCACGCACACGGGGTCACGGCTTAACGTCCCATCCGACGGACGGCGGCCTATTCCAAGCCCATCGGTGTCCCCTACTGACCGTGGGCAGGGCAGGGTATTTTGCGGAGATAAATCTCAACGCTGACCCAGCTGGGACTCTAACCTGGGAACTACAGATTACGAGCCTGACGCGCTACCGACTGAGCCGCCACCGCCCCTGAATCTTATATACGTAGGTGTATAATTTAATTTATGGACTGCTATCGTCAACTATATGCAGCTTTTCGTACGAGTTGATCCATGGTATGTGTCAGAACAGTGACTATGGAAGGACACAGAGCATTTTGGCAGTGTGCAAGTTGAAACATGTTGTAATAAGGTTGAAAATTACAGCAAAGTCGTTTTCTATTTTTTCATGAGTATGGGTTTTCGTGTATGTGATTTTTTACAAGCCATGGCTGGAAACTGATGAGTATGTGATACATTACTGTTTTCTGGTGAGAGTTAAGCGATTTACACCTCACGCAGCCCTAAGCATAAGACATGATAATGAGGTCTTTTGGTTAGTAGACATATGATACGATAATGTATTCTAATAGTTAGTAGGGATAAGATATGATTTATTTTTTTATTAAACATCACTTCATCTGAACCATTCGGTTCGACTTGAAACGCTCGCTCAATGAATTATTGAATGGAACAAATAAATTATACAAAATTTAAATACATTATATTTAAAAAATATATACATTATATAAAGAATTAAATTTGATTATATATTTTTAAACTTACTAGAAATTGGATTATAACAGAAAACATTTTTCTCTGGTTTTTATTTCGGGATGATTCAGAACATTTTCAATATTTATATCTTCAATTTTTAATGATTTTAAATATGAAAGAATATATTCCTTTGTTTTTCCCATTTTTCACAATTCAATATTAAAAGGTTTATTGTTTCTGCTATTTTACAAAGGTCACATTTAGATGATTTTGATTTTTTAATTCTGTATAAATAAACATTTAATCCAACACTTCCTGTTTTGAGTTTATAAATTTTTGTATGTGGTTTAATCCATTTCGCAGAGAATTCTCAACACTTTTTAAATTTTTACATGTGCTCCAAAGCAGTATATCATCTGGAAAAAATTGTAGTTTTCCTTCTTTAGGTAAATTCCTAAAAATATCAATTTTAAAAAGGTTAAAAAGAGTAGTAGATATATGGATCCTTATTGAAGCCCATTAACAATTTTAAATTTATCAGAAAATGTGTCATCAAATTTGACTAGAAAAGATTTATTTTTTAGAAAAAAATATAGGAATTTCAGCAAATTTCCATTATTTTCACTGTCTATTAATTTATATAATATCCATCCAACTAAATAGAATCAATTGCTGATTCTAGGTCAATAAAAATTGCTGCTGTTTAAATTTTTTATTGTTTTTTGCTATTATGTGCATCTATAAGAAGGTCCAGTATGAAATCTTTGGTGCATCTGGCAGATCTAAAACCATTTAGATTCTGATGCAAAATGAAATTGAATTCAAGAAACCATGTAAGTCTATTGAGAACAAGTCTCTCAAATAATTTATGCACATTGGAGAGTAAAGTTATAGGTCTGTAGTTTTTAACATTTGTAGAATCTTTATTAGGTTTGATAATAAAAGTGATATAAGAATTAAACCATGAAAAGTGATAGTTTCCTGTGATCCAAAAATTATTAAAGATATTTAGTAATTTGATTTTCCAATTTTGGGGAAGTTTAAAGATAAATTTATTAGAAATGCTATCTGGTCCTTTTGCTTTTTTTGGATTGAGTTTTGAAATTGACAAATTTAGTCCAGTTAGAGTAAAAGGAAGATCAATTGTTGGGATGCTTTGGCTGGTTTTTTATATATTTTTGAATTTTAAATTCATAATTTGATGATTTTGATTGTTAAATTAATTTAATATTTTGTGCAAAAAGATTAGCAGTTCGTTTTTAAGTGATTTGATTTTCTATTGTTATTTCATTCCAAGGATATTTTCGTTGGTTTAAATTATTTTTATTTGTGGCTTTAAAGGTTTTTCCAGATATTTCTATTTTTATCATTTAAGTTTTTCAGCAAATATCCTCCAGTTATCTCTATATATGTAATTAAGTTTATTTTTCTCTCTGAAGCTTTAATTTTTTTAAATGAATTAAATTTTGGTCCTATTTGTCTTGTGTTCTGCTTTTTTCCTTATTGCAACCATCCTATTCATGCACCAAAAATTTATTTCTATTCTTTGAATTTATTTAGAAAAGTTTTAAAGCAATTTTTTGTCAAGTTATTGATTTCATCTAAAAAAAATTATAATCTAGATTAAATTTTAAAGGTGATTTCCTTTCTAGAATTTTTTAAAGTCTATCCAGTTGTTTAAATTTGTAATTATAATTTTCCTTGATTGGTTAATTACATAAAATGAATTTGATTTATTTACATGTGTTAATGCTTTTTTTATTTAAGATGTGGAAATGGTGTTGGTTAATAAAGTCAATTAGTGAAATTCCAGCTGAGTTGTTTTTGAATGAGAGCCAACTTTTGTAGTGGACATTATAAAATCCAAGTGAGATTGCTGGATGTAGATGGAGATTGCGAAATTATATTTTTATACACTTCCGAATTAATATTTTCATTGTGTACATAAATATTAAACAGAGTACATATTTCATTGCTTATTAATATGTCGATTGCAACAGTATCCGTTCTTTCATGAACATTTAAAATCTTTCCATATTTATCTGGTACCTTTTTTTTAATGTAGATGGCGGCACCTCGGTTATGACAAAAAAAATAGCATACAAAACTGTTTAGTTTTACATTTTGGTTAGTTTCAATTTCTTGGAGAACTATTACATTGAAATGATAATATTTTACCAATAACAACAGTTTCTCCTTTTTGGATAACAGACTGCAGCAATTCCATTGCAAAATTTTAAGTGAGATTCATTTTTCATAATGTTCTCGTAGAATGCATCTGATTAGTAGGAAGTCGCCTTGGTTTTAGCCACAAATCTAAGTATCTGTAACACTAGATCAATGTTTTTTTTTTGTAACATAGGCCTCACTTAGTTCTCTTTCTATAGTGGACTTTCTATAGTGGTTTTGTAATAAAAGTCCTGTTTTGTTGTAACAGTAACATCAGACTTCGATGTTGCACAGTCTGTTTTGAGAGATATCTGTACTGGAGCACCTTGACTGACAGGTCGATGATCCATTTTAGTGGTAGATGGATGGGTCAGTGTAGAAAAGTCTACTTAGAATCATTGGTTTAAGATGTGTCGATTTAGATGGTCTAAATTCATAGTCAGCATATACGTGTGTCTTGTTTACCTTATTTGTAGAGGCAGAGGATTTTTATAAAGTTGGGTATAAGTCTTTAAAGACATCATAGTTTGCATTTTCTGCTAATTTCATAGGAGTGCACCAGGAAACATTTTTACTTTTATCCCGTGGCCGAGTGATTAGCACGCTTGGCTACTAATCTAAGGGACCTGGGTTCGAACCCCAGATTAGGCATGGATGTGTGTGTCGTTTTTCTGCTGAGGTCCTGCCATCCTCTCAGATCTCCTACTGTGGCATATAAACTGACAGGCTCCTGTCAGACCTCTGTGGCAAGCAGCTGCTTGAGGGGGTATTTATTTTATTTACATTAGATCGTGTGAGCTCACAAAAACCTGGATCGTGTGGGCCCACTCACAGAAATATTGAGCGTGTGCAGTTTCCGTTCACAGCAAACTGGAGCGTGTGCAGTAACTGCACACGCTCCACTTTGCTGTGAACGGTAACTGGAGCGTGTACAGTTGCTGTACACGTTCCTGAGGTCCTGCCATCCTCTCAGATCTTCTACTATTGCATATAAACTGACAGGCTCCTGTCAGACCTCTGTGGCAAGCAGCTGCTTGAGGGGGTATTTATATTTTATTTATTTATTGGCCCTGCATGCTAGTCGCTTGGCCGGACATGCGTGATACGTTGGGGGATGTGCCCCTTTTCAATTTGGACAGCACAAGTAATTTGCATGATAAAGTTTAAAATAGTGCTCTCCTAAACATTTTTTGCATCTAGTTTTTCATTTACACTTCACTGCACTGTGTCCAAAACGATTACATTTTGCCTAAAAAGAGTTGGGGGAAGGAAGTAAGGTATGACCTTAAATCTTAGAAATCCAATATAAACTTCAGGTGGAATAAAATTTTTTGTCGAATACATTACAATTTTGTCCATTGAGATTTGAACTGAGTTGGTATGATCAGAGTTTGGTTAGTAGTGAAATATTCTGTGAATTTTATATATGTCATATTTTTTAGTTCTTCAAGAAAAAAAGGGGCGGGGGTGGCTCAGTCGGTAGCGCGCCAGACTCATAACCTGTAGTTCCCAGGTTCGAGTCCCAGCTGGGTCAGCGTTGAGATTTATCTCCGAAAAATTCCCCGCCCTGACCAGGGTCAGTAGGGGACACCGATGGGCTTGGAAAGGCCGCCGTCCGTCGCATGGGACGTTAAGCCCATCCGACGGACGGCGTGGACATCGTGTCCGACGACGGACATCGCGTGCGGGAGAGCCATACCCTGTGCACGTTAAAGAACACGCTGGATGGCCTTGACGGGAGGCTACCATCTGTCTCCCAACAGCTGTTCCAGTGGGTCCCCTCCCCCAACCTTCTCTTAGCCTTCGGGGTCCATGTGACCTGGCCATTTAGCCCATGGTATGCAAAAGCTTGAGCTTATTTCGGAAAGAAAGAACTGCAGGATTGCCCTTAATCAATACCCTACTAGTCCTAATAGAAAGCATTACAGAGACCTTAATAAACTTGTAAAGGATCAGTTAGCTGCTGATAAGAATTTTTGGCTTGATGGTTTGGCTGACAAAGCCGAGGAAGCAGTTAGACAGCACAACAGCAGAGAGCTGTACCAGATAGTTAATGTTTTGTGTGGTAGAAAACGGACAGGCATACAAGGATTGAAGGATAAACAAGGTAAGGTTATAGAAGGGGAGGATTCTGTCATGGCTAGGTGGGCTGAGCATTTCAGTGATGTTCTAAACAATGTAGTTAGTTCTACTCCCATTGTTTGCAATGATGATAGATGCATTGGTGGCTTTAATGTTGGACCTATAACACAATCTGAAGTTATTTTGGCTGTTTCTAAACTTAAACTTCATAAATCCCCAGGGGTAGATGAAATTACTACGGAAATGCTTAGAGCAGGGAATGTTTCGGTTACCACTTGGATGACTGAAATTCTGAATATTTTTTATGATAAAGGCATGGTTCCTAAGGATTTTACTAGAGCTATTGTTATCCATATTTTCAAAAAAGGTGATCGCAGTTCTTGTGATAACTATAGGGGTATCAGCCTACTCTCTGTTCCAGGTAAAGTTCTTTCCACGATTGTGCTTAATAGAATTAAGAATATGGTTGACAGTCAATTGCGTGATGAGCAATGTGGATTCAGAAGTGGTAGGGGATGTGTGGATCAGATATTTTCACTTAGGCAGATTCTTGAGAAATGTTTAGAGTTTCAGAAACCTTTGGTTGCTAGCTTTGTTGATTTCAAAAAGGCTTTCGACTCTGTTGATCGTCATAATTTGTGGTTGATTGTGAAATCATATGGTATACCAGACAAGTTAGTTAACATTATGAAAGCTCTCTATAATAACACTGAGTCATGTGTGAGAGTTGGTAAGGCTTGTAGCAATTGGTTTAGCATTACTTCTGGTGTTCGACAAGGGTGCATTTTGTCTCCTTTTCTCTTTTGCTTGGTTGTTGATTATGTTATGCGAAATTCACTTCAAGGGAAAGATTTTGGCCTTAAATGGGCTGGAGATACGAAAATTTCTGATTTAGATTATGCTGATGATTTAGCCCTTTTGGCAAATGATGTTGATGAGATGAACTCTTTCATTCGAGCTGTTGATGAGACTGGTAGTAGAGTAGGCTTGATTGTAAACAGAGAGAAAACTAAAGTGATGAAAATTGGTCAGGCTGGCTGTGATTCAGTTAATCTGAATGGTTGCAGTCTTGAGCAGGTGTCACAGTTTAATTATCTTGGTAGCTATGTAACAGATAATGGTGATGTGCGGCATGAGATTAACAGACGAATAGGGATTGCTGCTGGGACTTTTAAGATCCTATGGAGAGTGTGGAGAAATAGGCGTATACACCTACAGACTAAAATTAGACTGTATAATAGTTTGGTTCTTTCTAGGGTTAGTTATGGTTGACACTTTGTAAACAAGATAACAGGAAACTAGATGCTTTTGATTCCAGATGCTTACGCAGTATCTTGGGCATTAGGTGGTTCAACTTTGTAACTAATGATGAGATTAGGCAAAGGAGTTTGCAACCTCCTTTAAGCAGCATATTTTGCAGAGAGAGACTCCGTTGGTTTGGCCATGTTGCCCGTATGAATAATTATAGATTGGCGAATAGGGTTATGAACAGTGTGCCTAAAGGCCTCAGAAGGAGGGGGAGACCTAGGATGCGGTGGGCAGACAATGTCAAACAAGACCTTGTTAGAATTGGTGTGCAGTGGCCAGATGCAGTAGATGTAGCTCAGGATAGACTTGCTTGGAGAACTAAATTGCACGGTCTGGTTGGACCTGCATAGCCCATGGCTGCTTGAGGATGATGATGATGATGTGCAAAAAAGTGCCGCTCAGAGGTAAAACAACCCAACCCATTTAAGAATAAAATTCTCCTTTAGTTTTTCATCCAATCCTTCTATTTTCCATTTAACGGTGTTTTTTTCCGGTGTACGAAATGAGACTTAGATGTTTAAGACATTGCCGATTTTCTTTAAATTATTTAGATCATTAATATTAGTTTCGTCTGCGTGAGATTTATATAACAAACGAATTGGAACAGAAAAACGATCTGAAATTTAAAAAAAGATAGAATTATAATGTTAAAGTTGTGGGTTTTGTGAAAAAAAAGGTTCAGCACTATTACGGCTGAAAATAGCACAAGCAAAAGGAAGAAGTCCAAGCTAACAGGAAAGCTACGAAATTAGATAAAAGGAAGACAGGATTGTCGAAGGTAAACAAAGAATCGCTTAGTCATTTTATCTCTACAATTATGAAGGACGTTGCCTATAAAAATTAAGAGGTAAACGTTGATCAATTTGAGTAGACAAAGCTAGTTTTAACTGTTCTGTAAGAAAAGATTATTACTTTATGTACGATAATATTTAATTTGTTTATAAGCAATTTCATCCATGCTCTTGTAATAAATTGCATCATTTTGTAGTTTGTATTGTCAACAATCTCTAAAGATGTTGGAAGGTGAATCCTTAAAGTCAACTGTGGTATATGCTATGAAGTACGAGTGCTCCACTTTTCCTCCCGAGTAAACAAACACAGAGTGAGATTTCTGAATGTAGAAGAAACTGCAGAAAAGGATAGTGAAATGAAAGAACTAACCAAAGTCATATTATCAGTTTTGAAAGAGATTAAAGTTTCCTCTCCAAGAACTTCTACAAACACAGTCAGTGCTGGAATTGTGGCAAGACTGAACACATTCGAGCCAACTGTAAAAAGTGGTGGGTGCAAAGTTCAAGTGCGCCTAACAGACAACAGAACCAGCATAAGCAACGTGAAGGACGAAGACTGGCTGTTGATTTGTTGGTCCTCAGGGGAAGTCGCCCACGTTTCAACACTGCATGGTGAAAATAACGGATTGGTAGTTGATGGAACCATAAATGGAGTGACTTGCCGTATAATAGTAGACACTGGTGCAAATGTAACTTTACTCAGAACAGACATAACAAAGAAGATAATATCTCACTCAAACTGGAATGCTACACAGTCTAATACAACCCTATAAACAGCCACTGGAGATCGTGCTAAAGACCATGGAAAGATAGATCTCAACAACAGATTTTGTAGCTGTCTGCTACGCCATCCAGTTTTCATCGCTGACATCTACGATGAATGCATATTAGGCCTTGATATCCTAAAAAAACATAAATTCAGTATTAAAACCAGTGACAGCCTGCATCTATAAAACAGACGAGATCCCTCTGTTTAGCCGAACATCTGATTGTTTATCAAGTGTGACCCCAATATTAGTGAGAGAAGACACATAGACCACAGCACAAAGGGAAATTATAATCCGTGGACATCGGGTGGAGATTTCTGGGGCCTTCAGATTGGCAGTCACTGATGCCTCTGGTAAAGGAGCTTTGGCTCATAGTATCCTGGTTGCAAGGACTTTGGTCAGTGTAGATAAAGAACAGATTCCTATCAGAATAATGAACTATAACAAATCCAATAGAATATTGAAAAAGGGTGAAGAATTAGCAATATGTGAACCTGTTAACTGGGAAACAAGTATAAACAAAATAGAAGTTACTGACTCAAACCAACACCATACAAATATCCCATCTCATCTTACTGACTTATGGAGAGAAACAAAAAGAATATTATGCTAAGGCCGAGAACCTATTGAAAGAGTTTTCCGACATTTTTTCTGCTACATCAAATGATTATGGCCGTACTAACCTGGCAGAACATAAGATCAACACTGGTGATTCTCCTCCAGTCCATCTACCAGCAAGAAGGCTTCCAATAGCAAAACGAGAGGGGACAGAACAGCTCATAAGGGATATGGAAGCTCAAGATATTATAGAATCATCACATATCCCTGGACATCAACAGTGTTTCTTGTCAAGAAAAGGGATGGATTTATCCAATTTTGTGTGGATTACCACAGATTAAATGATATAACAAAGAAAGATTTCTTTCCTTTACCCAGGATTGATGATACACTGGACACTCTATCTGGGTCAGAATGGTTCTCGACATTAGACATGAAGAGCGGCTATTGGAAAGTTGGTATACATCCTGAAGACCGTCAGAAAACAGCGTTCACTACAGGAAATGGATATTAGCAGTTTAAAGTGATGCCATTTAGACTTTGCAAAGTACCTGTAACGTTTGAACGACAAATGGAGTCAGTGCTCAAAGGTTTGTCTTGGTAGGTGTGCCTGGTTTACTTGGACGCCATCATCGTTCTTGGAAAGACGTTTGAAAAACATGTGAGAAATCGTCAAGTGTTTGAAAAACTTAGGGCAGCCGAGCTAAAATTGGGACCGACAAAGTGTTCCAGCAAGAAGTTCAATTTGGTCATGTGATCACTACATCAGGGATTAAGGCTGGTCCTAGTAAGATAGAAGATGTAAGAGACTGGCCTCCACCACAAGATGTTCATCAACTTCCTAGTTTTATTGGACTTTGCACCTGCTATAGCAGATTTGTCAAAGGTTTCTCCAACATCGCAAGGCCATTACATCGTCTGACAGAAGAGGGCCAGCGGTTCAGGTGGACCACCGAATGTAATGTAGTCTTCCAACAGTTGAAGTAAGCTCTTTCCAGAGCTCCAGTGTTAGCATATCCACAAACTGGAAAACATTTCATAATAGATACTGACGCAAGTAACACAGGAGTTGGTGCTCTACTTTCACAACAACAAGACGGAGAAGAAAAAGTTATTGCATACTTTAGCAAAATTCTATTCAAACCAGGATTATCGAAAATCGAAATTATTGTGTCACACGAAAAGAACTGTTAGCAATACTGAGGGAAATATAGCATTTTCATCATTATCTCTATGGCCAGAAATTTCCTGAGTTTCCTGAGAAATTTCCTAAGTTCATGTTCTAAACATTTTCATCATTATCTCTATGGCAAGAAATTTCTTATACGCACTGATCATGTTGCACTCAGGTGGTTACTAAACTTTAAAAACTCTGAAGGACAAATCGCTAGGTGGATGCAGCGGTTACAAGAGTACAGTTTTTCCATCGAGCATCGAAGTGGCAAAATGTATAAAAATGCAGATGCCCTTTCCAGACGTCCATATACTGAAAACTGTAAGCATTGCTATAATGCAGAGTTGAAATTTGGTACTAAACCTGATTCATAACATTTTTTGGTCTTGCTGGTAGATGTACTGGAGGAGAATTACCAATTCAAATTTGGTATTGGTTGAAAAATTGGTACTAAAGAGGTAAAACCCATAATACAAATAACATCGACACAAGCAAACAGTGATACTCCTAACATCTAGAGTCCAATAGAAATTAGAAAGGCCCAACTATACGATGTTGATATAAGGCCAATAATGGATTTGATTGAAAAATCTGATGTAAAACCTAATTTGTAACAAATATCGAGATATAGTCCAACTACCAAAAGTTACTGGGCACAGTGGGACTCCTTAGAAGTAAAAGACGGTATATTATACAGAAAATGGGAGAATCCCACTAGACGGCTGATCCATTTGCAGATAATCCTTCCTCGCTCCCGAGTGGAACTAGTGATGAAAGATGTGCATGATAGTGCCACTGGCGGACACTTCGGTGTTAATAAGACATTAGCTAAAACCAGGGAACGATTACATTGGCTGAAAAGTAGCGCAGACGTTGAAAGATGGTGTAGGCAATGTGAGGGCTGTGCAGCAAACAAAGACCCTAAGACTGGGAATCGGGGTAAGTTGCAGACGTATAACGTTGGTGCCCCTTTTGAGAGAATAGCCATTGATGTAATGGGTCTGTTTTCTAGGACTGATGATGGAAATCGTTATTTATTAGTGGTAATGGATTATTTCATGAAGTGGCCTCAGGTCTATCCCATCCAAGACCAGGAAGCAACAACAGTTGCAGAGATGATAGTAAATAACTTGATTAGTAGGTATGGAGTACCTTTGCAACTGCACTCTGACCAAGGACGAAATTTTGAATCCAATGTGTTTAATCCTTTAACGCCCAAGAAATCTGAGAAAAAGGTAGAGGGTAGTAAAGACAAAGAAATAGCACTACTCGAACTAGTCCATTTGAAAATCTCGGACGTTTTGGGCCGTTCTGGGCGTTAAAGGGTCAAAGGCATCTGCCAACTATTAGGCATTCAGAAAACCACACCCTACACCCTCAGTCGGATGGCATGGTTAAGAGATTTAATAGGACAATTGCACAACATCTACCATTGTTTATTGACGACCATCAACGTGACTGGGATCACATATACAACTCCATTTGTTGGCATACAGAACAGCAGTGCACGAGACAACTGGACAGACACCTTCCATGATGCTCTTTGGAACAGAGTTACGTCTTCCGGTCGGCCCGAAGCAATGCCTGTATCCACTCCACAATACGAACAAGAAGTACAACAACGATTAGAAGAAATCCATCACTCCGTCACACATAACATCAACTTAGCAAGCGACAGAACCAAAACGAGATACGAGAGCAAAACAAATGGAACTGTTTCCAATCAAGGATATATTGTTTGGCTGTATAATCCACACAGAAAGAAGAGACTTTCACCAAAACTTCAGAAACCTTGGGGAGGTCCGTATACAGTAGTTAACAGGATTAACGACATGGTGTATCGCTTTCGTCAACGACCAACTACAAAGTGCAAGGTGGTTCATGTGAATCATTTAGACTCGTTTCATCAAAGAACTGAAGAAGCTTCGGAATCCAGAATTGTTCGGGACGAACAAGACCTAAGGAGGGGTCGGTGTTACGACAGATGAACATGCTGCAGTGAGTTTGTGAAAAACGTGAACGTTCGCCTATGTTTCTGCGTGAGATTTATGTAACAAATGAATTGGAACAGAGAAACGATCCGAAATTTAAAAAAGATAGAATTGTAATGTTAAAGTTGTGGATTTTGTAAAAAAAAAGGTTCAGCATTATTGGGGCTGAAAATAGCTCATGCAAAAGGGAGAAGTCTCTATGGTCAGGGAAGCTGTCAAAGGGAATAAAAGGAGGACAGGATTGTCGAAGGTAAACAAAGAATCGCTTAGTCATTTTATCTCTACAATTATGAAGGACGTTGCCTATAAAAATTAAAAGGTAAACGTTGATCAATTTGAGTAGAAAGAGCTAGTGTAAATTGTTCTGTAAGAAAAGATTATTACTTTATGTACGATAATATTTAATTTGTTTATAAGTAATTTCATCCATGCTCTTGTAATATATTGCATTGTTTTGTGATTTGTATTGCAAAAAAAATACTTATACCCCCCTCAGTACACATCGATTTTAAATTTATAACACTATGTTGTTTAGAGTTTCAGTTCAGTTTGAAATGTTTAGAGTTTCAGAAACTTGTGTTGACTAGCTTTATAAATTTCGAAAAGACTTTTGACTCTGTTGATCGACATAATTTGTGGTTGATTGTTAAATCATATGGAATACCTTACAAGTTAATGTAATGAACATTCTCTATAAAAACACGAGTCGTGTGTGAGAGTTGCTAAGGCTTGTAGCGATTGTTTTAGCATTGCTAGTAGAGTTAGACAAGGGTGTATTTTGTCTCCTTTTCTCTTTAGTTCGATTATTGATTATGTTATATGAAATTTTTGGCAAGGAAGGATTTTGACCTTAAATTGTCTAGAGATTTCAAACTTTCCAATTTGAATTATGCAGATGATTTGGCCTTATTGACTAATGATATAGATCAGATGAATTCTTTCATTAGGGCTGCTGATGAGACTGGTAATAGGGTAGGTTTGGTGATAAACAGAGAAAAAACTAAAGGGACGAAAATTGTTCAGGCAGATAGTGCTTCAGTTGCTTTGAACGGCTGCACCCTTGAGCAACTGTCTCAGTTTGATTATCTTTGGAGCTATAGACACTGGTAATTTGCAGCTTGGGTTGGGCTGTTTTACCTCTGAGTGGCACTTTTTTGCACACCATGGGCTAAATGGCCAGGTCACATGGACCCCGAAGGCTCAGAGAAGGTTGGGGGAGGGGACCCACTGGAACAGCTGTTGGGAGACAGATGGTTGCCTCCCGTCAAGGCCATCCAGCGTGTTCTTTAACGTGCACAGGGTATGGCTCTTCCACACACGGGGCCACGGCTTAACGTCCCATCCGACGGACGGGGCCTTTCCAAGCCCATCGGTGTCCCCTACTGACCGTGGGCAGGGCGGGGAGTTTTGCGGAGATAAATCTCAACGCTGACCCAGCTGGGACTCGAACCTGGGAACTACAGATTACGAGCCTGGCGCGCTACCGACTGAGCCACCCCCGCCCGGGTAATGTGCAGCATGAGATAAATAGATGAATAGGGATTGACTCTGGATATTTTAAGAATATGTACAGAGTGTGGAAAAATAGGCTTATGTACCGAAAGACCAAAATTAGGCTTTACAATAGTTTGGTTCTTTCCAAGATTAGTTATGGTAGTGAAACATAGCCTTTTGTAAGTAGGATAACAAGAAACCATGATGCCTTTGATTCTAGAGCTTTCTTAATGTCTTGGGCATTAGGTGGTTTGAATTTTTAAGTAATGATGAGGTTAGAAGGAGAAGTCATGAAGTTCCTATGAACAACATTTTATGCAGAGAATGGCCATGTTGCCCGTATGCACAGCTGCAGATTGATAAACAGTATAATGAGCAATGAGTCTAAAGGCTACAGGGGAAAAGGGAGGGACCTAGAATGCTAATGGTAAGTCTCCCCCTTTTCCTGCGATGGACAATGCCTGACAGGACCTTGCTAGAATTGACCTACAATGGCCAAATGTAGCCTATTGCTCACAACAGACAAGTCTGGAGAGGAAAATTAACAGTCTGGTAGAACCTCCGTAGCGCATGGCTGTATGAGGATTTTGTATGTTGGGTTGTTTTACCTCTGAGCGGCACTTTTTTGCACACCATGGGCTAAATGGCCAGGTCACATGGACCCCGAAGGCTCAGAGAAAGTTGGGGGAGGGGACCCACTGGAACAGCTGTTGGGAGACAGATGGTAGCCTCCCGTCAAGGCCATCCAGCGTGTTCTTTAACGTGCACAATGTATGGCTCTCCAAAACACGGGGCCACGGTGTTTTGGAGAGCCATACATTTGTCAACATACAACGTCCCATCCGACGGACGGCCAATCGGTGTCCCCTACTGCCCGTGGGCAGGGCGGGGAATTTTGCGGAGATAAATCACAACGCTGACACAGCTGGGACTCGAACCTGGCCTGATATCTAAGCAAATGAAGTTCTTAGAACAATAGGTACTAACTTTGCTCAAGGAAAATTTAGTCGATTTTTGTTGTTGATTTGCGAAAATACTTTCTCTGTGAAACACAAAACTCCAATCCACATGTGGAGCGGGGGTGGCTCAGTCGGTAGCGCGCCAGGCTCGTAATCTGTAGTTCCCAGGTTCGAGTCCCAGCTGGGTCAGCGTTGAGATTTATCTCCGCAAAATTCCCCGCCCTGTCCACGGTCAGTAGGGGACACCGATGGGCTTGGAAATGCCGCCGTCCGTCGGATGGGACGTTAAGCCGTGGCTCCGTGTGCGGGAGAGCCATACCCTGTGCACGTTAAAGAACACGCTGGATGGCCTTGACGGGAGGCTACCATCTGTCTCCCAACAGCTGTTCCAGTGGGTCCCCTCCCCCAACCTTCTCTGAGCCTTCGGGGTCCATGTGACCTGGCCATTTAGCCAATGGTGTGCAAAAAAGTGCCGCTCAGAGGTAAAACAATCCAATCCATCAAAAACTTTTACAAATTTATGGACAAAGTTTCCTTCATTCCAATATATCTGATTTTGTTCGTTTCACTGGATTTTTTTTTTAATCTAGAAGTAAATTTAATTGCCTTATGCCCCAAATTCCGAGTCTTCGAAGCGACGATCAGAACGATAGGAAGTCGGTGACAGATAAAAGATCTGCTTGGTGGATGTATGAATGAAGTCAGTTTCCGGCGGGGAGCTGAAAATGATATACCAGTATTGATTATGAGTCGGACTTCCGCTTTTTCCCGGTTACTTCTCGGTAATTAATTTCTTTAGTTCACATTATTTTTGAAAAAAATTGACATTTAGAAATTGGGAAATGCATTCTTTTGATTTTAATCGGATTATTTTTAGAAATATATGATAGTTTAATGTCTTGGAGAAATCTTCAAAAAGTGCTCGTATTCCAGTGTGCATATAAATTAAAGATGACACCTACTGCAAGATGTGTTCAAAGGTGAATCTATAAGGTGGATTTCATTCCTAATATGGGTCGGGGGTGGCTCAGTCGGTAGCGCGCCAGGCTCGTAATCTGTAGTTTCCAGGTTCGAGTCCCAGCTGGGTCAGCGTTGAGATTTATCTCCGCAAAATTCCCCGCCCCGCCCACGGTCAGTAGGGGAACACCGATGGGTTCGGAAAGGCCGTCGTCCGTCGGATGGGACGTTAAGTCGTGGCGCCGTGTGCGGGAGAGACATACCTGTGCACGTTAAAGAACACGCTGGATGGCCTTGACGGGAGACTACCATCTGTCTCCCAACAGCTGTTCCAGTGGGTCCCCTCCCCCAACCTTCTCTGAGCCTTCGGGGTCCATGTGACCTGGCCATTTAACCCATAGTGTGCAAAAAAGTGCCGCTCAGAGGTGAAACAACCCAACTCATTCCTAATATATATATATGGGATGCTTGGGCAGAATGTAGATTATTTTAATTTGTCACTTACATCTCTTTTATAAATTTTTCCTAGTTAAAATTTTTAAATATTCCTAATTCTGTGTAACGTATTTAACACAGCTGAGTTCAATTAAAAAATTAATCACTATCCAAGCTGTTTGTTTATTGTTCCAGCAGATTAAAATAGCATTTTGATCGGTGAATACAAGATAGTAGGGATGTTATTCACTTCTTGTCGAAATATTTGAAGCAAGTCCTTTCCTGTTGGACGAATCACACAATGGTATTTAGTCCACCGTAACTTGACATGTTTCGACGATTAGCGTCATGTTCAGAAGTTGGGTAAACAGAACCGGAACAGCTGTTGGGAGACAGATGGTAGCCTCCCGTCAAGGCCATCCAGTGTGTTCCTTAACGTGCCCAAGGTATGACTCTCCCGCATACGGACCAAGGCTTAACGTAACACGCGACGGACGGCGGCTTTTCCAAGCCCATCGGTGTCACCTACTGACCGTGGGCAGGGCCGGGAATTCTTCGGAGATAATCTCAACGCTGACCCAGCTGGGACTCGAACCTGGGCACAATGTAGAAATGAAGATTAAGAGCCTGGCGTGCCACCGACTGAACTACCCCCGTCCCTTCGGTTTCGTGGTCCTGCCCATGTGCCTCAGGTAGGGGTGGAGGTGTGGTTGTTTTAGCAGTGCTGCTCTGATCCAGGAGCAGTTTCAATGGTTGGGGTGAGTGGTAGATTTCCCCGTTGAAGCACGCTTCTCTATTTTGGTGTATCACCAGTTGTTCAGCGAGATCCAATTGAAATTTAGTCGGGGGGGGGGGGGGGAGGATAATTTTGGTAAAGTCAAATTGTGGGATTATTCTGGTATTGCAGACAACTCTTGCCAATTAAATGGTTTGTTTTTTTAACCGTACATCCCTTTCGTGTTCTTTTATCCTAGTTCGGTAGGTTCATTTCGTTTTGTCGTAGTAAGGTTTATTGTTATTGTCGGTGTTTTCTTGTAACAGTATTTTATATACTCCTCCTGTTTTCTCGCTCTGTTTCCGATCGGTTTTAATTAAATTAATTATTGTGTTGCTGGTTTTAAAACCAGCAACACAATAATTATTAATTGGCAGTAAGTAATTGCAAGGTTGCATTGCATTTTTCAACGAATTTGCTAGCCATGGGAAGTTTGGAATTCCTGTGGTGAACTTATTTTGTTTGGATTGCTGCGTTGGTGTCGGTTAGGATATTTTTCTTCAAGTTTGTCTTGCCATATTTTCGGCAAGTTTCAATATTTTTAGCAGGTAACCCGCATTTTGAGCATCTCAGTATTTTTCCTTTTCCTTTTTCATAAAACTGTGGTGTGGAAGCATATCTCATATTTCTTAGGAATGCAGTTTTTAGTGCACTTTTCTGGGTCGGGGGTGGCTCAGTCGGTAGCTCGCCAGGCTCGTAATCTGTAGTTCCCAGGTTCGAGTCCCAGCTGGGTCAGCGTTGAGATTTATCTCCGCAAAATTCCCCGCCCTGCCCACGGTCAGTAGGGGACACCGATGGGATTGGAAAGGCCGGCGTCCGTCGGATGGGACGTTAAGCAGTGGCCCCGTGTGCGGGAGAGCCATACCCTGTGCACGTTAAAGAACACGCTGGATGGCCTTGACGGGAGACTACCATCTGTCTCCCAACAGCTGTTCCAGTGGGTCCCCTCCCCCAACCTTCTCTGAGCCTTCGGGGTCCATGTGACCTGGCCATTTAGCCCATGGTGTGCAAAAAAGTGCCGCTCAGAGGTAAAACAACCCAACCCTCATGCCCACACACTCTTAAAACTCCCATTCTATTTATCGTACAATTTTAATTCTATTTAACGTACAATTTGATATCCTACGGATATAATGCTACATATACTATAATTAGTTGCAATAAAATCATTTTTAATATCTGAACTGAACGTTGGGAAAATAAATTTAGTACGAATAATGTTCCTAAACGTTACAAAATAAAAATCTGAGAATCAGCATAGCAATATGACAATATCAAAAAGACTTCATAGAATTAGTTTGCATTGGCCAAAGATTGATAATTCAGATTTGAAGTGCATGACAACTTATTTACAATTTAGGTGAACGTCTGTAACCTTTCAATACTTGAGGAATCCCTATTTATGTGTTCAATTCAAGTATTTACCTTCACTGTTTTTTAAAATGCTTAGTTCTGATTTAACTGATTTTTTAACATGTCACTGTTAAAGTTAATATTCTTTTTATCTGAGGCAGGTTTTCAATGATTTTAAATTGGAGAGCAGCGATACTTGTTCCTACGACTTTGTAGCCATTTACGATGGATCAAGCACGGAATCAACTTTGTTGGGAAAATTTTGTGACGTCAGAAAACCACTTCCTATTCTATCATCTGGCAACAAAATGCACATTTTGTTTAAGTCCGATGGTGGAGTAGAAAATAAGGGATTTAATGCTACATATACAACAGGTTAGTTAAAATAAAATCATTTTTAATATTACCTGATCTGAACTTCTTGAAATTAAGTTTTGAAATTCGGTGATGTGAGCTTTGTCAAAAGGATTGTTTGGAAATTAAGACGCTTCAATCCAGTTTTATGAATGTAAAAAGAATTGAAAGCAACGTAAAAGTCGATAACATAAAATGGTTGTTAACTTCGCGTTCATTGCATGTAGTTAACAACAGCGATATGCAAAATAAAAAAAATTGTTTTTTCGTCATGTTGAATTGGTAGTTAAAAATGGATTATTATGAATGTACGAACTTTTCATGTTTAAAAATCTAGAAATATTTTAATAAGATTTAAACCTTTTTTAAAAAACATTTCTAGTGCTCCCATAGTTTTGATATCTCTCATTTGTTGGAGTATTTAGGTCTGGATGTTTGTTCCGCAGTAATTTAGAGTCTTTTTTATGCTGATAATTATCATTATTCAAACGTTTTCATTGTTTCTTGTTTGTAATAATATGCAAGTTTCAATTTGAAGTTGATACACTTCATAACTCAAATGGTCAGCAGTCACAGCACAGAAATACCGGAAATTAAAAAATAAGCTTGGCTGCATATATTGTTACGTGTCACTCATAGATCAAAAGGATTTGCATATTCACTATAACAATGTCTCGCAAACTTTTTTTACTCTGCGGCACACTAAATCTAATTTTTTTTCCGCGGCACACTGAATCTAATTATTTTTTTCCGCGGCACACCTAAAAAAGAATTTTTGATGGTTACGTAAAAAGAGGAAAATTGAAGTTTGGTTAAATCCCAGTTGATAAAATCTGAAAGATTTTTATCAACTTGGATTTAACCGTGTGCGGGAAAGCCATATCCTGTGCACGTTAAAGAACACGCCAGATGGCCTTGACGGGAGGCTTCGATCTATTTCCTAAGCAGTGGTCAATGGGTCCCTTACCCCATACCTTCTCTGAGACTTCGGGGTCCTTGTGAACTGGCCATTTAGCTCATTATGTGCAAAAAAAGTGTGCGGGAAAGCCATATCCTGTGCACGTTAAAGAACACGCCAAATGGCCTTGACGGGAGGCTTCGATGTGTTTCCTAAGCAGTGGTCAATGGGTCCCTTACCCCAAACCTTCTCTGAGACTTCGGGGTCCTTGTGAACTGGCCATTTAGCTCATTATGTGCAAAAAAAGTGCCGTTCAGAGGTAAAACAACCCAACCCATTGGTTGACCATAGTAGATGTTAGAGGACACTAAAACAAATAGCAAAATTTCTGTCGAGAGCAAGTAGTAGTACGTGAAAAGCGAAACTGTTTTCCTTTAGGAGAAAAATTTAAAAATTCTTTCAGAGAGGATAGCTAAAATTACAGTACTTGAAGTTTTCGAATAACCAATTTTTAGTAGTTCTATCGTTAAAATAGGAAACTAACAAACTTCATACACTTTGAAGACTAGCTTTCAATATTCACAAGACGCAATATTTTTTTAATGAAAATTAGCATGGATTAACTTCTACATTCCAGGGCTACAACTGAGAGCATTGTTTTTATTCGGAATGTAATAAAAATTAGCATCGAAAGACTCTTTAAATAAATATTCATTTTTGATTAATATACGGGACCTGGGTTACGAGCCCCGGGTAAGGCATGGATGTTCGTGTTGTTTTCTGCTGAGGTCCTGCCATCCTCTCAGATCTTCTACTGTGGCATATAAACTGATAGACTCCTGTCAGACCTCTGTGGCAAGCAGCTGCTTGAGGGGTATTTATTTTATTTATTTATTTATTTTAAACCGATTCTGTCTGAAGTAGTATTATTCATTTTGTCGTGTAAAGAGATAAATAAAATATAATACCCCCTCAAGCAGCTGCTTGCCACAGAGGTCTGACAGGAGCCTGTCAGTTTATATGCCAGAGTAGAAGGTCTGTGAGGATGGCAGGACCTCAGCAGAAAAACGACACAAACAGCCATGCCTTACCCGGGGCTACGAACCCAGGTCCCTTAGATCAGCAGCCAAGCGCGCTAACCACTCGGCCATGGGACCTTCCAAAAATAAATATTTAGAATAATTAAAATGCTATTGCAATTAAAGGTAAGGAATCAATCTGCTCTTTAATATTCAGACAATTAAACATGCTGGCTTAATACATTACTGTTAAAACCTTTCATTAATCACTAACCCTGTTAGGGTTGAATTTCAAAGTTTGGGAAACAAAAATTGGAAATTATCTGAAAAAGTTTGTTTGCGTGATAGTGAACTCGTACATACAGCTGTCTTAAAACATATCACATAATACTATATAATGCACTATTGAGGTATCGTATCAAATTTAATCCTCACGAAAGGAAGGAACATAAGTTCCCCAGGGAACAGTGAAGTTAACTGTACGAGCTAAAATTCCAGTCAGGGCAACAAATTTTTTCCAACTCATTATTTCAGGTGTTCCTCTGATAATTTATTACTGAATTGTTTATAGAACGCTGCAAGCATGAGTGACAAATATAACTACCATCAAAATGTGATGGTTTGGCTGCCCAACTCCTGATAATAGATGGCGCTACTGATGAATCGACAAGAATGCTTATATGTCATTTTGTTGAAGAAATGGGTTCGAATCAAAGTCAGGACAACCAGTTTCTTTTTCAACTCATTTCTTCAAAATTTCTAATTGTCTATATAACACTGCAAATAATGATTACACAACTAATATAGAAATAATATTATTTTGATTTAGATATGACAAAAATGAATACAATATTTGAAATTTATTTATTTATTTATTTATTTGTTTGTTTATTGTGATATTTTTGGTGTGGTAGTGCCGCGGGTAGCCTAATGGACGATCCGACCCTGGTAACGACTATTTTTAGATTTAAAACTTTCCCTTTATGTAATTATTGCTAAGCAATACTGACTGTTATAATAAAAACAACAGTTTGTCAATAAATATGCAAATTGTTTTACATTTTTCCTAAGAATATAACAATTCTAAAGGAGTCTCAAATAGCAATATTTTTCTTTTCCAAATAATAATTTCATTTGAAACAACTATAAAATATTTACTCTAATGATTTTAAAATGTTACTTTCATGCAAATGATGACAGTGATCACTTATGATGCCTGCAATATGATGATATATTGATAATGATGATAGCTAACCAAAAATATATGGTCCTAAGTTCAATCAGCAGATATCTCCCCCATAGGGAAATCAATATGTCTACCCTCTTAGCTTTGAACACAGATCTATGCAGATGTACCATTTCTAAACACACATTAAAAATGAATCAGCATTCTGTTTGGAATGCAGCTGCTGTAAATCGTAAATTAAGAATGTAACAGAAAGCAGCTCTAGAGCGAATTTTCTTCAACGTGAGTTTGAAATTATCACTTCAATTTTATTTAAAAAATTCACAATTATCTAGCGCTATTATCGTCAATAGTTGTTTAGATGTGGAAAATAGCACTAAATGCATGTATAAAGAACAAAGTTTTAACTTTTGTACCGTTCACCGGAGGAAGTGATGGATACACATTTTTCGGTATCGATATATATCGAGATTTTTATTTTCTAAATTATGAAGCAATAGACTTCGCCTTGGTGATAGCTATAAGAAATATTTACTTTCGGTTATTAAGCAAGCGTGGCAAAACCAATACAGGATCTCTTGATTTCTCTTGCACTAGAACTAACACATTTGATAAGAAAGGTTATAAAGGAAAGGTATTCACGTGAGGAGCTTCATTCGACGCCACTAAGTTCAGATAAGATTGGTATTATGAATTTTCACTGACGTTTTCAGATGGTAGATTAACTTGTGCAAAAACAAATCTTATTTCAAAATACGGAGACAGCCATAGCGTTAGTTAACCCTTTCACGACTAAGGGAAACATTTTTCCCATTTTAAAATTGGTGATTGTCGTATTTAATTATAACCTTATCTGCATTTTTTATACAGAATGTCAAAATAGAACGTATGCCGAACGCAATTACGTAAACGGGAACGTTTAGAAAACAAAAACAGAACTGTCAGGACGCATAATATATGTACTATGTGCAATGTCCATCTTTGCCTCACTACCAAAAGAAATTGCTTCGCAGAATATCATAATTAGCACATCATTTTGTATAGTAATTTTATTTCATAATTTTGTATTATTTTAGTTAACATTTTGTTCTAATAAACCAATAAATAAAAGACATTGTATAATAAGCCTAACTATAATTTGTGTTACCTTTATAGTCCATTGGGAAAAATATTTCCCATAAAATTCCAAAAAAACTACACATTGTTATGTATTTTTCTTATGATTTTTATTTATTTTACGTCTGAACAAACTAAAATAAACAGTTACATACTAATATTTACTCTTAGAAACCTTATGGTCCTGAAAGGGTTAAACGATTGTGAATCGCCACTGCTTTAACTTGCATAGCAACGGGCACGAAAGTAGGGTATCCCGAGCTTAAATACCAAATGCGGTTCGTTTTTAAACCAATTTTAGAAGTTTTAGGTGTTTCAACATCAAATTTGGATATATTGCAATCCATTCTATTTAATTTATAATTTGTCTCATTTGATAAAATGCAAGACGAAACAACTGGGCTAAGTGTCGCAATCAAAGTTTTTTACTTAAATATGAGTTGGAATATTTTATATTGATTCAGTACTTTTTTGCTTGCAATAGCTTTTTAATTAGTCAAATTATCACAGAGAAAAATCAACTTCTTTATTTTCTTCAATTTTAGAAGGCAAATGCACGTACACACTCTCGAATAACTTCGGAGAGATCACCAGTCCAAATTATCCAAATAATTACTCAAATATGGAGGATTGTGCCTGGCTCTTCACCGCATATACCGGACGGACAATCCAGCTGGTGAGTATAAGCTTGAAACTTTTCACAGAAAATATTTGGTGATGATAGCATTTCTCTTAGATTTGCATTTTAAAATTTATATTTCGCAGTACTTTCTCTGATTATTGCTTTCATCATGTTCATATATCACGATTATTTCCTTTACTATTACATTCTTTATAGTGGTATCAAAACGAAATTAATTAAATTAATTCTAATTAATTAACACTCAATCAGAAACTAATGTACATTGATGTTACACAACTACTTGATGATGATCTTTATTTATTTTTATTCTAATTTTTACAAATCTGCGCTGACATCTTTTAGGTGTTGAATGCCTTTACAATTACCTGTAAAAATAAAAACTTTTGTTATTCCACCTTACTCTAATAGTTTTAAAAAAAGCCTCGATTAGTGATCATAATAAGTGTTTATAATGAAAAATAAAACGTTTTGAAAAGATTTTCGTTATAAAAAAAGAATTAATGACGTTTATTTTAGAGGGTATTTTTGTGTTTTTTCTTCATTGCTGTGAGGGGCGGGGGTGGCTCAGTCGGTAGCGCGCCAGGCTCGCAATCTGTAGTTCCCAGGTTCGAGTCCCAGCTGGGGCAGCGTTGAGATTTATCTCCGCAAAATTCCCCGCCCTGCCCACGGTCAGTAGGGGACATCGATGGGCTTGGAAAGGCCGCCGTCCGTCGGATAGGACGTTAAGTCGTGGCCCCGTGTGCGGGAGAGCCATACCCTGTGCACGTTAAAGAACACGCTGGATGGCCTTGACGGGAGGCTACCATCTGTCTCCCAACAGCTGTTCCAGTGGGTCCCCTCCCCCAACCTTCTCTGAGCCTTCGGGGTCCATGTGACCTGTCCATTTAGCCCATGGTGTGCAAAAAAGTGCCGCTCAGAGGTAAAACAACCCAACGTTAAAGAACACGCTGGATGGCCTTGACGGGAGGCTACCATCTGTCTCCCAACAGCTGTTCCAGTGGGTCCCCTCCCCCAACCTTCTCTGAGCCTTCGGGGTCCATGTGACCTGGCCATTTAGCCCATGGTGTGCAAAAAAGTGCCGCTCAGAGGTAAAACTACCCAACAACTTCATTGCTGTAAAATTTAAATTTCGCTTTTCTCTGCGTTTAAGGATAATCAGTCAATTTCAATACAGATGCAAAATAAAGAAGTATGAGTTATTATTTTTATTCTACATGTATGGAGTGTTCGACCAAAAATTCTGTTAAAGCAGAGCAACAAATCATCGCTTGTGAATATTAAACTCCAGTTTTCAACACGAAGGAAATTTCATCCTTTTGGTGGAAATTCGAACTGATAGATGATTTTAAAAAATGGCAATTTTTTTTACTCCCTATGCAACCTAAAAGAAATTTACTTAAAACAAAAAGTTGCGTTTTTCTACCATATCCGAAATTAAGGAGTAACTCTCTGCATAATGTCAAAAATTTGCCCATGATAACTACAATCTAAACTAACACAAATCTAAAATATCTGGTATTAGTAGAATATTCAGCACATTTCTTTCAAATGTTGCATTTCCAAATTTAAGGCTTTCTAAAGGGCTACCAGATCAGTATGACCTACTGATCCGGACTACTATAGCTATTTGTCTTTTCTACTCCGCTGAGGAGTGGTCAACCACACATAGCCCTGGGCTGACCATATACACTAACCGGAACTGAATTATGATTCTGAACTTGATAATGGATCCTGAATTCGTTGCAATAGTTAACTTTTGTTGAGGGAAAATCTTCTGCTATGTTTTCTGTTTGTTTCTGGGTTGACAGCCCCAAGTGAATAGATTCACAGGTATGTTTTATTAGTTGGTGGATAATTCTGATTTGAGGTCATCGCAGGTGCCTGAACTCTTTGCTTCTACTGGCATCGTCAAATTCTACATTGGAGGAAGTCTTCCAGTGTAGATGTCTTCAGCCTTTAGTAATGAGGGAAGCAGGTCTTTGTCTCAAGCCTGCGATTAAGCGGCTGTTAGATATTGCTAGCATTGACACTCTCAATAAACACAGTTTCTTTAAACATCCCACTAATCATTCTCTCTCCGTAAATAGTTGGAATATGAGGACTCTGTACAGAAATTATTCTCTCGATACCCTCACACAAGAACTTAACTTAGATAACTTAGATATTCTCGACTTGCAAAGAGACCTGATGGACAGATAATGGTCAGATATTTAAAAATAATTTTAAATTTTGCTTTTTCAGGGAGGGAAGATAAGAAGCATATGTAAGGCGTAGGTTTGCTTCTCAGCAGACACCTTACTGATCCTCTTCTACGATATCAGTGTCTTAATGAAAGGTTTCTTACAGATAAATTTTAGACAAGCATTAAATTCTTGAATGTAATCTGCTTTTATGCCCCCACTGAGGGTGCTGATGAGGACGAGTAGGATAGGTTTTACGGGCAACTTAAGCATATTTTGAATTCTGTCAAGAAAGGAGATTATTACCCTTGTTCTAGGTGACTTTAATACCACAGTTGGTACTAACTCTGACCTTTTAGGAGGGGGGATAGGTTCCTTTGCTATTGGTTGCAATAACGGCAAGCGAAACGTCTTCTACTGCTAGGTAAACTTTTAAAATAACTAACGCTTATTTCAAACATCGCGACATACCTAGGTGAGATTCACCAGATAGGTTGCATAAGGGCTAGTTCTCTTACAAGTAGCAGGTCATACAGGTGATCTAAAATTGGTTCTAACCATTTCCTTGTTAAAAGTGTCTTGCAACTTGAATTTAAGAAATGTTGTGCTAGGGTTATAAACGTTACCTTTAACATTGAAGCTCTGAAAGACCCGTAATTGCTAAAACTTACCATGACAGGTTGCTTAGTCATTATGGCAGTCATAGTTTGTTTACTACTGAAGATCAGGAAGAATGGGACCATTTTAAACAGGCTTTTTTGTAAACAAACAGTAGTATTTTAGGAAAATAAGAGCAGAGCAGGCAAAAGTATTTTAGTGATAAGACACTTGAGCTTATTTCGGAAAGAAAGAACTGCAGGAATGTCCTTAATCAATACCCTACTAGTCCTAATAGAAAGCATTACAGAGAGCTTAATAAACGTGTAAAAGATCAGTTAGCTGCTGATAAGAATCTTTGGCTTGATGGTTTGGCTGACAAAGCCGAGGAAGCAGTTAGACAGCACAACAGCAGAGAGCTGTACCAGATAGTTAACATTTTGTGTGGTAGAAAACGGACAGGTATATTGGGATTGAAGGATAAACAAGGTACGGCTATAGATGGTGAGGATTTTGTCATGGCTAGGAGGACTGAGTATTTCAGTGATGTTCTAAATAATGTGGTTAGTTCTACTCCCATCTTTTGTAATGATGATAAATGCATTACTGTTGGCCTATAACACAGTTTGAAATTATTTTGGCAATTTATAAACTTAAACTACATAAATCCCCGGGGGTACATGAAAGGGTTACTGAAATTACCGGGAATGTTTCGGCTACCACAGGTATGACTGAAATTTTGACAATCTTTTATGATAAAAGCATGTTTCCTAAGGATTTTATCAGAGCTATTATTATCCCTTTTTTTAAAAAAACGTGATCGTAGTTCTTGTGATAACTATAGGGGTATGAGTCTACTTTCTGTTCCAGGTATAGTCCTTTGCATGATTGTGCTTAATAGAATTAAGAATCTGGTCGGCAGGCAATTGCATGATGAGCAATGTGGATTCCGAAGTGGTAGGGGATGTGTAGATCACATTTTTTTCCAATTAGGCAGGTTCTTGAGAATACTTTAAAGGTCCAGAAACCTATGGTTACTAGCTTTATAGATTACAAAATGTATTTTGACTCTATTGATTGTCATAATCTGTAGTTGATCCTGAGATCCTATGGCATACCTGACAAGTAAGTTAGCATAATGAAAGTTTTCTATAATAACACCGAGTCATACTTGACTGTGGTAAAGCATCTAGCAATTGGTTTAGCATTGCTTTCGGTGTTCAATAAGGGTGCATTTTATCACCATTCTTCTTTAGTTTGGTTATTGATTATGTTATTCGAAATTCACTTTATGAGAAAAATTTTGGCTCTAGAGATCTGTCTAGATATCTGAAAATGTTTGATTTAAATCCCAAATTTTGATTTAAGCCCTTTTTGCCAATGATGTTAATGAGATGAACTCCTTTATTAGAACTGTTGATGAGACTAGTAGTAGAATAGGTTTAGTGATAAACAGAAAGAAAACTAAACTGTTGAAAATTCGTCAGGAAGGTTGTGGTTTAGTTAATCTGAATGGTTGCAATCTTGGAGAGGTGTCTCAGTTTAATTATCTTGGGAGGTATAAAACAGATACTAGTAACGTGCGGCATGGGATTAACGGACGAATAGGGATTTCTTCTGGGACATTTAAGAAATTATGGACTCTATGGAGAAATAGGCTTATACACCTAAATACTAAAATGAGACTGTATAATAGTTTGGTTCTTTCTACAGTTAGTTACGGTAGTGAAATGTGGACCCTTTGTAAACAAGATAGCACGGAACTTGGTGATTTTGATTCTAGATGCTTACGCAGTATCTTGGGCATTAGGTTGTTTGACTTTGTAATGATGAAGTTAGGGAAAATGATTGGCAAACTCCTTTGAGCAGCATATTGTGCAGGAGAAACTCAGTTAGTTTGGCCATGTTGTGGGTATCTATAAATTAATGAATAAGGTTATTAAGAGTGTGCCTAAAGGTCTCAGAACGAGGGGAAGACCTAGGATGTGGTGGACAGACAATGTCAATCAGGACCTTGTTAGAATTGGGCTACAGTGGTCAGATGCAGCAGATGTAGTTCAGGATAGATACGTTGGAAAAGTAAATTGCACAATCTGGTTGGACCTACGTAGCCCACGGCTGTTTGAGGATGAGGATGGAAAGTTGAAATTGAAACTATTCAGAATCTTGAAATTTCATTATTACGTATCACCCCATACCTAGGATCTATATATCACCATTTCATATATGTATATTGATTGCTTAATCTGTTTCAACATTTAAATTAAATATTTGGGTGCTTATTTTTAATAAATTTTCTGTCCAGTACCCAGGTAAGAAAAATGGAAACAGGACCATGTCATATCATTAGAAATCATTTTCAGAGCTCAATAACTTCTTCAATATTATTTTTTAATGAAAAATATATCTAGAGAATGATGTGATTGAGATTTCTAATTGATCTAAATCTCGATTTTAAACAATATTTGTTCAGTATAGACGTACCTCGCTTCAGAGCGTTTGGCTAATACGGCGTTTTTCAATTATATTCATGTTTTTTAATTTCGGCGCTTGCCATGCTCCTAAGAGGATTTTCCATGGTAACGCACACATCAGCTGACTCCGAGCTGAATCGAGCGAGTCGGCGTCATTTTGTTACCGGCCCTCAGTCTGTTTACAGCATTTGTGCACTTCGTGTCTCAGTGCTACTCTAGTCACCATAAGTAAAGGGTTGGGTTGTTTAACCTCTGAGCGGAACTTTTTTGCACACCATGGGCTAAATGGCCAGGTCACATGGACCCCGAAGACTCAGAGAAGGTTGGGGGAGGGGACCCACTGGAACAGCTGTTGGGAGACAGATGGTAGCCTCCCGTCAAGGCCATCCAGCGTGTTCTTTAACCTGCACAGGGTATGGCTCTCCCGCACACGGGGCCACGGCTTAACGTCCCATCCTACGGACTTTCCAAGCCCATCGGTGTCCCCTACTGACCGTGGGCAGGGCGAGGAATTTTGCGGAGATAAATCTCAACGCTGACCCAGCTGGGACTCGAACCTGGGAACTACAGATTACGAGCCTGGCGCGCTACCGACTTAGCCACCCCCGCTCCTCCTTTAAGGAACTTCGACTAATTAACTTCGACTGAGCCACCCCCACCCCACCATTGTTAGCAATCATAGTATTAAAGCTCCATCTCATTAAATAACTTATTTCAGTCTTTGAAAAGATAATTAACAGAGAAGAAATATTGCTTTTTCAATAATTGTATAATTGTGTCCATGTTCTTTCTTTAAACTTTTTTTGCAGGATTTTAACACTTTCGATCTGCAACCTGACAGTGAATGTGATTACGACTGGGTCGAAATTTATGACGGAAATAGCAACCAGCATTCGATGTTGAATAAATTCTGTGGTACTGAATTGCCTCAGACTATACAATCAACTGGAAATAGCATGTACATGAAATTCCATTCTGATGATTCAGTGCAAGGACAGGGATTCAATGCTACATACAGAACAGGTTGGTGTTAATAAAAAAATCCTTATTAATGAAATATCAATTGAATAATGTGATGGTCAGTTCAGAAAACCGGTTAGTTAAATGTTTCTACAAAACCTTCCTTTAAGGAATTGGGTTGGGTTGTTTTTACCTCTGAGCGGCACTTTTTGCACACCATGGGCTAAATGGCCAGGTCACATGGACCCCAAAAGCTCAGAGAAGGTTGGGGCAGGGGACCCACTGGAACAGATGTTGGGAGACAGATGGTAGCCTCCCGTCAAGGCCATCCAGCGTGTTCTTTAACGTGCACAGGGTATGGCTCTCCCGCACACGGGCCACGGCTTAACGTCCCATGCGACGGACGGCGGCCTTTCCAAGCCCATCGGTGTCCCCTACTGACCGTAGGCAGGGCGGAGAATTTTGCGGAGATAAATCTCAATGCTGACCCAGCTGGGACTCGAACCTGGGAACTACAGATTAGAGCCTGGCGCGCTACCGACTTAGCCACCCCCGCTCCTCCTTTAAGGAACTTCGAGAAATTAAAATGTAGTCAACATCGATATAAACGAAACTGAATGAAATAATAGAAGAATATTATATCGTCTGTGTTGAATATAGGATGCTCATCTTCAAAGAAAATTAAGTTTCTAATTTCCCGAATTTTCCACCTTTTAACAGTAGTAATTCGTTTTAAAATATTAAAAAACGTATGGGAAAATAAGTAGAAATATATTATTAGTTCTATACAACTGAAAAAGAATTTCTCATTTATCCCTTAAAAGGAAAAATGTACGCTTAATCGTATCCTAGAGTAAAGACGTGAATCAGTTAGCATAGTAAACCTAGATAAGACTACTCATATTAGGTGAGGAAAAACAGTAAGGAAATTAAAAATTTATACAAAGATTTTAAGTGATTTAATTTTAAAAGTTAACTAGAAACTATTTATTTTAAAATAATTCATGCTTTACTAACATATTAAAATATTATTAAAATTTTAAAAATTACTAACGTTTTAATTATAAAAAACAACAGGTTGAATGTTATTCAATAATTTAGTTAAAATACAAGCAAATGGATTTAACTTCGTAAGCTTTTTGAATAACAATTTTACATTATTTCAATATACCATCAGAATTTCAAATTTCTAGCTTAAATATATCGTTTACAATATTAGTTCAACTATTGCATTTCTTATATTTAGCGCCTTTTAACGATAGGGGCGGGGGTGGCTCAGTCGGTAGCGCGCCAGACTCGTAATCTGTAGTTCCCAGGTTCGATTCCCAGATGGGTCAGCGTTGAGATTTATCTCCGCAAAAATTCCCCGCCCTGCCCACGGTCAGTAGGGGACACCGATGGGCTTGGAAAGGCCGCCGTTCGTCGGATGGGACGTTAAGCCGTGGTCCGGTGTGAGGGAGAGCCCTACCCTGTGCACATTAAAGAACACGCTGGGTGGCCTTGACGGGAGGCTACCATCTGTCTCCCAACAGCTGTTCCAGTAGGTCCCCTCCCCCAACCTTCTCTGAGCCTTCGGGGTCCATGTGACCTTGCCATTTAGCCCATGGTGTGCAAAAAAGTGCCGCTCAGAGGTAAAACAACCCAACTTTTAACGATGTAAATTAAAGCCTTTTAGAAGACTTGAAAACAGTGAATCATAATACTTCGTTAGTGCTCCTTCAATACATAAAGAATGTTTTGTCTCTGAAAATATAAAAGTTAGGTTAACCCTGAGGATGAAGGGGAAAATCATAGCCTTCAATGTAAATCTCTTGATCATCACTCCAGTACAAAAAGTTCAAATTTGCAGACTATAGATCGTTTGCAATAATCGTTCAACGTTTTTCAATTTCCAAAATTTTACACCGTTCGATGGCGCAATTATATATCTTTTGGGGAGAATCGGAAAGTGTTAGTCGAAGTATCTCATCACTATCCATCTAATACAAGAATTTAGTTCGAAAAAAATTATTATCTCATAGTAAAAAGTTTCGGTTTTTCCGCCCCTCTCCCCATTGCTGTAAGAGGACGAATAACCCACTAGTCCTAGCAGGAAATATTGCAAAGAGCTTAACAAACATATAAAGGATTAGTTAAAAGCTATAAAAAGCTTTGGCTTGATGGCTTGGCTGACAAAGCATAGGAAGCAGTTAGACAGCGTAACAGCAGAGAACTGCACCAAATAGTTAATGTTTTGTGTGGTAAAAACGGACAGGTTATTGAAGGTTTTGGTTTTGTTTGTTTTATCTCTGAGCGGCACTTTTTTGCACACCATGGGCTAAATGGCCAGGTCACATGGACCCCGAAGGCTCAGAGAAGGTTGGGGGAGGGGACCCACTGGAATAGCTGTTGGGAGACAGATGGTAGCCTCCCGTCAAGGCCATCCAGGTGTTCTTTAACGTTGGGTTGTTTTACCTCTGAGCGGCACTTTTTTTGTACACCATGGGCTAAATGGCCAGGTCACATGGACCCCGAAGGCTTAGAGAAGGTTGGGGGAGGGGACCCACTGGAACAGCTGTTGGGAGACAGATGGTAGCCTCCCGTCAAGGCCATCCAGCGTGTTCTTTAACGTGCACAGGGTATGGCTCTCCCGCACACGGGGCCACGGCTTAACGTCCCATCCGACGGACGGCGGCCTTTCCAAGCCCATTGGTGTCCCCTACTGACCGTGGGCAGGACGGGAAATTTTGCGGAGATAAATCTCAACGCTGACCCAGCTGGGACTCGAACCTGGGAACTACAGATTACGAGCCTGGCGCGCTACCGACTGAGCCACCCCCACCCCAGGTTATTGAAGGATAAACAAGGTAAGGTTATTATTGAAGGTGAGGATTCTCTCATGGCATGATGGGCTGAGCAATTCAGTGATGTGCTAAGCAATGTGATTAGCTCAACTCCCATTGTTTGTGAGGGGCGGGGGTGGCTCAGTCGGTAGCGCGCCAGGCTCGTAAACTGTAGTTCCCAGGTTCGAGTCCCAGCTGTGTCAGCGTTGAGATTTATCTCTGCAAAATTTCCCCGCTCTGCCCACGGTCAGTAGGGGACACCGATGGGCTTGGAAAGGCCGCCGTCCGTCGGATGGGACGTTAAGCCGTGGCCCCGTGTGCGGGAGAGCCATACCCTGTGCACGTTAAAGAACACGCTGGATGGCTTGACGGGAGGCTACCATCTGTCTCCCAACAGCTGTTCCAGTGGGTCCCCTCCCCCAACCTTCTCTGAGCCTTCGGGGTCCATGTGACCTGGCCATTTAGCCCATGGTGTGCAAAAAAGTGCCGCTCAGAGGCCCAACTCATTGTTTGTATTTGTGATAGATGCATTTTTTGTGGCTTTAATGTTCGCTCTATTTCTCAGCTTTAATTTATTTGGCAATTTCTAAACTTCAGTCATATAAATCTCCAAGGGTAGATGAAATTACTAATGAATTGCTTAGAACTAGGAATGTTTTCGTTATCAAGTAGCTGACTAAAATTTGGATATTTTTAGAATAACGGCATTTTTCCTAAGTATTTTACCAGAACTATTACTATCTCCATTTTTAAAGAATGATGATTGCAGTTCTTGTGATAACTATAGAGGTTTCTACCTATTTTCTCTTCCAGTTAAATATCTTTGCATGACTGTGTTTAATAGAGAAATAATCTTATTGTTGGACATTTTGCGTGATGAGCAGTGTGAATTCAAAAATGGTAGTGGATATATTGATCAAAATTTTGTCAGGCAATTTCTTGGAAATATTTAGAGATCCAGAAACCTTTGGTTACGAGCTTTTTAGATTTCAAAGAGGCTTTTGACTATCTTGACCGTCATAATTTGCAGTTTATCGTGAGATCGTAGGGCATACGAGACAAGTTAGTTAACATAATAAAAGCTCTCTATAACAACACTGAGGTGTGTGAGAGTTAGTAAGGCTTGCAGCAATTGGTTAGCTTCTGGTGGTGGACAAGGCACATTTTGTCTCCTTTCCTCTTTAGTTTGGTTATTTATTATGTTATGCGAAATTCACTCCAAGAGAAAATTGTTAGGCTTAAATGTTCTAGAGATATAAAGCGTTCTCATATAGATTATGCTGATAATTTGGCCCTTTTGCCAAATGATGTTAATGAGATGAACTCTTTAATTAGAGCTGTTCGTGAGATTGGATTGTTTTACCTCTGAGCGGCACTTTTTTGCACACCATGGGCTAAATGGCCAGGCCACAAGGACCCCGAAGGTTCAGAGTTGGGGGAGGAGACCCACTGGAACAGCTGTTGGGAGACAGATGGTAGCCTCCCGTCAAGGCCATCCAGCGTGTTCTTTAACGTGCACAGGATATGGCTCTCCCACACACAGGGCCACAGCTTAACGTCCCATCCGACGGACGGCGGCCTTGCCAAGCCCATCGGTGTCCCCTACTGACCGTGGGCAAGGCGGGGAAATTTTGCGGAGATAAATCTCAACGCTGACCCAGCTGGGACTCGAACCTGGGAACTACAGATTACGAGCCTGGCGCGCTACCGACTGAACCACCCCGCCCCTGTTCGTGAGACTGGTAATAGAGTAGGTTTGGTTATAAAGAGAGAGAAAAGTGAAATAATTGAAATTGGTCGATCAGGTTGTGGTTACCCCTTATCAAGAGCCTGAATTTAATTATCTTGTTAATGTATAACAGATACTACCAAGATACCCGTGATGTGCGACACCATAAAGAAATATCTTCTCAAAGCTGTGTATTACGAAACATTCTTCAAAATGCATTATATTCCACGAAGAATATTTTAAATTAATTTTAACCGTGGAGATAAAAAAGAAAAATCTGAAGAGCATGATTCAATGTGGGTGGGTTGTTTAACCTCTGAGTGGCAGTTTGTTTCACACAAATTATAAACTAATAGCCAAGTCACAAGGACCCTGAGGGTGCAGAATAGCGTCTCGTCTAGGCCATCCATGTGTTCTTAACATACAGAGGGTGTGGCTCTCCCCACACGGTGTGAAGTCTTTACGTCTAATCTGATAGATGTTTGATCTTTAACATTGACAATGGAGTTTTTTTTTTAAATAAATACTGAAGAATTTGTTGGAAAGAAAAGCTCTAGTAATGTTTTCGAAGAATGTGGTATAGTAAAATTCTAATAGTATGGATTCTTATAATTCTGAACCTTGATAGTTCTTCACCGATGGGCAGGAGGGCTTCCAAAGGAGTCCGTTGTCACTAGCCCACAGGTGTACCTATTGACCAAGGGTAGAGGGGGACTTTTCTGGAGATAATTTCAATACTGGCCTAGATGGGACTCGAACTTGGAAACTACAGATTAAGAGTCTGGTGCGTTACTAACTGAGTCACTCCCACCCCCCCATCTCCTCCCCACATGACTAAAGGGCTTTAATGGAATAGTAGAAGTAACCTACATTATGAGAAAGAGTAAGTTCTCATGAGAAATAATATGTCTTTAATGAATATTGTTAGCATATTCAAATGTGTTCCTACAGATAATGATTTCTCATTAAAAAAATGGCGATCCTCCGAAAAAAGAGAGTAAGAACCTATAAGTTTCAACTAAACTTATATTATTATTAACTATACTTTCTATGTATACTTATATACATAAATCTAGAGGCGTTTAGAGAAGGAAAAACCGACCTGTTTTAATAGTTAGGTTCATTAATTATTTTTATAAGGTACATAAGATTAAATTTAACTATTTAATATTGATAGATATCGTAAATAAGAAAACAGTGATGTTTGATCTTTAACATTGATAGTGGAGTTTTTTTTTTAATAAATACCGAAGAATTTGTTGGAAAGAAAATCTCTAGTAATGTTTTCGAAGAATGCGGTATAGTAAAATTCCAATAGTGTGGATTCTTATAATTCTGAACCTTGATAGTTCTTCACCGATGGGCAGGAGGGCTTCCAAAGGAGTCCGTTGTCACTAGGCTATTTCCTTTGCTTCCTAATGCTAAAAATGTTTTATTTATCAAGCTTTATGATTTCAGTAGCTAAAAATACACTATTTGCCCAACAATTACCAACTGTAGTGTTCAGGTTGGGTTGTTTTACCTCTGAGCGGCACTTTTTTGCACACCATGGGCTAAATGGCCAGGTCACATTGACCCCGAAGGCTCAGAGAAGGTTGGGGGAGGGGACCCACTGGAACAGCTGTTGGGAGGCATATGGTAGCCTCCCGTCAAGGCCATCCAGCGTGTTCTTTAACGTGCACAGGGTATGGCTCTCCCGCACATGGGACCACGGCTTAACGTCCCATCTGACGGATGGCGGCCTTTCCAAGCCCATCGGTGTCCCCTACTGACCGTGGGCAGGGCGGGGAATTTTGCGGAGATAAATCTCAACGCTGACCCAGCTGGGACTCGAACCTGGGAACTACAGATTACGAGCCTGGCGCGCTACCTACTAAGCCACCCCCGCCCCGTATTGTTCAGGTGGAAGTGCTGGAAAATGGGCTGGTTAAAAGAGATTAGGATAATATTTTTAAGACCTCTCTACAATGTTATTGTCAGTACAATAACAGACTGTTCTCCAAACGGGGGCTACTGCAATTGTTCTTCTTGCAATTATTTTAATAACCTCTGGCAAGCAAAAATGTGAACTAAAGGTTTCTTTAAGTGTATTGGACAATTTTACTAGTAGCGTAAAATATTCCGGAATAGCCAATTAACCGGTATCATTCAAGCCTAATAATACCGGCTATCGGAATTTTACTGTATTAATATATATTTGCTTCAAATGTATTTTTAACTCGTGCCGAGTGGTTAGCGCGCTTGGCTACTGACCTAAGGGACCTGGGTTCGAGCCCCGGGAAAGGCATGGATGTATGTGTCGTTTTTCTGCTGAGGTCCTACCATCCTCTCAGATCTTCTACTGTGGCATATAAACTGACAGGCTCCTGTCAGACCTCTGTGGCAAGCAGCTGCTTGAGTGGGTATTATTATATTACAGGCGTCCCGTGGCCGAGTGGTTAGCGTACTTGGTTGCTGATCTAAGGGACCTGGGTTCGAGCCCCGGAGTTAAGGCATGAATATTCTTGTCGTTTTTTCTGCTGAGGACCTGCCATCCTCACACACCTTCTACTCTGGAATATAAACTGACAGGCTCCTGTCAGACCTCTGTGGCAAGCAGCTGCTTGAGGGGGTATTTATTTATTTTATTTTATGTAAAATGATTCTGCAAAATGTTTTAATCAACAAATTTATTCTTCGAAATATGAGTTTAATATGCTATCTTAGTTTTATAACTTCTACTTAAAAATTTTCAATTCAGTAAAGGTTTCTGAATATGCCAATGCCGGTCTTTTCTTTTCCATAAGGCAAATGTTTAATACGAATAACCGGTACAGAAGGAGAGATCAACAGTCCAAATTATCCTGATGAATATCCGAGCATGGATGAATGTGAATGGCATTTCAGCTCGAATTATGGGTACAAAATCAAGCTGGTAAGAAAATATTTCAGATATTTTAGTTAAGAAAAATCTTATAATGTTTGTAATTTTTACATCAGTTCCTATAATTATTACGTTGATTTTATTGAGTTTCTTCTGATTATACTTTTCACTCTGTTTTTATTTCTTTATCTTCTGATGCATCAATTATCACGTTGTTTGCAAGGAAATTGAATCCTTTTCTTTTCTTGTGTAAGGGGGTGGCTCAATCGGTAGCGCGCCAGGCTCGTAATCTGTAGTTCCCAGGTTCGAGTCCCAGCTGGGTCAGCGTTGAGATTTATCTCCGCAAAATTCCCCGCCATGCCCACGGTCAGTAGGGAACACCGATGGGCTTGGAAAGGCCGCCGTCCGTCGGATGGGACGTTAAGCCGTGGCTCCGTGTGCGGGAGAGCCATACCCTGTGCACGTTAAAGAACACGCTGGATGGCCTTGACGGGAAGCTACCATCTGTCTCCCAACAGCTGTTCCAGTGGGTCCTTTCCCCAAAACCTTCTCTGAGCCTTCGGGGTCCATGTGACCTGGCCATTTAGCCCATGGTGTGCAAAAAAGTGCCGCTCAGAGGTAAAACAAACCAACAAATTTATTGTGTAAGATTAGTTTTAGTTGACATGTGGTTTTGAAACGCAAATTTACCGTGTGTATAGAAAATGTTCAGTGAGAGATAAGTCCATAACTATGAAATGCGTGCAAAATGTTCTTACAAATTAGGAAATTATTAAAGGATAAAATTATATATTCATATGATTCATAAAACTAGACAAACAGAATTACAACGATATTTCCATACCTTTTCATTATGATCATAAATAAATTTCCGTAGAAAGCATATTTTAGTAGTTATAGGTTGGGTTGTTTTACCTCTGAGAGGCACTTTTTTGCACACCATGGGCTAAATAGCCAGGTCACATGGACCCCGAAGGCTCAGAGAAGGTTGGGGGAGGGGACCCACTGGAACAGCTGTTGGGAGACAGATGGTAGACTCCCGTCAAGGCCAGCCAGCGTGTTCTTTAACGTGCACAGGGTTATGGCTCTCCCACACACGGAGCCACGGCTTAACGTCCCATCCGACGGACGGCGGCATTTCCAAGCCCATCGGTGTCCTCTACTGACCGTGGGCAGGGCGGAGAATTTTACGGAGATAAATCTCAACGCTGACCCAGCTGGGACTCGAACCTGGGAACTACAGATTATGAGCCAGGCGCGCTATCGACTGAGCCACCCCCGCCCCTAGTAGTTATAGCCTACATGACACAACTCAAGATAGTATGCGAGGTAACCACCGTATCGAAGACTCCTGCAAATAGGTGCTTTCGACAACGCAACTCTTGCAAAGTGTCTGAAGAAAGGTGAAAAAGAGGTGCTCAAAACGGGCTTTGCATCAGGTATAAACTTACCTTCAGCAGGTCCTGCCTAACTGTTTATATTACTCTTCGAAACCATTGTGGAGATCATCAAATTGTCAATAGCAAAATAATCTGTACATAAATGTAAAATAATTTTAATATGCTTAGGGTAATTTAATGGTAATTTAGAAAAATCAACATGTAAACATTTATCTTAGACAAGCTAAACATTAAAAGTTATATCGGCTTTAAATGGTTTTTGGTTATTATCTAGCTAATGTTCAAGCAATCAAAATTTGTGTGTTGTGTTAACTCTCACTAGGAAAGCGCTCCTCAGTAACTTTAGGCTTAATATGACGTATCCTGAAATGAGAAGAACTGTACCAAGTACTTCTAGTAGTTTCTAGGATCCTTGTCTCTCTTATGTGTTGCAAAAATAATCTCATGGAATATATAAAATATATGAAAAGGAGTTCTTTCATAGATGCTTGATCACTTCAAATTGAAATACTACATTGTCAGTCTGGAATAGCCGATTACTTCCTGATGCATGGGGCGGGGGTGGCTCAGTCGGTAGCGCGCCAGGCTCGTAATCTGTAGTTCCCAGGTTCGAGTCCTAGCTGGGTCAGCGTTGAGATTTATCTCCGCAAAATTCCCCGCCCTGCCCACGGTCAGTAGGGAACACCGATGGGCTTGGAAAGGCCGCCGTCCGTCGGATGGGACTTTAAGCCGTGGCCCCGTGTGCGGGTGAGCCATATCCTGTGCACGTTAAAGAACACGCTGGATGGCCTTGACGGGAGGCTACCATTTGTCTCCCAACAGCTGTTCCAGTGGGTCCCCTCCCCAAAACCTTCTCTGAGCCTTCGGGGTCCATGTGACCTGGCCATTTAGCCCATGGTGTGCAAAAAAGTGCCGCTCAGAGGTAAAACAACCCAACAACTTCCTGATGCATTAAAGAAAACCATTAGACGACTAAAAATGATGCAAAATCGTTGTAAGGTGAAATGCTGATCAAGTATTCACGGAGATGACCATATTCTTCCGTCCATTAATTCTCTTATTCCTAGGTTATGTCATCAACTCCAAACATGGGTCTATGTAGTCTTGAGTATTATTTCTTGTGAAGCAAAAGAAACCTATAGATCAGTAATCTGTTCAGGAAGAACATGATGTTATAGCAATACAAATGAATAATTAAGTAATGAAAATTTTAGCCATTATGTCTTGGTTATGAAAAATTAATTATGGTTTCTTGGACGCCCCAGACTAGTAATCAACATCCCTACTAAATCTTTCCAGCACAATGAAGGAACCACAAATTAATTATATATGTGATCCTTGCTGCATTTTTCCTTTGTAACATACACATGATATGTTGTACCAAGACCATTCCAAGTTTTCAAATTATACCATTTATACAAATTTTTCAAACGCAAATTCTTTTGTAAAAGACTTATATATATGTATTTCAAGTTTCACAGAGATTCATTTCAAGCAATGAAACTGAACTATTAATGATAAAGCATAACAGAAATTTTACAAAATAGTTTCAGGGATAGAGTTTTTCAGGGATAGAGGATATTTCACCCGCTTTTCTTGCTACCTGTTGAAGTAGAAGATTTGCAAGATATCGCTCTCAGAGGTAGTTGTACCTAAATAAGCTTCGATATTTCTTTGAGCAGTATTTGTTCTGGCTGATGAGTTTGTCTCTCGACGTTTTTTTTACTAGATAATAACGAAGTTCTTCAATAAAGTTTTTCTTTTGTGAAAAAAAATTCTGATTTTATGTTGAATTATTATTTGAGAATAATCATAGGCAAAAATATTAGAAAATGATTCATTGGGCCATCTGTTTTCTTTTTTCGTCTTTACGAATAGTTAGATAATATTTTATAATGTATCCACAGCTCTTTTACTGAATTATAGTCCAGACAGTTTTCGTACGAATATATTGATATCCCTTTAGTTCAGTGTCTCGCAAACTTTTTTACTCTGCGGCACACTGAATCTAATTTTTTTTCCGCGGCACACTGAATCTAATTATTTTTTCCGCGGCACACCTAAAAAATAATAAAAACCAACTCTATACAATCGTCATTATATTTGTGCTTTGTTGAAGTCATCAGCCTGGTTTTACTTGAAGATTTGCTCTCGTTCTTTAATTCATAACTCGGTGTTTGTTTTAAATATTTGTCCATTTTATGGCTTGAAGTAATCAAAAATTAATACCAAAATTTGGGAAAAGCTTGATAAATACTTACAAGATCCCAGTTGATAAAATCTGAAAGATTTTTATTATAGCACGTCGATATTAAAGTACGTCGATAACACAAGTCAAGCCAAAATAAAATCTTTGGAATATCTAGTGTCAATTTGAAAATCTCTCGCGGCACACTACTGTGCCGCGGCACACAGTTTGCGAGACACTGCTTTAGTTAGTAGCAATTGCGGTGAATTACAAGCTTGTTTTTCCATATGCTTTTTCCCATAGTAATGCTCTTTTCAATTACATTTGCTAGTAGCTCGGAAGGCGTTGTCCTGGGCTGTGGTAAGGGAACGACGCAGATTTTTATTTTGTCACGTGAAATTAGATATCCTGCTTGAACTTCACCAAATATGGTGAGCAGTGATGGCGAACCATTAACTATTCTATAGTAGAGGACGATCAATTAGTCCCTTGATTTAGATTCCCTATTGCTTAGATGAATAACAAGTTCACGAGTTGTTACACCCGTACCGATGAATGCCTCATACTTGCTGCGCCAAGTGATGTATAGAAATATGTCCAACAATTCACGCACGAGAGTTGTAGAGGGACGACACAGCTCATTCACATTTATATATAATCACGTGCTGTAGATACGCTCGATTCTGTAGTTCCTTGCTGCTTTACTAAATAAAAAAATAAATACTCCCTCAAGCAGCTGCTTGCCACAGAGGTCTGACAGGAGCCTGTCAGTTTATATGCCACAGTAGGAGATCTGAAAGGATGGCAGGACCTCAGCAGAAAAACGACACACACATCCATGCCTAATCCGGGGCTAGAACCCAGGTCCCTTAGATCAGTAGCCAAGCGTGCTAACCACTCGGCCACGGGACGGCTGAAATGTAATAATAATAATAAAAAATAAATAGCCCCTCAAGCAGCTGCTTGCCACAGAGGTCTGACAGGAGCCTGTCAGTTTATATGCCACAGTAGAAGACCTGAGAGGATGGCAGGATCTCAGCAGAAAACAACACGAACATCCATGCCTTACCCGGGGCTCGAACCCAGGTCCCGTAGATCAGTAGCCAAGCGTGTTAACCTCTAGGCCACGGGACGGCTGAAATGTAATAATAATAAAAAAAATAAATACCCCCTCAAGCAGCTGCTTGCCACAGAGGTCTGACAGGAGCCTGTCAGTTTATATGCCACAGTAGAAGATCTGAGAGGATGGCAGGGTCTCAGCAGAAAATAACACGAACATCCATGCCTTACCCGGGGCTCGAACCCAGGTCCCGTAGATCAGTAGCCAAGCGTGCTAACCACTCGGCCACGGGACGGCTGAAATGTAATAATAATAATAAAAAAAATAAATACCCCGTCAAGCAGCTGCTTGCCACAGAGGTCTGACAGGAGCCTGTCAGTTTATATGCCACAGTAGAAGATCTGAGAGGATGGCAGGGTTTCAGCAGAAAACAACACGAACATCCATGCCTTACCCGGGGCTCGAACCCAGGTCCCGTAAATCCGTAGCCAAGCGTGTTAACCACTCGGCCACGAGACGGCTGAAATGTAATAATAAAAAAAATAAATACCCTCTCAAGCAGCTGCTTGCCACAGAGGTCTGACAGGAGCCTGTCAGTTTATATGCCACAGTAGAGGATCTGAGAGGATGGCAGGGTCTCAGCAGAAAACAACACGAACATCCATGCCTTACCCGGGGCTCGAACACATGTCCCGTAGAACAGTAGCCAAGAGCGCTAACCACTCGGCCACGGGAACAATTATTCAATGAGGTGGAGAACGGCACTTTTCAGATTCTCAAACTCGGCGAAAGGATTGCCTACAATGTGGGTTCATACAGAACTCATTTCAGTTCCATAGAACTGTACTTGGTTCACCAAGAACCATACCTTGGTTCTCATTTAGAACGACCCCCCCCTTCCTAGCAAGGGTTTTGTTAGAGTAAGAGCAGGGTCCCTTGATGCGTGTTCACACATCCTTCTTGTTTGACAACGACACTCAAGACTGTTGTTTATTCTCACTGCCATAATTTCCAGTGCCCACACTCGCGACTGAGGCTAGTTGTTAAATAATTGTAAAAAGGGCTTTTGGACTCCTCAGCCCGTGCAGACAGCCAGCTCAGATCCGTAAACAACAGCTATGAATCACATCCAAACAATAGCACTTCCAAAAACACACTTAATACACAAAAATATTTAAAACAACAAAAATACAATAAAAATGTTGGGTCAGCTTTGAGATTTATCTCCGCAAAATTCCTCGCCCTGCCCACGGTCAGTAGGGGACACTGATGGGCTTGGAAAGGCCGCCGTCCGTCGGATGGGACGTTAAGCCGTGGCCCCCGTGTGCGGGAGAGCCATACCCTGTGCACGTTAAAGAACACACTGGATGGCCTTGACGGGAGGCTACCATCTGTCTCCCAACAGCTGTTCCAGTGGGTCCTCTCCCCCAACCTTCTCTGAGCCTTCAGGATCCATGTGACCTGGCCATTTAGCCCATGGTGTGCAAAAATGTGCCGCTCAGAGGTAAAACAACCCATCCCAATAAAAATGCAACAATAAATAAAAAAATGAATTAGAGGGACTTGACAGGCGTGAAATATTTCCACGTGATATTATGTCCATTCAAACCATAAGTCGAGGCCTACTCTGAACTCTTGATTTCTTTCAGATTAACTCTCATAATGTTTTCTAAAGTCTAGCACAATATTCCAGACGTAACTAGTTTCATTGTCAAAGTTCCCAAAATTTACATTCTGCTGTTGCTAAACATTATCGTTTCTTTAATTCTTTAAATGTTGAAAGAATAGTGTTGGAATTCAAAATTTAGATGGGGCGGGGGTGGCCTAGTCGGTAGCGCGCCAGGCTACCGACTTCTGTAGTTCCCAGGTTCGAGTCCCAGCTGGGTCAGCGTTGAGATTTATCTCCGCAAAATTCCCCGCCCTGCCCACGATCAGTAGGGGACACCGATGGGCTTGGAAAGGCCGCCGTCCGTCGGATGGGACGTTAAGCCGTGACCTCGTGTGCGGGAGAGCCATACCCTGTGCACGTTAAAGAACACGCTGGATGGCCTTGACGGGAAACTACCATCTGTCTCCCAACAGCTGTTCCAGTGGGTCCCCTCCCCCAACCTTCTCTGAGCCTTCGGGGTCCATGTGACCTGGCCATTTAGCCCATGGTGTGCAAAAAAGTGCCGCTCAGAGGTAAAACAACCCAACCCAAAATTTATATAGACTTAATGTAGAACTTAATTTATCTCATTTCTCTCGTATTTGGGTAAAAAGCTTATTTTCGCAGTAGAGAGCTTCGAGGTTAGTTTCCCATTTACATATTATGACATTTGTTTGTCTAGGCAGTGTACAATATATCGGATGTACACTGCCTAGACAATATATCGCTTGTATCTATTCTCTCCAAACCATCAATTCGTTCCATCCAATCAGAAAACACAACAGTAGTTACCATTTTGTTTATAGCCCACCAATGCGTAAATCCAGTATTCAATATTCAATAATTTATCCAGGACTGTTCAGTTGATTAGATCAGGGGTTCCCAACATGGGGTACGAGGAGCTTGCAAGAGGGTACTGTCAATTTTGGTAAAGAAATTATCCAATTGAAATATTCCAAAAGTATCAGTCTTAGTGAAAAAAATTGTGGATTGTAGAGAGAACATCTAGATGGGAAATGAAGAGATCCCAGTTGTTTGGGTTGTTTTACCTCTAAACGGCACTTTTTTGCACACCATGGGCTAAATGGCCAGGTCACATGACCCCGAAGGTTCAGAGAAGGTTGGGGGAGGGGACCCACTGGAACAGCTGTTGAGAGACAGATGGTAGCCTCCCGTCAAGGCCATCCAGCGTGTTCTTTAACGTGCACAGGGTATGGCTCTCCCGCACACGGTGCCACGGCTTAACGTGCCCATCCGACGGACGGCGGCCTTTCCAAACCCATCGTTGTCCCCTACTGACCGTGGGCAGGGCGGGGAATTTTGCGGAGATAAATCTCAACGCTGACCCAGCTGGGACTCGAACCTGGTAACTACAGATTACGAGACTGGCGCGCTACCGACTGAGCCACCCCCGCCCCGGACCCCGAAGGCTGAGAGAAGGTTGGGAGAGGGAACCCACTTGAACAGCTGTTGGGAGACATATGGTAGCCTCCCGTCAAGGCCATCCAGCGTGTTCTTTAACGTGCACAGGGTGTCTCTCACGCACACGGGGCCACGGCTTAACGTCCCATCCGACGGACGGCGGCCTTTCCAAGACCATCGGTGTCCCCTACTGACCGTGGGCAGGGCGGGGAATTTTACGGAGATAAATCTCAACGCTGACCCAGCTGGGACTCGAACCTGGGAACTACAGATTACGAGCCTGGCGCGCTACCGACTGAGCCACCCCCGCCCCGGACCCCGAAGGCTGAGAGAAGGTTGGGGGAGGGAATCCACTTGAACAGCTGTTGGGAGACAGATGGTAGCCTCCCGTCAAGGCCATCCAGCGTGTTGTTTAACGTGCACAGGGTATGGCTCTCCCGCACACGGGGCCACGGTTTAACGTCCCATCCGACGGACGGCGGCCTTTCCAAGCCCATCGGTGTCCCCTACTGACAGTGGGCAGGGCGGGGAATTTTGTGGAGATAAATCTCAACACTGACCCAGCTGGGACTCGAACCTGGGAACTACAGATTACGAGCCTGGCGCGCTACCGACTGAGCCACCCCCGTCCCAGAGATCCCAGTGGTTGTATTATTGAGACTATTAAGCAAGGCATAGTTTCATTTATATTTGCCACCCTGAGCCAAGTAACTATCGCTGATCAAAATTTCTAACCGTAATTGTCTGCCAAAGTTAGCGAGTGTAAAAACAAATGACACTCCCTGTTGTGCACTACTTCAGTTCCGAAGGAATACAAACTTGACAACACTGGGAATGTAGTTGTGTTGGGTTGTTTTACCTCTGAGCGGCACTTTTTTGCACACCAATGGCTAAATGGCCAGGTCACATGGACCCCGAAAGCTAAGAGAAGGTTGGGGGAGGGGACCCACTAGAACAGCTGTTGGGAGACAGATGGTAGCCCCCCCCCCCCCGTCAAGGCCATCCAGCGTGTTCTTTAACGTGCGCAGCGTATGGCTCTCCCGCACACGGGGCCACGGCTTAACATCCCATCCGACGGACGGCGGCCTTTCCAAGCCCATCGGTGTCCCCTACTGACCGTGGGCAGGGCGGGGAATTTTGCGGAGATAAATCTCAACGCTGACCCAGCTGGGACTCGAACCTGGGAACTACAGATTACGAGTCTGGCGCGCTACCGACTGAGCCACCCCGCCCCAGGGAATGTAGTTAATACCTCCTATAACGGAAAGCCGTGGACCAAGTTAGGACGTCATTGTAGGTAGCCCTATGTGTTGGAAAATTCTTAGAAATTTGTTTTAATTTTACTACTGGTGTGCTCTCCGTACACTACTGGTGTGCTCTCCGTATAAATAAATATTCCTTATTTAGAAAGAAAATTATTCGCATTTATTAGAAATTATCAAATGCTAATACACATGAATAATTTTCCTCCTAAATATGGTATATTTATAAATAAACATTAATATAGAATTTAATACAAAAGTACACCAGTAATAATAATGGAAATAGATGTATAAAATTTTCTAAATTACAGCAGTACTCATGCAGACGTCATAGCTTGGTCCATTTGCTTTTTTTTTTTTGTAGGAGATATGATGTGGTCGACCATTATTAAATATGATAACCATTGCTAATATTAAAATTGTTGGTATGTACGAAATAAAGTTTTCTTCATGAAAAGTTAATTACTCTGTTGATTCAATTTCTTATGTACATATGCGTAGTAAACTCTAGAATTTGATTTTATTTTGAATAGGGGGTAAGAAAAGGTTTACTAAAAGCCAAGTGGGTACGAGGACAGAAAAAGATTGTGAACACGTGATTTAGATGGTCAACATCAATATTCTGTTAGTTAATTAATTTCCACCAGGGTGGGGAATATGCAAAGACAGTAAAAGAGGTGCTAATTATTCCATGCTGCTCTGGCAGTCCAGTTGTTTGGTTTGGGTTGTTTTACCTCTGAGCGACACTTTTTGTGCACCATGGGCTAAATGGCCAGGTCACATGGACCCCGAAGGCTCAGAGAAAGTTGGGGGAGGGGACCCACTAGAACAGCTGTTGGGAGACAGATGGTAGCCTCCCGTCAAGGCCATCCAATGTGTTCTTTAACGTGCACAGGGTATGGCTCTCCCGCACACGGGGCCACGGCTTAACGGCCCATCCGACGGACGGCGGCCTTTAACAAGCCCATCGGTGTCTCCTACTGACCGTGGGCAGGGCGGGGAATTTTGCGGAGATAAATCTCAACGCTGACCCAGCTGGGACTCGAACCTGGGAACTACAGATTACGAGCCTGGCGCGCTACCGACTGAGCCACCCCCGCCCATTTTGATAGTGTGAAATATAACTGATACACTTTATTTTACACTATAAGTAGAATACGTTTAAGTTAATCACGATACGTTTAAGTTGATAGCTTTGTATCGTTATGATAAGAAACAACTTTACATGATTTATGTTAAATTACATCTTTACATTTAACTTTCTATATTAAAGTGATCTCTCGTGCTGGTTTAGTCAAAACATTTTTAGAAGAATTTAACATCGGAAATTTTAGCCCGAAATATAAATTTTAGCACATAATAATATCATTTACCTTCATAAATTACAAATAATTCTTTACATATTTCTAGTTCAGTTTGAACTACATATAATGATTACACGTGTATAAAAGGCAATTTAGCCTTTACAAATAATATCAGGATATCTTATTTTTTTATGTTTCTCGATAAATTCATCTATAATTTTTTTTCCAATTGAAATCCTTCTCATAAGCTGTCCCGTGGCCGAGTGGTTAACACGCCTGGCAACTGATCTACGGGACCTGGGTTCAAGCCCTGGTTAAGGCATGGATGTGTGTGCTGTTTTTCTGCTGAGGTCCCACCTTTCTCACAGACCTTCTAATATGGCGTATTAAACTGACAGGCTCCTGTCAGACCTCTGTGGCAAGCAGCTGCTTGAGGGGGGTATTTATTTTTTATTTTTTTTTATTTTTTCCCTATTGAAATCCTTCTCATACCCGAAGTTCCACATATCTTAACCCTTTCACGACTAAGGGAAACATTTTTCCCATTTTAAAATTGGTGATTGTCGTATTTAATTATAACCTTATCTGCATTTTTATACAGAATGTCAAAATAGAACGTATGCCGAACGCAATTACGTAAACGGGAACGTTTAGAAAACAAAAACAGAACTGTCAGGACGCATAATATATGTACTATGTGCAATGTCCATCTTTGCCTCACTACCAAAAGAAATTGCTTCGCAGAATATCATAATTAGCACATCATTTTGTATAGTAATTTTATTTCATAATTTTGTATTATTTTAGTTAACATTTTGTTCTAATAAACCAATAAATAAAAGACATTGCATAATAAGTCTAACTATAATTTCTGTTACCTTTATAGTCCATTGGGAAAAATATTTCCCATAAAATTCCAAAAAAACTACACATTGTTATGTATTTTTCTTATGATTTTTATTTATTTTACGTCTAAACAAACTAAAATAAACAGTTACATACCAATATTTACTATTAGAAACCTTATGGTCCTGAAAGGGTTAAGCAAATGGAGAAAACACACCAAATAATATTGATCAGTTTTTACGTTAATGCCATATAATGGTTATCGTGAAGGGGGCTTTATTAACGCTGCTATTAGTAGATACCACGCGACCCACATCTTCAGATTTAGTAACATTTCATTCTGCGAAAAGAACGCCAATAGGTAAGAAACCAAAACTATTCTTCGTCACCCGTATTCATTAATAAAATCTCATCATACATGTATAACCATTTTACTTCTGCTTTAAAATGCTCACATATAATATAATTTCATTTCCTTTAAGTAATTAAAAGTGACAATATATTTTTCTTTGTTAGGTGTTTGATACGTTTGAATTGCAGTCTGACAGAGATTGTAACTTGGACTCGGTTGCTATTCATGACGGAGACAGCTCAGAGGCACCGACGTTGGGTAAATTCTGCGGTAGCCAATTGCCTCATCCTGTCATATCATCTGGCAACAAAATGCTTATGGTATTTAAGTCCGATGGTACAGACGAAGGAAAAGGATTCAGGGCCCAATACACTACAGGTTATTTATAATACCTCTGCCTTACTATTGGGGTCTTATTTGATCCAAATTAGGTTTTTTAGATTTCATATTGTTAAATATTACAATTAAACTCTTCTCGCTATTTAATTTTGATTTACTATTACTAGAATTGTAGTTATCAATCCGGGAACGATACTGAAACATGATCAAACCGGTACTTACATAATGACTTGCCGATTTCCGCGATTATCCGTGTTAGCAAGCGCGCACATGAGGGCAGCACCGTTCCGCGGTAGCTAACCTACGCTAATGGTAAGCATATAGCAATCTGGTCGATTTTGGTTTGGTTTGTTTTACCTCTGAACGGCACTTTTTTGCACACCATGGGCTAAATGGCCAGATCACATGGACCCCGAAATCTCAGAGAAGGTTGGGGGAGGGGACCCACTGGAACAGCTGTTGGGAGACAGATGGTAGCCTCCCGTCAAGGCCATCCAGCGTGTTCTTTAACGTGCACAGGGTATGGCTCTCCCGCACACGGGACCACGGCTTAACGTCCCATCCGACGGGCGGCAGCCTTTCCAAGCCCATCGGTGTCCCCTACTGACCGCGGGCAGGGCGGGGAATTTTGCGGAGATAAATCTCAACGCTGACCCAGCTGGGGCTCGAACCTGGGAACTACAGATTACGAGCCTGGCGCGCTACCGACTGAGCCACCACCGCCCCCAATCTGGTCGAAGTCTTATGGTAAAGAATCAGACAGATGGCTAATCAAGTACAATAAACTAGAATCTTTCTCAGAGATACAAAAGGGAATAATGAACCTTAAAAACTAGACGAATGCTGTTGAAAATCGAGATTCAAATAGATAAAATTTTAATCTTGAATTTAAGTAAGATTCCCATTCACATAACACAGAAATTCTCTAATATTTTGTTACGGCAATGTAACTAAGTTCCATATATTATAAAAATTTTTGCCTTACCAAAATATTATTTATTCAAAAGTGATCTCAGAATTTTTTTCCAATTACTCATGTCATCGTTACGTTGCCGACATATTGATGCAGCCACCTGTCTTACAGATCCAGTTCGAATAGATTCGATAGAAACTGAGTTTCCCTTGTGCAAAAGGGGCGGGGGTGGCTCAAGTTTCCCTTGTGCAAAAGGGGCGGGGGTGGTTCAAGTTTCCCTTGTGCAAAAGAGGCGGGGGTAGCGCGTCAGGCTCGTAATCTGTAGTTCCCAGGTTCGAGTCCCAGCTGGGTCAGCTTTGAGATTTATCTCCGCAAAATTCCCCGCCCTGCCCACGGTCAGTAGGGGACAGCGATGGGCTTGGTAAAGGCCGCCGTCCGTCGGATGGGACGTTAAGCCGTGGGCCCGTGTGCGGGAGAGACCATACCCTGTGCACGTTAAAGAACACGCTGGATGGCCTTGACGGGGGGCTACCATCTCTCTCCCAACAGCTATTCCAGTGGGTCCCCTCCCCCAACCTTCTCTGAGCCTTCGGGGTCCATGTGACCTGGCCATTTAGCCCATTGTGTGCAAAAAAGTGCCGCACAGAGGTAAAACAACCCAACCCTTCTGCAAAACATTACACAATACTGCATCTTCGTTGAAAATTCTAGTTAAAAACAGCAGAAAGTAGACAGAATAGTAAATAATCACATATGAACAAATCCGTATCAGAATCCAATTTTGAAGTAAACGGTAAACAGAGAAATAACCTATACTGCTACGAAGCAAGTAACAAGCAAAACAGCGGATCGCCAGCGCCAAGCGGACGAAAATGTAACTAGTGCTGCTGTAGCTTCACGTATTTGAAATACATGAATCCGTAATTTAAAAAACTGTACGTGCTGCAGATGTTTCACAGCCATATTTGAATTCAGTACCCCAAATTGGTTAAAACATCCTATTTGTCCAATGTTGTAAAAAAATTCAATTTGCTGTCTAGTATTATATGAATTGATAAAACTGGATGGCGAAAAATGACTTATCATGATAACATATATTTCATACAGTATGAAAATTAAATAAATCTTTTAATATTTAACGTAATATTTCACTTTAAATGAAACTAAATAGTAAACTCCCATCTGTACTCAAGGCAGGAGCTCCCCCGTCCAACTCGAGGGTTCAATAACTTATATCATCTAAGAAAGTGTTCGAAAAAGATCACACACACTACATGATTTGCATTATGTCACATGATTTAGAAAAAATCAACGACCTCCTCGCAATCTCCAAATATTAATTACTTCCTGAAACTGAAATTGCAATCAGATTCATAACAGTCATTAGTTTGTTGTTATAAATGTGACCATTGGTATTATATTGAAATTCACACTTATATTTAATATCATTTATCTTTAAATTTAATTTTTATACTTTGCATTTGCCACATTAATTTACGACATCAAAATAGTAATTTTGCATTTTTTCCCCTGTAATCGATTTTAAAATAAGCAAATTGGCTAATGTGAAATGACAATTCACCGGGTAACAAGATTAAAATAACGTTTTATAATTTCAAAATAAACAGAATTATTGCGAATTTCGCAAAACCTAATCCAAAAGAACAATAAAAACGTTTTAAGGACAAATTAACTGATTCCTGGTGACGGAAATATTTATAGTATATCACAATTACTGTATCAGAAATAATGAAAAAAAAATACTAAAAATGTATAAAAGACGATTTACATTTATTGCAGACTCGGCTTCGTGAATTTTTTTCTTCTTATCTATCCAGTACTAGAAAGCGTAAATGAAACTCAACAGTGTTTTTACCACATCATTTACCACATCCAAATACATTCTGCAATTTAGTTCTCCAAACGCATCTCTCCTGAGCTGCGTCGGCTGCATCTCGACACTGTACACCAATTCTAACAAGGTCCTGTTTGGCATTGTTTGCCAACAGCATCCTTTGTCTTCCCTCTCTTTCTGAGACCTTCAGGCGCACTATTCCTAACCCTATTCGCTAATCTATAAATATGCACAAGAGTAACTTGGCCGAACCAACGGAGTCTCTCTCTGCACAATATGCTGCTCAAAAGAGGTTTCTGAGTCCATTGCGTAACCTCATCATTACTTACAAAGTTGAGCCATCTAATGTCCAAGACACACCGTAAGCATTTAGAATCAAATGCATCAAGTTTCATGTTATCTTGTTTAAAAAGCATCCAAGTTTCACTAGCATAACTAACTCTAGAAAGAACCAAACTATTACACAATCAAATGTTAGTCTTAAGTCGTATAAGTCTATTCCACTACATTCTCTATTGTTCTTAAAAGTACCAGTAGCAATCCCTATTAGTCTCTTTATCTCATGCAGCACATCACCTGACCTAAACTTTCCTAATAAGCGCAGATATAACTAAACTAAATAACCAGTATCTGTTACACAACTCCCAATCAAATTAAACTTAGATATGTGCTCAAAAGTGCAACCATTCAGATTCTGCCCGACCAATTTTCATCACTTTGGGTTTCTCTCTGTTAATTACCAAACCTACTCTATTACCAGAGTCATCAACGGCTCTAATGAAAGAGAGGGGGCGGGGGTGGCTCAGTCGGTAGCGCGCCAGGCTGGTAATCTGTAGTTCCCAGATTCGAGTCCCTGCTGGGTCAGCGTTGAGATTTATCTCCGCAAAATTCCCCGCCCTGCCCACGGTCAGTAGGGGACATCAATGGGCTTGGAAAGGCCGCCGTCCGTCGGATGGGACGTTAAGCCGTGGCCCCGTGTGCGGGAGAGACATACCCTGTGCACGTTAAAGAACACGCTGCATGGCCTTGACGGGAGGCTACCATCTTTCTCCCAACAGCTGTTTCAGTGGGTCCCCTCCCCCAACCTTCTCTGAGCCTTCGGGGTCCATGTGACCTGGCCATTTAGCCCATGGTGTGCAAAAAAGTGCCGCTAAGAGGTAAAACAACCCAAATGAAAGAGTTCATCTCATCAACATCATTTGCCAAAAGGGATAAATCATCAGCATTATCTAAATCAGTACTTTTCAGATCTCTGCACAATTTAAGTCCAAAATATTTCACTTGCAGTGAATTTCTAATAACATAATCAATAACCAAACTAAAGAGGAAAGGAGACAAAATGCACCCTTGTTGAACAGCAGAAGCAATCCTAAACCAATTGCTACAAATTGTACCAACTCTCACACATGACTCGGTGTTATTATAGATAGATTTCATTATGTCAACTAACGTGTTTGTTGTGCCAAAAGATCTCTCGATCAACCACAAATCATGATGATCCACAGAGCAAAAGTCTCTTTAAAATATACACAGCTAATAACCAAAATTTTCTGAGACTATGAACATTTCTGATGTATCTGCTAAGAGAAAAAATCTCCTACCACTACTGATTCCACACTGCTAATCATGCAATTGTCCATCAACCAGATTCTTAATTCTATTAAGCATAATCAAACAAAGAACTTTACCTGTAACTGAAAGTGGGCTGATACCCCTGTAGTTATCACAAGAACTACGATCATTTTTTTTTAAATAGGGTTAATAATGGCTCTTGTAAAATCCTTAGGAACAACGCCTTTATCATAAAAGATATTCAAAATTTCAGTCAGACATGCGATAACTGAAATATTCCCAGTTCCAAGCAATTTAAACGAAATTTATTCTATTCCTGGAGATTCAGAAATGTCTAAAATAACTTCAGAATGTGTTATAGTGTCAACATTAAAACCAGTAATTATTTAGTAATGCATCTATCATCATTACAAACAATGGGAGTAGAACTAATCACTTTCATTAAAACATCACTGAAATACTCAGCCCATCTAGCCATGGCAGAATCCTGACCTTTTGTAACCTTATCTTGTTTATCCTTCAATCCCTGTATACTTCTCCGTTTTCTACCATACAAAACATTAATTATCTGGTACAACTCTTTAATGTGCTAACTGCTTCCTTGGCATTGTCAACCAAGCCATCAAGAAAAAGATTTTTATCAGCTGCTAACTGAATCTTTCCACGATTATTAAGCTCTTTGTAATGCTTTCTATTAGGACTAGTAGGGTATTGATTAAGGACATTCCTGCTATTCTTTCTTTCCGACGTAAGCTTCAGTGCCTTATCACTCAAATAATTTTGTTTCCTCTGCTCCTTTTTACCCAAAAAAGTGGGGCGGGGGTGGCTCAGTCGGTAGCGCGCCAGGCTCGTAATCTGTAGTTCCCAGGTTCGAGTCCCAGTTGGGTCAGCGTCGAGATTTATCTCCGCAAAATTCCTTGCCCTGCCCACAGTCAGTAGGGGACACCGATGGGCTTGGAAAGGCCGCCGTCCGTCGGATGGGACGTTAAGCCGTGGCCCCGTGTGCGGGAGAGCCATACACTGTGCACGTTAAAGAACACGCTGGATGGCCTTGACGGGAGACTACCATCTGTCTCCCAACAGCTGTTCCAGTGGGTCCCCTCCCCCAACCTTCTCTGAGACTTCGGGGTCCATGTGACTTGGCCATTTAGCCCATGGTGTGCAAAAAAGTGCCGCTCAGAGGTAAAACAATCCAACCCAACTGTTCTTGATCTTCAGTAGTAAGCAAACCATGTACTGTCATAATAACTAAGTAACCAAAATGGTAAACTTTAGCTATAACTGTGTCTTTCAGAGCTTCATAATTAATCTTAAATTTTTTAACCTTAGTACCACACTTCTTAAGTTTACGTTGCACGACACTTTTAACAAGGTAATAGTCAGATCCAATTTAAACTTCCCTTCCCATGACAGAGTGGTTAGCGCACTAGGTTACTGATCTAAGGGACCCGGGTTCGAGCCCCGGATAAGGCATGGACGTTAGTGTTGTTTTTCTGCTGAGGTCCCGCCATCCTCACAGATCAACTATGGCGTATAAACTGGCAGGCTCCTGTCAGACCTCTGTGGCAAGCAGCTGCTTGAGGGGGTATTTATTTATTATTTTTATTCCTGCCATCCTCTCAGACCTTCTACTATGGCATATAGAACTAACAGGCTCCTGTCAGACTCCTGTGGCAAGCAGCTGCTTGAGGGGGTATTTATTTATTTATATGCCATTGTATTCCTGCAGAACCAGCCCATTTGCTGTTAATTAATATATAATCAAACATATTTTTATGCAGCCCATCTGGTGAAACCCACGTGTACTTATGTAGGTAATATTACGTAATAAGTACACGTTTATAATTTTGTGTACCAGATAATTAATGTTTTGTAATAATTGCTAGTTATTCTCAAACCATAAAGCTGACCTACCTGTAGAAGACGTTACTCATTGACACTGATGCTACCAGTAGCAAATTTTCTATCACCCACCCCCAAAGGTCAGAGTCAGTATCAACTTTAGCATTGAAGTCGCCTAGATCAAGTGTAATATCCTATTTCTTGACAGAATTCAAAATATTCTGAAGTCGTCGGTAGAACCTAGCTTTCTCATCCGCATCGGCATCTTCTGTGGGAACATAAAAATATATATAACATTCAAATCTCTAATGCTTCTCTAAAATTTAGATGTAATAGACCTTTCTTTTATGTACTTATATCCTAGAAAAGCATCAGTAGCGTACCTACTGAGAAGGAAACCAACGGCTTCGATATGTTTTCCGTCTTTCCGCCCTGAAAACAGAAATTCTAGATAGCTTATAAGTATCTAATCTTTATACGTCTGTCTGGTGTATTGGAAGCAGAGAATATCTATGTTACAATGATGAAATTCTTGTGTGAGGTCATCAAGAGAATAATCTCTCAAGAAAATCCTCATATTTCTAGAACCTGCTGAGAGGAAAGGATTAGTGGGATTGTTTAAAGAAAATATGTTTATTGAGAGAGGAAGTGGAGACAATATCAAACAATGCCCTAATCTCAGGCGTGGGGGGAGGGGCTCAGTCGCTAGCGCGCCAGACTCGTAATCTGTAGTTCCCAGGTTCGAGTCCCAGCTGGGTCAGCGTTGAGATTTATCTTCGCAAAATTCCCCGCCCTGCCCACGGTCAGTAGGGGACACCGATGGGCTTGGAAAGGCCGCCGTCCGTCGGATGGGACGTTAAGCCGTGACCTCGTGTGCTGGAGAGCCTACCCTGTGCACGTTAAAGAACACTCTGGATGGCCTTGACGGGAGGCTACCATCTGTCTCCCAACAGCTGTTCCAGTGGGTCCCCTCCCCCAACCTTCTCTGAGCCTTTGGGGTCCTTGTGACCTGGCCATTTAGCCCATGGTGTGCAAAAAGTGCCGCTCAGAGGTAAAACAACCCAACCCAACTCAGGCGTGGGGCAAAGACCTATTCTCCTTCTGGCCTCATATCAGGATTATCCACCAGCTGATAAAATGTATCCTGTTATTCTATTCACTTTGGTCATTATCATGATTATGATTTATCAACCCACAAACAAACACAAAACATAGCGCAAAATGTTTCCTGAACAGAAGCCTACCAGTGCAGGAAATTCAACATCCATAATGAAGCTCAGAGTTATTATTCCATTCCGGTTGATGTATATGTTCAGCACCACAACCCTGTGTGGTTGGCCACTCCTAAACAGGGTAGAGAAAAACAGGAAAATAGCTATAGTTGTCCAGATCAGTAGGCCATACTTGTCTGGCAGCCCTCCCTTTCCGTTCCTTTCACAACAGGATTGGATTGTTTTACCCCTGAGCGGCACTTTTTTGCACACCATGGGCTAAATGGCCAGGCCACAAGGACCCCGAAGGCTCAGAGAAGGTTGGGGGAGGGGACCCATTGGAACAGCTGTTGGGAGACAGATGGTAGCCTCCCGTCAAGGCCATCCAGCGTGTTCTTTAACGTTGGGTTGTTTTACCTCTGAGCGGCACTTTTTTGCACACCATGGGCTAAATGGACAGGTCACATGGACCCCGAAGGCTCAGAGAAGGTTGGGGGAGGGGACCCACTGGAATAGCTGTTGGGAGACAGATGGTAGCCTCCCATCAAGGCCATCCAGCGTGTTCTTTAACGTGCACAGGGTATGGCTCTCCCGCACACGGGGCCACGGCTTAACGTCCCATCCGACGGACGGCGGTCTATTCCAAGCCCATCGGTGTCCCCTACTGACCGTGGGCAGGGCGGGGAATTTTGCGGAGATAAATCTCAACGCTGACCCAGCTGGGACTCGAACATGGGAACTACAGATTACGAGCCTGGCGCGCTACCGACTGAGCCACTTTCACAACAGAGTATTTCTTTTGAAAGGTGTTAATGGTCTGCATGTGTCGTTTTTCTGCTAAAGTTCCGCCATCCACTCAGAACGTCTTTATAGCGTATAAAATGACACGCTCCTGTCAGACCTCTGTAGTAAGCATCTGCTTGAGGGGGTATTTATTATTTTTTAAGGTTTGCACCACGATCTTAGGTACAAAGCCTTAGGTTTTGCGCATCATCACAAAGGAATGGTGCATAGCTCTACTTCCAGTGAATATTTACTAATTTATAAAGAACTGAGTGTTTCGCGTATCAATTTTTAATTAAAATGATGTCTGTTTCGCATGGAAACAAATCAAAGACAAAAACGTTATCCAAAATCGCTTCCAAGACACTTCTTTCCAAGACACTCCAAGACACTTCTTTCATGCGAACTTTACTAAGCCTATTTATAACTTTTTCATTGAAGGATCCGAAAATTTCTAAACTCAAAATTGTTAAGCCTATTTTCCAAATTCCAGAAATTCTGAAACCATACTAGCAATATTCTATCTGATAAATGTACCACGGATAGCGATGCTGTAGTAGCAAATTATATATACTTATTAAATATACAGGAATTAGATAACTTTTTTCTAGCTAATTAAAAACATTTTGAATATATTTTGCATTTAACCTTTTTTCAAGTATGCTAATGTGATCCTCTATTTTTACTGCAGGTAACTGTATGCACCAATTTACGAATATTTTCGGTGAGATCACAAGCCCAAATTATCCGTATCCGTACCCCAACAATCAACAATGCGAATGGCTCTTAACCACAACTCCTGGACACACTTTCAAATTGGTGAGTAAAAGTTTCCGATGTATTACCATATAATGAAAATCATCTGTTGCAATTCTCTTTTAAAGTTGTAACTTTCAAATTATTCCGTTAAATTTCCACTAAATGTTCTTGTTACCTAGGTTTTCTATTTTCCTTTAGTTCATTTGCAACACATAGGACAGAGAAGAATCCTAGACACTACTCCTAGATTTTACAGTCCTTCACAGATGCTCTACTAAGACTGAAATCACGGTTGACCACTTCCTCAGGGTTAACCAACACACAAAGTTTACTGGCAGAAATATAAACGAACTTACTAATCACTATGCCGTCCCGTGGCCGAGTGGTTAGCGCGCTTGGCTACTGATTTACGGGACCTGGGTTAGAGCCCCGAGTAAGACATGGGTGTGTGTGTGTGTGTCGTTTTTCTGCTGAGGTCCTGCCATCCTCACAGACCTACTCTGGCATGTAAACTGACAGCTCCTGTCAGACCTCTGTAGCAAGCAGCTGCTTGAGGAGGTATTTATTTTTTTATTTACTAATCACTGTGCCAGTGGAATTTTGCATATTTCGTTCCTTTCATGTGCTTGTTATTTTTGGGTATAACGAAATTAGACGCAAATCAGTTTGCTGAACAACTACAACTTTTAATTATGAGAAGATTTCTGTTTAATTGTTTAGTTCATGAACAATATATCGTAATATTGCTTAACAATTATAAAATGTTAACGTAGGTTTTCATCAATCATTTAAATAAAATCGTGGTCAAGTTATTCTAAGAATTAAAAATTTTAAATAATTACTAATGCAGAAGTTAATAACGAAAAAATCAATATTTGATTCCACATTCAAAATAATATTATTCAAACAAACCTATGTATTATATTGGACAAAAGTTATTAAGTTGTCTTGCTGTTTATCTCCAAACAGAAATAGTCTGTAACACATGAGAAGACAATAGAACTTCCAAGGTTTCAGAGCTGAACAGCTCTGTAGAATACAAATGGGAGGACCCCACGAAGTCCAGTGTGTTCTGTAACATCACAGAATGTGCGGAGACACAATTTATCATCCCATCCGATGAATTTCTGGTTTAGCTCAGTTCACTGGTGTGCTCTTTCTCATCGAGGGACGAGTTGGATTAAAAAATAAATAAATAAATAACTTATCCCTCCAGCAGCTGCTTGCCACACAGCTCTGGCAGGAGTCTGTCAGTTTAATACGTTCTAGAGAAGGTCTGCTAGATAGGCGAGACCTCAGCAGAAAGAAAAAACATTTATTTTTTTTCTACAGGGCACGAATGCAGGTCCTTTTGATAAACGCAAGCAATATGGAGAGTTATACCTGAGGTCTAAGACCTGAGATCTTATAATTATATGTCAAAATACCAAGTTATTTTTGGACTGATTACCTCTATATATTGTAGCATTCACTGCAACGATTCAGAATGTCCATTCACTTTAAAATTCCCCGCCCTGCCCACGGTCAATAGGGGACACCGATGGTCTTGGAAAGGTCGCCGTCCGTCGGATGGGACGTTAAGCCGTGGCCCCGTGTGCGGGAGAGCCATACCCTGTGCACGTTAAAGAACACACTGGATGGCCTTGACGGAAGGCTACCATCTGTCTCCCAACAGCTGTTCCAGTGCGTCCCCTCCCCCAACCTTCTCTGAGCCTTCGGGATCCATGTGACCTGGCCATTTAGCCCATGGTGTGCAAAAATGTGCCGCTCAGAGGTAGAACAACCCAACCCAACCCATTCACTTTATCTTAGACTCTTTTACCGATGTTGCATTAAAGCGATCATTTAGCGATGCTTACTGACTTTTTCGGGTTACCAATTCGATCCTAGGTAACGAAGCCCCATCAAGGTAAGCTGCCGTTTCCTCTCCGGATGGAAGTTCTTCAATTTGGCTGCGAGCAATGATTTTTAGAATTTCTTTATTTTTTAACCTTTTATCATTTGCAGCATTTAAATGGAGAAGAATCCTAGAAATTGCTCACAATTTCTAAAGGACATACCCCATTAAGACCGAAGTCACAGCTGACCATTAGAGCTAACAGAACACAAGGAACCATGTCACTCTAGTACTCGAACCCAGATCCTGTCAGTTTGCAGTTGTGGGTTGGGTTGTTTTACCTCTGAGCGGCACTTTTTTGCACACCATGGGCTAAATGGCCAAGTCACATGGACCCCGAAGGCTCAGAGAAGGTTGGGGGAGGGGACCCACTGGAACAGCTGTTGGGAGACAGATGGTAGCCTCCCGTCAAAGCCATCCAGCGTGTTCTTTAACGTGCACAGGGTATGGCTCTCCCGCACACGGGGCCACGGCTTAACGTCCCATCCGACGGACGGCGGCCTTTCCAAGCCCATCGGTGTCCCCTACTGACCGTGGGCAAGGAATTTTGCGGAGATAAATCTCAACGCTGACACAGCTGGGACTCGAACCTGGGAACTACAGATTACGAGGCTGGCGCGCTACCGACTGAGCCACTCCCGCCCCCACTATTTTGCGTTGTATACGTTTCAAATATTGACTATTCGAAGCGCCCCTCACTGAATTGCTGTTGATGTTTTACTGAACTCTCATGAATAGATTTATTGTAAAACTGTTATTGAACATTTCAATTTTACAAACTGAAAAAAATAAATTGATTAGCTATTAGATTTCCAGATATTTTCACTGACAGGGTTTGCGAATTTTAATTTATATTTTACTTTATTGTCGTAGCGGATTAGAAAAATTTTCCCATCATCTGTTTCGACTCGTGTTTGTAAAATATAAGGCTTTGAAACTATCAGTACATATATGAGACTGATTTCTGCTGTTTTCAGAAAAATAATTTGTGAAGTAAATTTTGTAGCATTTATGCTGTATTCCATGAACCATAAACTGTTCAATTGTTGTTTGAATTGTTGTATTTTAACCGAATTCATTTAGAATTTGATCTTCCTAATATTACAGGTTTCTCATAGTGAAGTATTCTGATTTCCAAATTGTGTACTTTCATATTTGCAAATTTCGATCCTAGCTGGTACATGATTCTACGCTCTCTGTCCTTCTCAGGGCTTGGATTTATTCAAAATTGCGCCATTTTATAAACGTTTGTACAGTCGCTCAAAAAATATTCTAACACTATGGTTGTACTGTACACGAAGGTTGCCAGATCACTAATTCCTAAAAAAATCGTCGCCAGATATTTTTTCTGAATTCTGTAATCGACAAGGGTGCATTTTGTCTATTTTTCTCTTTAGTTTGGTTATTGATTATGTTATGCGAAATTCACTTTAATGGAAAGATTTTGGCCTTAAATGGGCTGGAGATAAGAAAATTTCTGATTTGGATTATGCTGATGATTTGGCCCTTTTGGCAAATGATGTTGATGAGATGAACTCTTTCATTCGAGCTGTTGATGAGACTGGTAGTAGAGTAGGTTTGGTTATAAACAGAGAGAAAACTAAAGTGATGAAAATTGGTCAGGCAGGTGTGATTCAATTAATCTGAATGGTTGTAGTCTTGAGCAGGTGTCACAGTTTAATTACCTTGGGAGCTATGTAACTGATACTGGTGATGTGCGGCATGAGATTAACAGACGAATAGGGATTGCTGCCGGGACTTTTAAGAATCTATGGAGAGTGTGGAGAAATAGGCGTATACACCTAAAGACTAAAATTAGACTGTATAATAGTTTGCTTCTTTCTAGGGTTAGTTATGGTAGTAAAACCTGGACGCTTTGTAAACAAGATAACAGGAAACTAGATGCTTTTGATTCTAGATGCTTACGTAGTATCTTGGTGGTTAAAAGTTGTAACTAATGATAAGGTTAGGCAAAGGAGTCTGCAACCTCCATTGAGCTGCATGTTGTACAGAGAGAGACTCCGCTGGTTTGGCCATGTTGCCCGCATGGATAATTATAGATTGGCGAAATGGGTTATGAACAGTGTGCCTAACGGCTTCAGAAAGAGGGGGAGACCTAAGATGCGGTGGGCAGACAGCGTCAAACAGGACCTTGTTGAATTGATTGTTGTAAGAATTAGTGTGCAGTGGCCGGATGCAGCAGATGTAGCTCAGAACAGATATGCTTGGAGAATTAAACTTCACGGTCTGGTTGGACCTCCGTAGCCCATTGCTGCTTGAGGATGATATGATGATGATGCAATCAACCACAGTGTTCGAATAATTTTTGAGCGACTGTATAGGATATTTTACTGATAAAGTGATCTCGTAAACAAAGTAGAAACGAAACCAATATATTCTAGAATTATCTCGCTAAGATTAAAAGAAAATAATAATAATAATCAAACGAACATAATGCAGATGACACCTCAAAGTGCCGAAAAATATAAAGATTTTCTGAATGAATTGCCAGAAAAAAGGTTCGATAAAAACCTACAATATTATGAATTTATTGTCATGGGTATTTTAAAAACTAAGCTTGGTGAAGGCTTTGGGTTGTGTTTGGTTGTTTTACCTCTGAGCGGTACTTTTTTGCACACCATGGGCTAAATGGCCAGGTCACATGGACCCCGAAGGCTCAGAGAAGGTTGGGGGAGGGGACCCACTGGAACAGCTGTTGGGAAACAGATGGTAGCCTCCCGTCAAGGCCATCCAGCGTGTTCTTTAACGTGCTCAGGGTATGGCTCTCCCGCACACGGGGCCACGGCTTAACGTCCCATCCGACGGACGGCGGCTTTTCCAAGCCCATCGGTGTCCCCTACTGACCGTGGGCAGGGCGGGGAATTTTGCGGAGATAAATCTCAACGCTGACCCAGCTGGGACTCGAACCTAGGAACTACAGATTACGAGCCTGGCACGCTACCGACTGCATCACCCCCGCCCCATTGCTGAAGGCAATCTTACTTTTTAATGCAACCAAAAACTGCCATGAAGCGCAACAAATCGCTCGTATCCACAATATTCTCAATGAAGACTGTAGAATAATCTTGCGAGCACTAGCAGCAATGATGGGTCTTTCCCATTTCAGTATTAATGTAATAGTATCGGAGTATTTGCAAATATCAATAATTTATTATCGCTACATCCCTCAGAACCTGAGCCCCGAAAAAAAGCAAAAGCGTGGTGATATATGTCGCGACTAGTTGGCAAGGTTTAAACGAGGAGGCTGAAAGATTCTAACAGAGAATTATGATCGGATCGGAGTTTTAGCTTTTACACTAAGACACGGAAACAACACACCAATTAATCTCCACAAAATTCCCCGCCCTGCCCACGGTCAGTAGGGGACACCGATGGGCTTGAAAAGGCCGCCGTCCGTCGGATGGGACGTTAAGCCGTGCCCCGTGTGCGGGAGAACCATACCCTGTGCACGTTAAAGAACACGCTGGATGGCCTTGACGGGGGGGGCTACCATCTGTCTCCCAACAGCTGTTCCAGTGGGTCCCCTCCCCAACCTTCTCTGAGCCTTCGGGGTCCATGTGACCTGGCCATTTAGCCCATGGTGTGCAAAAAAGTGCCGCTCAGAGGAAAAACAACCCATCCCAACACACCAATTCAAAATGACACATCGAGCTGTGAGGTTCAACTGTTGTGTGATTCAAACGAAATAAAGATTAGATCCAAAAATAAATAGAATTAAAAAGATGTCTTACCAGGAACCACAATGAATTTTAAACAATTGTCTTTATTGATGAAATCTGCATTATTAATATTTTTTTTGCATTTTTTATTTCATTCAAGTGTAATCTGTTACGATTTATTTCCCTTTTACTCCATTCTATAAGTGCTCTTTTTTATTAATCTGTGGTAGAATTTTGACAAGTTGGAACTGGAAGGTAGTCCGCCATGTGGACTCGACTGGGTCGCAATTTATGATGGACCAAACAAGGAATCACCGATACTGGGAAAATATTGCAGCATTTCTCTTCCGAGTCCTATTTCATCATCTAGTAACGTGATGTACATAAAATTTCGGACCGATGGCTCAGTGCAAAAAAGCGGATTCAAAATCACATATGTTACAGGTTGGTTCAAAGAGAATTATTGTTAATATATCTTATTTTCAATATTTTAAAATATATTTGAATTCCTAAACCAAGAGGTTTTGAAAAGTCCTTGTCATTAATATATCGACTCTGAATGGAAGAAAAAAAAAACTGAAAAGGAAAACAATTTCAACTTCGTGCATGAGATTATGATGTAGTCCAAATGTAAATTTCAAACGTTAATTGCCGTGTGAACTTCTATTGTTATGAATTTAAAACAAAACCGGAAAGCATAACAATTATTGATGAATGCGGAGCACTTAATTTCAACGGAAAGTTTTTGTCATTTTGTAAATTTGGCAGGATGACCGGCTGTACGATGTAGCTGATGATCGTATTGCTATTCAGTGTACAGTCGCTCAAAAAATATCCAAACATTATGGTTGATTACAGAATTCAGAAAAAATATCTGGCAACGATTTTTTAGAAATTAGTGATCTGGCAACCTTCGTGTACAGTACACGAAGGTTGCCAGATCACTAATTTCTATTCTATCGTGCATCTTCAAGCGACACATACGGCGTGGACCCTGTGTTTCGCTGGAAGATGGACGATGGAAGAAGCTGCTCTCTGATGGATGCGTAAACGACTATCAGACGCTCCTGAGCAGAATCGGCTTTCATCACTAAAGACCACAGACTGCCATTCTTCCCTCCAATGATTCCTTTTTGCCACCACTGCAAACATGCTCAACAGTGACGAGGTGCAGAGGGGCGGGGGTGGCTCAGTCGGTAGCGCGCCAGGCTCGTAATCTGTAGTTCCCAGGTTCGAGTCCCAGCTAGGTCAGCGTTGAGATTTCTCTCCGCAAAATTCCCCGCCCTGCCCACGGTCAGTAGGGGACACCGATGGGCTTGGAAAGGCCGCCGTCCGTCGGATGGGACGTTAAGCCGTGGCCCTGTGTGCGGGAGAGCCATACCCTGTGCACGTTAAAGAACACGCTGGATGGCCTTGACGGGAGGCTACCATCTGTCTCCCAACAGCTGTTCCAGTGGGTCCCCTCCCCCAACCTTCTCTGAGCCTTCGGGGTCCATGTGACCTGGCCATTTAGCCCATGGTGCGAAAAAAAGTGCCGCTCAGAGGTAAAACAACCCAACCCAACGAGGTGCAGTGGTAACATGCCAGTGGCATGCATGCCCATAGTCCTGCTTCCAAACGACGATTGCGTATTGTTCTTGTAGACACCCTTGGTACGACAGAGGATCGAATTTGTGACGCCGTAGTCGTCTGCAATGCCACCACCGCCCTCCTGATATGCCGATCCTCTCGTGCGTCCGCAACTCTATGTTGTCTGGAACTACGTCTGCGAGTGTGCGAATGCACTTCTGACCATCGACACTGCTAATACCTCTCGAACAATGCAGTGTGAATTTGACGAAAAGACCAACCTGCTTCCCGAACACTCACTATACGACCTCGCTCAAACTCCAGTAACTGAACAAATGTTCCCCACCTGCAGCGTCCAGGCATGGTAGCTTCTTCAAAGAGCACTGAACAACACGTAACAAGATGAATAACTTCTTTCTTCAGGCCCTAGTCATTAAATACGCACTGGGTTGGGTTGTTTTACCTCTGAGCGGCACTTTTTTTGCACACCATGGGCTAAATGGCCAGGTCACATTGACCCCGAAGGCTCAGAGAAGGTTTGGGGAGGGGACCCACTGGAACAGCTGTTGGGAGACAGATGGTAGCCTCCCGTCAAGGCCATCCAGCGTGTTCTTTAACGTTGGGTTGTTTTACCTCTGAGCGGCACTTTTTTGCACACCATGGGCTAAATGGACAGGTCACATGGACCCCGAAGGCTCAGAGAAGGTTGGGGGAGGGGACCCACTGGAATAGCTGTTGGGAGACAGATGGTAGCCTCCCGTCAAGGCCATCCAGCGTGTTCTTTAACGTGCACAGGGTATGGCTCTCCCGCACACGGGTCCACTGCTTAACGTCGCATCCGATGGACGGCGGCCTTTTCAAGCTCATCGGTGTCCCCTACTGACCGGGGGCAGGGCGGGGAAATTTTGCGGCAAAAATACGCACTGCATATATTTGCATGTTATCGTCCTCAGTGTGTCATTATTTCATCCAATGGCTGTCAATCTTGGATTAATATTAAAAATATTTTTGCACAGGAATATAAATCTAAAAATAAAAGAGTGCGTTGCAACCGATGTTTAAATGTATATATATTCCCTAGAAAGTCAAATTGTGAAAATTTCATGCTTTGAAGAATGTTCTGTTTTCATTAGCCTAAACGCGGGATTGATCAGCATTGCAGTTGAGTCATGGACTTTGTCCTGGAGAGCTACTGCCCACAGCAACAAACTAAAGTTCCGATGCGCGCCTCTCGGTTGTCGTGCGTTCATGTGAATTAGAGACAACATTTATGCGAAATCTAACAAACCATCTTCATTAGTTTCACGTGTCTGTACTATATTTTGAGAATTATCGTGTATAAGCCAATAAAGTATGCGCGTCATAGCAGAAGGGTTTTATTTCAACGTTAGGAAATGAATTATATACGTCTGAGTGCGAATTTTTTTTTTATTTTTCGTTGATGAGCTTTTATTAAAAATGTCAACCAACTCAAATTTTCTGTCCAAGCGCCCAGTATATTGCGATGTACCAAATACTTGTAATCGTCGTTATTGTCGATTCATACGAGTCCATCAGCTTTTACAAAAAATAATCACATTAAAGTTTTTCTAGGTGAGAGATTAGACAGATAAATGTTATCTAGGTTCCTGTAGGAGATTCCTCCAGTAAATGAGGTGATTCACTGTCAAAAACGTTTAAACCGTCTTAAAATTTCCCAGATCTTCGCTCGATACGACTCTATAAAAGAATTATTATAATGTTAGTTTTCTGGAATATTTCCTACTGATAACCTTTAGCTAACATTTCCCTTGTCTCTGCGTATAAGTTTGAACATGTATTCTGTTCCTCATGCTATCTATTGTATTTTCTCTCTGTAAGAATTTTTTCATTGTAAACTACTTGAGTTTGATTAGGAAAAATGTACGATCTATAAGTGAAATCTATCGTAGGGAAGAAACCAGAATAAAGAATTTTGATATCTCGTATTAAACGAATTTTTCATGGATTAAATTCTATAGCAAAATCCAAAAACTATATTACTCCTCTCCTACTATATGTTGGCTCTTGTTATCACTTTTCCAGTCTCTGTTATATCTACAATATTTCTAGATTATTCAGAATATGAACCCGCTGTTCCATAAAAAGCATCGGATGTTACTTGATGACTGCACTTTGTACATGCGCGGATTGTACACTGATATTGGGGCGGGGGTGGCTCAGTCGGTAGCGCGCCAGGCTCGTCATCTGTAGTTCCCAGGTTCGAGTCCCAGCTGGGTAAGCATTGAGATTTATCTCCGCAAAATTCCCCGCCCTGCCCACGGTCAGTAGGGGACACCGATGGGCTTGGAAAGACCGCCGTCCGTCGGATGGGACATTAAGCCGTGGCCCCGTGTGCGGGAGAGCCATACCCTGTGCACATTAAAGAACACGTTGGATGGCCTTGACGGGAGGCTACCATCTGTCTCCCAACAGCTGTTCCAGTGGGTCCCCTCCCCCAACCTTCTCTGAGCCTTCGGGGTCCATGTGACCTGGCCATTTGGCCCATGGTGTGCAAAAAAGTGCCGCTCAGAGGTAAAACAACCCAACCCAAACTACACTGATATTCGCAATCTTTGCTAACAGAATATCTGTAAAGCTTTCAATCATGTGAAATTAGTATTATATTTACCGTGTAGCTGTTTTTAAGATGGCGAAGTTTCTATGTGACAAATAATAAGATTAAATTATCACATTGAAGTCTCTCATCAGAAAATTTGCAAAACACTTGTGTTAGATATTGGGACAAATTCAACATTATTCACTTAGATTTATTTCGCTGTACTTTTAGTATTGAAGATAAGTTTTAACTATATTGAAATTTTACTGCGACGTCGAACCTTAAAATCTGTTTTACAAAAAAATGCAGCAGTGATGTGCTGAATTTAAAATGTTTTGAATATGAAATATGAAAATTAATTTATTCATTTCAAAAAATATGATGTTTATAAATTATAGCATGAAATAACGATCTTTAACTTTTTACATTTAGTTTTACATTTAGGTTTCTTCCTGATGGATCATTAGTCAGTAATTTTCGGCTTTGTACTTCTTGAACTGAAACTATTGTAAAGAAATATTATCGTCAGAGAATATTTTTTTCTTATTTTATAAAAGAAGAACTAATATTTTACCTTTTGTCTATAGACATTCCTGTTTTCGTTTTGTTTCAGAAATAAATTAAAAATTCTTTTTCAATTGATAGATATTAATGAAAAAATAACTATTCTTGTTTTCCAAACCTCTCAATAGCCATAAGAATTCTCCATAATAATGGAAAAAAATTGTAAAATGTCAAGTACTAATTAACTACTGAAAATCACGGAATATCATTTCAGAACTACTGGTCTAACCATTTAAATTAGATTTTCTGATATAGAAACGCATTCTTAGCATATGTTGTATTTCTTTTTAGTGTATATTTTAGCATTTATATAAAATGAATGTACTAAAATTTAAATCAAGAATTCATTACTTAAAAAAATATTTTAAATATTTTTCGCAATGGTTTTGTTTTAATCATTTTACTAGATTTTTTTTAAATAAAAAAATCCTTGACAGTAAAAATGAGATTAAGAAGCTCCTTGATGGTTAACAAGAACGTCGCTAAAGTTCTTCAATTTAAGAGTGATCTCTACTCAAAAAAAAAGAATTCATTATTTCAAAAAGAGCCAATGTTATCTTTTCTTTTTTCAGAGGGAAATTGCACGTATCATATTACATCTCCCTACGGAGAGATCACCAGTCCAAATTATCCCGCTAATTATACGAGCAGCGAGAACTGTGCATGGCTTATTACCACAGTTTCGTATCGCACAATAAGATTGGTAAGGAAATGACAATTTTAATTTTTACGATATTTTTCTCCTTTTCCCCTTCTTTTTCTAATTATTAATTATATTTAATTATATATTCTCTAATTAACCTTTTCACCAAAATTTTGTGCTTTTTAACCCTTTCAGGACCATAAGGTTTCTAAGAGTAACTATTAGTATGTAACTGTTTGTTTTAGTTTGTTTAGACGTAAAATAAATAAAAATCATAAGAAAAATACATAACAATGTGTAGTTTTTTTGGAATTTTATGGGAAATATTTTTCCCAATGAACTATAAAGGTAACACAAATTATAGTTAGGCTTATTATGCAATGTCTTTTATTTATTGGTTTATTAGAACAAAATGTTAACTAAAATAATACAAAATTATGAAATAAAATTACTATACAAAATGATGTGCTAATTATGGTATTCTGCGAAGCAATTTCTTTTGGTAGTGAGGCAAAGATGGACATTGCACATAGTACATATATTATGCGTCCTGACAGTTCTGTTTTTGTTTTCTAAACGTTCCCGTTTACGTAATTGCGTTCGGCATACGTTCTATTTTGACATTCTGCATAAAAAATGCAGATAAGGTTATAATTAAATACGACAATCACCAATTTTAAAATTGGAAAAATGTTTCCCTTAGTCGCGAAAGGGTTAAACATCTGGTACATATTAATTACCACATTCTTTGCAGTGATATTTCGTATCAAAGTTTATATTTCGGCAAAATGTAAAGTTCGTTACAGTTGACAAGTGATTTAAAATAGAAATTTATCGCACAAAACGAAATATATATTTCTTAATATTTAATAATAATATGGCGCAATAATACAAGTCACGACCTAGGGGAAAATTCGTAAAGACATAGTCAATAAGATTTATTGTTTAAAATGAGAAGAATTTTTATTTAGTATGTTTGAAAATTATTATGCACACACGTCCACTCAAGAAACATTTGAGCAATGGGTTGGTGAAATGTATTCGTATGTTGCAGCAACTAAATTTTCCGAAGGCAAGGAAATTATTTTAAACATTTTTTCCAGCTTCGTTCGAACAGCAATCATTTCTTACAAGAACGTGTTTGAAGTCCATAAAATGATACTTGGTGAACACATCGGAGGTTTATTAAAATATCTCATTTTATGAAGGGTAATTAAGGTTGAAATTTCATATATGAAATAATGAAATTCCATTGGAATCTAAGGGTTATTACAGTGTGTAGCACATCATTGAATTTTTAATAATGCCGGGAATACTAAACACGTTGTTGGACACCTTGGTTGATATCAACTCTAAAAGGAGGGAAATGGAAGGAATATAAGCAATTCATAGTTTCTTATTTTATAATTCCTCCTGTGCTGAGCCATTGTTTCGAAACGTATATCTAAAGGAAGAAATTAAATGCAATTAATTAGAATTATCAGTTTAACCCAGTGTCTCGCAAACTGTGTGCCGCGAGAGATTTTGAAATTGACACTAGATATTCCAAAGATTTCATTTTGACTTGACTTGTGTTATCGACGTGCTTTAATATCGACGTGTTTTAATAAAAATCTTTCAGATTTTATCAACTGGGATCATGGAAGTATTTATCAAGTTTTTTCCAAATTTTGGTATTAATTTTTGATTATTTCAAGCCAATGGACAAATATTTAAAACAAACACCGAGTTATGAATTAAAGAACGAGAGCAAATCTTCAAGTAAAACCAGGCTGATGACTTTAACAAAGCACAAATATAATGAAGATTATATAGAGTTTGCTTTTATTCTTTTTTAGGTGTGCCGCGGAAAAAAAATAGATTCAGTGTGCCGCGGAAAAAAAATTAGATTCAGTGCGCCGCAGAGTAAAAACGTTTGCGAGACACTGGTTTAACCAATGAAAAAAACGTCTGTTGCAGAGCTCAGAAAGTAAACATTTTGCATTACCTACAAAGTTGGATCAAATTCTATAAATCGAAGCAGTAGAATCAGATATATTAACATTTTGTTATTTTAAAAAACTTTCTCATTCTGTTAAATATAAGCGCTGCACTTAGTTTTGGTTTCTTCAACCAGTCATTCAATCCCATTTCTCAATCAATGGTTGAACAGATGTCTATACATTTAATAAATTCCACGAGCGAGTTTTTAAACTCTTGAGGATTTACATAAACTTCCATTTTGAAATATTGTTGCCCACTGGTCTCAATGAATGTAATGAAATGCATTATTTATTGAGGAAATAAATATTTCTTTTTGGAAATAAATAGAAAAGAAATAAGCTGGGATATAAATAGAAATAAATAGGAATAAAAGAAATTTGAAGATATAAATATTGCATTTCTATCGTAGCGTGGTAACGGTGCATGATATCATTAACTTCTGAATCAACATTACATCCCCAAGCTAAAGGCTGCCTTGACATAAAATAGTTCTCATGCATAATGAGGCATTACCACATATTTCTGAAGTAGTGACACAACTCCTTCGTGAAACATTTCTCGGCGATTTAATCACTTCTGAACGGTTCCCAAATGTTTAGCTGCCTGACTCACTTGACCTTAATCTAGTGAATTTTGTTGGCTTTTATTTCAAAGGCAATGCGTATAGGTAGCATTCAAAACACTGAAGACCTCAAGAACAGAATAAGAAGTAATGCTGTGAACATTCCGAACGACATGCTATTATCGACAATTTAGAACACGGTTCTAGCTTATCACATTGAAAAATCTGACGGACATTAATGTCGGACATGTGTATCATTTGCTTTCTGCTCACCATAATACCATGTGCCATCTATTGGCACTTTTGCAGCATTGTTTTCAAATTCGTGCAATTCCTTTTCACGCAAACTGACTATACTTCATTCCTAATTTCAAATTCATGTGCCCAACAGTTTTTCGCCCATATGCCTGTAAAAGTGACAGAGTTTAACTATAACCACCGTGTATATAAAAAAATATTTGAAACTCCGTTTTTAAATCTATAAGGCAATAATGGGAGTTTAATTATTTATGATTTTCAATAATTTGATTTGTCATGCATTCCCTGTAAAATTCTTTCAAGCACACCAACAAAAGATAATTCTAAATAGCCCATGTCAGTTTTTAACTACGGGGAAGTTAACAACTCATGCAAAGCTAATAGGTTACCATACTTCTTACGAGCTCTTACCAGGTTATCACTGCCCTCATTATCTGTTAGTAACTTACCACTCCTCTTATGAACTTTTACCAGATTATCACTGTCCTCATTATCTGTTAGTAACTTACCACTCCTCTTATGAACTCTTACCAGGATACCACAGCCCACATTATCTGTTACTAACTTACCACTCCTCCTATGAATTCTTACCAGGTTACCACTGCCTTCATTAACTAAGTTACCACACCCTATCATTCATTAATGAGGAAAGGTTAACCTAGTAACAGTGGATTGGAATGCAGAGGAGTTACCAAAATTCCACTCTTCTAAATCCTTGGGTTGTTTTACCTCTGAGCGGCACTTTTTTGCACACCATGGGCTAAATGGCCAAGTCACATGGACCCCGAAGGCTCAGAGAAGGTTGGGGGAGGGGACCCACTGGAATAGCTGTATGGGAGACAGATGGTAGCCTCCCATCAAGGCCATCCAGCGTGTTCTTTAAGCCGTGGCCCCGTGTGCGGGGTATGGCTCTCCCGCACACGGGGCCACGGCTTAACGTCCCATTCAACGGACTGCGGCCTTTCCAAGCCCATCGGTACCCCCTAGTGACCGTGGGCAGGGCGGGGAATTTTGCGGAGATAAATCTCAACCCTGACCCAGCTGGGACTCGAACCTGGGAACTACAGATTACAAGCCTGACGCGCTACAGACTGAGCCACCCCCGTCCCTTTTTAAATCCAGTAACTTATGATGTAATAAGAGTTTTCAGACAAGGAACGGTAACTGTTCGGCATGTGTACTAATTGATAGAATTATACTATGAATGCATTTTCTTTTTATGTCATGTTGCGTTAAGGAACTCGATTATGATTTAATTGCATTTCCAAAATATGATTTAAAATTGTCATTTTCTTTCCGTAGAGTTTTAACACGTTTCATCTGCAAGCTGACGAGGAATGTAAATATGACTGGGTCGCCATTTACGACGGAGACCTGAGATCACCGATGATGCACAAAATCTGCGGTGATGAATTTCCTGCACTAATAGAATCATCTGGCAGCAGGTTATACGTAGTATTCCATTCCGATGGTTCTATAGAAAGGCAGGGATTCAATGCTACGTACAGATCAGGTTGGTTGTTATATAAACATATTTAACATGGTCTGAATTTAATTTTATCATTATCAGTTCAGTATTTCAGTTGCGTTAGTTGCTTGTGCAAAATCTTCTGTTAATGTACGGAAAACAATGAAAATGGCTTCATTATTGATATAAATAAAATTCTATGAAATAACAAGTTGACCATTTAACTATTTCTTTACCATCCAATTCAAGACATGATTAGCATGCAGCGAATCCCGATTTAGAAAATAAATTAACATGTCATCAATATTGATCTGTAGTGCAAAATAGAATTACTTTGAAACATGAAACAAAATCGCTATGTGCTACACTTAATTTTCCTGCATTTTCCGTTTGTTGCATTTGCACCGCGTGACGCAACATTCCTTTGAAAATTTTTTAACGATTTGATTGCAATTTTTCATTAATTGCTGCGTTTGTTTACATCAAATTTCAGGTGACTCGCATTAACAAGATATTCTCCAAGTGGAGAGATAAAATGGCGTATTTTGAAAACATATTGCGAAAGGGGGGGGGATTTTATTTTAAAGATTAGAAAAAGTCAATAAATAAATAGAAAAAAGTAAATATGATGCTTTCTTGGTAAGTGTTTTTTTTTTCAGTTCATCCTTTCATAGCTCTATTTGCTGAATCAGTCGGTAATGCGCCAGACTCGTAATCTGCACTTCCCAGGTTCCAGTCCCAACTGGCCTAACGTTGAGATTTATCTCCGTAAAACTCCTGGCCCTGCCCACGGTCAGTGGGCTTTGAAATACTGCCGTACGTCGTATTAGACGTTAAGCCTTGGCTCCGTGTGGTGGAGAGGCGGGGGTGGCTCAGTCGGTAGCGCGCCAGGCTCGTAATCTGTAGTTCCCAGGTTCGAGTCCCAGCTGGGTCAGCGTTGAGATTTATCTCCGCAAAAATTCCCCGCCCTGCCCACGGTCAGTAGGGGACACCGATGGGCTTGGAAAGGCCGCCGTCCGTCGGATGGGACGTTAAGCCGTGGCCCCGTGTGCGGGAGAGCCATACCCTGTGCACGTTAAAGAACACGCTGGATGGCCTTGACGGGAGGCTACCATCTGTCTCCAACAGCTGTTCCAGTGGATCCCCTCTCCCAACCTTCTCTGAGCCTTCGGGGTCCATGTGATCTGGCCATTTAGCCATGGTGTGCAAAAAAGTGCCGCTCAGAGGTAAAACAACTCAACCCAATCCGTGTGGTGGAGAGAACAATACCATGTGCACCTTAAAGGATACGCTGGATGGCTTGGCGGAAGGATACCACCTGTTTCCTAACAGCTGTCTAGTGAGTCTCCTTCCCCCACCTTCCTCTGATCCCTTGGGATTCTTGTGACCTGGTCATTTAGCCTATTTTGTGAAAAAAAAAAAAAAGAAACGTGCCGCGCAGAGGTAAAACGATCCAATCACTTGCTGATTATTGAAAATTTGAAATTATTAACTCTGAGAATTATAAAAATTACCAGCTGGTATTATAGGAAAGATATGCATTGCGATGGAACGTTTAGCACAAACGTTTTGTTTTTTAAGCTTCAGCGAGAGCGAAACAACAAATATCTGTTGTACCGAAAGTCCCATCTCTGTATACATGTAATATGGCATTAATCAGAAAAGTATTAAAATTTCAATCCAACATAGGAAAATGTTTGATTCAAACTTGAAAATAATCTATACCTGCTGGTACAAGATTATGAAAAGTAAAAAATTCCAAACCTAATGCTGCAAATCAAAGGCTTGCTTCTCATAAAAATAACATTGTGGTAAGTTTGAAACATTTTAAAAGATTTTTTTCAACTTAGCAATTTTCTTCAAAATTTATCTTCGCGTGATTTAAAGATGTATAGTGCCATATTATGCAAAGTTAAAGAGGACAACAACTTGTGCCAATATAAAATATTTCGTAGAAGTTATTTATAAATATATTCTTTAATATATTTCTCCAAAACTATCTAAAAAAGCAATTTTTGTTAGTTTCAAAGTTGGTTTTTTATTTTTAATCAAATCATACCAAAGTTTATTACATTTACTTACATAGTTGTACATTTATTCAGATGAACAAAGAATGCATATATATATATGCATTTGTATGATACATTTGTGCAGATGAATTGTGAAATAATATTTATAATCCATGAACAATAGCTGATCTAGATTAAAAAAGTAACTATTAAGTTTTATCTTTAAAACAACATTGAAAGTATATATATGTAGTTTTAATTTCTTAAGAGAAAAACAATAATTAGATGATTTTAAAACACTCTAAAATAGACAGAAAACGAATAAAAGAATGTGTTTGAGTGTGCCTATAGCAGCCATAACTCCTCGGGACATCACGGTAGAAGCTTCAAATTTTCAACGTATGTTTCTGGTTGTGGGCCAGAGTGCAGTGCCAAATGTCAAGTCGAAAATCCGAAAATGGGACTTGCTAGAAGCAAATATATTTACCGTACTATTCCTACAGGAGATTTTAATCGCTATCAAATTTATTGTTGCCATTTACTTCTCCCTAACTATGAACCTAAGAGTTTATAATGGCATTTAAATCTGCTGCCGTTGCCAGATTCTTCACATTTCCAAAGACATTATTATTTTAAGGCGTTCCATTTCAGTTACGGACCTGATTTTTTAACCCAACACTGGATCAAGCAGTGAGAACGCCTCTACGAAATTTGGAACGTTTTGATCAATTACGTAGGGAGCCGCCGAATACCAAATCTGCCGGAAAAAAAATCTCGATTGTTTGCGACGAAGCCAAGGATTATGAAAGCCCCCGCTGGGTCAGCAATGACCTTCGCAACAAGAGGAAATTCTACGTGCTGGAACTGCTAAAATATCGAAAGGGGAGGATACTCACAAAACTAAATTTTAGTGCAATAAAAGCAGAATATGCAGATAACAGGCGAGACCTGAGCTGTGACAATTTGTGTAGAAACGAAGCCACGGGCCAAGTATGAACCTGCTTTTTAAACCAATCACCAGGCACAAGGGGGATGCTGTGCAGAAAATTAGGACATGCGGTAAAATATCACGAGATCCACAGGGCAGCGTAATCTGTTGTAATGGATATAAATATTTCGATTGTTAAGGTAGAAATTAAGTCACTGGCTATGACAGCGCGCGAGTATGTGTGTGTGGGGAGGGGTAGGGTGCAGTTACCTCTACTGCAGTGAAAATAAAAATATACAGATTAAAAATGAGGTCAGCGTCGCTGCAGTTCATCTAGTTAAGGTAATAAATTAAAAATCTTTGGGCCAGTAAAGCAAAAGTGTTTTTGCATAATTCCTTTTTCCCCGATTGGAATTACATCCCTTAAGCCAATAAATCTACTATTATAATCATTATATAACTGTTAAGAGTAGAAAAAATTTAGCATTCTAATTATGTATAAAGGTCTAAGCGGGAAACTGCCTAATTTACAATATTTTTCAAATTCCATTAAATTTCGGTCATCTCGAAAATTTAAATTGTAACAGTCCATGTTTATATAAAGTGCATAAGACTTTATTTCTCCGCTTATAGCTTACCAAAGACAATCCTGACGGATTTCCCTTTAGCTCCGTGTGTGCTTTAGCTCATTGTTCTCTCACAAATGCATTTGTCGATATACTCGGCGTTTGAGAAAATAAAAGGCTCAGTCGCTCATATTCAGAAGCTTTCTGCTAAATTGAAGATTTTTTCGGAAAAATTTGAAAAATTACTAGAAAGAAAGATAAAATTAATCAGCATTTTCATATTCTTATGGATATTAAATATGTAGTACTTATGGGTATTGTCATGTCCCTCTAATTTATTTTTATTTATTTTTGCATTTCATTGTATTTTTGCTGTTGTAAATACTTTTATGTATGTTCTAATTATATATTATTTACAGTACTGTGCAAATTAGTTGGGACAATAAGAAAATGCAGTAACAAAGACACAACTAAAATATTTATTTGTTTAATAGTGTACATAGTTAATAGTGAATGTTACCCTCCTTAGCTTTAATTACTTCTTTCACCCTCTGGGGCGGGGGTGACTCAGTCGGTAGCGCGCCAGGCTCGTAATCTGTAGTTCCCAGGTTCGAGTCCCAGCTGGGTCAGCGCTGAGATTTATCTCCGCAAAATTCCCCCGCCCTGCCCACGGTCAGTAGGGAACACCGATGGGCTTGGAAAGGCCGCCGTCCGTCGGATGGGACGTTAAGCCGTGGCCCCGTGTACGGGAGTGCCATACCCTGTGCACGTTAAAGAACACGCTGGATGGCCTTGACGGGAGGCTACCATCTGTCTCCCAACAGCTGTTCCAGTGGGTACCCTCCCCCAACCTTCTCTGAGCCTTCGGGGTCCATGTGACCTGGCCATTTAGCAAATGGTGTGCAAAAAAGTGCCGCTCAGAGGTAAAACAACCCAACCCAACACTCTTTCACCCTCTCAACCATTGATGCCACTAGCTTTCCACACATCTCCTTCTCTTCAGGGTCGTGGTATCACGCTTTCATGACACTTTCTATCATTTGGTTTTCGTCGTGCAATCCATCTTATATATGCGCGCTTTAATAATGGCCCACAAATTTTCAATGGGTTTAGATCGGGTGAATTTCCTGGCCACTCCAATACCTTCAAATGTTGCTGGGTAAAGAAGCTCTTAGCAAGCTTAGAATTGTGGCATGGAGCCAGATCCTGTTGAAATACCCCATAGCCTTTAGGAAACAGCTTCTGCAGTGTTGGGACCATTTTCGCCTCCAGAACGCCTATGTACTTTTTGCTATCCATCATTCCTTCAATGGAATGAAGCGTCTGTGGCCCGGAAGCTGTGAAACATCCGCAAAACATGACCTTGGGTGGGTGTTTGGGGGATTGCTGGATGTGGCCGGATCGAAGAGGTTCTCCAGGCTTCGCTTGTCCCAACTAATTCGCAGAGTACTGTAACTGCATCTGAATAAAATGCTTGTTTAAATGTTTTTCATTGGGGACTGGTCACACGTTGAACTCAGTTTAGATAAGAGCAGTGATACCAAAACATATAACTGATATTGACAATTCAAAAATAATTATTCCCGTGCTATTTTAAATTTAAATCAGGAGAGTTTGTAAATACATTAATCATATATAAATCGAACTTTTTCACCATGAAACTTGTAGCTCTGTACAGTGGAAATACAGTATGAATAAAATGCTCTACACATATGCAGGCATTTGTTTGTATTTGTTAATAACAAGTAATTAATTAGAAGGCTATCCATAGTGCATATTAATATGCATATATAAAATATATACAGTATATCAGAGTTAATCATACAAGTTACACTAAAAAAAATAATAAATAAATACCCCCTCAAGCAGCTGCTTGCCACAGAGGTCTGACAGGAGCCTGTCAGTTTATATGCCATAGTAGAAGATCTGTGAGGATGGCAGGACCTCAGCAGAAAAACGACACACACATCCATGCCTTATCCGGGGCTCGAACCCGGTCCCTTAGATCAATAGCCAAGCGTGCTAACCACTCGGACACTACATTGCAGGAAATCTGAATTTGCTTCATTTTCACTCTTATACTGAAAGGTTCATCACAATTGATATTACCAATTTATTGCCGGTGTTTTTATATATAAAAGATATTCTTTCTATAGTCCGTTTCAGATAAAGAATGGATCGGGAATATCTGAAGAACATAGAAAGCAACAGCCAATGAAATGAAGCCATACCCACATGTGTTCTAGCAGGCACGAAGCCATTATTACTTTCGGTGGTGTCCGAGAATTTTGCTTTGGAGGGGTCCGAGAGTTCAGTTGCAGGAACGCTCCAAGAATTTAGATGACTTTCCCAAGTGCTAATATAAGAAAATATTCCACCAAACAGAAAAGGAAAAAGGATAGACTTGCTTGGAGAACTAAATTGCACGGTCTGGTTGGACCTCCGTAGCCCATGGCTGCTTGAGGATGATGATGATGATATGAAATGAGAATTTACATTTTTTTTTAATTTTTAGCACCGGACATAAAACATGTTATTGAAATATCAAAATTATACAGAGAGAAGTGTTTTGGATTTCAAAGCAGATAGACAAGTTTGAAATTTAGTATATGACTATAGGATTTTCGCTCTCTCTAAGCCCATTTCTTCGTCTCTACGCAAATTATCATAAGTGTTATTTCTTTTTCGACATATTTTGGTCCGCTGCAATTTCCGAGATACTTGACAGAATGGCCCTACATTTCGCCAGCTGTTTTCCCCTGCATTACCCCATATTGGGTGAAAATATCAGTTTTTTTTTTATCTACAATGGGGTGCTTAATATCATAATATCTTTGGGAATCTGACAACGGTTGCTGACTTTCTCGATTAGAAATTTCGAACAATGAAGCTACGAATGGAGAAATGGAGATAAAATATGTTTGATTCAAAATGGTGATTTTTTTTTATCATTAAATCTATTGAGTTAATGTAGTGACTGCACAACCTCATGTACACTTAATCTTCTGAGAAATTTCCAGTTTCCTCGTCCCTTTATGTGTTCTCAGTCGTCGCATCTTGCTTCTTACTGGATTTAGTGGTTAATTGTAATAAGCCACGATAGGACAAGAAACTGAGAGAGACTTGCTGCTCCATTCTTTATGTGAAATAAAGTTAGGAACATGAATCGTTTCGTGGAATTTGCTTTTTAACTAAATGTCTTTTGTAGTAGCATCTTGAGGAAATGGAAATGCTGTTTAATATGGACATTCTCGACAATTACTATACTAGTTAAGATTATTATACATACGAGATATGGGAGTTGGGTTGGGTTATTTTACCTCTTATGGCCAGGTCACAAGGGCCTCAAAGGCTGAGAAAAGATTAGGGTTAAGGGACCCCTGAACAGCTATTAGAAGACATATGGTAGCGTTCCATCAAGGCCATCCAGCGTATTCTTCAAAGTGCACAGGTTATGGTTTCTCCAAAGGAGACCACGGCTTTATGTACCATCCCATGGACAGCCGCCTTTCCAAGTTCATCGTTGTCCTCTACTGACCGAGGATAGGGTAGTGAATTTTGGAATATACATCTGAACGCTGGCTCAGGTGTGACTTCAACCTGGAAACTGTATATTAAAAGCCAGGTGCGGTATGGTCTAAGTCCACGTCCGTCCCCCTAGACATGGGAGCAACATTTGAACTTTCTGGGTTGGGTTGTTTTACCTCTGAGCGGCACTTTTTTGCACACCATGGGCTAAATGGCCAGGTCACATGGACCCCGAAGGCTCAGAGAAGGTTGGGGGAGGGGACCCACTGGAACAGCTATTGGGAGACAGATGGTAGCCTCCCGTCAAGGCCATCCAGCGTGTTCTTTAACGTGCACAGGGTTATTTTACCTCTCCCCCGCACACGGGGCCACGGCTTAACGTCCCATCCGACGGACGGCGGCCTTTCCAAGCCCATCGGTGTCCCCTACTGACCGTGGGCAGGGCGGGGAATTTTGCGGAGATAAATCTCAACGCTGACTCAGCTGGGACTCGAACCTGGGAACTACAGATTACGAGCCTGGCGCGCTACCGACTGAGCCACCCCCGCCCCCTTTTGAACTTTCTGATAAGTGAATATTTTTTTACTGTAAAATTATTAAAAACAGCTGAGCACTTGCTCGACAGTTTCCCAAAAGAGGTCTGAAGTATTTGTGATACTATAATGAAATTCTGTAGTATCTAAAAAACAAAGAACATGCGAAAATGAAAAGATACGACCAAACCCAATTTCATATTGATCAGACCAGTACGACTCTAATCGTCAAAGAGGTAAAATGTCAAGGGATCGTCAAGGTAAAAATGCAAATAAAAAACAAAAAATAAAAATCATTACAAAGATACCTTATGCGTTTAATGGAACAAATTTCACGTTAACGTGATGTAGATTCAAAATAGAAAAAAAGGACATATTTCAAAATAACAGGAAACATGACTGCGCTTGTGTATACAGCCATGAAATCTACGATGCTGATCTAAGAGAGCTATATTGAATTATTAAAAAGGTTTTTTTGCGAGCAAGTTATGATATGAGCCACTGTGGGACTATTAGGACTAACCCACGATTATCAATGTTTGTCAATGTAATGATAACAAACCCATGTTTAGCAATCTAACCATGTTATTTTTATTCAGTGAGACCCATGTTTATCAATGTAATGATAAACAAAGGCCCCATAATATGGCTTTGGCATAATTTGGAAGCCTCTTGGGACTTACTATTTTTTCAGGTTTAATCAGTTATTCGAAAATAACCCTTGATAAATCATTGTCACGAAATTTTCTCAAGTACTTTGAATAATTTCTTCCCTTCTGTAGTTGGCAGAAGCTCAAGAAGCAATTGTAATTTATCAAAGAGAATTTTTGAAAAATTATCGAAATCTAGGTCAACAACTGAGGGTGTTTATTGAATCATTCTCGTAGAATTTTACTCCCAAAATTCAAGAGATATCAGTGGTTAGCGGCGTCTGGGCCACTAATGAAAGGGACTTGGGTTCGAGTCCCGGGTAACGTACGGATTTTTGTGGGTTTTTTTTTTTGTTGTTGTTGTTGAGATCACGACAACTTCATAGACCTTCAGTCTCGTGTAGTGTCCGAAGACGGAGAGCACGAATTGGGAACATTATTGGGGGTGGGAGCGGGTTCTTCGGAACCCGCTCCCACCCCCAATATTTTTTCTAGGGGGGCGGACGTGGCCTTAGACCATAGAGCCCCAATAAGAGACCTTCTACTATGTCGTATTAAACTGATAGGCTCCTGTTAGAGTTCTGTGTCAAGAAGCTGCTTGAGTAATAATTTATTATTATTATTATTAATATTATTATTATTATTATTACTGCTACTACTACTTATAACCAAAAAGACAATTTTTATAACAATTTTACAAACATCAATCCTTGTAACCAAAAAGAGTTCATTTCTAATTAATAATCTGGAAATTATTCGTCTCCCAATTTCGCAGCAATTACAACAAATTTAAACTATATCATGCAACATGTTAATATAGCAGGAAAAAAGAAAATGAAAAAAGTTGAAAACTAATGAAAAAAGAAAAAAGAATTACAAAATCTACTGTTGGCCCAGTAGCATTTGTATAATATGTAATAGAGTGGTTTTTGAAAGAATCTGGTGTAGATGTCTTGTTTGACACGGAGATTGTATTTTGTTACTTTTCCTTTAACCTTTAATTCATTAAAATGTTTCAGCTAAATTTTGCTCTTTTTCTTTTTAGTAGGCAAATGCAATTACGAAATCAGAACTCGCAACGGGGAGGTCAACAGTCCATTTTTCCCTGAAAATTACATTAACATGGAGGACTGCACATGGCATTTCCTAATAGAACCTGGATATACAATGAGACTGGTGAGCAAATTATTCAGACGTATCTATTATTATTAAAAAGAGAAATCTGATGTTTCTTGATATTTTGTTTCACATTTGTTTATTCTAATTATTGAATATATTTCGTGATACTTTTGGGATTTTTCTTTGCAACTTACTCTATTTATTGATTGTCTCATATTTATTGCATCTCGTAATTTAAGGAAGTTGAACAAAGCTGCAAATACCTCAAGAAATGCTTTTTAGATGTTAACAAAAGTTTCAGAGGATATTTAATATCACATATATTAATATTTACATTTGAAATAAGAATAGAACGAAATACTCTTTCAAATGTGAAAATAAATTTATAATCAAAGAATATATCGAAATATTTTTACAATTTTAAAAATTATAGATCACTGGAAATGCTGAAGTTAACTTATTTAGTAAGGAGTATGATTACACCGAAAAGCAATACAACTTGAACAACGAGCTTTCATATATCTAATAAGGTTATCCAAGAGTGCAGATGGCAACAAATCCTACTCCTCTATAACAGCATTTTTTAGCTCATGGTAGTGTCCTTGGAGGGAGTTAATGACTTTCAACACATCTTACTAAAACATCCCATGCATGTTCAATGGGATTTAGGTCTGGGGACCTCACTAGCCAATCTCTTCTATGAATATTTGTACTTTCAAGGCATTCGTCCACTATCTGAGCTTTGTATTGATTTTGACCTAATGGCACCTACAAAAAGTCTCACATAAGCTGTAGGAACTTGTCCCAAACGGTTGTTGTTGTTGTTGTTTTACCTCTGACCGGCACTTTTTGCACACCATGGGCTAAATGACCAGGTCACATGGACCCCGAAGACTCAGAGAAGGTTGGGGGAGGGGACCCACTGGAACAGCTGTTGGGTTGGGTTGTTTTACCTCTGAGCGGCACTTTTTTGCACACCATGGGCTAAATAGCCAGGTCACATGGACCCCGAAGGCTCAGAGAAGGTTGGGGGAGGGGACCCACTGGAACAGCTGTTGGGAGACAGATGGTAGCCTCCCGTCAAGGCCATCCAGCGTGTTCTTTAAAGTGCACAGGTACGGCTCTCCCGCAATGGGGCCACGGCTTAACGTCCCATCCGACGGACGGCGGCCTTTCCAAGCCCATCGGTGCCCCCTACTGACCGTGGGCAGGGCGGGGAATTTTGCGGAGATAAATCTCAACGCTGACCCAGCTGGGACTCGAACCTGGGAACTACAGATTACGAGCATGGCGCGCTACCGACTGAGCCACCCCGCCCCGGAACAGCTGTTGTGAGACAGATGGTAGCCTCCGTTCAAGGCCATCCAGCGTGTTCTTTAACATGCACAGGGTATGTCTCTCCCGCACACGGGGCCACGGCTTAACGTCCCATCCGACGGACGGCGGTCTTTCCAAGCCCATCGGTGTCCCCTACTGACCGTGGGCAGGGCGGGGAATTTTCCTGAGATAAATCTCAACGCTGACCCAGCTGGGGACTCGAACCTGGGAACTACAGATTACGAGCCTGGCGCGCTACCGACTGAGCCACCCCCGCCCCGTCTCAGACGGTTCATTTCTACTATATTCAGAGGGTGATAACGAGTTAGACGCTTTCTTTAGACGCATTGACGCCTGTAATCACTACTTACGCTATATCGTGATTCATCCGAAAAGAGAACAAGTCCCCGTTGATCATTGGTCCAATTGAGGTTCTGCCTGTTCCATTCCAGTCTTTTCCTCGAATGAACTGAGGTTGGTGGTATGCATCTTACAGGTCTTCTAGCATATAATCTTTTTTCATTAGTCGTCAGTTATTATTATCGTCTATTTATTAGTCGTCATCGTTATACTTTCCTTTATGTAGTAGCAGTCATGATGCCAGTTGGTGCGCTGACGTCATTCTATTGCGCCTTGCAGTTAGAGACAGGAAACAATTATCTTGACCTGTTGTTGCTCTGGGTCTACCCTTGCTCGTTCATCTCTAGTATGTTCCACTGTCTAAAACTCCCCGCCCTGCCCACGGTCAGTAGGGGACACCGATGGGCTTGGAAAGGCCGCCGTCCGTCGGATGGGAAGTTAAGCCGTGGCCCCGTGTGCGGGAGAGCCATACGCTGTGCACGTTAAAGAACACGCTGGATGGCCTTGACGGGAGGCTACCATCTGTCTCCCAACAGCTGTTCCAGTGGGTCCCCTCCCCCAACCTTCTCTGAGCCTTCGGGGTCCTTGTGACCTGGCCATTTAGTCCATTGTATGTGGGGCGGGGGCGGCTCAGTCGGTAGCGCGCCAGGCTCGTAATCTGTAGTTCACAGGTTCGAGTTCCAGCTTGGTCAGCGTTGAGATTTATCTCCGCGAAACTCCACGCCCTGCCCACGGTCAGTAGGGGACGCCGATGGGCTTGGAAAGGCCGCCGTCCGTCGGATTGGAAGTTAAGCCGTGGCCCCGTGTTCGGGAGAGCCATACCCTGTGCACGTTAAAGAACACGCTGGATGGCCTTGACGGGAGGCTACCATCTGTCTCCCAACAGCTGTTCCAGTGGGTCCCCTCCCCCAACCTTCTCTGAGCCTTCGGGGTCCTTGTGACCTGGCCATTTAGGCCATGGTGTGCAAAAAAGTGCCGCTCAGAGGTAAAACAACCCAACCCAACCCAATGTTCCACTGTCTTGAAAACGTATTAAGGGTCCGGAAGTTACAGTTTCTGACACATTCATGAATCTGGCAACCTCTCTATGTGATTGTTCAGGGGGAAGAATGTTAATTGCTTGTACTGTCGCTCAAAAAAGTATCCGAACTCTACGGTTGATTACAAAATTTAGAAAAAATATCTGGCAAAGATTTATTTAGAAATTAGTGATCTGGCAACCTTCGTTCACGTGACACGAAGGTTGCCAGCTCACTAATTTCTAAAAAAATCGTTGCCAGATATTTTTTCTCAATTTTGTAATCAACCGTAGTGTTCGGATACTTTTTTGAGCGACAGTACAGATAAGGAGGGACCTGGAAAAAATGAAATGTAAAGCAGCAGAAGTTTTGAGAGATAAATGCAAAGTAATTATTCCTGCCAAGATATTCCCAAGAATAACCATTCACGGAGTAAATTCTGAGGACGTTGAAAATCTAGTAGATAAGAAAATTATTGAGCCAGTTAAAAAAACATCTTTGTGAAATTTTTTAACACTTTCATATTTTTTTTTTCAATAAGCATTTTATATTTCTGTTTTGAGCTACAATTATTCTGTTAATATTTGTAAAATATGTGCCACCCCAAGAAGTAATTCCATATTGCAAATACGATTTAACCCAACAATTATTAATCATCTTTAAAGTTGAAATATCTACAAATTGTCTAATATAATATAACCGTGATATTACAATATTTATCTTTTTAATAATATTTGCTATATGTTCCTTCCAATTTAATTTACAGTCTATATAAACACATGAATGTTTAAAGCAATCAACTCCCTTAATAGACAAACAGGAACAATTTTTACGAATACATTCCAAAGCACGATAAAATATTTTATTATTTAGAAAATCACATTGTCTTTTTAATTTGAAATGGATATATTTTGTTTTATTTACATTTAAAAGTAATTTATTTTTTGAAAACCAATTTCTAATTTTAATTATATCTAAATTTGTATTATTTATTAAAGAATCTAAATCTTTAGCTGTATAAAATAAAGCTGTATCATCAGCAAAAGCAATTAAATCTCCTATTATATCAAGTTTACATAAATCATTTATACATATTAAGAATAAAAGTGGTCCTAAAAATGAACCTTGAGGAACACCAAACTGCACAATTTCTTCCACACTCGTACACATTTCAATAGGGTAGCTTTACAATAAATTCTCAGCAACAGCCAATATGATACACATTGAAGCGCTGTTTTCTTCTTGATCCAGAAATATTAATAAGCAGACAACATGGTTTCATTAGTAGTAGTCCGAATACTATAATCTCAGTCTTTGTTTAAATCACACAAAATACCGTATAATAATAATATATTATAGATTCATCAATATATAATATAGCTCCATTAATGTATATATAATATAGCTCCATCAATATATATATATAATATAGCTCCATTAATATATATATAATATAGCTCCATTAATATAAATATAATATAGCTCCATTAATATATATAATATAGCTCCATTAATAGCAACGTATTGTTTTAGACAACTTTCGTAGGAAAGTCACATTTGCGTCATTGGCTTCACACTGCACTGTTATTATAAATCAATTTCAAATTTCTTGCCTCACAGTAATTTGTTCACTGATGTAAACCAACTTCACTGATGTAAACCAACTAATAAGGCACACATTACTGAAACTAACATAATTCACTGAATTATGTATTTAATAAGCAATTAGATGTCCAAAGATACCGTTAAAGGTGGAGCTTACGGGATGTCTTAGTAAAGACTGAGATTTCAAAAATGACCTTAAGATGGCGTTGCAGTCACTGATATTTAAGTGGTATTGCTTTGAGTAGTCTCAGAATTGGCACAAACCACGCCTTTCTCGCAAGTTGTTATAAGTGGTTTGCCAAATGATTGGGGCGGGGGTGGCTCAGTCGGTAGCGTGCCAGGCTCGTAATCTGTAGTTCCCAGGTTCGAGTCCCAGCTGGGTCAGCGTTGAGATTCATCTCCGCAAAATTCCCCGCCCTGCCCACGGTCAGTAGGGGACACCGATGGGCTTGGAAAGGCCGCCGTCCGTCGGATGGGACGTTAAGCCGTGGCCGCGTGTGCGGGAGAGCCATACCCTGTGCACGTTAAAGAACACGCTGGATGGCCTTGACCGAAGGCTACCATCTGTCTCCCAACAGCTGTTCCAGTGGGTCCCCTCCCCCAACCTTCTCTGAGCCTTCAGGGTCAATGTGACCTGGCCATTTAGCCCATGGTGTGCAAAAAAGTGCCGCTCAGAGGTTAAACAACCCAACCCAAGCCTCTCCAATAATGAGGTTAAATGTGCTTATATTCTCATCTTTCTTTTGTAGGATTTTGAAACGTTCGACCTACAGCCTGACGACGAATGTCGCTACGATTGGGTAGCAATTTATGATGGCAACACTACAGACTCACCGATGCTTGGCAAATTCTGTGGAAGCGAATTGCCTCAACCTACGATATCATCTAGTAATAGTATGTTCATGGTGTTTCATTCTGATGGTTCAGTTGAAGGACAGGGATTCAAGGCAAAAAACAAAAGAGGTTAGTTGTGATAAAACATAATAATGTAATCTGAATTGATGATGTCATGGTCTGTTTAAGAAAGGTTCATTAGAATTTTAACTTATTATTTTTAAGTATAGTTATTTGCAATTATGAAGGGAATTTTGGAAAACTCATCAAAATGACACCAGTCTGAGAAATATTTTGCAACTTCACCTCAATCAAATAAATCTCGTGTCAAATATTACGACAATTTACTGATTCACTTATGGATCGAAACTCTATCTCTTGAGACTTCATATTTACTAAACTGAAAGAACTGGGGTGGCTCAGTCGGTAGCGCGTCAGGCTCGTCTTCTGCAGTTAACATGTTCGAGTCCCATCTGGGTCAGCTTTGAGATTTATCTCTCCAAGACTGTCCGTCATTCTCACAGTCAGTAAGGAACACTAATAGGCCTAGGAAGCCCGCGTCAACTAAATCGGATATTAAGTATCGTACCATGTGCATGAGAGTCATATATTCTACTGTGTAAAAATCACTCTGGATGGTCTTGATGGGAAGCTACAATCTGTCTCCTAAAAGCTATCCAGTGGATCTCCTCTCAACCTTCTCTGAACCCTTGGGGTCTTATGGCCTGGCCATTTGGGCGGGGGTGGCTCAGTCGGTAGCGCGCCAGGTTCGTAACCTGTAGTTCCCAGGTTCGAGTCCCAGCTGGGTCAGCGTTGAGATTTATCTCCGCAAAATTCCCCGCCCTTCCCACGGTCAGTAGGGGACACCGATGGGCTTGGAAAGGCCGCCGTCCGTCGGATGGGACGTTAAGCCGTGGATCCGTGTGCGAGAGAGCTATACCCTGTGCACGTTAAAGAACACGCTGGATGGCCTTGACGGGAGGCTACCATCTGTCTCCCAACAGCCGTTCCAGTGGGTCCCCTCCCCCAACCTTCTCTGAGCCTTCGGGGTCCATGTGACCTGACCATTTAGCCCTTGGTGTGCAAAAAAGTGCCACTCAGAGGTAAAACAACCGAACCCAAGTAATTGCTTCGCTTTCGACATAAATCACTTTGTAAATCTATACTAAGTACACTGCCTACCAAAATATTAGACAATTTCCTCGTTAGATCAATGAAGAGTGAAATTAGAAACTTGAGATCTTGAACAATGAACTTTTTATTGGAATGAAATGAAGAGAAATAAAGATCTAAATCAGATCCATTTAAAACCTTGATTTTCAGCAATTTTCGTTCAGTATTTAAATAATTATTACATCTCCAATATTTAATAGTAGCAATTCTTCTTTAATGTTCACTAAAATTGATGAAAATTTAACGAATTATTACGAGAACTTTTAAATACACAATTACTTCAGTAAACTGCTTGATAGAATAATTATTACTTGATTTTGATTGGCTTTCAAGATCAATTCCTGCGACTGGCTGATTTTAAATGTGAAAATTTTCAAGTTCAATAACTCATTAAATACTGAAAGAACATTGCTGAAATTGAAGATTTAGATCTTCAAGATATGAAGTTTCTAATTTGAATCCCCATTGCCCTAATGCGAGACTTTTCTAATATTTTGGTAGAGAAGTGTATTTTAATCAACTACTCTAAAATAAATCCATGATATTTAGGTCATTGTAGTTTAAAATACACTTCTCTGCAAAAATATTGGAAAAGTCACGCATTAGGGCAATTGCGATTCAAAAAGTATTATATATATATATAAAGCAAAGATCGTTTTTCGTTAATATTATTTTTTTCTATTCGAAATTTATTTTGAAAATAAGGATTTAATATGTATTAAATACATGGTGATTAATAGTGAAATACGTTTATTGAATATGGATGGTTAATTACGAATGTTTAGCGTGTTTAGATACTGATAAATGCGTAATGATGAGATGATGCCGGTCCGTTCCCCACCACCAGACACCACTAGAGTATTTATTGTAAATACTCTAGTTATGTGAATAATAAATGTGCTGTATATATCGTACAGTCTATGATGATTTATACGACCACTCAACTCTCCGATATCTTGACATGCTTTGAGTGAATATATTAGGTACCTTTAATCAAATGCTCTGGACCCATGCTGAGTTCAATATAATTTAAGACATCTTTTAAAGATTGGTGTTAGTAGAGTGAGGTTTCTGAGATAGGTACAGGATAGGATGGTATGTTATATGCATTTTCTGAGTCGATTGGTCTCGTCATTTGCAACGAGTCATCTCTGCTCTGCAGAGATGAGCATTGGCAACTGAATACGGTTAATGGTAAAACTAGATTTAAATCTGATTTTTTGTGGTTTGTATTCTTTATACTTAGGAATGTACATTTTATATGGAGAATAGAGGGATGGTGAACGATATTTTCACCACACCACATCCTTTGCAGAACAAAAATGCAGATAGGGGATGTTGGGTTGTTTTACCTCTGAGCGGCACTTTTTTGCACACCATGGGCTAAATGGCCAGGTCACATGGACCCCGAAGGCTCAGAGAAGGTTGGGGGAGGGGACCCACTGGAACAGCTGTTGGGAGACAGATGGTAGCCTCCCGTCAAGGCCATCCAGCGTGTTCTTTAACGTGTACAGGGTATGGCTCTCCCGCACACGGGGCCACGGCTTAACGTCCCATCGACGGACTTTCCAAGCCCATCGGTGTCCCCTACTGACCGTGGGCAGGGCGGGGAATTTTGCGGAGATAAATCTCAACGCTGATCCAGCTGGGACTCGAACCTGGGAACTACAGATTACGAGCCTGACGCGCTACCGACTGAGCTACCCCCACCCCAAGAATACACGGGGAAGTCGTTTTAGTAGGAATAAGATTAGTACAATTGGTATCAATTTGCTGCCTATAGATAAAGACAGCTCACATAAGACTTCTGTGGAGTTTAATGAAAGCCATAAGAGAAGATTTTCAAGAAGTAATATAAAGAAAAGTAATTTTCCAGATGCTGAAGTAAGGAGCATCAAGAGGGAGATAAGATTAATAACAGTAAATTTAAGCGGCTTCTTTTATTTGCGAAAGCCATAACAAATGAATTTTAGGAAAACATGTGCAGAAAATAATTTCATACATAATGAAGTTATCAACATGGAGAGGGGTAACAATAGTAAAAAATGTAAATTTAAACGATTATTTTTAAAAATGAAAAAATCAGGTAAGAAAAATATTACTGTCCGTTTGTTGGGCAGTGTGAAGTGCAAAATAAAAGATAAGCTTACCTCTTTCGAAGAAATTGCTATTTTTTGGCTTGGGAAATGCCTTCCTTCATTCGTGCATGCGCGGCGAGCACACAAAGGGTTTACAGTAGGCTCCGAAGACTAGCTCGGCTGAAGACAATGTCGTGGCTTCGACAGTTGTTTCGCGCATAGGAGGTAAAGTTACTGCTCGATTTCTTGGAAGCGGATTCGAGGATGTCGACGCTTAGGCAAGGGTAACTGCAGCCGATTTCAGGATGATACTTGGGAAAGGGGACAAGAACACGTATGTACCCCAGTCAGATTCTGAGTCCCGAGAGGTGGGCTCAGCCTCGTTGAGCCATTTAACCCCGCTGGAGGTGTAACAATTCAGCAGAGTGCCCGGCCAAATAAACATCGCAAACTTTCGCGATGATTATCAAGTGTGTGGTGGAAAACACGCTGGACTGTGCATGTTGACAGTTCATCATTAACATGTGGACAGCCAAATTGTGACGTGTTTTGGTGATTCAGTTTCTTCAAAGAGTGCATCATTTGGACGGATATATCATACACAGAATTTGGTCAGGTGATATCTGCTTTATTTTCTGGCCTTGGTGGGACGGGTAATGGTCAGATGATGCGAGTCTGTTTTCCCCTACCCTTTTTTACTACGAAGCGAAGTTTGAAGATTCCTTGGAACGGATTTGAGGGTATTTAAGGACCATCGGTCATACATTGGCAGGCAGTGAAAAAGCAAGGGAGATCAGCAACAGCATACGTCTCACTATTGACTCTTTTACGTGGAACTACTTTGTTCCTTGGTTCTTCTGCTTTAGAGCGTGCTACATGTCGGAGATCAGGCTCCGACCGGGATAAGAATTCAGCTTAGGGAATATGTGTGTTTTTCGGCCAAGATTTGTGTGTGGCTAGGCGAGGTAGCCTGCCGTGAATCAGAGTCAAGTGCAAAAAGTCAAAAGTCAGTGACCTTGTAATTGTAAGAAATTCTGAAAACTGTAGTTATGCCCAGATAAAACATGAAAGTTTCTTTGTATTCTCTTTCTGCTGATGTCTCACCTTTTCACAGATCTTCTCTATAATATATCATATTAATAAACTGCCATCATTTGAAATCTTTTACTTTCCATCTGATCTCTCTGACAAGCAGCTGTTTAAGAGAGGTTTATCATTATATTATCAATTAGTAATTTAAATATTGTAAATCTACTTTGTATATAAATATTCCACCGATTTTTAGTGCCGTCCTTTTCTATTATTGCAGGTAACTGTATGTATTTCATCACAAATCCATTTGGTCAGATTATGAGTCCAAATTTCCCCAATAATTACCCCAACAATGCAGAATGCGAATGGCTTTTCACCACAACTCCTGGACGAATAATCAAAATGGTGAGAAAATATTTCGAATATTTCTATTATCTGCAGATGTAAAAAATATGGTAGTGTTTAGATTATTCTTTAGGTTTCTGTCTTCTGATTACAGAATATATTTCCTTATAAGCTGTCCTACCAAAATATTCGAAGCTTGATAATCTCTAAAATATGAATTTAATGGAAATATGTGACTGAAGATGAATTATAGATTCATATCCAGTCACATTTCCATTAAATTCATATTTTAGTTTTTTTATTCATATTTTAATTAATATTTCATTTTTTATTTTTAAAAATTTTATTTTTTTTGTTCATATTTTAAAATTAAATAAATACCCCCTCAAGCAGCTGCTTGCCACAGAGGTCTGACAGGAGCCTGTCAGTTTATATGCCATAGTAGAAGGTCTGAGAGGATGGCAGGCCCTCAGCAGAAAAACGACACAAACAGCCATGCTTTGGCTACTGATCTAAGGGACCTGGGGATCGAACCCAGGTCCTTTCGATCAGTAGCCAAGCGCGCTAACCACTCGGCCATCTATTTAAATCTACATTTTCAATAATATTCCTAAAGTATTTAATGAGTAATAGAAGACTCAATGTTTAACACTAATTGAACTTGTTTTATAAAAAATAGTTTTGATTAATATTGAAATAATTTTTATCCAGACTTCTAAAATATGTATTTATTTTATTAAATGGTTTGAGACAATATTTTTTATTTATGTTTTATTTAATTTCTGAGGTAACATTTGAAGAAGCATTGCTCTTTGCAAATATTCTAACTTGCATAATTCTTTAAATCGTGATAGATTGTTATTGAAAATGGTTGTTCAAATGCATTTGATTAAAAAAATACCCCCTCAAGCAGCTGCTTGCCACAGAGATCTGACAGGAACCTGTCAGTTTATATGCCATAGTAGAAGGTCTGAGAGGGTGGCAGGACCTCAGCAGAAAAACAACACATACAACCATGCCTTATCCGGGGCTCGAACCCAGGTCCCTTAGATCAGTAGCCAAGCGCGCTAACCACTCGGATGATCTTTAATTTGTCATCACCTACAATTTTTACATTTAATGCATATTTTAGACGTTATAGGGTATTTAAATTAGATACACCGTGATTACATAGAAATGTTTTGTTTGTTAGGGTGGTGTATTTTCTCTGATTGTTCCTCTGCTTGCATTTTGTATTTATTGTTCTTTCAGTTTGCATTTAATTTTAATGTGTTCACTTTAGATGATATGAGAAGAAAAAGGCCAAATTTATTAAAAAGAAAACCTCTACTTTTATCGTACAGTTAATTCGTAATATTATCACATTATGTTTATTGCCAAAAACTATTGCGGCAGCTTTTTAGTTAGGTTGAATTGGGTATCTCCTCACACAAGAATTCCACCGTTATAATTTAGATATTCTCGCCTTGCAAGAGACCAGATGGACAGATAAAGGTCAGATTCTTAAAAATAATCTTAAATTTCTCTTTTCAGGGAGGGACGACAATAAGCATCACCAAGGCGTGGGTCTGCTTCTCAGCAGACACGCTAGTGATGCTCTTCTAGGATATGAGTGCATTAATGAAATGTTCCTTACAGCAAAATTTCAGTCAAGCGTTAAAGACTTGAATGTTATCTGCTGTTATGCCCCCACTGAGGATGCTGATAAGGATGAGAAGAGTAGGTTTTACGGACATCTTCAGAATGTTTTGAATTCTGTCAAGAAAGGAGATGTTATCCTTGTTCAAGGTGACTTAAATGCCAAAGTTGGTACTGACTCTGACCTTTGGGGAAGAGTGATAGGCACTTTTGGTATTGGTAGCTGCAATGACAATGGGCAACGTCTCCTACAGGTAAATAAAATTAATGGATTGAGAATAACTAACACTTTTTACAAACACCGAGACATCATAAGTACACATGGGTTTCACCAGATGGGCTGCATAAGAATATGATTGATTATATATTAAAAAATAACAGCAAATGGGCTAGTTCTGTTAGGAATACCAGGTCATATCGGGGAGCTGAAATTGGATCTGACCATTACCTTGTTAAAAGTGTCTTGCAACTTAAACTTAAAAAGTGTTGTGCTAGGGTTAAAAAATTTGCTTTTAATACTCAAGTTCTGAAACACCCAGTTATAGCCGAAGCTTACTATGATAGGTTACTTAGTCATTATGACAGTCATGGTATGCTTACTACTGAAGTTGAGGAAGAATGGGATCATTTTAAACAGGCTTTTTTGGACTCTAACAGTACTCTTTTAGGAAAAAAGGAGCAGAAGAAGTAGAATTATCTGAGTGATAAGGCACTTGAGCTTATTTCGGAAAGAAAGAACTGCAGGAATGTTCATAATCAATACCCTACTAGTCCTAATAGAAAGCATTAGAGAAAACTTAATGAACGTGTAAAAGATCAGTTAGCTGCTGATAAGAATCCTTGGCTTGATGGTTTGGCTGACAAAGCCGAGGAAGCAGTTAGACAGTAAAACAGCAGAGAGCTGTACCAGATAGTTAATGTTTTGTGTGGTAGAAAACGGACAGGTATACAGGGATTGAAGGATAAACAAGGTAAGGTTATAGAAGATGAAGATTCTGTTATGGCTAGGTGGGCTGAGCATTTCAGTGATATTCTAAACAATGCGGTTAGTTCTATTCCCATTGTTTGCAATGATGATAAATGCATTGATGGCTTTAATGTTGGCCCTATAACACATTCTGAAGCTATTTTGGCTGTTTCTAAACTTAAACCTCATAAATCCCCAGGGGTAGATGAAATTACTACCGAAATGCTTAGAGCTGGAAATGTTTCGGTTACCACTTGGATGACTGAAATTTTGAATATCTTTTATGATAAAGGCATGGTTCCTAAGGATTTTACCAGAGCTATTGTTATCCCTATTTTCAAAAAAGGTGATCGCAGTTCTTGTGATAACTATAGGGGTATTAGCCTACTCTCTGTTCCAGGTAAAGTTCTTTCCATGATTGTGCTTAATAGAATTAAGAATCTGGTTGACAGTCAATTGCGTGATGAGAAATGTGGATTCAGAAGTGGTAGGGGATGTGTGGATCAGATATTTTCACTTAGGCAGATTCTTGAGAAATGTTTAGAGTTTCAGAAACTTTTGGTTGCTAGCTTTGTTGATTTCAAAAAGGCTTTCGACTCTGTTGATCGTCATAATTTGTGGTTTTGTGGTTGATTGGGAAATCATATGGTATACCTGACAAGTTAGTTAACATAATGAAAACTGTCTATAATAACACCGAGTCGTGTGTGAGAGTTGGTAAGGCTTGTAGCAAATGGTTTAGCATTACTTCTGGTGTTCGAAAGAGTGCATTTTGTCTCCTTTTCTCTTTAGCTTGGTTATTGATTATGTTATGCGAAATTCACTTCAAGGGAATGATTTTGACCTTAAATGGACTGGAGATACGAAAATTTCTGATTTAGATTATGCTGAAGATTAAGCCCTTTTGGCAAATGATGTTGATGAGATGAACTCTTTCATTCGAGCTGTTGATGAAACTGGTAGTAGAGTAGGTTTGGTTATAAACAGAGAGAAACCTAAAGTGATGAAAATTGGTCAGGCAGGCTGTGATTCAGTTAATCTGAATGGTTGCAGTCTTGAGCAGGTGTCACAGCTTAATTATCTTGGGAGCTATGTAACAGATTATGGTGATGTGCGGCATGAGATTAACAGACCAATAGGGATTGCTGCCGGGACTTTTAAGAATCTATGGAGAGTGTGGAGAAATAGGCGTATACACCTAAAGACTAAAATTAGACTGTATAATAGTTTGGTTCTTTCTAGGGTTAGTTATGGTAGTGAAACCTGGACACTTTGTACACAAGATAACAGGAAACTAGATGCTTTTAATTCCAGATGCTTACGCAGTATCTTGGGCATTATATGGTTCAACTTTGTAACTAATGATGAGGTTAGGCAAAGGAGTTTGCAACCTCCTTTAAGCAGCATATTGTGCAGAGAGAATATGTTGGTTTGGCCATGTTGCCCGTATGAATAATTATAGATTGGCAAATAGGGTTATAAACAGTGTGCCTAAAGGCCTCAGAAAGAAGAGGAGACATAGGATGCGGTGGGCAGACAATGTCAAACAGGACCTTGTTAGAATTGGTGTGCAGTGGCCAGATGCAGTAGATGTAGCTCAGGATAGACTTGCTTGGAGAACTAAATTGCACGGTCTGGTTGGACCTCCGTAGCCCATGGCTGCTTGAGGATGATGATGATGATGATGATGACATTTATTAAACAAAATATATACATGCAAATATTTCCAGTTATGTTCAGTTATGATTTCTTGCCTTTCTAGTATATTCTTATTAATATCCTATGATTGTTTAATTTGTGTCAGGAGTTTAATGATTTCGACCTGCAAGGAATCGAGCAATGTTATAACGACTGGGTGATCATTTTCGATGGATACAACACGTCTTCGCCGATGTTGGGAAAGTTCTGTGGCAATGAAATTCCAGATCCTGTTCTATCAACTAACAACTGGATGTACGTGGTATTCAAGTCTGATTATTCTGGAAGTAGAATGGGATTCAAGGCTACATATATGACAGGTTGGTTGCAACGTATTTATTACTAATGTAGCATATTTTGAACATCGCCACACCCTTTCCTACGATTTAAATGAAAATACCTCTATTAAAACCTTGGAAAAATATATTTATTTTTGAAAACATTCAACATTGCAGTCAACCATTTGAAAACAGATTCATACCCATATCTAAGTATTTTAGATGTGATTTCTTTTACCACTGGTATTTTGTGGTAGTTTTAATTTAAAATTAGTTAAAATAATATGAGATCATGAAATAAGATCAATCCTAAAACGAAGTAATTCACCTGCATTCATTTATTGCAAACAATGCGAGCAGAATTAAAAACATTGCTCAATATATTTTTGACATGCTTAGCCTATCTTGACATGAGGAAAATCTAATCTTATATAAGTTTGTTGTTCATTCTCAATCCTTGTATACCAATGTGTGTTTCCCTACCTAAAGTATTTGATATATCTTGCAACTCTCGTTATTTTATTCTCCAGCAGCTTTCTGGGCTTTAGAAGCCAAGTTATCAAGCCAAATTGTTCTTATCAAATGTTCTTATCAGCATTTTACTGATCATTTAAACAATTATTAAGATCACTTTTAACACTACCAAATAATATCAGTAGAATTCTGATTCAACTCCACCCTATAGCCACTTCTTTCAGAAATAAACTGTATATCCTTATCACTCAAAAAACTCTGTCTCCTATACTGCATTTTATCTAAATCAGTACTGTTCATTTATTTTTATTTATTATTTTTATTTAATTAATAAGAACAAAATAAGAAAACAATACAAAAACTTGCATATACAAACAGAAATCAATATTAGCGCAAGTCAGAAAAAGAATAAAGTAGAAACAAAATAAATAAAATAAAAGTTACGTATTAGCAGACCTTTGAGCAATTTGCTCGTTTAGAAGGCCAAATTGAATTATTACATAAGAGAAATGTTTTTGGTGACAAAAAATGTGTGTCATTATGTTAAAAACAAAATATTATCGTATAATTTTAAAGTAATCATCAATATTTGAAGCAGTAGTAATAAAATTTTTAACTTTAAATTTAAAAACACTGTATGAACGTTCATTTCTAATTACATTAGGTAAGGAATTAAATATTCTAGGAGCTAAAAACAGTGCTTATGAGCCATTTCTTTCTTTACTTTAGGGATTACAAATAAAAGGTCAGATTGACGAGTAGCATACTCTTTACATTTAACCTGTAAAAATGTTAAATTGTTAGAAATAAAAACAGCTGTACTATACATATGCAGTATCTCAAACTAAGAATTTTATAATCATAAATAACTTTAGTCATATAGACTTTATTATGAAATGTCATAACTTTCAAGAATTTATATTGTGCTTTATTAACACATTCAATAATATTCATCTAAGTACCCGCCCCAGCTGTTCAAATCATATTTTAAAAGAGATTGTATCCAAGCAAAATAAAGAGTAAATAAAAATCTTCCAGAGATAATGTTTCTTAAATGGTACATTTGACTAAGTAAAATCATATTTTATTTACTATCATATTAACATGTGATTTCCACTTCAAATCGCTGTCTATTAAAACTCCCAAATATTTTGTAGTTTTAATTTGTTTGATTTCACGGCATTCACACGAAAAGTTTGTTGATACAATGCATTCTATGAAGTTGTAATTTATTTAAAAAAGTTGTTGGGCTGAGTGAAAAATACATAAAGCATGTTTTATCAGAGTTAATTTTTAATCCATTTTTCTTAAACCAAGTTGTAATAATATTTAAATCACGATGAATATTAAGAAATAAATCATGCTGATTTCTTTCTTTGTAAATAATTTAATTTGTAAACAAGTGACCACTTCTTTCGTATATATCTAAAAACAAAGTGTTTATCATCAGCATATGAAATTAATTTTCCTTTTAAATTTTGATAAAAAAATCGTTTATATAAATTAAAAATAAAATAGGTCCTAAAATAGATCCTTGTGGAACTCCTTTATTAATCAATATTTTAGTACCTTTAATATTATTAATAGAAACCATTTGATATATTTGTATAAAAAGGAAACTTTTTCTAAATAATATTAAGTCTTACATTCATGATGGTTTCAATAACTTTTGAAAAAGTGGGAAGAATGGAAATTGGTCTATAATTATTAAAACAATTTTTGTCTCCAGTTTTGTAAATAGGTTTTACAAGAGCAATTTTTAAGTCTGAGAAGAAAACACCTTTTTGAAAGCTGTTATTTATTAACTTGACTAAAAATTTAGAATGACATTTTACTATTATTTCAATTATTTTTCAATTTACACCATCATATCCTGCTGCTTTGTTATTTTTAAGACTGCCAACAATATGATTAATTTCATCTTCTCTTGTCTCTATCATAAACATTGAGTTTCGTTGAATTAAATCATTAGGATATTTATAATATGAGTTACAAGAACATAAATTTGAACTATTTACATTTATGAAACGTTAAATTTTTCCACCAGTTTTTCTAAATTACTATCATTAGGCAATATAAGTTTATCATTCATTTTAGTATTTATAATATTATCAACAATTCGCCACTGTTTTCTAATATTCCCAATACATTTATTAAATTCATTAACATAAAATTTAGTTTTTGTTCTTTTTATAGTAGCAAGAGTCAAATTTCTAATTCTTTGATATTCTTTTTCATAAATCAATATTAAAGAATATTTTTTTTTACATTTAAAAATAGAGTTTACCATAGTCAATTTCCTTCTCAATTTCAATACTAAACAAACCACCTTTATGAAAATTGTTGAGCAACCTATTGTGACTATCTGAGGTCCTTTCAAAACTTCAGTTTTAAAAGTACTTCTTTTAATTTACCATAACATTTGTTAAGTTTCACTTGCAATATATGTATGTACTTGTTAACATCACAATGGTCAGACTCAAATTCAGCTCCACTGCAGTACTTAGTATTGTTAAAAAAGCTAACCTATTTCGACTTAATTAATTCATAATCGATCATATTCCTATGCAATACATTAATGAAACCAAATGTGTTTAGATACACTCATGCTTTTGAAGCAAGTTTTAGTTATTCTCAATTAAGTAGAATTTCGAAAAACGTAGCCAAAAACGTATCTTATTTAATTGCTTCAAGTCACAATGGGTTGGGTTGTTTTACCTCTGAGCGGCACTTTTTTGCACACCATGGGCTAAATGGCCAGGTCACATGGACCCCGAAGGCTCAGAGAAGGTTGGGTTAGGGGACCCACTGGAACAGCTGTTGGGAGACAGATGGTAGCCTCCCGTCAAGGCCATCTAGCGTGTTCTTTAACGTGCACAGGGTATGGCTCTCCGCACACGGGGCCACGGCTTAACGTCCCTTCCGACGGACGGCGGTCTTTCCAAGCCCATCGGTGTCCCCTACTGACCGTGAGCAGGGCGGGGAATTTTGCGGAGATAAATCTCAACGCTGACCCAGTTGGGACTCGAACCTGGGAACTACAGATTACAAGCCTGGCGCGCTACCGACTGAGCCACCCCACCCCAAAAGAAGAGAATATGGAGAACTTCGAGAGGAGAATAGGTTTTGCAAAAACTCAAAGTAACTTTTAAAAAAAAAATACGTTATTTAAAGTAAGATTGGGTTTGAAATTGAGGTTTTCTGAGTTTTCTTTTATACATTTCGTATCTTTAAAGCACTGTAAAAGACTTAAACTATACAAATTATAGTTTTAGTTCAGGCAAAAGTCAACTAAGAACGATTTTCAGATATTTAAATTTAACATATTTTACTGAAACTGGTTTATGAAAAATAGCATCATTAATATTTTCGTTTTCGATAATTTGTTTTACTTTTGCTCAGGAAGAAATTCAATATTTCAAATTAAATATCGTCAAAGTTTTAAGGTGGAGGCATAGGATAAGAAAAATATAGTGCTTTAGATACACCAGTAGACAAAAAACGCAACACATGTGATATATTAAAATGAATTACAATGACGAATAATAATCTACAGAATAAGGTTGGGCTATTACACTGCTGTTCAGAATTTTAAGAAGTTGAACAGAAATGCAAATCGCTCAAGAAATCCTTTTTAGAATTTAACGAAAGTTTCAGAGGATATTTAATAGAACATATATTAAAATTTACATTTGAATTAAAGATAATCAAAATACTTTTACAATTATAAAATTAAATTTCCAATCAAATAATATAATTTTAATTCTTTTTTATTACGAAAAATTATAGATCACCACAGATATTGAAATTAACGTTATTTAGTAAAGAGTATGATTAACCTTAATAGCAAATACAATTTGCTCAGCGAGCGCTCAGGCGTCTAATAAAGTTATCCAAGAATGCATACGGTATCTAACCCACCTGTTCTCTAAGATCATTTCTCAGCTCATGAAATGTCCTTGGTGGAGTTTCATGACTTTGAAATTCGCCTTAGCAAAGCATCTCATTCATGTTCAATGGAATTTAAGTCTGCGTACTTCACTCTCCAATCCATTACCTGTTTATCTTCACTCTAAAGCTATTCCTTCATTATATCATGGGGCGGGGGTGGCTCAGTCGGTAGCGCGCCAGGCTCGTAATCTGTAGTTCCCAGGTTCGAGTCCCAGCTGGGTCAGCGTTGAGATTTATCTCCGCAAAATTCCCCGCCCTGCCCACGGTCAGTAGGGGACACCGATGGGCTTGGAATAGGCCGCCGTCCGTCGGATGGGACGTTAAGCCGTGGCCCCGTGTGTGGGAGAGACATACCCTGTGCACGTTAAAGAACACGTTGTATGGCCTTGACGGGAAGCTACCATCTGTCTCCCAACAGCTGTTCCAGTGGGTCCCCTCTCCCAACCTTCTCTGAGCCTTCGGGGTCCTTGTGACGTGGCCATTTAGCCCATGGTGTGCAAAAAAGTGCCGCTCAGAGGTGAAACAACCCAACCCAACCTTTCATCATCATCATCATCATCATCATCATCATCATCATCATCATCATCATCATCATCATCATCATCATCATCATCCTCAAGCATGGAGAATTAAACTGCGTTGGACTGGTTGGAAAACTGCATGGAGAATTAAACTGCGTGGTCTGGTTGGACCTCCATAGCATGGGCTACGGAGGTCCAACCAGACCACGCAGAGTAATTCTCCAAGCATATCTGTCCTGAGCTACATCTGCTGCATCCGGCCACTGCACACCAATTCTAACAAGGTCCTGTTTGACATTGTCTGCCCACCGCATCCTAGGTCTCCCATTCTTTCTGAGGCCTTTAGGCACACTGTTCATAACCCTATTCGCCAATCTATAATTATCCACACGGGCAACATGGCCAAACCAGCAGAGTCTCTCTCTGCACAATATGCTGCTTAAAGGAGGTTGCAGACTCCTTTGCCTAACCTCATCATTAGTTGCAAAGTTAAACCACCTAATACCCAAGATACTGCGTAAGCATCTAGAATCAAAAGCATCTAGTTTCCTGTTATCATGTTTACACAGCGTCCAAGTTTCACTACCATAACTAACCCTAGAAAAAACCAAACTATTATACAGTCTAATTTTAGTCTTTAGGTGTATACGCCTATTTCTCCACAATCTCCATAGATTCTTAAAAGTCCCGGCAGCAATACCTATTCGTCTGTTAATCTCATGCCGCACATCACCAGTATCAGTTACATAGCTCCCAAGATAATTAAACTGTGACACCTGCTCAAGACTGCAACCATTCAGATTAACTGAATCACAACCTGCCTGACCAATTTTCATCACTTTAGTTTTCTCTCTGTTTATAACCAAACCTACTCTACTACCAGTCTCATCAACAGTTCGAATGAAAGAGTTCATCTCATCAACATCATTTGCCAAAAGGGCTAAATCATCAGCATAATCTAAATAAGAAATTTTCGTATCTCCAGACCATTTAAGGCCAAAATCTTTCCCTCGAATTGAATTTCGCATAACATAATCAACAACCAAACTAAAGAGAAAAGGAGACAAAATGCACCCTTGTCGAACACCAGAAGCAATGCTAAACCAATTGCTACAAGATTACCAACTCTCACACATGACTCAGTGTTATTATAGAGAGCTTTCATTATGTTAACTAACTTGTCTGGTATACCATATGATCCCACAATCAACCACAAATTATGACGATCAACAGAGTCGAAAGCCTTTTTGAAATCAACAAAGCTAGCAACCAAAGGTTTCTGAAACTCTAAACATTTCTCAAGAATCTGCCTAAGTGAAAATATCTGATCTACACATCCCCTACCACTTCTGAATCCACATTGCTCATCACGCAATTGCCTGTCAACTAGATTCTTAATTCTATTAAGCACAATCATGGAAAGAACTTTACCTGGAACAGAGAGTAGGCTGATACCCCTATAGTTATCACAAGAACTGCGATCACCTTTTTTGAAAATAGGGATAATAATAGCTCTGGTAAAATCTTTAGGAACCATGCCTTTATCATAAAAGTTATTCAAAATTTCAGTCATCCAAGTGATACCAAAACATTCCCAGCTCTGAGCATTTCTGTAGTAATTTCATCTACCCCTGGGGATTTATGAAGTTTCAGTTTAGAGATAGCCAAACTAACTTCAGATTGTGTTATAGGGCCAACATTAAAGCTGCCAATGCATCTATCATCATTGGAAACAATGGGAGTAGAACTAACCACATTGTTTAGAACATCACTGAAATGCTCAGCCCACCTAGCCATGAGAGAATCCTCACCTTCTATAACCTTACCTTGTTTATCCTTCAATCCCTGTATGCCTGTCCGTTTTCTACCACATAAGACATTAACTATCTGGTACAGCTCTCTGCTGTTGTGCTGCCTAACTGCTTCCTCAGCTTTGTCAGCCAAGCTATCAAGCCAAAGATTTTTATCAGTAGCTAACTGATCCTTTACACGTTTATTAAGCTCTCTGTAATCTTTTCTATTAGGACTAGTAGGGTACTGATTAAGGACATTCCTGCAATTCCTTCTTTCTGAAATAAGCTCAATTGCCTTGTAACTTAAATAATTCTGCCTCCTCTGCTCCTTTTTTCCTAAAAGAGTACTGTTAGTTTCCAAAAAAGCCTGTTTAAAATGGCCCCATTCTTCTTCAACTTCAGTATTAAACAAACCATGACCGTCATAATGACTAAGTAACCTATCATGGTAAGCTTTAGCTATAACTGGGTCATTCAGAGCTTCAGTATTACAGGTAAATTTTTTAACTCTAGCACAACACTTTTTAAGTTTAAGTTGCAAGACACTTTTAACAAGGTAATGGTCAGATCCAATTTCAGCTCCCCTATATGCCCTGGTATTTCTAACAGAACTAGCCCATTTGCTGTTAATTAATATATAATCAATCATATTCCTATGCAGCCCATCACGTGAAACCCATGTGTATTTATGTATGTCGCGGTGTTTGTAATATGTGTTAGTTATTCTGAAACCATTGAGTTTACTTACCTGTAGGAGACGTTGCCCATTGCCATTGCAGCTACCAATACCAAAAGGACCTATTACTCCTCCCCAAAGGTCAGAGTCGGTACCAACTTTGGCATTGAAGTCACCAAGAACAAGGGTAATATCTCCTTTCTTGACAGAATTCAAAATGTCCTGAAGTTGTCCGTAAAACCTATCCTTCTCATCCTCATCAGCATCCTCAGTGGGGGCATAACAGCAGATAACATTCAAGTTTTTAATGCTTGTCTGAAATTTTGCTGTAAGAAACCTTTCATTAATGCACTCATATCCTAGAAGAGCATCACTAGCATGTCTGCTGAGCAGCAGACCCACGCCTTGGTGATGCTTTCCATCCTCCCTCCCTGTAAAGAGAAATTTAAGGTTATTTTTAAGTATCTCACCTTTACCTGTCCATCTGGTCTCTTTCAAGCCTAGAATATCTAGGTTATAGCGCTGGAATTCCTGCATGAGGACATCAAGAGAATAATCTCTATGTAATGTCCTCACGTTCCACGTTCCTGCAGAAAGAAAATGATTAGTAGGATTTTTAAAGAAATTAGGTTTATTGAGATTGGTAGGGCCAACAATATCAAACAGCCCCCTGATCGCAGGCATGGGGCAAAGACCCGTTCCTCCTCCGCTAAAGGCTGAAGTCACCGATGCTGGTAGGAACTTCAGGCACCACCTTTTCAAGTGGACTTTTTCAAGAGCCACATGGCCTGCCTGAGACGCATTACTCCAGTTTAGGCTTGACGATGCCCAACTAGCTAAGTAAGGTTCAGGTACCTGCGATGGCCTCTGATTAGGATTATCCACCAGCTGATATAAGGTATCCCATGCCTCTGTTCACTTACAGCTGGCAACCCAGAAGCAAACAGAAAACACAGCGGCAGACTCTCCCTCAACAGAGGCCCACCAGTGCAGCAAGTCCAGGATCACATAATCAAGCTCAAATCCATAAACAAGTCCAGTCTAGTAGGTATAAATGGTCAGCACCAGGACCCTGTGAAGTTGACCACTCCTCAGCAGGGTTGAAAAAAAAGAAAAAAGTGACCGTAGATGACCAGATCAGCAGGCCATACTGAACTGGCAGCCCTCCCCTTCCGTTCCCTTCCAAAAGAGAATATCTCTTTTGAAAGGTACTAACGGCCTGCACCACGAGAAGGCGGGGTCGGACATTAGGTGCTAGACCTGGCCGGTTCTGTGCATCATCACTAGGGATTGGTACACAGCTCTCCTTCCAGTTTACGCCTAGCTACCATTTACAGGCCCCCCATTTAAAGGCCCCCCATTTACAGGCCCCTCATTATATCATACATTAAAAGGAATTTGACCCAAAGGCACCTCTAAAAATTCTAAAAATGAATCTTTAGGGTCTGATATTTGTATCTTACAGCTATTGAAGTCCCTCCTGAGGAGATATACAGGTCAATGTGGCCATTCATAGTGATACCTGCCAAGACCTACAAACCATTCCCACCAAAATTATGCTTTCCACGATATTCAAAGGGTTATAATGTATTACATCACTCTACAGATACATGGTAGTGAGAATTACTACCTATGCAATTGATGATCCAAAAAGAGAACCTGTCCCCATTCTTCAATGATCCAATTAAACTGCTACCTGCTCCATTACAGTCAAGATCTCTGATAAGCTGAGCTTAGTGTCATGCAACTACAGGTCTTTTAACATATATTCCTCTTTCATCAAGTTGTTGGAAGACAGTACTACGAACTGTAGCCTCTGACAGCTTCGATTCAAGTTGGCACGCTGACATCATTCTGTTGTGCCTTGTACTTAGGGAAGAACACGATCACTTGAACAGTTACTGCTCTTCATTTTCCGACACATTCTTGAATCGAACGACATCTATATGTGACTGTCCTGCTTCCATCCGAGGAATGGCTTTCCACCTCCGACTATCATCCAAATGATTGACTTATGGTGGGTCAAAGTCACAAAATTCTTCGATATCGCTTTAACCAGCCGGATGAATCCTTTGTGTGCCACAGTAGAAGAGTAGCAAAGAGAGCTGCTATCATGGGAATGTGTTAATTTTCATATTGATTGTCCTTGATATCTCATAAAAGCTATTGATCCCCAACTCAGGGGGGCGGGGGCGGCTCAGTCGGTAGCGCACCAGGCTCGCAATCTGTAGTTCCCAGGTTCGAGTCCCAGCTGGGTCAGCGTTGAGATTTATCTCCGCAAAATTCCCCGCCCTGCCCACGGTCAGTAGGGGACACCGATGGGCTTGGAAAGACCACCGTCCGTCGGATGGGACGTTAAGCCGTGGCCCCGTGTGCGGGAGAGCCATACCTTGTGCACGTTAAAGAACACGCTGGATGGCCTTGACGGGAGGCTACCATCTGTCTCCCAACAGCTGTTCCAGTGGGTCCCCTCTCCCAACCTTCTCTGAGCCTTCGGGGTCCATGTGACCTGGCCATTTAGCCCATGGTGTGCAAAAAAGTGCCGCTCAGAGGTAAAACAACCCAACCCAACCCCAACTCAGGTGTTCAACAAACCGTCTCCTTGCATTATTGTCAATACTTCCAAAAGGAAAACTGTGCACGGTGAAATCACCCATGAGAAGAAACGAAATCGTTAGCTGCAAAACGGGTTAATCAAGAATGACTGCTAAAATGGCATTTCCAGAGGAAAGAAAGAGATAGCGCAGACAGTAAATGAGAACACATAAAGAAGCGTGTAGCAAACTCACCTAAGGAAGTAGCGATTATTATGTTCTGAAACCGAAAACCCCAGGGTAACAAACCATCTCCATTCTTGTTCTAGATGGAAAAAAATAGCAGCTTATAAGATTGTCGACTACTTGAAAATATGTTTGGTCAGGGAGATCATATGTCTGAAGAAACATCTTCTGTGGAATCCACGCAAGTTCCTCTGCTGGATAGTGGCTATCTCATATATATGACGATTGGGTGAAAGAAGATTTGTGAAAAAAAAATCATAACCACGTGGTTTTAAAAATCATCAAGAACCATCGATGATGACGATTTGTAAATGAAGGATAGCTACTTGATAATATGCCCGGTGCTCTAACCACTAACAATCATCCTATATTTGTAGGATGTCCGGTAGCTCAGTGGTCAGAGCACCTAACATGTTATCAGGAGGTCGTGGGTTCAGATCCCATTCGGCAAATAACACTTTTTCCTCTATGTTTCTTCAACATACTATCACCAGGTGCATATCTGTGATTTCCTATTACTTCAACCTTTCTAGTTTTTAGATACCAGATGTTAGACACCTTTTGATTCTCTGTACCTCTTTTTCCTTCTTCCACTTCAGACAGTCATAGTAACAACGACTGGTGATTGCTAGTAGAGCTGAAAGAGATTGCTACCTAAGACGGATAGTCAGATTAGTATGATCATTCTACCAAACAGAGCACATATGACCTTATCATGACCACAGAAAGAACATATTGCTTTATCATGACCACAGAGAGCACATATGTGGCTTTATCATGACACAGAGAGCACATATAGCTTTATCATGACCAAGAGAACACATGTGGCTTTATCATGACCACATAGAGTATATATGGCTTTATCATGACCACAGAGAGCACATATGTGGCTTTATTATGACACAGAGAGCAAATATAGCTTTATCATGACCAAGAGAACACATATGGCTTTATCATGACCACATAGAGTATATATGGCTTTATCATGACCACAGAGAGCACATATGTGGCTTTATTATGACACAGAGAGCAAATATAGCTTTATCATGACCAAGAGAACACATATGGCTTTATCATGACCACATAGAGTATATATGGCTTTATCATGACCACAGAGAGCACATATGTGGCTTTATTATGACACAGAGAGCACATATAGCTTTATCATGACCAAGAGAACACATATGGCTTTATCATGACCACATAGAGTATATATGGCTTTATCATGACCACAGAGAGCACATATGTGGCTTTATCATGACACAGAGAGCACATATAACTTTATCATGACCAAGAGAACACATATGGCTTTATCATGACCACAGAGAGCACACATGGCTTTATCATGACCACAGAGAGCACAAATGGCTTTATCATGACCACAGAGTGCACAAATGACTTTATCGTGAACACAGAGAGAACAAATGGCTTTACCATGACCACAGGGAGCACATATGCTTTTATCACGGTCAGAGAGAGCACACGTGGCTTTATCATAACCATGAAAGCACATATGGCTTTATCGTGATGATCAAAGAGAGCACATATGCCTTTATCATAACCACAGATAACATATATACCTTTATCATAATCATATAAAGCAGATATGGCTTTATCATGGCCACAGAGAGGCATATCGTTTTATCATGAAATGCCTGAGATAGGTTTAGGCATGACCACATCTCTGGCATTATAAGCACAGCTGAGGGCTGAAGATGACATTTCATCGTAACAAGATGCATTGCATTTATGAGAGTAGACTTGACACATGAATTTCAAAATTAGTATCCTTCTGGGTAAAAGTCAACATTGCGATATGGCAAAATCAGTGGCAAATGTTGGTTCCGTAAGTGCAAAGTACATACAGAGAAGTGATGAGAGGATATACTTTACGGAAACATTGAAGTCTTACTCAGATATTGCAACCCATGAAAGTTTAAGGATTAGTGAAGAGACATTGTGATGACTACGCAACCAATAGCTACTACTTTCTTTTCTACTTTTTAAAACAGTCCAATCATTAAAGAACACGCTGGATTGCCTTGACGGGAAGCTACCATCAGTCTCCAAACAGCTGTTCCAGTGAGTCTCCTCCCCCAACCTTCTCTGAGCCTTCGGGTCCATGTGACCTGGCCATATAGCTTATGGTGTGCACAAAAGTGCTGCTCAGAGGTAAAACAACCCAATCCAACCCCTGCCCTCAACTTTTTCTGATCCCTCGGGGTCCTTGTGACCAAGCCATTTAATCCATTAACTTTCAGGAGTAGCCTCAAAAGTTTGAAAATGCAGTATCAACTGTCGAATCAGTGAAGAGGCCTTGACATGACCTTGATTCGCTGGATCTTAACAGTGGTCGAATTTTGGAGAAAACTCACGATGTTCCAAAGTTTTATTGATTGAGAAAAGGGATATTATCACATGATCTGTGGTGTCGAAATTCTGCCTAGATCATAAATGAGATGAAGGATAATAAATTGTGGAGCAAGAGAAATAGATGAGAAAACGTACTTCCATACATTTGCTGATGAGACAAGCAAATATTGAGTAGGAGGACTTGTGATGGAATGAAGATGGAATCAGTGCCAATGAACATAACCACAGAACCAACAAGGATGCATGATTAGATACTCTGTATCTGCACCATAACCATGTAGACAGAAAATGGGTTGGGTTGGGTTGTTTTACCTCTGAGCGGCACTTTTTTGCACACCATGGGCTAAATGGCCAGGTCACATGGACCCCAAAGGCTCAGAGATGGTTGGGGGAGGGGACCCACTGGAACAGCTATTGGGAGACAGATGGTAGTCTCCCGTCAAGGCCATCCAGCGTGTTCTTTAACGTTGGGTTGTTTTACCTCTGAGCGGCACTTTTTTGCACACCATGGGCTAAATGGCCAGGTCACATGGACCCCAAAGGCTCAGAGAAGGTTGAGGGAGGGGACCCACTAGAACAACTATTGGGAGACAGATGGTATCCTCCCGTCAAGGACATCCAGCGTGTTCTTTAACGTGCACAGGGTATGTCTCTCCCGCACATGGGGCCACGGCTTAACGTCCCATCCGACGGACGGCGGCCTTTCCAAGCCCATCGGTGTCCCCTACTGACCGTGGGCAGGGCGGGGAATTTTGCGGAGATAAATCTCAACGCTGACCCAGCTGGGACTCGAACCTGGGAACTACAGATTACGAGCCTGGCGCGCCACCGACTGAGCCACCCCCGCCCCCGCCAGAAAATGGTTTTCTATACCAAGAACATGATAAGAAAACTTTCGCACCTGTCTGAACCTAGATAAGGAAGATATATACATTTTCAGTGGCCCTTAACAGACAAACCTATGAACCAATGGTCCTGTGGTCGACTTCAGAACTTCCGGTTTACCTGAAGCAAAGACCTAAATCAGGATATTACATGTTTCCCTGTTTAGAACAACCTAGAACTATTACTAAGATACTTCACAACTGAAAAGCGAAGAGAAGAGCACCATACAAGACAAGTACCAAGACAGCCAAAAGTAGATTGGGGCGGGGGTGGCTCAGTCGTTAGCGCGCCAGGCTCGTAATCTGTAGTTCCCAGGTTCGAGTCCCAGCTGGGTCAGCGTTGAGATTTATCTCCGCAAAATTCCCCGCACTGCCCACGGTCAGTAGGGGACACCGATGGGCTTGGAAAGGCCGCCGTCCGTCGGATGGGACGTTAAGCCGTGGCCCCGTGTGCGGGGGAGACATACCCTGTGCACGTTAAAGAACACGCTGGATGGCCTTGAAGGGAGGCTACCATCTGTCTCCCAACAGCTGTTCCAGTGGGTCCCCCTCCCCCAACCTTCTCTGAGCCTTCGGGGTCCATGTGACCTGGCCGTTTAGCCCATGGTGTGCAAAAAAGTGCCGCTCAGATTTAAAACAACCCAACAACCCAACCCAAAAGTAGATTCCAATGCAATTATAACGATCTTATTTCCAGGGACGCAGAAGCAACTTGCTGTACACAGATAGACAGGGAATATAGGACCCTTTGAAGGCAACTTATACGTATAACTTTTGTTGATTTGTCCCACTTATCACATTTAGGCATATATTACGAAATATTCCTCGATGAGAGTATAACATCAGATAATATTAGTCTTTACTGTTTTAAATAAAGCTATAAGAAAGTATTCGTTAATGAAATTATATCGTAAATGCTTCACTGGTATTTATTAACCATGCATATATTAATTTTTCAAAGTTACTTTGACTACTAGGTAAAATAACTCGAAAACTATTTTAAACAATCTAATATTTATAAAGGCCATCACTTGGCTGAGTGGTTAGCGTGCTTTGCTACTGATCAAAGGAACATGGGTTCGAGTCCCGTGTAAGGCATGGATATCTGCATTTTCCTTCCTCACAGACTTTCGTTTATACGCTAGAGTTTATAGCTTTCTTATAGCTTTGTTTCGATTCTAGCGTATAAACTGACAGGCTTCCGTCAGACCTATGAGGCAAGCAGTTGTTTAAAGGAATGTTTGTTTATTATTTATAAATATAAATTTGATTATTTCGCACCGATTTTATATTTTTACTTTCCAGTCGAGTGGTTAGCGCGCTTGGCTACTGATCTACGGGACCGGGATTCGAGCCCCGGGTAAGGCATGGATGTATGTGTCGTTTTTCTGCTGAGGACCTGCCATCCTCTCAGATCTTCTACTATGGCATATAAACTGACAGGCTCCTGTCTGACCTCTGTGGCAAGCAGCTGTTTGAGGGGGTGTTTATTTTTATTTATTAATTTTAAATTCAGTTAAAATTTTAAGTCTGGTAATGTAATTCTCTTGTTTTTCAGAAGGCAATTGCACACACCAAATTACGAATAATGTTGGAGAGATCAGCAGTCCAAATTATCCTGAAAATTATCCGAACCGTGAAGACTGCATGTGGATATTCACCACAATACCTCAACGCAAAATCAGACTGGTGAGCAAATTATTCTTCCATTAACAAAATATTCCTATGTTCGAAGTTTGTGATATTGGTTTCTCCCCATTGAGGGTTTTAAGGTTGAACTCCTTATAAGACAGAAATTATTTTACTGGGTGAATTGTTCTCCCATTTTAATCCTTATTTAATAAACATAAACGATATTTTGGTTAAAAAATATTTTTCATCCTTTTTTTTTGCATGATTCTAATGCAAATTATTGATCTTCAACATGCAATACGTTTGCATGTTTAAAAAAAAATGAAATAACTACCTCCTCAGGCAGGTGCTTGCCACCGAAGTCTGACAGAAACCTGTCAGTTTATATGATATTGTAGAAAGTCTGAGAGGACAGTGGGACCTCAGCAGAAAAACCACACACATCTATGTCTTTCCCAGGGCTCGAACCCAGGTCCCTTAGATCAGTAGTCAAGCGCACTAACCACTTCGCGACGGAACTGCTGTAAACAAAGCATTTTTTTAATGTAGAAGGTTAGAAATATTCTCTGAATTAAGTTCCATCAAATATAATCTATTTCCATTATTTTTCTAAGCGCAATATTTTATATCATTTTACAAATGTAGGCTGAATTTATGAATTCCATACAAAAGTTATTTGCAATTGCAAATAATTTTGCCCCTAATCATGCAATGCTTACACTAGTATCATAAACAATACAAATCGTAATACACAACAACATCACTACACGATCATGATGGTGCATAACTGGTATGTTTTCAGAAAATGTGGGTTCGAATACCACTCACGGCAAAACCAATTTTTTCTAGATTATTATTTCATGAGTTCCATGTCTACAGGATACATCCTGTGATTTTTACTATATAATTCGTGTTATCGTTTGTTTTACGTTTACTTATTTCGTTTTCTTTTATCATTTTACCATTATGTTTATTTATATTTTTTCTGTTCTGTTCATTTTTGTCACGTTTACGAATCATGTTTCATTTTCATTGCATTTACACTATTTACATCATAGTTCGCTGATACTTAATAGCTTTCAGTAACGTTTCAGCGTATCACAATCGCATCTCTGCTGTTTCCTTTCATGAAAAGAAAGCAAAACTACAAGAAGGAAATCTCTGCATATGTTTATGGCATTCGAATGAGTTCTTCTCTTTTTCACGAAAATAGACAACGCTGTTTTGCAATTGTCTTTAAAAAAAAAAAGTCCATTCTTCTGAGCTGATCGCGAAAATATTTTCTCAATCTGACAGCGAAGCGTTTTTCAATATGATGAATTTCATAGTGAATTCATAACAAAATTCAAAGTGTAACACCCCTTGTTTATCGCGAATGAATATATATAATATATAGTTACATATATAGTTATATATATATTTCAACTCAGAATAAAAATTTAGAAAAATATAGTATTCAGGAATCTCCAGGATTTATCCAAGGTAAATCTGTCCTTTCGCAGGAAAAGAATTGTTATGTCACAATCATGGCCATTAATGTCAAATATAAACTAGATTTTAAATCGAATCTGATTACATTTTCCTCAAATGTATATTTTTCATGTATGGTTTATTCATAATGATGTTGTGTATATATTTTTATTTACGCTATAGATTCGCAAAACCATATTCTCCATGCCGGGAAGTTCTTTTTGGAGAATCTAAAACTTTCGTGCTTTTTTAACTTACTCTTAGTAAAGGCTGAGAGTCCTTAGTTTATAGTTTTCTCTCCTATATTCCCTGCCTATCTGTGTACAGCAAGTTGCTTCTGCGTCCCAGGAAATAAGATCGTTATAATTGCGTTGGAGTCTACTTTTGGGTTGGTTTGTGTTGTTTTACCTCTGAGCGGCACTTTTTTGCACACCATGGGCTAAACGTCCAGGTCACATGGACCCCGAAGGCTCAGAGAAGGTTGGGGGAGGGGACCCACTGGAACAGCTGTTGGTAGACAGATGGTAGCCTCCCGTCAAGGCCATCCAGCGTGTTCTTTAACGTGCACAGGGTATGGCTCTCCCGCACACGGGGCCACGGCTTAACGTCCCATCCGACGGACGGCGGCTTTTCCAAACCCATCGGTGTCCCCTACTGACCGTGGGCAGTGCGGGGAATTTTGCGGAGATAAATCCATCAATTTCATTATCGTTTAAATGAAACTCTCTTTTGAATGCTTTAGAACCATGTCGAAAAAGTATCATTGAAAATGTAAGCATTATGCCTAATATATGTGAACACTTCATTCTACATGTCAGTTTCCCAACTGGAAACATCAAAATAATAACTTTCGTAAAATTATTGTTTCTCTTATTAAAATGGAATCGATTATATATCAATAATACTAATATATCTCAGTGAAAATGTGGATCAAACATATATAATAGTCCCTTTGTTTATAATTGTATCATTCATCAATGTTACATCATCTCTTGTAGAACAGTGTAGTAGACGGAATAATAAGAAGGCTAAACAACTTTTCAAAAGTTTATACTCGTACTTACTAAATTTTTTTCACTAATCACGAAGATGTAAAAAATAACAGATGTTTATCAAACAATACAACGAATATATAATGGAAGTGATCGATTTCGTCCTAACGTTACGGGTGGGTGGGCGGGGTGGCTCAGTTGGTAGCTCGCCAGGCTCGTAATCTGTAGTTCCCAGGTTCGAGTCCCAGCTGGGTCAGCGTTGAGATTTATCTCCGCAAAATTCCCTGCCCACGGTCAGTAGGGGACACCGACGGGCTTGGGAAGGCCGCCGTCCGTCGGATGGGATGTTAAGCCGTGGTCCCGTGTGTGTGGTCCCGTGTGTGCACGTTAAAGAACACGCTGGATGGCCTTGACGGGGGGCTATCATCTGTCTCCCAACAGCTGTTCCAGTGGGTCCCCTTCCTCAACCTTCTCTGAGCCTTCGGGGTCCATGTGACCTGGCCATTTAGCCCATGGTGTGCAAAAAAGTGCCGCTCAGAGGTAATACTACCCAACCTCCTTTAAGCAGCATATTGTGCAGAGTGAGATTCCGTTGGTTTGGTCGTGTTGCCCGTATGGATAATGAGGTCTTTAGGCACACTGTTCATAACCCTATTCGCCAATCTATCTATTACGATCCATATATAAATCAACCTTTTATGAAAAAAACACGAGGAAAATTAACTGTTTAATGACAGCTTTTAAAACAAACTGAAACTAACTATATTAAACAAACTAGAAAAAAGTAACAAAGGAATGACGGTTGACTTAGTAATTAATGCTGCAGTTCCTTTTGAGAATGCTAAACTAATAAGTGAAGATTTCTTAAATTGATTTTTTTTCTTTGATTCATTTTCATGACTAAAAAAGACAGATTCTTCCCATATGTATATAAATATAAAACGAATAATGTTCTTCGTAGATGCGTTGTGAATTGAAATTTTTTGTATCAATTATTCTAAAATTTCGAATATTATTTCGAATAGAAATTTTATAATGTATAACAGATAGCCGTAATGAGGCGTAAACTTTTAAATATAATTAATGAATCGATTTTACAAAACAGTTTTGAGAAGATTTCGATAGGAAAATATGTTAGTCTTAATGGGTTGGGTTGTTTTACCTCTGAGCGGCACTTTTTTGCACACAATGGGCTAAATGGCCAGGTCACATGGACCCCGAAGGCTCAGAGAAGGTTGGGGGAGGGGACCCACTGGAACAGCTGTTGGGAGACAGATGGTAGCCTCCCATCAAGGCCATCCAGCGTGTTCTTTACCGTGCACAAGGTATGGCTCTCCCGCACACGGGGCCACGGCTTAACGTCCCATCCGAGGGACGGCGGCCTTTCCAAGCCCATCGGTGTCCCCTACTGACCGTGGGCAGGGCGGGGAATTTTTGCGGAGATAAATCTCAACCTGACCCAGCTGGGACTCGAACCTGGGAACTACAGATTACGAGCCTGGCGCGCTACCGACTGAGCCACCCCCGCCCCTACCAAAGAATGGACTAAAGCGATATTAATTCCGTTCCACTTACTGGGAGATTGTGGATGAGCGAGTGTCTGGATACTTTTGATCATATAGTGTATGTTTGCATAATTGGCAATTTGTACCTCATGATTTTTATATATCTTGAGTAGTTCAGTATATATTTTTGCCTCTTCTTCAGAACATAAAGAATTAAATTATTTTTTGGTAGGATTTCATTACTTTCGATCTGCAACCTGGCAATGAATGTGACACCGACTGGATTGCTATTTATGACTTGGCCGTAGACAGAAACCAATCATCGACACCAAGGAAATTCTGTGGTAACCAACTTCCTCCTCCTATAATATCATCTGGAACCATGATGTACATGATGTTCAAGTCCGATGATTCGGTGCAAAGACAAGGATTCAAGGCCACTTACAGAGCAGGTAAGTTGCGATAAAAACCAAGCACTTCAATTAAAAATAATGCCACTTGAAGATCCATCAATGAAAACGCGAAAATATTTCGAACTCAAATGCGTTTTTGTCATATTGCCTCGTCTCTCACAAGTATACGTATAACCTAGTAACAGATGTTTTCTAAGTAAATAAAGAATACCTGTTTTTCCGTTGTAAACATGTTAGCAGACTTCTTGACGTTATATTGCGATTGCTACATGCCTCGCTGGAGTTTCAAAACCTATGATGCAATAATAGTGGAGAATTCTTCAAATATTATATCCTTCACAATCTGTTCCCAGGTTCGAGTCCCAGCTGGGTCAGCGTTGAGATTTATCTCCGCAAAATTCCCCGCCCTGCCACGGTCAGTAGGAGACACCGAGAGGCTTGGAAAGGTCGCCGTCCGTCGGATGGGACGTTAAGCCGTGGCCCCCTTGTGCGGGAGAGCCATACCCTGTGCACGTTAAAGAACACGCTGGATGGCCTTGACGGGAGGCTACCATCTGTCTCCCAACAGCTGTTCCGGTGTGTCCCCTCCCCCAACCTTCTCTGATCCTTCGGGGTCCATGTGACCTGCCATTTAGCCCATGGTGTGCAAAAAAGTGCCGCTCAGAGGTAAAACAACCCAACCCAAAGTCGCAGAGTCTACTGGCAGATGGCACATGACACATTTGCTGACTCCACCAATTCATTGCAGTCCATCGTTTTCAGTCCATTAACCATTGGAAAACCGTATTTGTAACCCTCCAAGGTGAAACCATACGTCACTTTCACTGGGGATTTCCGAAATAATGCCGACAAGTAATTGCTCAAGAAGCCGGCACTAATGCCTCGGAAGGTTGTGCAACCAGAAATGAAACATGTAATTCAAAATGGCGTCTGCAAAATTCATGACTGTGGAATCCAACCTGAGTCTGAGCTTTTTCATACAGTGTTCCACCAATGAGCATCACTACCACTCAGGTTCCAAAACTTAATCCCAATAAAAGAGCTGTACTCAATTACAACGTTCCCATCATACAAACAAACGGTCTCAGATGCTGGGTAAGGGAAACCAAAAGTAAAAGCGATGATAAATTTAAATCATAAATACCTTTATACAGAAAACGTTTTGAGTGTGGTTCCATATCTAAAGGAGCTTTTAGTAACAAATTATTCTAATGCATTTTTTTATACAGCTGAGCAACGTTCCCACAAGTGAAAGGGAAGGACTTAAGTCATAAATTAGTCCAAAAATGTGCTTCTAAAGTCTAAACGTTCCCATATCTGAGAGAGCTTATTTTAATAATCGTCTTTTACTATACAGATGAACAAAGTTTGCACAAGTGATAGGGGAATCATAAATTAGTCTAAAATGTATTTGTAAAGGCGAGAAAGCATTTGGTGGTTTCACATCTGAAGTCACAAATAATTTTGAGTACTAATAAATGTCAACCCATTATTCCAACAAATCCACCTTCAACATGAGATTAGTGGCCGCAAGAGGGGGATGAAAGGGGAAAGTGACTTACATATCTTCTTACTTTCTTCTATATTACTCACGTCACACGCTTTAAATATAAAGCACGTGACTTAAATTAATATTTAAAGTATACATCAATACTACTTAATTAAATAATAACAATTTAAAAATATTTACTTAAATATATAAGCACGTGGCATAAAAACTACTTAATTAAAACTTAACTTAAATAAATTAATTAATTAAATATTTACTTAAATATATAAGCACGTGGCTTAAGAAGTACTTAATTAAAACTTAATTAAATAACAATTAAATAACAATATGGTAACAAACATCTACTTGGGTGTTCGTTGTACTCTACTTGGGTGTTAGTTGCCATAGCCCAGTCATGTCAAATGGTCTCTGCACAGAATTTGAAGCTGCCTATTATTGAATGCAATCGATGTCATCTGCATTGTGTGGCTCTCCATTCCGATGTTACAATCTATTCCTTTCGCATGTTACAATACAGGAAAGGTGGGGCTCACCTCAAACATCAAAGCCCTTTATGGCCACATTTTTACCAGCAGCTGCAGGTTTTTCTACTTTTGATGTAGTCCTGGTACACATGCAGGATGGTCATACATACTCGTACGTCTCTACTCTTCAACCATTACTTTTGTACTGTTGAATACATATTCCTTCTCTTGCTATTTAACACTTTTAGAACTGAAAACAATGGTAAGAAATAGGAATTCCAAATCATAGAAAAATTTTTCAAGTTCTTAAAAAAAGTTCCTTATTTCTTCTAAGTTTGGTGAAAATTCCGGAACGAATGCAGGCTTGGGTTGGGTTGTTTTTCCTCTGAGCGGCACTTTTTTGCACACCATGGGCTAAATGGCCAGGTCACATGGACCCCGAAGGCTCAGAGAAGGTTGGGGGAGGGGACCCACTGGAACAGCTGTTGGGAGACAGATGGTAGCCTCCCGTCAAGGCCATCCAGTGTGTTCTTTAACGTTGGATTGTTTTACCTCTGAGCGGCACTTTTTTGCACACCATGGGCTAAATGGCCAGGTCACATGGACCCCGAAGGCTCAGAGAAGGTTGGGGGAGGGGACCCACTGGAACAGCTGTTGGGAGACAGATGGTAGCCTCCCGTCAAGGCCATCCAGCGTGTTCTTTAACGTGCACAAGGTATGTCTCTCCCGCACACGGGGCCACGGCTTAACGTCCCATCCGACGGACGGCGGCCTTTCCAAGCCCATCGGTGGCCCCTACTGACCGTGGGCAGGGCGGGGAATTTTGCGGAGATAAATCTCAACGCTGACCCAGTTGGGACTCGAACCTGGGAACTACAGATTACGAGCCTGACGCGCTACCGACTGAGCCACCCCCGCCCACGAATGCAGACACATTTTAGCAAACATTTTATTTAGTGCTGGAACTGAGTATTGATTATGTAGATTTCATAGAACCTCACTCACTCAAAGGCTATAAGCATACTTAACCTGAAGAATCGCTTTTAAAAATATAGGAAAATCACTAATCTTATATTTTTCGATTGGCACGATTTTCATTTATACCATGCACGTCCTTAAATCAGAATCAAAAATGAATTAAAAAATGCACCCCTACTTAAACTGACTACACTTAAAGTTTTCATAAACTATTGCAAATAACATTCATTAACAATATGGATTCATTTTTATGATTTCATTTTTATTCAATATGGATTATATTTTGTATTTTATATATTTTTATTATTCGTTTTTATTACATATTGGAACTCTAAAGTAAAATAAATGTCTCACTTATTTCAAATAAAAGTTTATTATTTACAAGCATAAGTTTAAAAATTTTCTTCCGGTTTCTATTTTTGTTTTTGCAATTAATTTTAAATTCAAGAAAATATTTTAGAGTTTTATCGAAGATTGACTTCTTTTTCAGAAGGCAAATGTTTGTACGAAATCACAAATACAATTGCTCAGATCACCAGTCCACATTACCCAAATAATTACACAAACATGGAGGAATGTGAATGGTTTTTCAACACAACTCCTGAAAAAAAGATCATGCTGGTGAGTATATGATTGGAATTTAAAGGAAATGATTATAATGTTTGTGTTTTTGTTAATTTGCTTGCATTAATTAATATGTTCATTTATTATATTTCTTGAGATTACGGTTTCATCATATATTCGTGTTTTTTATCGTCACTCTTACAACTGTTTTCTCTTTCTCTAAAGTGAACCTTTATGAGAATCTGTTCACATTCCAAAAAGATGCAATGCTTGTTTCAATGGAAAAATTTTAAAGTGGAAGCTCATCAAAGAGAAAATTCTTTTGTTACTCTGGAATATTTAAAGGGGCGGGGGTGGCTCAGTCGGTGGCGCGCCAGGCTCGTAATCTGTACTTCCCAGGTTCGAGTCCCAGCTGGGTCAGCGTTGAGATTTATCTCCGCAAAATTCCCCACCCTGCCCATGGTCAGTAGGGGACACCGATGGGCTTGGAAAGGCCGCCGTCCGTCGGATGGGATGTTAAGCCGTGGACCCGTGTGCGGGAGAGCCATACCCTGTGCACGTTAAAGAACACGCTGGATGGCCTTGACGAGAGACTACCATCTGTCTCCCAACAGCTGTTCCAGTGGGTCCCCTCCGCCAACCTTCTCTGAGCCTTCGGGGTCCATGTGACCTGGCCATTTAGCCCATGGTGTGCAAAAAAGTGCCGCTCAGAGGTAAAACAACCCAACTGGAATATTTAAATAGCGTCATTGTTACACTCTTTCGGGAAAAAATCCTAAAAATGCAACAAATAAGATTATTGAAATGAGAATAATGTTAAGTAACAATCTTCAATAAGGAGAGTTGATAATTTATTATGAATTCTCATGTACACCGAAAACGCCTGAGAAATAGGTGGTAGAAATGTTACCGGAATTTGCTATTAGTTGAGATTGCTGAAGTAAACACCTTTTTTTTTATTAATCAGTATCTTTGGGTAAAAAATACACTTCACAAAATTAATTAATTTCAGTTTCATGAAATAATTGTATTGAACACATCGGGTTCTAACATTTTTTATAAAGAAAATTATTTTCAGCCACATTCCTAGAAGTTTTTAGTTTCTTACATTCTTTTACGATTGTCACTATATAATACATATATATTTACGATATGCCACTATATATATATATCTGTATATAAAGCTGCTCTATATATTATTTTAACAAATTCACTTTAAACTCACTTAGTCAATACATTTCAAATTACTCGTATTTTATGTGAGTGCTTGGTTAACGTCGCGTAATTCTGATAATTGCCATAACTACATGGACTAGCAGAATTTAAATGTTCACTGATTCTAAATACATCAAAGCTATAGCCTCAGTACTAAAAATATTAAGGTTGGTTGGTTGGTTGTTTTACCTCTGAGCGGCACTTTTTTGCACACCATGGGCTAAATGGTCAGGTCACATGGACCCCGAAGGCTCAGAGAAGGTTGGGGGAGGGGACCCACTGGAAAGGCTGTTGGAAGACAGATGGTAGCCTCCCGTCAAGGCCATCCAGCGTGTTCTTTAACGTGCACAGGGTATGGCTCTCCCGCACACGGGGCCACGGCTTAACGTCCCATCCGACGGACGGCGGTCTTTCCAAGCCCATCGGTGTCCCCTACTGACCGTGGGCAGGGCGGGGAATTTTGCGGAGATAAATCACAACGCTGACCCAGCTGGGACTCGAACCTGGGAACTACAGATTACGAGCCTGGCGCGCTACCGACTGAGCCACCCCCGCCCAAAAAAATTAAGGAGAGAGAGTAAAATAAATGAATTAAATAGCACTTTCTCATATAACAAATTTTAATATTGATGAAAAAACAAAATGCAATTATACCTTGGAAACGCCAATTTAAATCATTTTAAGATCACAACAGTATTCCAAATATTTATTATAGGTTCGGATATAAATCTATTTAATTCGAAAACTTATTAATTATCACTTTTCGTGATCACTTTCGTTGTAAGAGTGGCTGCTAATGTCATGAAACGGGTACGAACCTGCATCCAGGTTGCAGGAAATCACTTTCAACATCTGTTGTAAAGGTAGCTGTATGTCTAATTTGCATCTTTTTGGGTCCTTTTTGAAACACCCTGTATATTAAAACTACTAAGTATTTGAAAATGCGAATTGTAATATTTCATTAGTACCAATGGAAATTCCAATGGGAACTTCATTACGTTCACATTCCACCACCAAAATTTCATATTTCTATTATTAATACATCGTTTCAATATTCGTTTGAAATTTTGAAATTTGAATACTTTTTTATCGTTAGAGGGCACATTTATAGTGTTCGAAAGTGTGCATCATAATATTTTATCAATTCCTATCTAACCAAAAAAGAATTTTTCATTTATCTCTAAAAACAAACAATTATCTGCTAAAACGGAAAATGGGTGTTTCCCACCCCCTCTGGGTCTAAGGGGTCAACTCATTGTTGGAAAAGGAAACGTCGTGACCTTCACATTCCACTGCGAAAATGTTACATTTCTATCATAAATACATCGTTTGCAATATTCGTTTGAAAGTTTGGAATTTTTCACATTTTCCACCGCTAGAAGGCGTAATTATAGGTTTAGAGAGATTCGGAAAGTGCATATCGTAATATTTAATAGATACCTATCCAACACAAAAAATAATTTTTAATTTATCTCTGTAAACTAAAAAGTTCGATATCTACAGACAGACAACAAAACGAAACTATTATCTCATTTTCTTTGAAAACGAGATAAAAATTACCTCTCTGTTATATTATATAATTTTTACTTAAAGTTTATGAAACGAACTCCGACCTCAATACCTACAACTGATAGGCTCATTCCTGCCCTTAAACATGAAGGAAAAGAATAGTTGTGGACATGTGTTCAATAATAGACTAAACCCAAGATGCAATCCAAACTATGTTCGCATGAAATGTAATCCGTGCGGATTCACTTCGTCATATCATAGAGGTACAACACGATATATGTACAGGAATTTGATGCATTTTATATCGTAACACTTATTAAAAAAATTCTAACTTTACATATGGCTGTTTTTTAATTTTGTTTTTTTTATAACTATTTTCATTAAAATGAGAGAAACGTATGCTTAACGAGGTTCTTCGATGAAATAAATGTTTTATAATACATTTGACACCTGAAAGTTTAGTCTGAAATGCAAAACCAAACCTGTTGTTTCCATCGTTCTGGAAAACAAAATAATAATAATACTGTCCACGGTCAGTAGGGGACACTAATGGGCTTGGAAAGGCCGCCGTCCGTCGGATGGGACGTTAAGCCGTGGCCCCGTGTGTGGTAGAGCCATACCCTGTGCACGTTAAAGAACACGCTGGATGGCCTTGACGGGAGGCTACCATCTGTCTCCCAACAGCTGTTCCAGTGGGTCCCCTCCCCCAACCTTCTCTGAGCCTACGGGGTCCATGTGACCAGACCATTTAGCCCATGGTGTGCAAAAAAGTGCCGCTCAGAGGTAAAACAACCCAACCCAACTCAAATCAACCTATTGTTGCCAAGAAATTCTTCATAATCGTTCTAGCATAAATACATATTTTGCAATATTCTTTTTACATTTCAGACTTTTTGACTCTTTACACCGTTAGAGGGCGCAATTTTATCTTTTTCGAAACTCGAAAATGGCATAACCTAATATTTCACCAACGCCTAGTCAACCTAAAAATAATTATTAATTTATCTATAAAACAAACAATTGCCAGTTAAAATCACAAAGTTGCGTTCTACACCACTCCAAATGGGTTTTCATTTATTTCGAAAATAAACGAAATGAAAAAAATCTGATTTCCAAATGTCCCTATCATACCCATCTGGAGTAGAGGGTTGGGTTGTTTTACTTCTGAGCGAACTTTTTTGCACACCATGGGCTAAATGGCCCAGGTCACATTGACCCCGAAGGCTCAGAGAAGGTTGGGGGAGGGGACCCACTGGAACAGCTGTTGGGAGACAGATGGGAGCCTCCCGTCAAGGCCATCCAGCTTGTTCTTTAACGTGCACAGGGTATGGCTCTCCCGCACACGGGACCACGGCTTAACGTCCCATCCGACGGACGGCGGTCTTTTCAAGCCTATCGGTGTCCCCTACTGACCGTGGGCAGGGCAGGGAATTTTGCGGAGAGAAATCTCAACGCTGACCCAGTTAGGACTCGAACCTGGTTACTACAGATTACGAGCCTGGCGCGCTACCGACTGAGCCACCCCCGCGCCCCCTGGAGTAGAGGAACCCCAGGTTAAGAACGGATTTTTTGCACGAATCTCCTCATCCGCGTTTATGTTTTATTGGGGGACGTTTATTATGAACACATATCTTTGAATGAGCTCTGTGTGTTTTAATATATTTATATGTTTATCCCTCTTCTTTTCAGGCTTTTGACACTTTCGATCTGCAATTTGATGATAGATGCGAACACGACTGGATTGTCATATATGACGGAAACAGAACAGAATCAACGTTGCAACGAAAATTTTGTGGAAATGTATTGCCTCCTCCTACAATATCATCAGGCAGCAGTATGTACATGAAGTTTAAGTCAGATGATTCAGTGCAAAGACAGGGATTCAAGGCAAAATACATTACAGGTTGGTTATGGAAAAAATATTAATATATTTGATAGAACAAATTGCTACAGCCTATTCGAAACTTCAGGTAATCAAGTGTTTGTGAAAAATCTTCATGTAATAAACCAAGAACTCATTTTCTATGTGTAAAAAACAGAACTTTGTTTATAAAGGTAATATAAAATGATTTATTATTTAACTCAAATCATAAGATCCTTTTTTTTTTTCATATTTCTATTTATAAATTCGAATTTATAACAAATGCAAAATACAATTTAAACACATATATTTCAAAGGAAATTTCTGATCAACTTAAATAATCAAAATTATTTCTATAGATAGCATAATTAAATACATTTACAACTACAAAATATTATGTTGATTAGTCTAATTATTAGTACTAATAACTGGAAGCTTTATAATTAGAACCTTTACTAAGAACTAAATTCTTCTCAACACCATCAAACTAATGGGATAAAACTTTTCGTTCACGATACTAATTAAAAAACTTGTTTAATGAAACATCCATTTTGATTCTAAATATGCAGTTATAACGGTGTTAACGGAGCTATTAGAATTTTTACCAATAATACTTTATTAGTGCTGGGGAACACATCATATGGTCATATGGGAAACTTTCAGCTGCTGTAACATTACATTAAATACTGGTAAGTCCCAGATGTACCGCAGTATGACGCTGCACACCATCTATGGGGCAAATGCCATGAAACACCACTACCCACGCCGGGGCAAGACAGTGCCACAAGGACACTGCTCATCCACGGCTACCTATGGCGAACAGTCCTATAGAACAGGGGTGGGCAATTGTTTTCGTATCTACACTGCGCATGCGTATTGACGTGGCCGTCCCAGTGGAAAATACGAGACGAATCTTCGGTCGCGCACGGGAAGGAAATCTCGATTCAAGGCGGATTTTTCTGACTGTCTTGGCGGGCCACAAAAAACTTTTAGCGGGCCGAATGTGGCCCGCGGGCCGCTATTTGCCCACCCCTGCTACAGAAGGAAGGTTCATCCATCGGTCAAAACCTAAATTTAATCTGTTCCCGGTTAGCCACAAAAATGGTATATAGAACCAAGTTGACTCGGCTCCCGGGGTGGAGACTCTTAGTCTGGCTTTTCCATCAATTAGGGGGTGGAGACTCTTAGTCTGACTTTTCCATCAACCGGTCCCTCCCAAAAACCAGTCCGCAGACCCTCACAAGCTCTGCCACCAAAGGCCACATCCCATCGTGCAAATGAGGAAACAACGGGCCGTGACTCTACTTCACAGAGGCATCATTCAGCGCCCCCCCCCCCACCACGTCAAGATAGTCCCCTATCGGGGGGGGGGGGGAGCTGTAAGAGACACACCTCTCTTGTGTTGCGATCTTAAGCAACCACGGCAATTCCCGATTCCGCCCATACGACACTATCAGTTATGAAAAGCCGTGCTATCTAGAGCCGGGGGCAAGGAATACGCCCTATAGGCGCACCTCAACCACAGCCTCACATGGCAGCAGTCCTATAGAAGGAAAGCTGACCACCGGAAGAAACCTAACTTTAATCTGTTCCCCGGTTAGCCATGAACAAGGATATATAGATCCAAGTTCGCTCGGCATCCGGGGTGAACACTCTTAGTAAGGCCCAGACTTTGGTGAGGACTTGACCTACTGGGGCACAAATCCTTTCAGAAGAGTCCTCGAACTGCTCACTCAGAGCACCTGATAGGTGAGGTCTCAGACGCTATCACCGCCCAACCGGTCAACACGGAACCAGTCAGCGGCATCCTCAACCTCGGTTGGTCTTGGCTATGTCCAACCGGGGACCCAATCCGGTCGGCACAGCCTTCGACTGGGTTGCTGGACCCTAGCCCCCCCCCCCCCACCACCACCACGACAAGGTGGTCCCCTATTGGGGGGGGGGGGGCTGTAAGAGACAGTAAACATTTTGGAGCTGAAAACGTTAATAAATAGTCATAAAATCAGTACAAAGATTAGTTAAAAGCTTCTGAAAAAATTCATCGCCAAGGCGGTAATCGAACCCGCAACTCTCCAGACTCACACCAGAGCATGCTACCATTACACCACGCATTGGACAAGGAAATCTTTCAGAATAAGACCTTATAAATCTTCACTCAGACGTGGCTGACACAGCGCCATCTATACTCAAGGAGATGCAACTTTTTCCAATCGTTGCTATTGATTTTTAGATGTTAATGAGAAGGTCGAAAACGCTCAAGCTTATACAGGGTGATTCAAAACTTATCGTTCAAATTTCGTGGGGAGGTAGGGAATACGTCAGGAAACCGATTTCACATAGGAAAGTATGTCCGCAAACGTCATCTACATGAACAAAATGGACAAGTAAAGTGAACACAAGGAAACAGTACAGTTAAGTGGTAACGAATGTGACTTTTATTCCAACAAGGTAAAGTAAAGGTTCACAGTAGGTGCTCAAAATTGCAACCATTTACACGGACACAGGATTCACAGCGCCGTTGCATTGACCGCCAAACATTTTCAAAAACGCCTGGCATATCACGGACAATGCCTGCGGCGGCCACTATTCGTGCAACAAGGTCCATTTCACTGTCGACGGGGGTCTCGTACACATGGTATTTCATGGCCCCCCACAAAAAGAAATCCATGGGCGATAAATCAGGTGACCTGGATGGCCAAGCGATCGCTGATGACAGCGGGAGTGGTCGGGCGAGCTGTACACTGGTTGGGTACACACAGCGCCCTCTACATACGCATGCGTACATTTGCGGACATACTTTCCTATGTGAAATCGGTTTCCTGACGTATTCCCTACCTCCCCACGAAATTTGAACGATAAGTTTTGAATCACCCTGTATATGATTAAAAATCGATCCATAGTAAATACACACCTGTAAATAGTAAATACACCACATAGTAAATGCACACCAAAAAAATTCATCGCCGACACGGCGGGAATCGAACCCGCAACAAGGAAATCTTTCATATTCTGAAAAAATTCCTTGTCCGATGAGTGGTGTAATGGTAGCGCGCTCTGGCATGAATCTGGAGAATTGTGGGTTCGATTCCCGCCGTGTCGACGATGAATTTTTTTCAGAAGCTTTTAACTAATGTTTGAAGTCTATCTCTACAGGTAATCTGTGTATTCACTACGGATGAGTACAAAGACATCTTTTCTTTCAAAATGGCAAGTTTTACTATCCACATTTCTACAAAGATGCTTAGAAACACTTAAAAATTTTAGTTAAAATAGTAGTCTCCCAGTTTAGTAACTATTGATATTAATAGTTAAAATGAAAACACGCTATCATTATACAGCTTTATTTGGATCAGTGTTTCGTCGTAAAAATTTCGTTGTCGACAAGTCTGTACTTGAACCCACGTGATGGCATCCAAGTCGACCTTTGGTCACCATGGTTTTCTCGTCTTATAAAAATTTCTTACTCCTAATTTAGAAAACGACACACTCACTCCCTTAGTATTCGAGTTAATACTTCTCTACCAAGTAAGTTCATAATTTGGGCAAACAAACAGATGAAAAAAATAAAGAAACCTTTATTTTCAACAAAGCTATTCACAATATCTTGTTACTTAGTAACATTTCAACAGTTATCTCTGCCTAAATATTCAGTCCCTATCCCAATCTAGACTTTAACACACCTGATATTTTACATTCTTATATGTTTCAGCCAATTTATACGCACTAAATCATCAATTCTATATAGCTTTTATTAATTACAGTAGACTCTCTCTTATCCGGTCTCGGCTCAACCGGCCTCCACTTTAACCGGTCGTTCGAAGAAGCGGAAGCAAGTCGCCGCGTGTTTTGTTTACATTACAGTACATATTTGCTTCAGTTCCTCTTTGTGAATATAAGGGGGCGGGGGTTGCTCAGTCGGTAGCGCGCCAGGCTTGTAATCTGTAGTTCCCAGGTTCGAGTCCCAGCTGGGTCAGCGTTGAGATTTATCTCCGCAAAATTCCCCGCCCTGCCCATGGTCAGTAGGGGACACTGATGGGCTTGGAAAGGCCGCCGTCCGTCGGATGGGACGCTAAGCCGTGGCCCGTGTGTGAGAGAGCCACACCCTGTGCACGTTAAAGAACACGATGGATGGCTTTGACGCGAGGCTACCATCTGTCTCCCAACAGCTGTTCCAGTGGGTCCCCTTCCCCAACCTTCTCTGAGCCTTCGGGGTCCATGTGACCTGGCCATTTAGCCCATGGTGTGCAAAAAAGTGCCGTTCAGAGGTAAAACAACCCAACTCAACTTTGTGAATATTACAATGTACAGTATACTGTGCGTATAGGAGTGTGTGTTGTGATCTATTAATTATTATGTGGTACAAAATGAGTGGGTGCAAACGTAAGAGCAATGTCGTTAAGATGGAGATGAAATTAAAAGCGTTAGAACGTATTGACAAAGGTGATTCAGTAAAGCGTATTTGTGGTGAATTCGGTGTTGGTAAAAGCACGGTAAATGACTGGAGAAGGAATAGAAAATCTTTACAAGATTTATGCACTCTAGTCGAGTCTGAAAAAAAAACGCTTTCTTCTCGGTGCACTCTTAAAAAGCCGTTGGGTTGGGTTGTTTCACCTCTGAGCGGCACTTTTTTGCACACCATGGGCTAAATGGCCAGGTCACATGGACCCCGAAGGATCAGAGAAGGTTGGGGGAGGGGACCCACTGGAACAGCTGTTGGGAGACAGATGGTAGCCTCCCGTCAAGGCCATCCAGCGTGTTCTTTAACGTGCACAGGGTACGGCTCTCCGGCACACGGGGCCACGACTTAACGTCCCATCCGACGGACGGCGGCCTTTCCAAGCCCATCGGTGTCCCCTACTGACCGTGGGCAGGGCGGGGAATTTTTTCGGAGATAAATCTCAACGCTGACCCAGCTGGGACTCGAACCTGGGAACTACAGATTACGAGCCTGGCGGGCTACCGACCCCCGCCCCTTTAAAAAACCGAAAAATGAAATTGTTGATTCATGAAAGAACATCGTAAAGGAACGTCAATCAGCGGGCCAATCTTGAAAGAAAAAGCATTAATCCTTCATTCTAAAATCGATAATGGGGAGGATTTTTCAGCAAGTGAGGGATGGCTTTCTCTCTGTAAAAACGGCATGGTGTTCATTACCTTGGTGTTTGTAGGGATAAATTGTCAGCTGATCCTTAACCCTTTCCGACCAAGGGAAACATTTTTCCCATTTTAAAATTGGTGATTGTCGCATTTAATTATAACCTTATCTGCATTTTTTATACAGAATGTCAAAATAGAACGTATGCCGAACGCAATTACGTAAACGGGAACGTTTAGAAAAAAAACAGAACTGTCAGGACGCATAATATATGTACAATGTCCATCTTTGCCTCACTACCAAAAGAAATTGCTTCGCAGAATATCATAATTAGTACATCATTTTGTATAGTAATTTTATTTCATAATTTTGTATTATTTTAGTTAACATTTTGTTATAATAAACCAATAAATAAAAGACATTGCATAATAAGCCTAACTATAATTTGTGTTACCTTTATAGTCCATTGGGAAAAATATTTCCCATAAAATTCCAAAAAAACTACACATTGTTATGTATTTTTCTTATGTTTTTTATTTATTTTACGTCTAAACAAACTAAAATAAACAGTTACATACTAATATTTACTCTTAGAAACTTTATGGACCTGAAAGGGTTAAGCAGCAAAGGAGTTTTCGAAAAAACTTTTAGTGCTTATTGAAGAACGCCTATGCGCAGAACAAATCCACAGTGTAGCTGTGTGTACAAATGCTGCAGGTACGCACAAATTTCCTCTTTTTGTAATTGGGAAATCAGCAAAACCCCGAGCGTTCAAACATTTAAATTTAGCTGCTTTGCCAGTTGACTACAAAGCTTAAAATTCTGCTTGGATAAACTTGTATTGTTTAAAGAGCGGCTCTTTACAGAATTTGTTCCAAAAGTAAAAAATCACTTGATAAGTCTTAAAATGTCTATAAAGGCCCTACTCATTCTCGACAATGCAACAACACACCCAAGCGAACTCATTTCTGACAACATAAAAGTCATGTTTTTGCCACCTAATGTAGCATTTTTAAGTGCAACCAATGGATCAAGGCGTACTTGTAAATTTAAAAAGGCGATACAAGGGAAAGCTTCTTTCGGAAATTCTACCCCCCCCCCTTCAAGCAGCTGCTTGCCACAGAGGTCTGACAGGAGCCTGTCTACAGCGAACCAAAAATGATGGAATAGAACATTTAAATGTTTGATAGCAATAAATATTAAGGTTGTGATCTATATGTTGGCAAGAGCTGTTGAAGAAATGCCTCGTACAACGTTTGTGAAGTCATGGAGAAAACTTTAGCCCGAGTTGAAAACTGTGTAGAAAGTACCAAAGACGACAACATGAAAGCATCGAATGAGCCTGCGCCTACCGATGATATGACGGATAATGACAATATTTCGGTGCTTAAATACTTTAAACTGCTGCCTGGATGTGACACGATTGAAGAAGATGACATTGAAAAATGGCTAAAATGTGATGAATAGTTGGAAAATGAAACACTGAATGATGACGAAATTATCAATGCAGTCTGCCAAGAAGGGAACGGAGAAGAAGGGGAGGTTGGGTTGTTTTACCTCTGAGCGGCACTTTTTTGCACACCATGGGCTAAATGGCCAGGTCACATGGCCCCCGAAAGCTCAGAGAAGATTAGGGGAGGGGACCCACTGGAACAGCTGTTGGGAGACAGATGGTAACCTCCCGTCAAGGCCATCCAGCGTGTTCTTTAACGTGCACAGGGTATGGCTCTCCCGCACACGGGGCCACGGCTTAACGTCCCATCCGACGGACGGCGGCCTTTCCAAGCCCATCGGTGTCCCCTACTGACCGTGGGCAGGGCGCGGAATTTTGTGGAGATAAATCTGAGCGCTGACCCAGCTGGGACTCGAACCCGGGAACTACAGATTACGAGCCTGGCGCGCTACCAACTGAGCCACACCCGCCCCAAGAAGGGGAGAATGACGAAGAAACGGAAGAAGGGAAAGTCAGACATATTGAAGGAAAAGAAGCTTTTGATGTTGCAGCCAGATACATTGAACAACAACAGACCTCATCTGCGATTTATTTGAAGTTTATTAAAAATGGCAAGACTTTGCAGTTAAAAAAGTGTTACGTTCATCATCATCATCATCCTCAAGCAGCCATGGGCTACGGAGGTCCAACCAGACCGTGCAATTTAGTTCTCCAAGCAAGTCTATCCTGAGCTACATCTACTGCATCTGGCCACTGCACACCAGTTCTAACAAGGTCCTGTTTGACATTGTCTGCCCACCGCATCCTAGGTCTCCCCTTCTTTCTGAGGCCTTTAGGCACACTGTTCATAACCCTATTCGCCAATCTATAATTATCCATACGGGCAACATGGCCAAACTAACGGAGTCGCTCTCTGCACAATATGTTGCTTAAAGGAGGTTGCAAACTCCTTTGCCTAACCTCATCATTAGTTACAAAGTTGAACCACCTAATGCCCAAGATACTGCGTAAGCATCTGGAATCAAAAGCATCTAGTTTCCTGTTATCTTGTTTAGAAAGTGTCCAAGTTTCACTACCATAACTAACCCTAGAAAGAACCAAACTATTATACAGTCTAATTTTAGTGTTTAGGTGTATACACCTATTTCTCCACACTCTCCATAGATTCTTAAAAGTCCCGGCAGCAATCCCTATTCGTCTGTTAATCTCATGCCGCACATCACCATTATCTGTTACATAGCTCCCAAGATAATTAAACTGTGACACCTGCTCAAGACTGCAACCATTCAGATGAACTGAATCACAGCCTGCCTGACCAATTTTCATCACTTTAGTTTTCTCTCTGTTTATAACCAAACCTACTCTACTACCAGTCTCATCAACGGCTCGAACGAAAGAGTTCATCTCATCAACATCATTTGCCAAAAGGGCTAAATCATCAGCATAATCTAAACCAGAAATTTTCGTATCTCCAGCCCATTTAAGGCCAAAATCTTTCCCTTGAAGTGAATTTCGCATAACATAATCAATAACCAAGCTGAAGAGAAAAGGAGACAAAATGCACCCTTGATGAACACCAGAAGTAATGCTAAACCAATTGCTACAAGCCTTACCAACTCTCACACACGACTCAGTGTTATTATAGAGAGCTTTCATTATGTTAACTAACTTGTCTGGTATACCATATGATTTCACAACAACCACAAATTATGACGATCAACAGAGTCGAAAGCCTTTTTGAAATCAATAAATCTAGCAACCAAAGGTTTCTGAAACTCTAAACATTTCTCAAGAATCTGCCTAAGTGAAAATATCTGATCCACACATCCCCTACCACTTCTGAATCCACATTGCTCATCACGCAATTGACTGTCAACCAGATTCTTAATTCTATTAAGCACAATCATGGAAAGAACTTTACCTGGAACAGACAGTAGGCTGATACCCCTATAGTTATCACAAGAACTGCGATCACCTTTTTTGAAAATAGGGATAACAATAGCTCTTCTAAAATCCTTAGGAACCATGCCTTTATCATAAAAGATATTCAGAATTTCAGTCATCCAAGTGGTAACCGAAACATTCCCAGCTCTAAGCATTTCGGTAGTAATTTCATCTACCCCTGGGGATTTATGAAGTTTAAGTTTAGAAACAGCCAAAATAACTTCAGATTGTGTTATAGGGCCAACATTAAAGCCACCAATGCATCCATCATCACTGCAAACAATGGGAGCAGAACCAACTACATTGTTAAGAACATCACTGAAATGCTCAGCCCACATAGCCATGACAGAATCCTCCCCTTCTATAACCTTACCTTGTTTATCCTTCAATCCTTGTATGCCTGTCCGTTTTCTACCACATAAAACATTAACTATCTGGTACAGCTCTCTGCTGTTGTGCTGTCTAACTACTTCCTCGGCTTTGTCAGCCAAACCATCAAGCCAAAGATTCTTATCAGCAGCTAACTGATCTTTTACACGTTTATTAAGTTCTCTGTAATGCTTTCTATTAGGACTAGTAGGGTATTGATTAAAGACATTCCTGCAGTTCTTTCTTTCCGAAATAAGCTCAAGTGCCTTATCACTCAGATAATTCTGCCTCTTCTGCTCCTTTTTTCCTAAAAGAGTACTGTTAGTGTCCAAAAAAGCCTGTTTAAAATGATCCCATTCTTCCTCAACTTCAGTAGTAAGCAAACCATGACTGTCATAATGACTAAGTCACCTATCATGGTAAGCTTTGGCTATAACTGGATATTTCAGAGCTTCAGTATTAAAAGTAAATATTTCAACCCAGCACAACACTTTTTAAGTTTAATTTGCAACACACTTTTAACAAGGTAAGGTAAGTTCAAAGAAACAAAAAGAAATCATCGACTTTGTCAAGTGAGTGTGAGTAAATTGTTAATATTGTACAACAAATTATTAATTGAAATACAGTACAGTTAGTATTTTTGTCATTTGCCGTTTTTATTTATTTTCTGCCACATTTTTCGGATTAACCGGTTTTTCGTTCATCCTGCCAGGGGTCCGACCCCGTAAGGAACAGATAAGATGGAGTCTACTGTATTGTGAAAAATGTTTTCATCGCTGATTTCAAATTTTTTTATGTTTCCAAATATTTTGAATCATTTCTTCAGAAATTTTGAAAAACTTCTTCTGTTCTCAGGTGCTCTCTTATTCTGACCAATCGGGGCGGGGGTGGCTCAGTCGTTAGCGCGCCAGGCTCGTAATCTGTAGTTCCCAAGTTCGAGTCCCAGCTGGGTCAGCGTTGAGATTTATCTCCGCAAAATTCCCCGCCTTGCCCACGGTCAGTAGGGGACACCGATGGGCTTAGAAAGGCCGCCGTCCGTCGGATGGGACGTTAAGCCGTGGCCCAGTGTGCGGGAGAGCCATACCCTGTGCACGTTAAAGAACACGCTGGATGGCCTTGAGGGGAGGCTACCATCTGTCTCCCAACAGCTGTTCCAGTGGGTCCCCTCCCCCAACCTTCTCTGAGCCTTCGGGGTCCATGTGACCTGGCCATTTAGCCCATGGTGTGCAAAAAAGTGCCGCTCAGAGGTAAAACAACCCAAATTCTGACCAATCGGAGCAAGTTACCTCATCTACTATAGTTTATGGTTAGATTGAAAACAAATTTTATTTTACAATGAATCCCACATTGCATTTCCGATTTATCTCTTTTGTGATATCTATGACCTGAATTTTTACTTAATAAACATTTTTCAGAACTCTACTACTTCATCATAGTTAGAATTAGCGTTTTCCCCATCACTCTCACTCGTTCACTCACAATCAGCTAAATATGTAGGAGAGTTCTCCTTTGATGAATGTTAGAACTTTTTCCTAGCACAGTTGCGCTAAATATTTTAAGTGACATTCTTATCAAAAATATCAATTGAAAAAAGTGGAAACGCCACAACATGAAGTGGTTTTCATTTTGTATTTTCGTATGTTTTCAGTTATATTTAAATCAGTAAATGGTTTTAAAACTCTCAAGTATTATCCTGTTCTGTTTCTTTTAGGCGATTGCTTATATGATATCAGAACTCTCTCTGGAGAGATTAGCACTCCAAATTTCCCCTCTCCATATCTCAGCATGATGTACTGCACGTGGCTCTTCACCGTAACTCCTGGACTAGTCATCAAACTGGTAAGAGAAAATGCTACCGATATTTACATTATCTATAGAAAGTTCTTTTTCAGTTGTTTTCTTCTACTCATTAAGTTCATTTCACTGTTTCCTCCGATCATTTCTGCAAACGTATTGTGAACGTCTTATCCGCTTTCTCGTGTGTTTTATTGTACTTTACAACCAAACCAATTTAGTTATGTTAACTTGCTAAACACAAAAAATATATACTTTAGACGACACGTGTTTAAAAAAATGCAAATTTTGCAAATAGAAGACTCTCTATTTGTCATGTAATGTGCACTTCGCATCCACTTTATTAGCCACAGCAGTGTCTCGCAAACTGTGTGCCGCGAGAGATTCCAAGTGTGCCGCGAGAGATTCTCAAATTGACACTAGGTATTCCAAAGATATCATTTTGACTTGACTTGTGTTATCGACGTGCTTTAATATCGACGTGCTTTAATAAAAATCTTTCAGATTTTATCTATTGGGATCTTGTAAGTATTTAACAAGCTTTTTCCAATATTTGTTATTAATTTTTGATTATTTCAAGCCATAGAATGGACAAATATTTAAAACAAACACCGAGTTATGATTAATTATATTTATTATTATATTTCTTTTAAATAAAATGCATTTAACGAAACTTCAATTTTCCTCTTTTTACGTAACCATCAAAAATTCTTTTTTAGGTGTGCCGCGGGAAAAAAATTAGATTCAGTGTGCCGCGGAAAAAAAGTTAGATTCAGTGTGTCGCAGAGTAAAAAAAGTTTGCGAGACACTGAGCTACAGTTCCGTGTTATGTGAATAGAAACTGAGATACAGAACTCAGACTCTTCTAAACTAAACTTTGCAAAGAAAACGCAATTGAAGAAAATTTTAAGATCTCAGTTAAGTATATTTAAATATCGATCTCCAAAAATATGCTTTCAGTATCAAAAGAGTTACAGAAGCTGAAACGTTTAGGGAAATAGCTCTTTTTGAAAAGAAAATTAAATTGTTGAAAATGAGAATAATTATTAGTCGAATTATCACTGTTATGCGTGTAAGTAACGTTTAGATCTTCCCAATACGGTTAAAACCCCAATTTCATTGCTTTAATTGTTCAGGAACTAACGGTTAAAAATCCCAGTTCCAGGCGGCGGGGGTGGCTCAGTTGGTAGCGCGTCAGGCTCGTAATCTGTAGTTCCCAGGTTCGAGTCCCAGCTGGGTCAGCGTTGAGATTTATCTCCGCAAAATTCCCCGCCCTGCCCACGGTCAGTAGGGGACACCGATGGGCTTGGAAAGGCCGCCGTCCGTCGGATGGGACGTTAAGCCGTGGCCCCGTGTGCGGGAGAGCCATTCCCTGTGCACGTTAAAGAACACGCTGGATGGCCTTGACGGGAGGCTACATCTATCTCCCAACAGCTGTTCCAGTGCGTCCCCTCCCCCAACCTTCTCTGAGCCTTCGAGGTCCATGTGACCTGGCCATTTAGCCCATGGTGTGCAAAAAAAGTGCCGCTCAGAGGTAAAACAACCCAACCCCAGTTCTTTAATTGTTCAGGAAGACTGTCTTCGTTTTGAATTGAGCCTGATTCTTGTGTTCCTTAAATGTCATTTGGCAACGAATGTATTGCTTTTGTTTTGAGAAGCGGCGTATGTTATTTTTACACCCACAAGCAGCATTATAGTTTATCAAAGGATGATAGTAATTGTGAAGCTTATCAACTATTGGATATCAAACAATTGGTGAGGTTTAAACTCTATAGGAAGAGTAGCCGTCCCGTGGCCGAATGGTTAGCGCGCTTGGCTACTGATTTACGGGACCTGGGTTCGAGCCCCGGGTAAGGCATGGATGTTCGTGTTGTTTTCTGCTGAGGTCCTGCCATCCTCTCAGAGCTTCTACTATGGCATATAAACTGACAGGCTGCTGTCAGACCTCTGTGGCAAGCAGCTGCTTGAGTGGATATTTATTATTTTATTTATTAGGAAAAGTATTACAACCTATCACAATGTGGTAAAAATTACCTTAATCATAACGAACCCTTCTTGTTTACCATTCCGATGAAACGCGTTCCACTTACAGTAAAAGAAATTGGCCTACGCGAAACTGATGCTCGATATTTTGCGATGTAAACAACGATCCTCTACGAAAATCCCATCGCAGAGAGCAGAATCACTAAAATGGGTTGGGTTGTTTTACCTCTTAGCGGCACTTTTTTGCACACCATGGGCTAAATGGCCAGGTCACATGGACCCCGAAGGCTCAGAGAAGGTTGGGGGAGGGGACCCACTGGAACAGCTGTTGGGAGACAGGTATTAGCTTCCCGTCAAGGCCATCCAGCGTGTTCTTTAACGTGCACAGGATATAGCTCTCCCGCACACGGGGCCACGGCTTAACGTCCCATCCTATGGACGGCGGTCTTTCCAAGCCCATCGGTGTCCCCTACTGACCGTGGGCAGGGCGGGGAATTTTGCGGAGATAAATCTCAACGCTGACCCAGCTGGGACTCAAACCTGGGAACTACAGATTACGAGCCTGGCGCGCTACTGACTGAGCCACCCCCACTAAAACGGACTTAGTCATGATATGAAGGTTTATTTTACATTACTGCTCTCCTTTATCAAATGCATTTTCATTAACTACCATTTAGGAGACTTATATGCTTTTTATGATATCAATAACTTGCTATGTGACTGAGTAATCATGGTCCTGGAATAAGAATAATATCAACTGAACAACAAGGACATTAGTAATTGTGAAAAAAAATTAATTTTTTCTAGGTTACAAAAGATGCAAGATTTGTTGATAAGCAAGAATTATAGCAGTAAATATACATCTATAAATATATAAAGCCGTCCCGTGTCCGAGTGGTTAGCACGCTTGGCTACTGATCTATGGGATCTGGGTTCGAGCCCGGGTAAGGCATGGATATTCGTGTCGTTTTTCTGCTGAAGTCCTGCCATCCTCACAGACCTTCTACTATGGCATGTAAACTGACAGGCTCCTGTCAAAAATCTGTGGCAAGCAGCTGCTTGAGGGGGTATTTATTTAGTTATTTTTTAAATATATATAGCATGTATGTATGTAGATGTATAAGATATAGTCACTCGAAAGCACTACGGTGCTAATGGAGCAGTTAAAATTGTTCGTAATTGCATTCTTTATTACTACTAGCAATATTCGTCTGATGGCAATAAGGCAAAATGTCGCCTGATGTTACCCACACCACATTATAAATTTCATATTTGACGCTAAAAACTAATAATTTCTTATAGCCAGTTCAAAAATCAAATGATATTTATCGCTTAGAAATGCATTTTTTTCCATTAAAATATTATGTTATCCCAGTTACTAACTACTTGAAAAAATAGTTAAACTGCGAAATTTAAATTTACAAAATACTACTGTTGCAAGGATGAAAGCGTAGGTGAAAATATTTAGCGTTCGTGTCGCTCCGAAATGGCGGTATCCCGTCAATTCCTCACGCTCGTTTCATCGAACATCAATTCATTACAATGTGGCAATTTTAAATTGTCTATGAAATATGCAATTACTTTAAATAAATGACATTTTTGGGCACTGTTTGTAATAAATAACATTTTTTTTAGAAATTCCAGTTACCAACACAGTTTTTTAGAAATTCCATGTATAACATGATATGATTCCCTCAACTCTTAAATATAAATCCATAGATTTGGGGTTTTAAACCCAAAATATTTGGGTTTATGAACCCAAAAATTCATAAATCCAAAAAAATTCATTAACACCATTTTGAAAGAGGAAGATACCTAGGCAGAGATTTGTAGACCATCAAAGGTTCTCAAGAACTGACACCGGATACGTAGGCACACTTTGCACTATTTGTTTTCTTTGCCAATGCGCTTTCAGTAATTATCAATTTGGGTTCCATATCAATTCATCCTGACGTCAGTTCATTGCAGCATCAATTCATCGCAGTGTTAGTTGAGTTGGGTTGGGTTGTTTTACCTCTGAGCGGCACTTTTTTGCACACCATGGGCTAAATGGCCAGGTCACATGGACCCCGAAGGCTCAGAGAAGGTTGGGGGAGGGGACCCACTGGAACAGCTGTTGGGAGACAGATGGTAGCCTCCCGTCAAGGCCATCCAGCGTGTTCTTTAACGTGCACAGGATATGGCTCTCCCGAACACGGGGCCACGGCTTAACATCCCATCCGAAGGACGACGGCCTTTCCAAGCCCATCGGTGTCCCCAACTGATCGTGGGCAGGGCGTGGAATTTTGCGGAGATAAATCTCAACGCTGACCCAGCTGGGTCGCCGTGTTAGACATATGTTTTTATTGACTTTCGACATCTGTGCTCGCTGAACTCTCTAGAGACAATGTTTTTGTCTTTGATGGGTTAAACATGTGTCAGAAGAATTTACCTCAGAAATTAATTAAAACTTAAATAACAAATGCTGTTTCAAACCATTTAATGAAATATGCATTTTAAAACTTTGTATAATAAATATTTCAATAATAAGCAATCATTAACGATTTTTTTATATAATTTATTGTTAAATAATCCATCTTCCGTAACTCTATAAATGCTAAATGAATATAGTTGAAAATGAAGATTTTTTTTATTATGATTTGATAATGATCATTAATTTATTTTCAGTCACATGTTTCCACTAAATTCGTATTTTAATATTAGAAGTTATTTTAAGAATTTATGAAAGTTGCAACAAATTTCTTGCAACAAGTTCTTTTACAAGAAATTTATTTGTTCGGAATTACACCAGTAAAACACATTACTATGTTAGCACTTTATTATTCAGAAATAAAGTTTATGGGTTTTTTTTTTAAATTTTAATGTAAATTATAGTTGAAAAAATAGGAAATTAAGCTATCAAAGCAAAGACAAAAGACAACAATGAAACAAAAATTGCGACGAACAGAAAAATAAAGGTAAAATATCACGAAGACAAGATTAACATTTTTTCAACAATAAACTTTTTTTAACAATTCTGGAAAAAATATTCTTCAACAATAAAACATCTGGAAAAAAATATCCTTGACGCGGCGGGAATCGAACCCCCATCTCTCTAGATGCATGCCAGAGAGTTTTGGCATGTATCTAGAGAGTTGCGGGTTCGAATCCAACCATGTCAGAGACAGTTTTTCTTTCAGATGATTTATTGTTGAAGACTATTTCTGCAGGTAATCTGTGTATTTACTATGGATAAAGCTTATTAGAGTTTAATTCAGAATGCTCGGCTCTCAATACTAATCTGGAAGTAGGAAAGCTGCAGGTGCATGGCATTACAATGTTTATGTAAGGTTAGTTTTTTATTCGGGATTATTGTACTCATCAAAGAGTTAATTATTGTACTCATCAAAGCGTTAATAATCAATTTCAAATATTTCGTATTGAACAAATTAATCATGCCAGAAATGAGATTTTGAAAAAAGCTAAAATGGGCCGAGAAAATTATTTCGTTTAAATATCCATTGCAAATCATTTTTCAGAAATATATATTAGAGTTCATTCATAAACATTTTTAAGAGTAAAATAACTACTCCACTGGTTAATTTGTTGCATTGTGTACGTTGTAAAGAAATGCAAAACTAAGTGCTTCAATTTATTCGAAGTCACATGACGATGAGCTTAAAAATATTACGAATATAGGAATAAAACGTTACACTTAGGAACTGATATTTCCGCCCAAATTCTTGGAAAGGATTTGGTAATCCAATCAATTTAATACATTGTTTGAAGATTTTTTACTGAAAAGTAACTTACCATTCAGCGTGATAGTATAATTATTATAATTCTCTTGACTTATCCTTAATGCCGATCAAAAGTGCAACAGACGTTGCTTCTACAGAAAGTGAGGAATTTCAAAATAATGTTGCGGATTACAAAAATGGATAGCCACTGAGCGTGAGTATTAAAAGCTATATTTCAAAACCAAATTCAATACAAGGTAAATTGTTACAAAGAAAATATGGATGAAGTATCTTATTAACAAATTAACTATTAACCATACACAAGTCATCAATCTTCCTGCGCAGAGCACACAACATTAGCTCTGTCTATTCCACTAAATATTACCTTTTTACTTGATTACCATGTCGCTTGAACATCCGCGTACACATCACATAAAAGATACCACTTTTATACTTCCCGCGTACACAACACATGAAGAATAGCTAACTGTCCATTTTCGAACTCTAGACCGTTACACACACGACCGTTACACGCTCCACTGTTCTTCTACAAATTCTCCCAAAGTTCTTATTCGTTGGCTGATACTTTTTGCTTTCGGTTGCCAGATTCCTTCTGTCGTAACAATAATATTGCTAACATTTAACACCTTTAAATACATATAATTAAAAGACGGAGTGGAAATATTTTAGATATCAATCTAGTTTTTTAAATCATCTGCAAAATTGTAATTTCCTACTCTAAGGCACACATAACATTAGGTCATTCTAAACATTAGTGAACAAGAAATAACAATATATGAAATGGCATATGTAGTTGCATGGAACTTTCCTATATCCTTATACACGTAAGGTATTTTTTTTTTTCCTTTTTTTTCTCGAATAATTTTTTTTAGGAAAAACCCCGAAGAATCATGAAATTATACTCCTTTTGAAATGGACTGGCGAGTTTCTTTTGCTAGAATGGAGTTCCACATAATCTAGCATCGCCTTTCTTTGTCACGAACGTTTTAAGCATTTGTGAACCTCTTTGTACTCTATCCCATTATTTAAAATTTAGTCATAAGTATACCTCATTGAAACTTAGTTGACCTTCCTATCGCATGTAAACCTTTATATGGACCACCTTTTCATATCGCAACAGCTGTAATATAACTGAAGAAGTTGGGTGATATATTTGGCTTGCTTTTTTATAGTTAGCCCACGGAATTATTCCGTCGATATTGACTCAGTTAGTTACTAATGAAGAGATTGTGTTGATTTTTTAAAAAATAAATTGTTTTAACGAGATACAAGGGTTTAAAATGTTTCAAGTAATTTCTCACTCTTTCCAAGAATATATCAACTTCTTTTTGTCTTTTCATCAAAACTTTCAAGAATTTGAATTCTACAGAGTATTCCAAAAATGTATATGGTTGTTAATAACTGTTATGTTTATTTTCTTAAATTTAATTTTTTAATTAAGAGCAAATGTTACAATAAAGATTAGATATAAAAGCATTGCATATTTTATGCTTAAATGATGCGTTATCTCAAGTGTTCAAAATGACCTCCATTCTCATCAAGGCATTGCTGACATCAAGGTATTAATTATAATCAAGCCATTGATGACATCAAAGCATTGGTTATCATCAAGGCATTGCTTGAGCATTGTGATATAAGAGACATCTGCAAAGATCAATTAACCTATCTCTTGTAATTGGGCGACAGTTTTCTTTGATTGCTTGCCGTAACTCTATAAGTGTTGTGGGTTGGGTTGTTTCACCTCTGAGCGGCACTTTTTTGCACACCATGGGCTAAATGGCCAGGTCACATGGACCCCGAAGGCTCAGAGAAAGTTGGGGGAGGGGACTCACTGGAACAGCTGTTGGGAGACAGATGGTAGCCTCCCGTCAAGGCTATCCAGCGTGTTCTTTAACGTGCACAGGGTATGGCTCTCCCGCACACGGGGCCACGGCTTAACGTCCCATCCGACGGACGGCGGCCTTTCCAAGCCCATCGGTAAGTGTTGTGGGTTTCGTGGCATAAACTTTGTCTTTAAGTACCCCTATAAGTATTAATCGAGTGGTGTTAGATTAGGTAAACGCGCAGTGTACTCAACAATGCCTCTTCGTCTAAGCCAGTGATTCTCAATCTTTTATGCTTCACGTACCCCCTGGAAATGTGTATGTAACTGGCGTACCCCTTGTATAGATAGATAAAACTATAGTTATAGTATAACAATGGTAATAAAATAAATCATATATCAGTGGTTCTCAAACTTTTATGCTTCACGTACCCCCTGGAAATGTGTATGTAACTGGCGTACCCCTTGTATAGATAGATAAAACTATAATTATAGTATAACAATGGGAATAAAATAAAACACACATATATATACACATTAAATTTTGTATTCATAAATTACATATATCGATAAACACAAAAAAGACATAACAATTTTACAAATTTTATAGAATTATAAACATTTTACTGGGTAATCAGTGAAGCAGCTCTCACGTCGTACCCCCAAAAATTTTACCGTATACCCCACATTGAGAACCTCTAGTCTAAGCCATCTGTTTGGAAAAATGTTATCAATTTAAATTTTGACATCACGATGAAAATGGGGAGGTATCCCATCTTGCTGGAAATAAAAATCATGCTCATCCTCAAATAGCTAAAGAATTTGTGTCGTAATTGATCTCTAAAGAATGTTAAGTTACAAGGGACAAGTAATTGTTTGATCAAAAGAGAATGATCCATCCAAACCCGTTGATGATAATCCATCCAAACCCGTTGATGATAATCCATACCACACTGGAAGATCCTGAAAATTTATAACCTTTCCACAGTAACGTGTGAATTCTCTGTTGACCAATACGTACAATTGTGAAGGTTGACTGTGCCATTTAACTTGAATGTTGCTTCATCATTTCAAACGATCTTATTGACAAAGAGTGGGTCCTCTATTAATTTTGACAGAAACCATTCACAAAATTCAACCCTACGATCAGGATCATCTTCGTTTAGAGCACTGGCTAATCTTTGGATGTAGCTTTTGATATCGGCGCAATTTTGCATGTGTTAAAATGCGATGAACACTTTATTTAGCGATTCCTATTTCACAAGCAGCTTGTCGGACAGATTTCTTTGGTGATCGTAGGAATAGTTGGAGCACTTTTTCTGATTTACTAGGTATCGTAGATGTCCCAGTCATTCTAGATCGTTGCATGTGTACAATTTGCACAGTACCATGAGTTTCAAATTTATCGATGATACGCAAAACTGTAATTCGCATTGGAGGTTTTGTTTGAAATTCTTTTCTTCACTGTCTTTGGACTCCTTTTATGTGTTCACATTTCCAGTACCACTTCAGTACAAATATCCGTTGTTCAAATGTATGTCGGTCATTATTAACGGCGGGGGTGGCTCAGTCGGTAGCGCGCCAGGCTCGTAATCTGTAGTTCCCAGGTTCGAGTCCCAGCTGGGTCAGCGTTGAAATTTATCTCCGCAAAATTCTCCGCCCTGCCCACGGTCAGTAGGGACACCGATGGGCTTGGAAAGGCCGCCGTTTGTCGGATGGGACGTTAAGCCGTGGCCCCGTGTGTGGGAGAGCCATACCCTGTGCACGTTAAAGAATACGCTGGATGGCCTTGACGGGAGACTACCATCTGTCGCCCAACAGCTGTTCCAGTGGGTCCCCTCCCCTAACCTTCTCTGAGCCTTCGGGGTCCTTGTGACCTGGCCATTTAGCCCATGGTGTGCAAAAAAGTGCCGCTCAGAGGTAAAACAACCCAACCCAACCCGGTCATTATTCATTTCTAAGGGCAATTTTCACCTGAAAAGAAAAGACGTTACAGAATTATGGGTTGATAAAGTGTGTATACATGTTTTTGGGGCACCCTTTACACTTGCGTGAAAAACAATTTAAAGCAATATAAACAATACTGAAATGATCATTTTGTGCAACTGCTTGAGGTTTTGAATTATAGCGGAATTTTTCGTTGAAATTATTCTGAACTATAGTGAAAAAATTCGTTGAAATTATTCTGAACTATAGTGAAAAAATTCGTTGAAATTATTCTCAAATATATGAAATTAAAGTGAAAGAAAAAATATTTTAATTTTTAAGAGGTAAGAAGGCAGTTTTCAAGTCAAAGGACGGAGATAATCTAGAAGCTTTATTAGGCTTGTCTTGCTACAACATGTAAACTATATAACCCAGTGTCTCGCAAACTGTGTGCTGCGGCACAGTAGTGTGCCGCGAGAGATTTTCAAAATGATACTAGATATTCCAAAGATATCATTTTGACTTGACTTGTGTTATTGACGTGCTTTAATATCGACGTGCTATCGACGTGCTTTAATAAAAATCTTTCAGATTTTATGAACTGGGATCTTGTAAGTATTTATCAAGCTTTTTCCAAATTTTGGTATTAATTTTTGATTATTTCAAGCCATAGAATGGACAAATATTTAAAACAAACACCGAGTTATGATCAATTATATTTATTATTATATTTATTTTAAATAAAATGCATTTAACGAAACTTCAATTTTCCTCTTTTTACGTAACCATCAAAAATTCTTTTTTAGGTGTGCCGCGGAAAAAAATTAGATTCAGTGTGCCGCAGAGTAAGAAAAAGTTTTGCGAGACACTGATATAACCATTGGTTTAGTAGTCAGATATGCTAACCGTTACATATATCAGATATGGTCTAAAGAGCATCAAAATTTTTGGAGAACCATTTTATAATAAAATCATACGGTAATATTTAATTGGCGGGAAATGTATTATTACTACTATTAGCACTTAGAAGTTTAAACATTCCCTATATTCATTATTTAATTACGCAACTTCTTTAAGCACATCTAAAGAAAATCGTCATTCAGGAAACCACATGTCCGACACCAGTATTTTATTCGGAAAATGTAAACAGACCAAGAAAATGTAAACATCCGCTCTTTTCAAATCATTGAAAGTGTTTAAATATGATCGTATTGTTTCACTATTGTGTGACTATAATGTCTGTATTTTTCTATTCTGCCATAGGATTTTGAAGAGTTTGAACTGGAAAGCAGCAGTGATTGTCACCATGATAGTGTTGACATTCTTGATGGATACAGCATGTCCTCACCCTTATTGGGAAGATTTTGTGGCAACGAAATGCCCCATCCTGTTATTTCATCTAGTAACAGGATGCATGTGATATTTAAGTCCTATCAATCGTCATCAAAAAAGGGATTCAGAGCAACATACAGTACAGGTTGGTTACAATAAAATCGCTATTGATATGGGTAATTGAACGTTTTCACACTCTCTTTATAAACTGAGTTACATGAGCTGTTAGTGTCAAATTTTCTTTTCGCATAGAAATTTGGTTCCTGATCATATATAGGGGGCGGGGGTGGCTCAGTCGGTAGCGCGCCAGGCTCGTAATCTGTAGTTCCCAGGTTCGAGTCCCAATTGGGTCAGCGTTGAGATTTATCTCCGCAAAATTCCCCGCCCTGCCCACGGTCAGTAGGGGACACCGATGGGCTTGGAAAGGCCGCCGTCCTTCGGATGGGACGTTAAGCCGTGGCCCCGTGTGCGGGAGAGCCATACCCTGTGCACGTTAAAGAACACGCTGGATGGCCTTGACGGGAGGCTACCATCTGTCTCCCAACAGATGTTCCAGTGGGTCCCCTCCCCCAACCTTCTCTGAGCCTTCGGAGTCCATATGAAATGGCCATTTAGCCCATGGTGTGCAAAAAAGTGCCGCTCAGAGGTAAAACAACCCAACCTGATCATATAAAAAATACCACATCGTTTACCAACACATTACAAGTGACCGCGTCTAGTTAACAAACGAGTAGATTGATATACAGCTAATGGTTCCCACGTATATTCACTGAAGATGCCGCTGCTGTTCTCTTGATCCTGCTGTTTATTAATTCGTTGCCCTCTGTCATACAATTACAATCATTCCGCTTGTCTCCTTTTGGAGGAAGAATGCTAATTTTGGGTAGTTCTAAGAAATTGTTTTCCTCTTTGTATTTGTTTCCAATGGCAAACTGAAATCCCTAAAATATGTGGTACAAAAAATTATTTGTCTCTGTTAAAGCGCGATGCATTTTCAAAACTTTAGCAAAAACCCTTCAAAACTTTTATAAAGTGGCATTTCGTTACGAAATCGGAAATGGGATAAGATAAAGCATGACTTTTGGAGTCAGTTGACAAGAGTGTCAGTTGACTACCACTATAAAATTTCATTTCATATAGAATATCAGTTTAACCTTTCCTGTCCGGTCGAATGTTTTAGTAATTTGGAAACATTACTCAAATCTTATTCTCACCCCCCCTACCCACCAGAAAATAAATTCTCCAACCCTCCCCGAAACTAAATTACTGTCCCTCTTCCCCCCTCCAAGTACAAATTCCTGGGTAAATCCCTGACACAGACATAATTAAATTTATGCAAAGTTTTTATTTTTTCAGTTGGCAAAATTTGATTTCCGAGTTGAAAACTTTTCATTCTCCCCACCCCTCTCCTCAAACCATTGTTCCTTCTCTGCGCCCCTAGTGATACGTCATTAAAAATCATCGTCAAAAAAGATTTTCAAGTTCGTAGAACACGTTCAGTCTCTTTAGAATTTAAAGAAATTATTTAGAATTTTAATTAAGAGTGTTTGTTTAACTGATCTTAGATAACTTAACTCACCTACTAAAGTCTTGTATCACAGCTGAACTCTCTTGATAATACAAAATATTAATCAATAATAGTTTTATAATCTATAAAATAAATAAGTATATAAGTGCCTTTATACGAATATGGTTAATGCAGTTATGTTTTGATGTATATTTAAACTTCCTTTCAGCATTAACTGCATAAAATATTCCAATCAACACTCTTATTAAGTTCACTATAAAACTTTAAACTTTCATTTACCTGTTGTTCAGTTTTGGTATTGATCATTGCCAACTCTCTTCTCTTTCAATTAAAATAAGTCTCCCACGACGTTTACAGTCTGAATAAATTGGGTTAATGTCGAATAAATTGGGGCGGGATGGTTCAGTCGGTAGCGCGCCAGGCTCGTAATCTGTAGTTCCCAGGTTCGAGTCCCAGCTGGGTCAGCGTTGAGATTTTTCTCCGCAAAATTCCCCGCCCTGCCCACGGTCAGTAGGGGACACCGATGGGCTTGGAAAGGCCGCCGTCCGTCGGATGGGACGTTAAGCCGTGGCTTCGTGTGCGGGAGAGCCATACCCTGTGCACGTTAAAGAACACGCTGGATGGCCTTGACGGGAGGCTATCATCTGTCTCCCAACAACTGTTCCGGTGGGTCCCCTCCCCCAACCTTCTCTGAGCCTTCGGGGTCCATATGACCTGGCCATTTAGCCCATGGTGTGCAAAAAAGTGCCGCTCAGAGGTAAAACAACCCAACTTCCCACGACGCGTTTCGGTTTCTTTTTTCCTGCCCTCCTCTTAAAGCGAATTTACAGTTTTTAGTGAAACTTAATAAGAGAGAATGTCAAAAGTATTGACACGATTACAATCAGCAATTTATACTTACAGACATTTGAAACTTAGGTTTTAATCAAAATGATGTACCTTCCATTGAGTTTGAATTCTGATTGCAATTGATTTTGAAATCATTATTTCGTTTCTCAATTTGCTAACTTCATCGTATTATCTTAATATAGGTGACTGCTTATATTTTATCACAACTCCCTATGGAGAAATCACCAGTCCAAATTTCCCCGATGCATACCCTAGCATGCAAGACTGTTCATGGATCATAGTTACAACTCCTGGACACATGATCAAGCTGGTAAGCAAATCGTTCCAATATTTCTACACTAAGAAGTTATAAGCATTCTTGGAATGGTTGACTTTACTTGAGATTTGTGTCTTGAAATTATTAAAGGATTTTATTTTATTTTCTTCGATTATTGTTATCATAGTATTTTGTATTTGTTTTTCTTTTCTCTGTAATTAATAATTCTTTATGATGACATTAAGTAGGAATTTCTTTAGACGAAAAAAGGGTGCCAAATAGGAGAGATCTGACTTACAAATGAAAAGTTAGTAAAGAGAAAATTCTTCTTATTTTACCTAATGTACGCATAGCAACATAATAAAAAAAAATAAATACCCCCTCAAGCAGCTGCTTGCCACAGAGGTCGGACAGGAGCCTGTCAGTTTATATACCATAGTAGAAGATCTGTGAGGATGGCAGGACCTCAGCACATAAACAGCCATGCCTTACCCGGGGCTCGAACCCAGGTCCCTTAGATCAAGTAGCCAAGCGCGCTAACCACTCGGCCAAGGGACGGCTAGTAACATAATAGGATTGTTTAAGCATCCTTAAGCATCCAAGGGAAAAGCATTTCTTCGTGCAAATAGGTTATAGTAAAGGCATATTCATGTTAAAATATACAAACTTTAAAACAGTTTTGGAAAATATTAAAAGAAAATATTGATTAAATAGGGATTTAAAATTTTTTTTTTACAAAATTACTTCTCGATTTTACTTTTAACGAAGAAATCATTCATTGCAATGCTTGAAACTCTGAAATACTATTGTACTATTGGATACGTCTGTTCCTTTTAGTTTCGAAACGATGTTCAAAGCAAGATTTCATGGGTAATATCACAATAAACCTAAACATTTGTGCTCTGAGAAGGGTTCCTGTGTAACCAGCCAAGACAATATTAATTAAAATATATGAAATATCAATGTAAATTGTCAGTTGTTAAGCCTCTCTTAATGCGTAGCGGACTCTTTCTCTTCCTGATTTCTAAGATTCCAGATTCAATTATTGCAAATACATTTCATAATCCGGATACTGGTCCTCCTTTATACGTGGTGCAAATAACTATCGCTTTAGAAAAACTGTTGAAAGTATCTCAGCACCAACATGAAAGTCCACTAAGGGTCAATTAATGTCTTTATCAAATACATTTTCAAATTTTTACGTTTTGTTGAAAATTTGGTACTTTTACGATACAAATTATCTATTTCTTGAGCATGTATCATGATTACTAAAGAGCAATAAATTACCAAGTTAAAGGCAAAAAAAAAGTAGTAATCATATAAGTCAAAAAATTCCATTTAATTGAAATGCAAGTGGTAAAAGTGTTTATCACACAATTCACTGTCATTAAACAAGCATGGGAGTAACTGTTGCGGGTTGGGTTGGGTTGTTTTACCTCTGAGAGGCACTTTTTTGCACACCATGGGCTAAATGGCCAGGTCACATGGACCCCGAAGGCTCAGAGAAGGTTGGGGGAGGGGACCCACTGGAACAGCTGTTGGGAGACAGATGGTAGCCTCCCGTCAAGGCCATCCAGTGTGTTCTTTAACGTGCACAGGGTATGGCTCTCCTGCACAAGGGGCCACGGCTTAACGTCCCATCCGACGGACGGCGGCCTTTCCAAGCCCATCGGTGTCCCCTACTGACCGTGGGCAGGGCAGGGAATTTTGCGGAGATAAATCTCAACGCTGACTCAGCTGGGACTCGAACCTGGGAACTACAGATTACGAGGCTGGCGCGCTACCAACTGAGCCACCCCCGCCCCCGCCCCCAACAACAAATAAGCAAAATATGAATTATTCTTTATTTTATATACAAATGGACGAACCAACCTAATGTCTAATTACTATTGACCATTTTTAAACTGACATTTTTAAATAATGCATTCAAAAGTTCAGTTGCAAAGTTTCTATATAAGAAATCATTGAATTGACTCTTACCATTTTGTTTACTCCATACAGAATACGTTTAATAGGAGCATTTATTTAAACACCCAAGAGGCTCCGTTTCTCATAAATGCTACTAAAAAAAGCAACGGCAAACTAAGCCGACATTCGTTACTGCGCAAAAGCAAAAATCACTAACAACTTCTTTGCTTCTTTCCATTCTCTTTTCAAACTAATACACTTTTTTAAACTACAAACATGAGACATTTTCCATCATATGCCATATATAAATAATTTATTTTGTAACAATCTATTTTGATTACAATATTTTACTTTCTACTTTGGGTTGGGTTGTTTTACCTCTGAACGGCACTTTTTTGCACACCATGGGCTAAATGGCCAGGTCACATGGACCCCGAAGGCTCAGAGAAGGTTGGGGGAGGGGACCCACTGGAACAGCTGTTGGGAGACAGATGGTAGCCTCCCGTCAAAGCCATCCAGCGTGTTCTTTAACGTTGGGTTGTTTTACCTCTGAGCGGCGCTTTTTTGCACACCATGGGCTAAATGACCAGGTCACATGGACCCCGAAGGCTCAGAGAAGGTTGGGGGAGGGGACTGGAACAGCTGTTGGGAGACAGATGGTAGCCTCCCGTCAAGGCCATCCAGCGTGTTCTTTAACGTGCACAGGGTATGGCTCTCCCGCACATTGTGCCACGGCTTAACGTCCCATCCGACGGGCGGCGGCCTTTCCAAGCCCATCGGTGTCCCCTACTGACCGTCGGCAGGGAATTTTGCGGAGATAAATCTCAACGCTGACCCAGCTGGGACTCGAACCTGGGAATTACAGATTACGAGCCTGGCGCGCTACCGACTGAGCCACCCCCGCCCCTTACTTTCTACTAAAGGAGAACTGATATAAGAGAGAAAATAGTATCACTAAAACATAAAGTTTGCTTGCAAACTACAGCGAAGAAGGTGCCCCTAACAACCGCAGAGGAAAAATCTTCGGTTATTATGGAGTGCAGGGTGTGCTTACTACTGCTTAATTCGGTAAAGTGTTCTCCTCCACCCCAAAAAAATTTTTCATGCTACCCATCTCCATTTATTACCGCGGTTCCCTCCGCAGAAGGAAAACCGCCGCTTTTGAAAATGAAACAAATATTAGAGAGCTAGTCATTAATAGAATCTACACAATCGAATTATTTTACTCTTTTGTTCTTTGCAATGAGAACTCTTGTTAGTATTTAATTGCTTTTCTGATATGTGAATAAAAGTATTCGTGTTTTCTCCTATCTGTGGTAGATTTTTAATGAGTTCGATCTGGATCGCAGCGAGCAGTGTATGGATGACTGGGTCGTCATTCATGATGGAGTCAACCCTCAGTCACCGATGTTGAATAGATTCTGCGGTTCCTCTATTCCACGTCCTCTTATGTCATCTGCCAACAAATTGTACGTGGCGTTTAAGACAAATGGTGCAATTCAAAGACGTGGATTCAATGTCACCTATGCAACAGGTTGGTTTCAATTAATTAGTTTTTAATATAAATTTAAATTTCACACTTTACAATCTCCGTTGAAAACTGTTTGAGCAAACGTTTCTTATGAGGTAGGGGGCGGGGGTGGCTCAGTCGGTAGCGCGCCAGGCTCGTAATCTGTAGTTCCCAGGTTCGAGTCCCAGCTGGGTCAGCGTTGAGATTTATCTCCACAAAATTCCCCGCCCTTCCCACGGTCAGTAGGGGACACCGATGGGCTTGGAAAGGCCGCCGTCCGTCGGATGGGACGTTAAGCCGTGGCCCCGTGTGCGGGAGAGCCATACCCTGTGCACGTTAAAGAACACGTTGGATGGCCTTGACGGGAAGCTACCATCTGTCTCCCAACAGCTGTTCCAGTGGGTCCCCTCCCCCAACTTTCTCTGAGCCTTCGGGGTCCATGTGACCTGGCCATTTAGCCCATGGTGTGCAAAAAAGTGCCGCTCAGAGGTAAAACAACCCAACCCTTATGAGGTAAAATGCCTAGTATCTTGACCGAGTGCGCCAGTCCCATCTTTTAGATTAAATCAATATTTTGCCATTTCACATCTGATCTCAGTGTGTTTAATTTTCTGCTTCATTCCGTAAAAAACTTACGAAAGGTTACACGAATTTATCAGTAACACAACATTTTTTCCCTTCATATCTGTTCTTATGCGGTTAGTTTGTATTCAGTTATATGTGAAAAAAATAGGTAGTTGTGAACATTCATATTTAAATCACAGTTTATTTGTATTAAACTTAAAAATTCTTTATTCACATAGATAGCTTTTAAAGTAAAAGCAATGAACTTTAGTTGTCTCATACACTCATGTTTGGGGCGGGGGTGGCTCAGTCGGTAGCGCACCAAGCTCGTAATCTGTAGTTCCCAGGTTCGAGTCCCAGCTGGGTCAGCGTTGAGATTTATCTCCGCAAAATTCCCCGTCCTGCCCACGGTCAGTAGGGGACACCGATGGGCTTGGAAAGACCGCCGTCCGTCGGATGGGACGTTAAGCCGTGGCCCCTTGTGCGGGAGAGCCATACCCTGTGCACGTTAAAGAACACGCTGGATGGCCTTGACGGGAGGCTACCATCTGTCTCCCAACAGCTGTTCCAGTGGGTCCCCTCCCCCAACCTTCTCTGAGCCTTCGGGGTCCATGTGACCTGGCCATTTAGCCCATGGTGTGCAAAAAAGTGCCGCTCAGAGGTAAAACAACCAACCAACACTCATGTTTCAAAATCAAGTGAATCATGCAAACAAATGATATTTATATTTCACGAAACATGTATATATATATATACATAGTTTTTTATGCATATCAAAAATATATCTAAAATAACTGTAAATTATTTTAAATCAATAATTTTTATTCGACACAATATGAATTACAATACTTTTCACTGATTACCTATTTTTATGTTTGAATTTAATTTTATATACGAACATTGTTTCGGCTTTTCCCAATGTGTTGATATCTCTCTTGCAGTTAATTGTTCTTACGATATCCACACACCTTTTGGCGAGGTAACGAGTCCAAATTTTCCAGATATTTATCCCAAAAGCACAATCTGTGAGTGGTTTTTCACAACAACTCCTGGGCACAAAATCAAACTGGTAAGCAAAAGTTTCGTGCTTTTTAATAATATGTAGATGGAAACACTCTGACAAAGTTTATATTTTTTCTATTTATTAAGTTACTCGTAATTCTATTTCCTCTTGGGGCGGGGGTGGCTCAGTCGGTAGCTCGCCAGGCTCGTAATCTGTAGTTCCCAGGTTCGAGTCAAAGCTGGGTCAGCGTTGAGATTTATCTCCGCAAAATTCTCCGCCCTGCCCACGGTCAGTAGGGGACACCGAGGGGCTTGGAAAGGCCGCCGTCCGTCGGATGGGACGTTAAGCCGTGGCCCCGTGTGTGCTAGAGCCATACCTGTGCACGCTACAGAACACGCTGGATGGCCTTGACGGGAGGCTACCATCTGTCTCCCAACAGCTGTTCCAGTGGGTCCCCTCCCCCAACCTTCTCTGAGCCTTCGGGGTCCATGTGACCTGGTCATTTAGCCCATGGTGTGCAAAAAAGTGCCGCTCAGAGGTAAAACAACCCAACTATTTCCTCTTACTTTTGTTGTTACCTTCTTTTGCATTTCTTGTTATTTCACCATGTGATTCATCGTTGAACCGTATATGAAAAATTTTGTAAATAATATTTGGTGTGGAAATGCAAAGTAAGAGCATTCTTGTTTAGAGATCGAATATTATTATGTTTGTATGAATGATACAATCGTCATAATTTTGCTCTCTTTATTTACAGCGTATAGAACAGAGAAGGTTCCTAGAAAATATTCTTAGTTTGAACAGGCGTTTTTATTTTTTTGGGTTGGGTTGTTTTACCTCTGAGCGGGACTTTTTTGCACACCATGAGCTAAATAGTCAGGTCACGTGGACCCCGAAGGCTCAGAGAAGGTTGGGGGAGGGGACCTACTGGAACAGCTGTTGGAGACAGATGGTAGTCTCCCGTCAAGGCCATCCAGCGTGTTCTTTAACGTGCACAGGGTATGGATCTCCCACACACGGGACCACGCCTTAACGTCCCATCCGACGGACGGCGGCATTTCCAAGCCCATCGGTGTCCCCTACTGACCGTGGGGAGGGCGGGGAATTTTGCGGCGTTTTTATAAAATACATGTTTCAATATATTTCAATACATAATAAAGAGTTACAAGAAATAAAATTACGAAAGGGTCCTAATTAATTTGTTCAGAAAAATTTCAATAACATGAATGCAAGAAAAGATAAGGTTGTGAAACGTGAGTAATTCACATTACAAACAATTACAATGAAATTTGAGTTAAATTCTTTCACACAATGAAATCTGGAGGAGGAAGTCACAAAATGCTTTATATATTATGATTCTTTTTGAATTATCACTGTAAAATACAATATTTTCTGCAGTAAAATCATATATATTCAGTTTTTGTAAAATTAGTAAAAAACAGGCTAATGTTAACTTTTTTTGTTAAAATGCATGTTAATTTAACCTCTTCTTCGAGGGTCTTCCGGTCCTTTGTTAGGAAAATCGCAAAAGAAACTGATCTTTACTGTTTTTCTAATGATTATATTCTAATAATTATTAGCCTTGGCTATAACAATAAATTGAGTTACCAATACTACCACCGATGGGCTTGGAAAGGTCTCCGTCCGTCGGATGGGACGTTAAGCCGTTGCTCCGTGTGCGGGAGAGACATACCCTGTGCACGTTAAAGAACACGCTGGATGGCCTTGACGGGAGGCTACCATCTGTCTCTCAACAGCTGTTCCAGTGGGTCCCCTCCCCCAACCTTCTCTGAGCCTTCGGGGTCCATGTGACCTGGCCATTTAGCCCATGGTGTGCAAAAAAGTGCTGCTCAGAGGTAAAACAACCCAACCCAACCAATACTACCCAATATCATCTGTTCACTGTCGTGAACAGATGACTTTGTTTTACTTTTTACTACAGTTAGAGGTACAAAATGTTCACCAGATTGGTTTTTTACTCTGGTATTATACTACAAAAGCACGTTTTTGCTTTTTCAGTGACGTGCTTATTAATGGCTTCGCAATTTTATATTTTACGCATAACATCACTTTTAACTTTTCAGAATGACATTATGTTAATCCTATTTATGATTTCAACCTAATGCATTGCTTATACAACTCTATTTCAATAGCATTACGCATTTATACAATTATTTTATAGTTTTGCCTAATCAAATTTATGATTTTATTTTATTTATTTCAGATCTTATTTTATCATTTTGACTTTTCATGTTGGACCTCAGTCGTCATTTCTTTATAAAACACTTTAATTATCTTTCATGTTACTGACATATAACCCCCCTCTTCGACCCCAAAATCTTGTGAATTGCTCCAACCAGGAGACCAAAATGAGCTACAAGTCGAATGGCCCAGTCTGCATGAGAGCCACAGCTTGTGCACATTAATGAATATTCTGGATGGCCTTGATGGTAGACTTCCATTTGTCTCTTAATAGCTGTCAAGTGTATCCTCTTCTTCGTTCTCCTCTGAGTCCTAAAGGGGCGGGGGTGGCTCAGTCGGTAGCGCGCCAGGCTCTTAATCTGTTGTTCCCAGGTTCGAGTCCCAGCTGGGTCAGCGTTGAGATTTATCTCCGCAAAATTCCCCGCCCTGCCCAGGGTCAGTAGGGGACACCGATGGGCTTGGAAAGGCCGCCGTCCGTCGGATGGGACGTTAAGCCGTGGCCCCGTGTGCGGGAGAGCCATACCCTGTGCACGTTAAAGAACACGCTGGATGGCCTTGACGGAAGGCTACCATCTGTCTCCCAACAGCTGCTCCAGTGGGCCCCCTCCCCCAACCTTCTCTGAGCCTTCGGGGTCCATGTGACCTGGCCATTTAGCCCATGGTGTGCAAAAAAGTGCCGCTCAGAGGTAAAACATCCCAACCCTCTGAGTCCTAGGTCCTTTTGAACTGGTCATTTAGCGCACTCCGTGTCAAAATACATCGTTCAGAGATAAAACAACCCAACACATCGACTTGATTTTTTTGTCAGTAAAAAAAACCTTCATATGAACAACCATGGTCAGTTCGAAAATACTACTTTATTAAGAAACTTTCGGTTTCATTAAAAGATTTCTGACACAGCAAGTTCGCCAGTTTTTCATTTATTTATATGATGACAAATTCTTACTTCGCATTTAAAGTGAAATTAAATTAAAACGAAATTGAAGAAAAAAACCAGCATGTAATATGCTGTTTTTTTTTCTTCAATTTTTTCCCCTTTTTCCTTGTTTCAGTTGAAGTGTTGCGAACTTCAGTGTCAAGTAAATCAGTGATTTTTCGATTCATTTGATATTTTCCAATAATGAAAACTTATCCACTTTTTAAGAAGGTAAACAAAATAATTTACTTTATATTTAAAAATAAATGAGTTGAAAAATAACAAATATCACCTTGTTTAACAAGCAACTGAAAACTGCAGTTTACCGAAATATAAGATACACACTTACATATGCTAAAAAGACAGCAGCGCTTGTGAGTCAACGGAAAATGTTCATCTCGGATCTATAAGAAGTTAAGATGTAAATGGAGAATAAGTTCTGAAACATTTTGATCCCACGGTTATGCCAGCATTTTTATCTCATGATGATCATGCGAAGTGTCAGCACTCTCGCCACGTGTTCCTTTGGACAGTTACGGAACTGCTGGACCTTACCTGCAATATTGGACGATTGGATTGGATTGTACCTCTGAGCGGCACTTTTTTGCACACCATGGGCTAAATGGCCAGGCCACAAGGACCCCGAAGGCTCAGAGAAGGTTGGGGGAGAGGACCCACTGGAACAGCTGTTGGGAGACAGATGGTAGCCTCCCTTCAAGGACATCCAGCGTGTTCTTTAACGTGCACAGGTATGGTTATTCCGCACACTGGGTATGGCTCTTCCGGGGGGTATGGTACATAGGGTATGGCTCTTCCACGGGGTGAGAAAGCCATATCCTATATTTCCACGGGATGAGAAAGTCTTTCCACGTGTGCGGAAGAGCCATATCCTATGTGCCATTCCACGGGGTATGGCTGTTCCGCACACGGAGCCACGGCTTAACGTCCCATCTGACGGACGGTGGCCTTTCCAAGCCCATCGGTGTCCCATACTGACCGTGGTCAGGTCGAAGAATTTTGCGGAGATAAATCTCAACGCTGACCCAACTGGGACTCGAACCTGGGAACTACAGATTACGAGCCTGGCGCGCTACCGACTGAGCCACCCCCGCCCCACAATATTGGACGAACTGAGGCAGAGTTCTGTGAGTCATGGAGCCGAGAAAATCTCTACACGTTTCTGGTGTGTGAATGAGAGGGTGGATAATATAACACTTGGATAAGATACATTTCTCTCTTGATCAATAAGCTATTCCATTGGAAAATGTAATTTTGTTTTTACACTTGGAGAATTTTCTGATTAAACGAGGTTTCACATTGTAGTGGTTTTGTGATATATCTATAGGCATACTTGAGATGTTTATTTTCATTTTTCACAACAAAATATAATAAACAAGTGTATATAGAAATGAAAACGTATTGTTCTGTGATTGGGAATAAGAATTTCCCACATACCAGTTCTACGTACGGTGAAGAACGATGTTATCGGATAACTGGGATCTAGATGAATGAAGGCACATGCCTTTTCCTTTTTTTTTCATCAGCTTCCCGGGTTCATGAACTCTTTTGCCCTGTGTACCATTATTAACAACTTAACCTACTAATATGCGACTCTAAGTTAACGTCTACATAATGTAATACGTGTAAGAAGAGGAAACTTACACTTTCTATTTTAAATGTCGATCATTTATTAAGACGCCTCGTGATTAGACAAGTTATATCATATGATCTGAGCACTTTCGTTCGGCTAACATATGCTTAATTGCTTAAGGTAACATGAAGATGTTATAGAAGAATATAGTAAGTAAGAATATAGTAATATCTGAAGATGTATAGCTACATTAGAGCCGCACGAAACCGCTCAGACCATAAGCATAATATACCTAATCCGAGCAGCATAATAAATACCCGTAATTTAAGATATAAAATTTAAGTTTCAATTCATTTTTCTGGAACATATGTATAGCAGTGACTAGAAGAAATAAATTTATATAGCTAAATACTAACTTGAGAAATTGCAGTTGTCATCTGCAGACCTGCACTCTGACTTAGCTTTGTCCAAATAGTAATAATTCGATTAAACAAAAAAAAATCGACATCATGGCAATTGCAGGGGACATAATCCCTTTCCATTAACAGTTAGTACATTAAGCATCACTTATATTTAGTAAATTCTTTAACTATGTGGATAATTTTTATACATAAAAACCACAAATAATGTTCGACGCTTATACTTGATAAATATAGGCAGTCTAAGTGTTTTACGTTTTCGTTTTGTTGCCTGAAAATTCTCAGTTAAGAATTAAGTTCCTTTCTAAAATGTGATATATCGCTCGATAATTTTTGTATCTGTGGCAGGTGTTTAATGAGTTTGAGCTAGAATACCACAGCACTTGCAACCACGACAGGCTCACCGTTTATGATGGTAATGGCCCGGAGGGAACTTTGCGGGGCTCCTATTGTGGATCCCTGCTCCCAAGTGTTGCTGTATCATCCGGCAACAGCATGTACATGGTGTTAAAGACAGATGGTTCCGTGCAAAAAAAAGGGTTCAAGCTCATACATAGTACAGGTAGGTTCTAATAAAATAATTATTAATGTTGTCTGTAATCAGTGTTCAATACTACGTTTAGAAATTCGGTGATAAAAGCTGTCTGTTCAAAAAACTTTATTTCATAAACCGTGAGTGCTAAAGATGCTCTTGTTTTTAATGCGCAAATAAGTGAATGGAATTAAAGAAAAACGATGCTTAAAACTACGATGTTCTTGCACTCCCATTTCAATCTGCAATTATTATTAACATGAGGGAATTATTATTAACATGATATTTTCAATCATTTATATTATTTAATTCAAGACACGTTTTCTGTTTTGTCTTTCTGATGAGGTTTTGCATTCCTCTCATATCTTCTCCTTTGCATATACAGGGTGAATCTGAAAAAGTGGGCAAAACTTTACGGGGTGGTAGAACGCAGCTATACGAGCAATATTCGTCATAGAATGTATGGTCGGAACGCAAGCGGTGAGAAGTTAAAAGGTAGTTTTCCACTGTCACATTTAAAGAATGAACACAAAAAGGAGAGGAGATACTTCAGAAAACATTTTATTAACAGGAATGTAATTGAGGTACATGCTCAAAGAAATTGCTCAAAAGTGCTTTCGTGGTTAGTATAACCAGCCATCCTCTCGGCAATCCACGGTAGAAATGCCGTTGGGTGCGAGGACCGACCCTTTTATACCATTTCCAACGCCACCTAGCGGCTCGCCGTTTGCGTTCCGCCCATACTTTCTACGACGAATATTGCTCGTATAGCTGCGTTCTACCACCCCGTAAAGTTTTGCCCACTTTTTCAGATTCACCCTGTATACTTCTGCCTGACTACTGTGGAAAACCAGTTACTTTAGAAATAATAGTTTCAGTCATTAGTTTTGAAGAAAATCTTTTTAAAAAGTAGTGTTTACTCAAACTTTTCAATTTTTATAGTTTTTTATATCTTAAATAGTGTTTAAAATTGATATTCAAGTACATTTTATCTCATCTGTATCTTAGTCTCCTCTACCCCATAAAATGTTTTAAAAACTTTGAATTTACCTTTTCCTTGGCCTAATATAGAAGTGTCTTAATACTTTTCTAATATAATATATATTATCCTTGCATATGATATTGTATAATTATTATTAGCGTGTGGGTAGGAAACATTACTCTCAATATTTTATATCATTGCATTTAAGACAAATAGTCGTCCCGTGGCCGCGTGGTTAGAGCGCTTGGCTACTGATTTACGGGTTGTGTTGGGTTGTTTTACCTCTGAGCGGCACTTTTTTGCACACCATGGGCTAAATGGCCAGGTCACATGGACCCCGAAGGCTCAGAGAAGGTTGGGGGAGGGGACCCACTGGAACAGCTGTTGGGAGACAGATGGTAGCCTCCCGTCAAGGCCATCCAGCGTGTTCTTTAACGTGCACAGGGTATGGCTCTCCCGCACACGGGGCCACGGCTTAACGTCCCATCCGACGGACGGCGGCCTTTCCAAGCCCATCAGTGTCCCCTACTGACCGTGGGCAGGGCGGGGAATTTTGCGGAGATAAATCTCAACGCTGACCCATCCGGGACTCGAACCTGGGAACTACAGATTACGAGCCTGGCGCGCTACCGACTGAGCCACCCCCCGCTCCCCGCCCCGCTGATCTACGGGACCTGGGTTCGAGCCCCGGGTAAGGCATGGATGTTCGTGTTGTTTCTCTGCTGAGGTCCTGCCATCCTCTCAGATCTACTGTGGCATATGAACTGACAGGCTCCTGTAAACCTCTGTGGCAAGCAGCTGCTTGAGGGGGTATTTATTTATTTATTTTTTATTTATTTAAAACATAAAAGCGCAGTCAATGTGTAATAAAGAGAAATTATATCATTTGGCTTTCACTTTGACAATTTTCGATGGCTTCCTTAAATCATTTTTAGTATTAATTTTTACACTTATCGCTAAAAAGTGAAACACGGATCAATGAAACGCTCATATGTCGAAAAATATTTCGACAGCTTTAAACAAATTGCGCAGAACGATAAAAGAAAAAGATGTTGTTGTTATAAATCATGAGAATTTGGGCCTAAAGCCTTGAAAAAACGTAAAAATTTTAAGCTAGGTGAAAAATGATTCTCGTGGTGGTCGTGGTGGTATGTGTGTGGGAGGGGGATTGAATAAAAAATGTAAAGTCAATAGGAGTTGTGACCTGCTCTATACTAATGATGAATGTGGCTTCTTCTAGCAGGGGCGGGGGTGGCTCAGTCGGTAGCGCGCCAGGATCATAATCTGTAGTTCCCAGGTTCGAGTCCCAGCTGGATCAGCGTTGAGATTTATCTTCGCAAAATTCCCCGCCCTGCCCAGAAGTCAAGAGGTCCTGTACGGTCAGTAGGGGACACCGATGGGCTTGGAAAGGCCGCCGTCCGTCGGATGGGACGTTAAGCCGTGGCTCCGTGTGCGGGAGAGCCATACCCTGTGCACGTTAAAGAACACGCTGGATGGCCTTGACGGGAGGCTACCATCTGTCTCCCAACAGCTGTTCCAGTGGGTCCCCTGCCCCAACCTTCTCTGAGCCTTCGGGGTCCATGTGACCTGGCCATTTAGCCCATGGTGTGCAAAAAAGTGCCGCTCAGAGGTAAAACAACCCTTCTTCTAGCACTAATGTCTCACACTATCGAATCATAACTTTAATAAACCGGAGATTGCGAATGCATTAAAGTCTGCTGAGCAATAACAGAATTCAAGAGGTCCTGTACGGTTTAGGGAGGACATTGAATAGTATCGATACGAATTTCAGACATCCGAAACTGGTTATATGTGGTTGAGATCTATAGAAAATGCACGCCACTCCATTCGTTGGATACATTTCTTCTCCAGATATAAGGGTGAGTCTTAGTCTATGCTCATAGGAATTATTTTCCATTAGGAGGAATTCATCACCTGTGCCCTAACACAGGACTTGACCTAAGGATCAACGATCTCATCACGATACCTCAGAACATTCAGAGAACCTACATCAGATGTATGAAAGTTGGTGGTGCCATCCAGTGAAAGCCTCCATCGAAAAATGCATTACGCTCAACGAAATTGGGCATAATATTAAATGGGGATGGTTGCGAGTTCCTATCTCTCTTTCTCTAGATTTCTGCAATTTTCTTTTTCTTTTTATATTTTGCTGTTCAATTGTATAGAAAATATCAGTGCCAGTTTTTAGCCATACAATGAGCTAAATAGCCAGGTCACAGAGACCCCGAAGGCTCAGAGATGGTTGGATGAGGGAACTCACTGGACAGCTGTTGGGAGACAGATGGTCGTCTGCTATCAAGGCCATCCAATGTATTCGTTAACGAGGTCTCTGTCGAGACGGACCACGACTTAACATCACATCCGACGGACGGCGTTCTTTCGTAGCCATTGGTATCCCCTACTGACTGAGGGAAGTGCACTGACTGAGGGAAGTGCAGGCTGACTACTGACTGAGGGAAGTGCAGAGGTCATGCGGAGATAAATCTCAGCGCTGGCCCAGGAAGAATTCGAACCTGGGAATGGAAACTGCAGATTACGAGCCTGGCGCGCTACTGACTGCGCCACCCCTGCCCCAAACAGGATGTAACTACAATGTTCCTGTATCCACACGCTACATCCGGCGGCCGATAGCTCGATGGGCAGAACACCTGACATGTTATCAGGAGGTCGTGGGTCCATCCGGCGAATGATAATTTTGGCGGGGGTGGCTCAGTCGGTAGCGCGTCAGGCTCGTAATCTGTAGTTCCCAGGTTCGAGTCCCAGCTGGGTCAGCGTTGAGATTTATCTCCGCAAAAATTCCCCGCCCTGCACACGGTCAGTAGGGGACACCAATGGGCTTGAAAAGGCCGCCGTCAGTCGGATGGGACGTTAAGCCGTGGCCCCGTGTGTGGGAGAGCCATACCCTGTGCACGTTAAAGAACACGCTGGATGGCCTTGACGGGAGGCTACCATCTGTCTCACAACAGCTGTTCCAGTGGGTCCCCTCCCCCAACTTTCTCTGAGCCTTCGGGGTCCATATGACCTGGCCATTTAGCCCATGGTGTGCAAAAAAGTGCCGCTCAGAGGTAAAACAACCCAACCCAACACGCTACATCATTGTGGCACCAGGTGAAGTGGGTCTGCAGCTTAAATGGATGGATTCAACAGGTCTACAGGCATAGAGTCTGGCTTTTGGACTCTGCTGCTGTTTGGGTTGGTTGGTTGGTTGTTTGGGGTTTTTTGGCGCAATAGCAACTAAGGCTATATTGCGCCAAACAAACGATTAAAAGGGTAAAAGATATGAAACCCACAACCAAATTTAAAAGAGACACAAACAACACAGCATAAAAACGATATATAGAAAAAGAATAAAAGAAAACAACAAGTGTAAAATCAACAATAACAAGGGGTGTATAGGACCCATGGAAAAAACAGGTAAAAATCCACTAAAAAAGAGAAAATTTATAAACGAGTATAATATCCGGTAAAGCGTAAAAATTCGAAAACAGTAGTTAAAAGTGAATCATCGGATAAAAGATGTCCGAGTGTAAGGGGCTCGGACGTAAAATCGTGAAAGGTAAAAAACAAACGTCGGTCGAGGTTAAAAGCTGGATAATAAATTAAAATATGTTTAACTGTTAAAATGGTGTCACAAAACTCGCACTTAGGTACTGCGTCCGCCTTAAGAAGAAAAGAGTGTGTTAAAAACGAGTGACCTAAGCGGAGCCGAGCAAGGACAACTTCCTCCTTACGATTCCTGCGAAAACAAGACTGCCACGGTTTGACAATGGGCTTGATCTCGAAGAGCTTGTTAGCAACCTGTTCAGACCAAGATCTCTGCCACTGTGCCCGGAGCTCGATGGTGAAACGCTGCCGGAAATCCACATATGGAACCGGCAACGGAGAGTCGGACAGGGGCGTGGCTGACCTGGCAGCAGCATCTGCCAAGTCATTGCCCCTGATCCCGACATGACCGGGCACCCAACAGAAGAGAATCGTGGTGGTGGCTGCCAGACGATGGAGCTGCTGGCGGATCTTGGAGAGAACAGGGTGAGGCCGATGCCTCACCGAGATCAAAGCCTGTAGCGAGCTAAGCGAGTCGGTGTAAAGCACACACCGACGATGATGCTTAGCTGCTATATGGTCCAAGGCAATGCTGATAGCATGCAACTCAGCAGTGAAGATGGAACACTGCAGTGGGATCTGGTCTGCAATGATTACATCACAGCAGACCATGGCTGATCCCACAGAAGTGCCGGACTTCGAGCCATCTGTGAAGACAGGCAAGAAGTCCGGGTGCGCAGCAAGATGGCTGGCAAAGAGTTGCCGGTACACACAGTCGGGTGTAAAGGCCTTCCCCGTCCTGCACAGGGAAAAATCGCAGGAAGGGGAAACAGCGAGCCAAGGTGGAATTGGCTCAGCTGTCGACTGTGCGATGCTATCGAGACTGGTGTTGATGTCTCGCAGGTAACCTCGGACACGCAAACCGAAAGGACGAATGGCAGTCGGCCGATTCTGGTATAACATTTCCCACCTGGGACTGAAAACGCAGTCCCAAGTGGGATGGCCTGGCAGGGATCGCAATTTTGATGCATACTGCAGGGACAACTACTGACGGCGAATAGATAAAGATGGTTCATCAGTCTCAACGTAGAGACTCTGGACCGGCGAAGTGCGGAAGGCCCCCGTGCACACACGGAGGGCCTGATGATGGAGTGGGTCCAGCACCTTCACCACCGAATCCCGGGCGGAGTCATACACCTGGGATCCGTAGTCCAGTTTCGACCGGACAAGTGCACGGTAAAGGCGGAGCAAAAAACATCGGTCCGCCCCCCAAGAGAGGGAGGAGAGGACCTTGATGATGTTCAATGCCCGCGTGCACTTGGACCTGAGATGTCGAATATGAGATAAAAAGGTCAATTTTCGGTCGAAGATGAGACCGAGAAACTTGGTCTCCGCCACAACTGGAATGATGTTACCCCCGAGCCGCAGCTCGGGGTCCAGATGAAGATTACGCTTGCGGCAAAAGTGCACGCAAGCGGTCTTCTGTGGGGAGAACCGGAACCCATTCGCCGTCGCCCAAACCGAGAGATTGTTCAGGGCAGTTTGCAGTTGTCGTTCAATGACCCTCATGCTGGACGATGAGCAAAAGATGCTAAAGTCATCAACATAGAGGGCATTGCCTACAGTCGGAGGAAGTTGCCGTGTAATGGAATTGATCTTGACAGCGAAAAGCGTAACACTCAGGACGCAGCCTTGAGGCACCCCCTGTTCTTGGGGGAAAGGCCGCGACAGAGTGTTGCCGACACGAACTCGAAAAATACGAGAAGATAAAAAGTTCGCAATGAAGATCGGCATGTGACCTCGCAAGCCGAAGCTGTGAAGGTCACGAAGAATGCCGAATCTCCATGCCGTGTCGTACGCTTTTTCGATGTCGAAGAAAACTGACACCAGGTGCTCTCGTCGTAAAAAAGAATTCCTGATCGCCGATTCGAGGCGGATCAGGTGGTCTAAAGTAGACCGGTGCCTGCGAAAGCCACACTGGGTGTTGGAAAGAAGGCCGTGATGTTCCAAATACCAGGCCAGCCTGGTATTTACCATTCTTTCCAACACCTTGCAGACGCAGCTCGTCAATGCAATTGGACGATAATGTGAAGGAATCTTGGGATCTTTTCCTGGCTTAGGGAAGGCCAAGACGATGGCCTCCCGCCAGGAGTCCGGAAACTGCTCCTCGATGAAAATACGGTTGAAGAGTCGGAGCAGTCGATCCTTACTCGATGGTGAGAGATGTTGGAGCATGGCATAATGGACATTGTCTGGCCCCGCAGCAGATGCACGAGAAGTGTGCAGAGCACGGCGAAGCTCCTCCGCTGTGAATGGCCTGTTGTAAGACTCCAGGCCATTCGAATGGAAGGACAGCGGAGAGCGTTCAGCCCTGCTCTTCTGGGCCAGAAACTCGGGGGAGTACGAGGAAGAGGAGGAGATGGAGGAGAATGACTCCCCCAGAGTGTCGGCAATTGCACGAGGATCAGCAATTGCCTGTCCATTGTGCTCCAGGATCGATAATGAGTGGGACGTGTACTTCCCACCCATCTTCCGGACCTTATCCCACACGACCTTAGAACTGGTCGTGCGGGTGATAGAAGTATATTTAATCCAAGATTCCTTCTGGCTCTGGCGCCGGACGAAACGGGCTTTCGCCCTGGCGCGTTTGAATGCTTCGAGGTTGGGGGACGTCGGATATCTCCGAAACACCCCCCAAGCCTTGTTCTGAGCCTTACGAGCTGCGGTGCAGTCGGGATTCCACCACGGTTTTGGGAACCGTGGAAACCGAGTCGAGGTCTGAGGAATAGTAGAGGCAGCTGCATGGACGATGCAGTCCGTCAACTCCGCCACTGCGACATTGATGGGCTCCTGGCTGACAGAGTGATCATCAAGCTCAGACAAGAGCTCGAAGCCACTCCAGTCAGCCCGATCAAGCCTCCACCGGGAGACACACGAAGGGCTGCAGGGCCCCCCACGAGAGATGGTGCACACCACGGGGAGGTGATCGCTTCCATATGGATTGTCCTCGACCTCCCATGTAAAGAGTGGAAGGATCGAGGAGGAGCAGATGGTGAGGTCAATGGCAGTGAAAGAGCGGGTTGGGGAATGAAAGTAAGTACTGACACCGGTGTTCAACAGGGAGAGAGAAGGATCCAGAAGCCACTGCTCCAGGACCCGGCCCCTCCCGTTGGTGTCAGCACTGCCCCAAAGTGGACTGTGTCCGTTGAAGTCCCCCATGATGAGGAAGGGGGACGGCAGCTGCGAGACGAGGTCATCAAGGTCGTCCCGGAAAACGATGCTTCCGGGTGGGAGGTAGACAGAACAGACAGTCAACGAAAATCCCACAAAGAGGCGGATGGCTACCGCCTCTAAGTTCGTAGTAATGGGAATGACCTGGAATGGAGAATGGTTGCTCACGAGGATGGCAACACCCCCGTGAGCTGGACCATCTCCATCCCGGTCCCGGCGAACGAGAGAAAAGTGCCGGATAGTGGGATTGTTGGCTGTCTGCAAGAATGTCTCCTGAAGGCACACGCAAAGGGGTTGGTGTGCCCTCAGGAGGACCTTGATGTCGTCAATATTCCTCTGGAATCCACGACAGTTCCATTGAAGGAGTGTGGCCATCTCAGGTCTTAGAAGTGGCGGACGACTTACGATTTATTTTAACCGTCGCCAGCGACGGTTTTGGAAAATTGGGGCGGTCGGTGTCCATGTCCTCGGAGTCGTCCGAGCAACACGGATCAGAGACCGCCGAACGAGGAGGTAAAATTTTCTTTTTGGGCCCCGGCGGGGGCCCCTTGGGTTTCGAAGGTCTTGCTGTCTGTGGGCGGGGTGGAGGGGGCCTTCCGGAGGTGGATGTGGAAGGCGACACAGGAATAGAAACCGGTGTCGATGTCGAGATGGACACCGACGTCGGCTTCGCCTGCGTCAAGAGGTACTTGGCAGCAGGCGAGAAAGATTCAGCTGGTGGAACGCTGATGTCGGTCTGCACCGCCACGGAAGCCATCTTGACGATGGGCTTTCCGGCAACCGCACCGGCATAGGAGACCTTGCCAGGTGGGGCAGGCGGTGCAGCGAGCTTTCTCGCCTCTGGATAGCTGATGTTATGAAGGGTCTTGAGGCGCTGTACCTCTTTCTCCTCCAGCCACTTCGGACAGTCGCGGGAGTACGCCGGATGTTCACCACGGCAGTTTACACAGCATGCCTTTTCTGCTGTGCAGTCAGGTTCGAGATGATCCTGACTGCCACAACGAGCACAGGTGGGCTTGCCCCGGCATGCGGTGCGGGCATGGCCAAACCTCTGGCATTGAAAGCAACGCAGAGGGTTGGGTATAAATGGCCGCACCTCGCAGTGTAAGTATCCTGCCTTGATGGAAGTAGGCAGGCGTGGAGTGTTGAAAGTTAGGATTAGTACCCTGGTGGGCTCTAACTTTCCATTACGGCGTGATGAAACCCGGTGGACTGCGATCACCCCCTGGGCAGAAAGCTCCGAGAGGATTTCCTCCTCAGAAACCTTGAGGAGGCCCCACTCGGAGATCACGCCCCGGGAGGAATTGAGCGTTTTGTGTGGAGTGACTTCGACTGCCACTCCACCAATCGCTGTAACCTTTAATAAAAGCTCCGAGTGCTTGGAGCACGCAGTCTCCACCTGCAAGTCACCAGATCTTAGGCGCTTGACAGATTTCGGCTCTCCCGCAAGACCTTGAATACCCTTATGTATAAAAAACGGGGACATGTCTCCAAGCACCTGATCACCCGTAGAGTGGATGATCAGGAACTTCGGAGACGGAGACACACACGAAGACGAAGGCAAAGACACAGAAGTTGGGGGTTCATGGCGAGCCCTCTTCGCAGCATTGATCGGTGAATTATGAGTAGTTGTACTCATGGTTGTTTTTGGGGAATTCAGTGCCCGTTGTCCCCACCCACCATGGAGTCCAACAAGGGGACGCCCAGTTGGGCGCCAGGGCTGCCCGGGCACCATACCCACACAGCCAGTGAGCCAAGCCCTCACTACAAAACAAAAAGGAAAAGGAAAAGAGAAATTGTGGGAAACTCGTCGGAGTTCCCACAAAAGAAAAGAAGCAACAAAGCAATAAAGTGTGAGGCAAGAGCTGGCCTCACAAAAGAAAGAAAACTACAAAATTAGTAAATGTGTGGGGAAACTCGCAAACCGTTGTCCGGACGGTGGACAAGGTTACTCACCGATCTGCATAGTTGACCCTAGCAGGACCAGCCCACCAGCCGATTGATCCTGAGGGGGCCGCCCCAGGACCTCCCGTTTACCTGAAGCAGAGGCCAAAGCAGTGTATAGCAGCGGCCCCGGAATTCGCTGCCTAGCCCCGCGACAGACAGGCTCCCCAATGGCAAAACGGCCAAAGGGGACCCCACCAGTCATGAGCTGGGGAGAGAAGACGGGGACCCCTGAGCAACTGCCAGGATCCTCCTTTCCAGGGACACGGGTCTCCGCGCACGGCAAACACGCGGGCGAGCGTTTAGGACCCTGCGAAGGTAACCGAGCCAGCGGGAACCTTCACAGGGTGGTCCCCCTCACCACGTACAGGCGCTCACACCGAGGGGGCTGCTGTTTGGGACTACTGTCCTGAAAGAAATGGAAAGCGATATATAATAATATATCGTTATAAATCCTACATAACAATATCTCGCGGGTGTTGAAACTTTAGAACTCCCCTGAACTCTTTTGATAACTTTTGGGTTGTTTTGTATTCCTACCACAGCGTTGAGGTAACAGAATTTTGTACACCAAATGACAACCTTTATCCCAGCTCAAACTTTATAACTGCTATCCATTATTTTGAGTCGTCTAAATGCGGTCATTGCCGCATCACAAAGCAATCGGCTACTACAGACTGCCGATGTAGCTTTTCATTTGAAGTAATCGAGACTACTAATAGGATTGTCTGTTTAACATTTTCTGTGACGTTGTACGGATTTAAAAAAAAAATGTTGATTGTTCAAAGCTATACATTTAACTTCCTAGTAAAATTAAAAATCTTTTATTAACTTCTAATGACTTCTATCGTATACAGTTTGTTGATCCGTGCTTATCTTTTGACATTCACTGTAGTTTTTGTTTTTATATGCATTCAGTATCTGTTCAGTTATGCCCAGCATATCCTGTGCAAATGAATGAACTGTAGTGAAATAATTAACAAAATAAAAAATAAACCTGTCTTCCTATATAGGCCCTAAAAAGTGCAAAATGAACCTAAAGCATATCGATAGTGCAATCAGTCACTGAGTAGTTCGTATTTGCTTCAAACGAAGATAGGGGTCCGATTTACTCACTCAACAGGGGCGGGGGTGGCTGAGTTGGTAGCGTGCCAGGCTCGTAATCTGTAGTTCGCAGGTTCGAGTCCCAGCTGGGTCAGCGTTGAGATTTATCTCCGCAAAATTCCCCGCCCTGCCCACGGTCAGCAGGGGAAACCGATGGGCTTGGAAAGGCCGCCGTCCGTCGGATGGGACGTTAAACCGTGGCCCCGTGTGCGGGAGAGCCGTACCCTGTGCACGTTAAAGAACACGCTGGATGGCCTTGACGGGAGACTACCATCTATCTCCCAACAGATGTTCCAGTGGGTCCCCTCCCCCAACTTTCTCTGAGCCTTCGGGGTCCATGTGACATGGCCATTTAGCCCATGGTGTGCAAAAAAAGTGCCGCTCAGAGGTAAAACAACCCAACCCAATCCCTTCTTCCGTGTGCGGGAGAGCCGTACCCTGTGCACGTTAAAGAACACGCTGGATGGCCTTGACGGGAGACTACCATCTATCTCCCAACAGATGTTCCAGTGGGTCCCCTCTCCCAACTTTCTCTGAGCCTTCGGGGTCCATGTGACCTGGCCATTTAGCCCATGGTGTGCAAAAAAAGTGCCGCTCAGAGGTAAAACAACCCAACCCAATCTCTTCTTTTGGAGTCGTGTTTGAGATAGCCCATAATATTGAAGATGTCACAAGCTTAAATTTGAGATATGACTGGTTAAAGTGTAACCCACCGAAAATCCTCCCCCACCCTTTTATTAGAGGGAATAGTGGGGGCAAAATTCAAAATAGTTTACGACAGTCAGTATATTTATTAGCTTTATATAGTAATTTATTAACTTTTTTAGCTTCTTATAGTAATTTAACAAATCATTTCCGTCACGTTCGAAAGATGTAGTGGGACAGCATTTTATCAAATCGACAAACAGAGAAACTGACCAACCGACCAACCGACAAATGTCAAAGCCAAAACAAATAAGAAAATAGGTAAAAATAATAAACCATAAGATCGAAATAAAAATTATATGCACCAACAGTGGTAATATTAGGTTAGTGATGAAATTTATCAGATGTATGAATTAAAAGGTGACAAAAAGCGTAATTTTTCAAAATTTGAAAGAGACATGTTTATTGGGGTCAGATGCTCGTGTCTCTATCTCGAAAACTCCTTATTGACCATTCCAAGGCGTAAAGGAATATAGAGAAAAATGAACAATTAGCACCAGAATTGTGGTAAGAAACAAACGGTTCAAAACTAGTTCAAGTTCTCAAAAGAAGACTAGTTCAAGTTCTAAAACAAATGGTTCAAAACTAGTTCAAGTTCTAAAACAAACGGTTCAAGACTAGTTCAAGTTTTAAAAGAAGACTAGTTCAAGTTCTAAAACAAACGGTTCAAGACTAGTTCAAGTTCTAAAAAGAAGACTAGTTCAAGTTCTAAAACAAACGGTTCAAAACTAGTTCAAGTTCTAAAAAGAAGACTAGTTCAAGTTCTAAAACAAACGGTTCAAGACTAGTTCAAGTTTTAAAAGAAGACTAGTTCAAGTTCTAAAACAAACGGTTCAAAACTAGTTCAAGTTCTGAAAAGAAGACTAGTTCAAGTTCTAAAACAAACGGTTCAAAACTAGTTCAAGTTCTAAAACAAACGGTTCAAAACTAGTTCAAGTTCTAAAACAAACGGTTCAAGACTAGTTCAAGTTCTAAAATCCATCAGGCAGACAAAATTCGGAAGCTCACTTAAGAAAATAATGGCTACGGCGTATATGGGCAAATCCACTACCCAGAAGTGGTGTGCGAATACATTTGATCAGATAGTGTACGTTTAATATGCGTGATCATCTTGGACAGGATGCAGGTTTCACAGCGACTTCTCATGCTGCAACTCAGACTGTCAATCAGGGTTTGAGAGTTGGATTGTGTTTTACCTCTGAGCGGCACTTTTTTTGCACACCATGGGCTAAATGGCCAGGTCACATGGACCCCGAAGGCTCAGAGAAGGTTGGGGGAGGGGACCCACTGGAACAGCTGTTGGGAGACAGATGGTAGCCTCCCATCAAGGCCATCCAGCGTGTTCTTTAACGTGCACAGGGTATGGCTCTCCCGCACACGGAGCCACGGCTTAACGTCCCATCCGACGGACGGCGGTCTTTCCAAGCCCATCGGTGTCCCCTACTGACCGTGGGCAGGGAGGGGAATTTTGCGGAGATAAATCTCAACGCTGACCCAGCTGGGACTCGAACTTGGGAACTACAGATTACGAGCCTGGCGCGCTACCGACTGAACCACCCTCGCCCCAGGGTTTGAGAGAGCAATTGCCAGGGATGCATCGTCCTACAGTATGAAAAACATGTTCTATTGCATTTAGATTTATAGTTCCACTCTCAATATATTGGCCCACCAAGCGAGTTGTGTGAGGGTTAGCATTATACTGCATTAACACGGAATGAGGACCCGTTGCTGCGAGAAATGGACGTACATAAAGTTTGATGATCTTACTGCGATACTTTATAGTTGTTACAATCCCTCCTAGAAATATATGAAGATCTGTGTTGGCATTGCGAGTGATGCCTACCCACACGAACACACCACCAGCTCCGAACCTGTCTCTTTCCCGGATTTTAATGGGATGATATCTAATTCCAGGCTGCCTCAAAACCAATAGTCGTTGGGAATCGATTTCTATGTCAAATCGGGATTCATTACTGAATAGAACATTGCTACATTAACGTCGAGTCCAGTTGTAATGGTGTAGTGACCAATTCAATCGGGATCTGCGCTGGTCGCATGTCAAAGGGTCACAAATAACTGGTCGTCTTTCAGAAAGATGGCCTGCATGAAGCTTTCTGGAAACAGTTTGGAAGGATAAAGACCTTCCCATGGATGCAGCGAGATCAAAATCGAACTGAGTTTCGAAAATCGAAGTGGTTTCTTTAGAGCAGTGTCTCGCAAACTGTGTGCCGCGAGAGATTTTCAAATTGATACTAGATATTCCAAAGTTTCATTTTGACTTGACTTGTGTTATCGACGTGCTATCGACGTGCTTTAATAAAAATCTTTCAGATTTTATCAACTGGGATCTTGTAAGTATTTATCAAGCTTTTTCCAAATTTTGGTATTAATTTTTGATTATTTCAAGCCATAGAATGGACAAATATTTAAAACAAACACCGAGTTATGATTAATTATATTTATTATTATATTTATTTTAAATAAAATGCATTTAACGAAACTTCGATTTTTCTCTTTTTACGTAACCATCAAAAATTCTTTTTTAGGTGTGCCGCGGAAAAAAAATTAGATTCAGTGTGGCGCAGAGTAAAAAGGTTTGCGAGACACTGCTTTAGAGAAATAAATATTTAAAAAAATTCATCAGAAAAGTTTCTCGGATTCTCCAAATATTATGTTCGAATTGTAAAGTTTTCGATAAAATGCTGTAATAAAATGTTAAAAAAGAGTTTTTAAATTGTCACAGTTGAAAATAACAATATATTGCCAATTTTAGACTAAACACATAGAATATCACTCAGGTGCTCAAGATATTTAATTACACTACAAGAAATGAAAAAAATGCAACACTTGCAAATGTGACGAAATTTAGGAAGGCTGTAGTATATGGGAATGTATGGAAATTATTAGGTCTACAGGACGTTCGAAGCGATTGGACAAGCGAGAGATGACGTCACAGGTGCAGAGCAGTCAAACCCAGATAAAGGCAACCAAAGCTCCATGGTTGACAAAACGCTGTTGAAATTGTATTAAACCGTTAAAGATGCCCATACGCAGATGTTTACAGCCGTTTCACCAGTTAACAGACTTTGAGCGTGGAAGAATCATCGGCCTTAGAGAAGCTGATTTGTCATACAGAGATGTGGTCAATCTTAATGGCTGCAATCCTAGCACCATCATACACATATGGCGCCAGTGGGTTCAAGAAGGATCCAGCACACGCCGACAAGGATCAGGAAGACGACATATGACCACGAAGAGCGACAGGACCGCCATTTGCGACGCATCGCTTTGCGTAACAGGTTGGGTTGTTTTACCTCTGAGCGGCACTTTTTTGCACACCATGGGCTAAATGGCCAGGTCACATGGACCCCGAAGGCTCAGAGAAGGTTGGGGGAGGGGACCCACTGGAACAGCTGTTGGGTGACAGATGGTAGCCTCCCGTCAAGGCCATCCAGCGTGTTCTTTAACGTGCACAGGGTATGGCTCTCCCGCACACGGGGCGACGGCTTAACGTCCCATCCGACGGACGGCGGCCTTTTCAAGCCCATCGGTGTCCCCTACTGACCGTGGGCAGGGAGGGGAATTTTTGCGGAGATAAATCTCAACGCTGACCCAGCTGGGACTCGAACCTGGGAACTACAGATTACGAGCCTGGCGCGCTACCGACTGAGCCACCCCCGCCCCTGCGTAACAGGTTCGCGACTGCACAGTAAACAACAGGCTTTTACAGTTTTCATTGCGAGTCTATCATCCGGCCCTGCGTTTGCCCTCACATCTGCCCAGATGCAAGCACGTCTTCAGTGATGTCGCCTCAGACAGAACTGGAACGAACAAGAGTGGAATACCGTGGTGTTTAGTGACGAATCTCGTTTTTGCCTTGGTCAGCACAACGGTAGATAACATGTTCGCCGTCATCCAGGGGAAAGGAACGCCACTCAGTGCGTCCGACACCCTCACACAGCTCCAGCACCTGGTTCGTGAAGTGGGGAGCGGGGGTGGCTTAGTCGGTAGCGCGCCAGGCTCTTAATCTGTAGTTCCCAGGTTCGAGTCCCAGCTGGGTCAGCGTTGACATTTATCTCCGCAAAAATTCCCCCCCTACCCACGGTCAGTAGGGGACACCGATGGGCTTGAAAAGGCCGCCGTCCGTCGGATGGGACGTTAAGCCGTGGTCATTAAGTCGGATGGACGTTAAGCCGAAGTCGGATAGGACGTTAAGTCCGTCGGATGGGACGTTAAGCCGTGGCGAGGCGCACGTCTAGGGTGTTGTTGGAGCTGTCGTCCCATCAAGTCCCAGACGTGTTCAATAGGTGAAAGGTCCGGCGAGCGTGCTGGCCATGGTTACTTGAAGATTTTGTTCGTGTAGATACTGCAGAGTAATGCGGGCTGTGTGGGGACGGGAATTATCTTGCTGCCACTGGCTGCAAAATGTTGGTAACATATCTTTGGGCACTTAGAAATTATTTTATGATGGTCAGTTCTGAACAAAATATCCGACTAACTTCACCCCACTTCAAGGTTGGGTTGGGTTGTTTTACCTCTGAGCGGCAGTTTTTTGCACACCATGGGCTAAATGGCCAGGTCATATGAACCCCGAAGGCTCAGAGAAGGTTGGGGGAGGGGACCCACTGGAACAGTTGTTGGGAGACAGATGGTAGCCTCCCGTCAAGGCCATCCAGCGTGTTCTTTAACGTGCATAGGGTATGTCTCTCCCGCACACGGGGCCACGCTAAACGTCCCATCCGACGGACGGCGGCCTTTCCAAGCCCATCGGTGTCCCCTACTGACCGTGGGCAGGGCGGGGAATTTTGCGGAGATAATCTCAACGCTGACCCAGCTGAGACTCGAACCTGGGAACTACAGATTACGAGCCTGGCGCGCTACCGACTGAGCCACCCCCGCCCCAATAGGGGTCGGACTAACAGGTTAGAAAATAAGAGGTGCCGAAAGCATCGATTAATTTCTAGTATACAATAATTACAGTCAACTGAAAGGATAAAAATAGGAATATGAACTGAAATACACTGAAATAAAACTTATTTTAAATAATAATCCAACAATCGTTCTGTTCGCCTTCGGAGATATGGAGTTTCAGCTATGCTTAGACAACCCTGAATAGAAAACTAACAGTTCTGGCAAAAACATTGAAGCAGATGATTCCAACAATATACGGGCTTGTCGAAAAACAAATAATTCCACCTAAGTTTGAAACTATATTTGTAAAGAAATTCTAAATGAAATTTCCTTTGAATTATCATTAATTTAAGAATGATTTAAGAAGCACAGTCTTTCAAACTATTATAAATCTATAATTCTGAAAATATCGTTTCTGATAATCTAAATAAGTTACCTAAGTAATATTTGAAGCAGTTCGGTTTACCTTGTAAAATTATTATTTATGTCTTATTAAATAGTAGTTTCAGCAAAGATATTATAAGGCATTTTGTTTTGAACTCTTATACCGTATATTTCCGCAGATAAGACGAGGTATAAATTTCGTCAAAGTTTTATAGTTTTAGCATGTATCTGTCCTATAAGACGACTCCAAACTATCAACGGCCTATGAATTTAGTTTCGATAGGCGATCATCATCTGGATAATAATACTGTATAGCGTATACGAAATTATGTCCTATTCGAAAAACATTCGCACTGATTCGGGCATTCGGCTAATGACCTTGACTATTCACAAAAGCGTCATATGGGCTATTCTGTTTTGTGGACATACCCTACTCTGTACTAGTAAATAATTACGGTTTGTCCGTTTTTTCCTCAGTAGCTCAATAAACATAACTTTTAATATTTATTTTGTTTTAGTATTGTTTTACTATTACAATGTAATGTATTATTTACTATTACAATGTAATGTATTATTTACTATTACAATGTAATTTATTATCATATAAATACCCCCTCAAGCAGCTGCTTGCCACAGAGGTCTGACAGGAGCCTGTCATTTTATATGTCATAGTAGAAGGTCTGAGAGGATGGCAGGACCTCAGCAGATAAACAACACGAACATCCATGCCTTATCCGGGGCTCGAACCCAGGTCCCTTAGATCAGTAGCCAAGCGCGCTAAAACTAGCGTATTTAAATAATATGATAGATTTTTCGATAAGTTGTAGTAATAATGGTTTCAATTTATATAAATTTCGATCTAATTTTTTTTGTATCTGTCCTATAAGACGACCCGGATTTTGGGGGCCTTTTTTATGATTCAACTATCGTCTTATCTGCGGAAATATACGGTAATTAATTCATATGTAAAGCAACAATGCTAGCGCTTTAATCAATTGTTTAGAACTTAAAAAACTGAATTTGAACATTTTTTATCGATTTGTTGTTTTTTCTACTTATCATTTAATTCAGCAAAATATTTCAGAGAACAATAATCGTCTTCTTCTCCTCTTTCATAGAAGGTAAATGCACTTACGAAATCTCGACAAGCAAAGGAGACATCAGCAGTCCAAATTATCCCAATAATTACCCAAGAATGGAAAACTGTGCATGGCTTTTCGTCGCAGCACCTGGAGAGGTTATCAAGCTGGTGAGCAAAAGATATGGGTATTTCCAAAAAAAAAAACCTACAAATATCTGGTGATGTTTAATTTCTTTTTTACTTTTTTTTTCTAAGTGATATCAGGACTTCGGGGGGAATTTCCTTTTTTTGTACTACTGAGGCTTGGGTTGGGTTGTTTTACCTCTGAGCGGCACTTTTTTGCACACCATGGGCTAAATGGCCAGGTCACATGGACCCCGAAGACTCAGAGAAGGTTGAGGGAGGGGACCCACTGGAACAGCTGTTGGGAGACAGATGGTAGCCTCCGGTCAAGGCCATGCAGCGTGTTCTTTAACGTGCACAGGGTATGGCTCTCCCGCACACGGGGCCAAGGCTTAACGTCCCATGGACCCCGAAGACTCAGAGAAGGTTGAGGGAGGGGACCCACTGGAACAGCTGTTGGGAGACAGATGGTAGCCTCCGGTCAAGGCCATGCAGCGTGTTCTTTAACGTGCACAGGGTATGGCTCTCCCGCACACGGGGCCACGGCTTAACGTCGCATCCGACGGACGGCGGCCTTTCCAAGCCCATCGGTGTCCCCTACTGACCGTGGGCAGGGCGGGGAATTTTGCTGAGATAAATCTCAACGCTGACCCAGCTGGGACTCGAACCTGAGAACTACAGATTACGAGCCTGGCGCGCTACCGACTGAGCCACCCCCGCCCCTACTACTGAGGCAATCTAGATCATATCTGTAAAAACATATATGTACATTCCCGCTGATAAGCTTCGACTTAGTGGGATTTTTTATGTAATATAATTATAGATAATACTTATTGAAAATAAATTTGAATTTGATCAGGGGAATGCCGTCCTCTGATCCGGCCCTTATATATAAGATATACATAGGTTTTCAGTTTCATACAGAGTAGACCTTCGCTATATACCCCAAAAATCACTAATCGCCGGTTACCTATTATGTCCTCATTTGCTATGCATTTATTATGAAGATTAACCTCCACAGTGAATGCTATGGGTTAAGACTATATTTGAGAATCAGGGTCTTTCCTATATTTCCTCGTCTGAGCCAGAAACTTAATATCCTATTTTCGATAAGTCATTAATTTCAATGTTAGCGATTTCGATTTCGATATTAACGCTTCCCTCCCTGAAATAAAACCTTTGCAACTAGTGAATAATATCTTAGTAGGTACATTGGAGATCAAAAATTAATGATAATTTATCTCGAAATGTGTATGATATGAAATGTGTTATTGGTGTAAATTTCGCAATGCAAAAGGAGAAAATGAATGCTAACCTAATAGGCACAAACACAAGAATAGTAATTAGGGTTGCTATAAAAGAGTATATGGTTGGGATCGCCATTAATCTCCGTTTCACTCATTCTGGCAATCCCTTGGGTAGCAATTGTATTGCACCATGTCACAAACAGGGAAGGATTTATCGATCAGCGAAATAAGCGGCCGCCGAGGGCTTTTAGCTACTGAGATGCCCCCAAAATGTTCTGTGAATTTTATAACTATTTTTTTTCTTAAAAAATTGCAATTAGTAGTAGTAGTAGTAACCTTTATTTCCATTTATATTAAATTTTAATACAATATAAGTATTTACAAAAATTTTGGAAATATATAACTCCACAAGAGTTCATAGACTCGCACGCGGAGTATAAGGTTAAAATAAAAAACATATATAAACATTAGAAACAACATTTTAAGTATATTACCATATTAATATTTTCTGTCATGGTTACATCAACAACATAGTAACAGAATCAATAATAAACTATAAATACACCAATTTTTATTCAAAAAATTTAACATCCCAAAGAGCAAACAAATAAAAAGAAAATTTTAGAATCAGAAATAATGGGGAAAAACCCTCCAACCTAAAGAAATTTTTCTATATCATCTATATTACAAATCCAATCTCTTAGTTTTCGAGAAAACGTAAAAGAATTTATTTCATCCTTTATAGTTTCAGGTAAACTGATAAATATTTTAGGCGCCAAAAATATATAATGTTTCTGCGTAATAGTTTTCTTCGGAAATGGTACAATGAAATTAATATGTGCACTTGTTCTGGTATTCTGCATTACATTTTTAATATCACTTTCTCTATAGTGCTTTTGTAAATATAAGATCACATTATAAACATACATTTTCCGTAGTGGTAAAATTTGAAGATCATTATAAAATTATTAGTAAAATGTTGTAAATAAATTAAAAAATTAATTGAAAATAAATATTCCCTTAAGTTGCTACTTGTTACAGAGAGTCTAACATGAGCCTGTCAGTTTATACGCCACAGCAGAAGGTCTACGAGGATGGCTGGATCTCAGCAGAAAGACAACACAAAACAACCGCGCCTTACCCGGGGTTCGAACCCAGATCCTTTTCATCAGTAGCCAAGCGCGATAACCACTCGGCCACGATAGTGAATAATAATTTGCAAATAAAAACATATAAATATGAAATATTTGATTAATATTGTTTTCAAAGTAAAATGCACATTTTCAGTAAGAACATGGAAAAATTAAAAGTGCTTTCATAATTGTAGAGGTCATTTTAACTACACTGCAAAGGGCACATAAATGTTGTTCAATTAGGGTCTATGGGCACGCACATACCCAGGATTTAACTTATGAGGTGGGGGGGGGGGGTCTGGAATTCGGTTTCGGGGAGGCTCCGAAAATTTAGCTTCGGGGCAAGGGAGGAAGAATTCGGCTTCGTGGCTGAGAATAAGACTTAAATAATATTTACTGAAATATTACATCTAAAACAGTGTCTCGCAAACTGTGTGCCACGAGAGATTCCAAGTGTGCCGCGAGAGATTTTCAAATTGACACTAGATATTCCAAAGATTTCATTTTGACTTGACTTGTGTTATCGACGTGCTTTAATATCGACCTGCTATCGACGTGCTTTAATAAAAATCTTTCAGATTTTATCAACTGGGATCTTGTTAGTATTTATCAAGCTTTTTCCAAATTTTGGTATTAATTTTTGATTATTTCAAGCCATGGACAAATATTTAAAACAAACACCGAGTTATGAATTAAAGAACGAGAGCAAATCTTCAAGTAAAACCAGGCTGATGACTTCAACAAAGCACAAATATAATGACGATTATATAGAGTTTGCTTTTATTCTTTTTTAGGTGTGCCGCGGAAAAAAATTAGTTTCAGTGTGCCGCAGAGTAAAAAGGTTTGCGAGACACTGATCTAAAAGGAAAGGTTAAAATGATATTCTATATGGAATGAGATTTCATAGTTGTTTTTTTTTAACATATTTTTAGTGTTGGACATAAAATATGAGGCTAAAACGATGTAAAAACAACTGTTTTGGATTTCGAAGCAAGTAGACAATTTTGAGATTTAGTATAAGACGACCGGATTTTCAGTGGGAGGAATTCTCCTAGGTACGTCACTGCTCCTGAGCCTCTAAATGCACTACTGGTCACAAAGACGGCAAGTGGATGATTGTATACGGTGGAGAGTGAGTGGTACGATTATCAATGAACATGATCAGGATATTTCACAAAATGTAACAATAATCAATCAATAATTTCTTAAATTCTGATAACCTAAAACACAAGCTGTTCTATATTGTGTTACAGAATTTTAAATACGCTACAAGGAATAAAAAATGCAAGAAGTTATGCAAATGTGACGAAATTCAGAGAGGCGGTAGTAATGCTTGCAAATGATTTGGTTTGCAGGGCGATCGAAATGTTTGGACAGGCGCGAGCTGACGTCACAGGTGCGGAGTAGTCAAACACAGATAAAGGCAACCAAAGCTCCCTGGTTGACAAAATAATGTGGAAATTCTTCTAAAGCGCTAACGTGTCCTTACGCAGACGTCGACAGCCGTTCCAACAGTTAACAGACTTGGAGCGTAGAAGAATCATCGGCCTTAGAGAAGCTGATTTGTCTTACAGAAGGTTGGCCACCATCGTACACATATGTAGCCAGTGGTTTCAAGGAGGATCCAGCATACGCCGACAAGGATCAGGGTTGTGGTTGTTGGGTTGTTTTACCTCTGAGCGGCACTTTTTTGCACACCATGGGCTAAATGGCCAGATCACATGGACCCCGAAGGCTCAGAGAAGGTTGGGGGAGAGGACCCACTGGAACAGCTGTTGGGAGACAGATGGTAGCCTCCCGTCAAGGCCATCCAGCGTGTTCTTTAACGTGCACAGGGTATGGCTCTCCCGCACACGGGGCCACGGCTTAACGTCCCATCCGACGGACGACGGCCTTTCCAAGCCCATCGGTGTCCCCTACTGACCGTGGGCAGGGCGGGGAATTTTGCGGAGATAAATCTCAAGGCTGGGACTCGAACCTGGGAACTACAGATTACGAGCCTGGCGCGCTACCGACTGAGCCACCCCCGCCCCACAAGGATCAGGAAGATGACATATGACCACCAAGCGACCGGACATCCATTTGCGATGCATGGCATTGCGTGACAGATTCGCGACTGCATCGCAACTTCAAAGGGACTTTTAACAGGTAACACATGGAATACCTACCACGTGCACGGCAAACCACAAGCTTTTATAGTGTTCATTGTGAGCCTATCGTCCGGCACTGAGTTTGCCCCTCACATCTGCCCACATGCAAGCACGGCTTAGTGGAGTCGGCTCAGACAGAATTGAAATGAAAAAGAGTGTAGTACCGTGGTGTTTAGTAATGAATCTCGTTTTTTTTTCCTTTGTCAGCACGACGGTAGACAACTTGTTCGCCATCATCCAGGGGAAAAGAACGCCACACAGTACGTGCGACATCCTCACAATGAATGAAAAAGAGTGTAGTACCGTGGTGTTTAGTAATGAATCTCGTTTTTTCTTTCTTTGTCAGCACGACGGTAGACAACTTATTCGCCATCATCCAGGGGAAAAGAACGCCACACAGTACGTACGACATCCTCACAATGAATGAAAAAGAGTGTAGTACCGTGGTGTTTAGTGATGAATCTCGGTTTTTTTTTTCTTTGTCAGCACGACGGTAGACAACTTGTTCGCCATCATCCAGTGGAAAAGAACGCCACACAGTACGTGCGACATCATCACACAACTCCAGCACCTGGTATCTTGGTGTTGGGTGCCATTAGTTGAACATCTCGTTCAGAACTGGCATTCGTAAAGAGATCTCTAACTGCCCAACGATATGTTATCAACAACTTGCAGTCAGTGGCTACCCCATTTGTTCAGCAACATGGAACCTTTTACCAGTAAGATAATGCCTGTCCCCACACAGCCCGCATTAGTCTGCAGTATCTATACGAGAGAAACGTTCAGGTACTACCATGGCCAGCACGCTGGATGGACCTTTCACATATTGAACACGTCTGGGACATGATGGGTTGACAGTTCCTTTGACTAAGACTGTAATATAGCTTTCTCAGGCTTAACAGTGAAACGGAACCATAACTAACTAAATGAACTGAATAGTTGATAGATGATATATTTGGTACGTCTATTTTTGATGCAGCTTTATGGCAATGTTTAATCAGTTATTTGACCAGATTTTTTAAAGATAAGAACTCACCATTAAATTCATAATTAATAAGAAATTAATTATAACAACATAGTCGCCATCTTTCCACCAATGATACATCCATAAATATTTATTGGATTCCTAGGGCCATTGTTTCCAAGTCTCTATACAGCCGTACATAGGTATTTCTTTTCACCTCCCAGTGGCGTGCCAACAAAAATCGACTCGCCTGTTACCTTTGGCGTGTCACGAGTTCGGCGTCACTGCCCTAGTCCTACCTAGTATTTTTTACCAACTAGCCATTAGCCAGCCCTTGAGGTGGAATGAACCGAATTGTTAAACGCTTAATAGGAGAAACTTGTCAACCGAAACTATCGATGATCAAATTAAACTACTTAACTGTTTTATGAATTTTCCACAACAGTAGATAGCAATCATTTTTTGTTGAACAACATAATGTAAAAAACATGAATAATGAAACCAATAGATTGTTTAACCATTCCAGGTGCCAGATATTTACTCATCTTCATTTAGGTTGACTCAAATATTTTTCACAAGCCGATATAATGTGATAAAGCCCTTCACCAAATAAATATCCACATTTTTAACTGGGTAAGTCTGGAATTTTTTTACTGGGTACTTTTAGTATTTTCGGAAAACTAACGGAATGAATAATCCGAAAATTAATTGAAGCTTCTCATTCATAGAGTAAACATTCCCATCTAGTACCTTTGAAAATTTAATTCTTTTAGTAGCGCCACCCTGCGGCCAAAGAAAACACACAAATGATTCACACTGAACTCGTTTGTAATTTTTAAGGACTGTTTCTTTCAACAGCGAGGCAAGCGAGAAAAAATCGAATAATCTATTTCCTTGATTTGAATACATTATTTTCTGGTTATGCGGTAATTACTGCACACCTTCAACTGGATCTTCAACTTGGGTTGGGTTGTTTTACCTCTGAGCGGCACTTTTTTGCACACCATGGGCTAAATGGCCAGGTCACATGGACCCCGAAGGCTCAGAGAAGGTTGGGGGAGGGGACCCATTGGAACAGCTGTTGGGAGACAGATGGTAGCCTCCCGTCAAGGCCATCCAGCGTGTTCTTTAACGTGCACAGGGGATGGCTCTCCCGCACATGGGGCCACGGCTTAAAGTCCCATCCGACGGACGGCGGCCTTTCCAAGCCCTTCGGTGTCCCCTACTGACCGTGGGCAGGGCGGGGAATTTTTGCGGGGATAAATCTCAACGCTGACCCAGCTGGGACTCGAACCTGGGAACTACAAATTACGAGCCTGGCGCGCTACCGACTGAGCCACCCCCGCCCCTATCTTCAACTTGGCACAGACCAACTTGCTGAAACAAGAAAATCCTGTTCGAATCTAATAGTTTATTGTTTGATTTTTCACTTGTTAATTATTAAGAATTAAATGTCTCGCATGACAATCATTAAATGTGGTTTTGTTTTTCGATTTTTTTTCATTAGAAATTGTTGCACTCTAAGGTTGATAAAGTTATAAAAAATATCGAGTGATGTAAGAGTGAGAATAAATGTTTTAGGATATTTAAAATACTCCTTTCACTTTTAGTTTAAATAGAGCTTTTGGTTTCCCGTGGCTTTAACTATTGCGAATATGAATATTACTTTACTTAACAAATATGAATCACAACTGTGTTTGGTCAACTGGTAGAACAACTGATACGTAAAGTAGAAGATCCTGTGTTTGAATCTGAGAAGCTGATTTCTAGTGTTTTGCATTTACCCAAGTGTTGAAACGAAATGTCTCCTACGATTATAGTTAAATGTAGCCTTGCTTTACTGCAGTGTCTCGCAAACTGTGTGCCGCGGCACAGTAGTGTGCCGCGAGAGATCTTCAAAGTGACACTAGATATTCGAAAGATTTCATTTTGACTTGACTTGTGTTATCGACGTGTTTTAATAAAAAACTTTCAGATTTTATCAACTGGGATCTTGTAAGTATTTATCAAGCTTTGTCCAAATTTTGGTATTAATTTTTGATTATTTCAAGCCATAGAATGGACAAATATTTAAAATAAACACCGAGTTATGAATTAAAGAACGAGAGCAAATCTTCAAGTAAAACCAGGCTGATGACTTCAACAAAGCGCAAATATAATGACGATTATATAGAGTTAGCTTTTATTCTTTTTTAGGTGTGCCGCGGAAAAAAAATTGGATTCAGTGTGCCGCAGAGTAAAAAAGTTTGCGAGACACTGCTTTACTGTCTTCCTTTTAAATATGCACTGTGAATCTGCTGGTGATAAACAGCGCAATATCATAGCAAATGTAAAGAACGCTTGCATTAGCGCAAGTTTTATCTGAGATTCAGGTTGAAATGCCATATTAGGTAAAAAAAGTTACTTTCTTCCACCGTCTAGGATACAACAATTAACCTTAGATTTGCAGAAGTGTCTTTGTTTATTGGTGTAATTAGTACAATGTATACTCCATTCATGCCTTAAGAGGAATAAGTAGTATGATGGCTTTCTCAAGCAGAGATATTTAACGAGGAGAAGAGTTCTAAAGTGGTCTTACATTCTGAAGTAAATCTCGTCTGTTGAAAAGAAATTCGAGAAACTGGAAATGTCGAGCGATGCGTAAGGTCTCTTTCTTGTTTCGTGGAGTCGTTGGTTGGGTTGGGTTGTTTTACCTCTGAGCGGCACTTTTTTGCACACCATGGGCTAAATGGCCAGGTCACATGGACCCGAAGGCTCACAGAAGGTTAGGGGAGGGGACCCACTGGAACAGCTGTTGGGAGACAGATGGTAGCCTCCCTTCAAGGCCATCCAGCGTGTTCTTTAACGTGCACAGGGTATGGCTCTCGCGCACACGGGGCCACGGCTTAACGTCCCATCCGACGGACGGAGGCCTTTCCAAGCCCATCGGTGTCCCCTACTGACCGTGGGCAGGGCGAGGAATTTTCCGGAGATAAATCTCAACGCTGACCCAGCTGGGACTCGAACCTGGGAACTACAGATTACGAGTCTGGCGTGCTACCGACTGAGCCACCCCCGCCCCGTTTCGTGGAGTCCTGCACTATTCAAGGCAATGGTGGATTTATTCCGAGGATATTTCGCGAGCATGATAACAAAAAACCAACGTAAGGGAACATCTTTTTTACAGCCAAATAAAGTCATGTTTTAAAGTAGTATTTCTATCAGAAACAACATCATGTTATTCATTCCAAACTTGGGTTGAATCGGTAATGCAACAAGCTCCAAATCTGAAGTTTCATTTTCGAAGTACCAACTGTGTCTGCTTTGAAATTTATCTCCGCTAAATCCCGTTCTGCCCTTGGTGGTGTAGTTCCCAGGTTCGAGTCCCAGCTGGGTCAGCGTTGAGATTTATCTCCGCAAAATTTCCCCGCCCTGCCCACGGTCAGTAGGGGACACCGATGGGCTTGGAATAGGCCGCCGTCCGTCGAATGGGACGTTAAGCCGTGGCCCCGTGTGCGGGAGAGACATACCCTGTGCACGTTAAAGAACACGCTGGATGGCCTTGACGGGAGGCTACCATCTGTCTCCCAACAGCTGTTCCAGTGGGTCCCCTCTCCCAACCTTCTCTGAGCCTTCGGGGTCCATGTGACCTGGCCATTTAGCCCATGGTGTGCAAAAAAGTGCCGCTCAGAGGTAAAACAACCCAACCCTTGGTGGAACGTTAAGCCATGTACTCAGGAAGTAGAGAGCCATAACCTCTTCACGTTAAAAATACACTTGATGCCTCGATGGGAGGCTTCTATATGAGCTAACCGTTTTTCAGTGGATCCCATTCCCCACTTTCTCTGAGACTTTAGGGTTTCGTGACATTTCCATTTAGCCCATTGTGTGCAAAAAGTGCTGTTCAGGGGTTAAGCAACCTAACCCAATCTTCCCAAATCCTTAGTAACATGTTCTGTGCAAAAACGTCATCAGGCAATGTCCTGTCTCTAGGTGTGCTTTTGCATGTCTCACATAAATAATTCTTCGACACCTCTGCACATTAACGACATCTCTACTCATTGATGAAATCTACATCATCCTTTTATCTCTCTTTGATTTCCTTAATGGCTAAATTATGTTTCTATTGCGTTTTCTTTAGGTGAGACAAACAATTCATGATCTCATTCTGTTTTGCGCAGGATTTCAACACATTCGATCTGCAACCTGACAATAAATGTGACAATGACTGGCTAGCAATTTATGACGCAGATTGGATCGACTCAAGGCTGCTGGGTAAATTCTGTGGAGGAAAATTGCCACCACCTATAATATCATCTGGTGACAGGATGTACATTGCGTTTAAGTCCGATGGATTAGTGGAAGGCCGAGGATTCAACGCCAAATACTCTATAGGTTTGTTAAAAAAAAAATTTGTTAATAACCTGAATTGAATATTTTGAGAGATCATTCAAAATTAAGTTGCATTAATATTGGGGCAAAATATTTCTTGAAACAAAACAAATAGCACTTGAAAATCCTTCTTTGCTGATAAAAAAAAAATAACAATCTTTCGTTGTAATAAAAGGATTTAAGGAAATAGCGACATTAATATAAATTGAAAAAGGCTTCCTACCTTCATTAAATGAGCTAGGTGAGATCTCTTATTTTACTATAATCTGTGTAATGTCCTGTCTGTAGGTGTGCTTTTGTATGTCTCACAATTTGTTTCATGATAAAATTCCAAAGACTGGGTTTATCATTCTCATTAATGACATGAGTTTTGTTGCACGAGGTAATGTACAAACTTCAGATAGTATTTCACATGTTATTTAGCCAATTGTTTTCCAAATTTTTTGCTATTCGTATATATTTTTACCAAATTTTTTGCTATTCGTACATATTTTTACCAAATTTTTAGCAAATACCAGCGTCCCCACCGGTTCAGTCTAGTATTCAGCGCAACTTAAGCTACGTCAATAAGTTCCATGGCACCCCTCTTGAGAAACACCTTCAAGCTGAGGGGCGGGGGTGGCTCAGTCGGTAGCGCGCCAGGCTCGTAATCTGTAGTTCCCAGGTTCGAGTCCCAGCTGGGTCAGCGTTGAGATTTTTCTTCGCAAAATTCCCCGCCCTGCCCACGGTCAGTAGGGGACACCGATGGGCTTGGAAAGACCGCCGTCCGTCGGATGGAACGTTAAGCCGTGGTCCCGTGTGCGGGAGAGCCATACCCTGTGCACGTTAAAGAACACGCTGGATAGCCTAGACGGGAGGCTACCATCTGTCTCCCAACAGCTGTTCCAGTGGGTCCCCTCCCCCAACCTTCTCTGAGCCTTCGGGGTCCATGTGACCTGGACATTTAGCCTATGGTGTGCAAAAAAGTGCCGCTCAGCGGTAAAACAACCCAACCTTCAAGCTGAACTCACTGCTAACGAGTTTTTTTTTTTACATCGCACACAAAGATGGTTTATATACAATGTAATATTTATTTCCTCAATAAATAATACATTTAGTTACACTCATTCAGCCCAGCGAGCACAAATATTCCAAATGGAAATTTATTTAAACCCACAAGAATTTTAAATTTTGTCTGTGGATTTTATTAAACCAAAATGTCTTATCAATCATTTTTTCAACAATAGTCTAAATATAATTATCTTTTTTAGAGTATTTAAAAAAATAAATAACAGAAAAAATCAAAAATAAAAGTTCTGAACAGCAATCGAAAAATATTTCTTTTCGAAAACATACACTGAGTGACTATTGAATTATGACCACCCCATCCCATGTCATGTCAATGGGACACTAACGTCGAAGCTCTATAACTTTTAAAATAGTCACATTTCCCATAAAACGTTAAATGATAAATTAAAAAATCTCAATCAATTTTCTATCTAAATATTGATTTTAAATAATATTCGTTCAGTATTTAAAGAGTTATGGAAGTTTGAATATTTAACAACATCAATGACAGTCACAAAAACTGACTTGAGAAATTAATTAAAACTCAGTAATAAATATTGTAAAACAGTATTTAATAAAATAAATCTGTATTTTAGAAATTTGTGTAAGAAATTCTTTCAATATTCATCAATTTTGTATAAGTTTCTTAACACTGGCATTTTTATTCTTAAATATTCAAACTTCCATAACTCATTAAATGCTGAGCGAATATTGTTGAAAATCGAGATGGTATATTTGATTGAAATCTTTATTTGCTCTCACATTCTTCAAAACAAGAAAACTCATTTTAGAAGTTAGAGAGTTTAGACGTTAGCATCCCATTGACATACATGGGGATGACTGGTCATATTCAATGATCAATCAATGTATAATTTAGTATTGGGTTGTTTTACCTCTGAGCGGCACTTTTTTGCACACCATGGGCTAAATGGCAGGTCACATGGACCCCGAAGGATCAGAGAAGGTTGGGGGAGGGGACCCACTGGAACAGCTGTTGGGAGACAGATGGTAGCCTCCCGTCAAGGCCATCCATCCCGCACACGGGGCCACGGCTTAACGTCCCATCCGACGGACGATGGCCTTTCCAAGCCCATCGGTGTCCCCTACTGACCGTGGGCAGGGCGGGGAATTTTTGCGGAGATAAATCTCAACGCTGACCCAGCTGGGACTCGAACCTGGGAACTACAGATTACGAGCCTGGCGCGCTACCGACTGAGCCACCTCCGCCCCGCTTAAGCAAGGTATTAAAGAGAAATCAACTCTTGTGATTCCGCTTTGGTTGAATATACAGTATGTCATCACACTCACCATTTACACCATGGTTCATATCAGTCACTTTTAAAGTGCAAAAGTCCTTAACACTTCTAAAGTGCAAATGTCGCTTAACAAATCAAAACGTTTGAAACAATTCACGGAGGTGTGGATTAATCAACTCTTTTGTAACTGAAAAAATTTGTTTGATATAATAACATTTGGTCAAAGTTATTTGGACTTCAATAAATACCTTTCGCCAAAATAAATGAATTAAAAAAGCAAAAGAGTGTAAATAAAAGAAAAGTAAAATACAAAATGTAAAACAATTCTTATTATTTGTAAATTTATTGCATTTCCCATATTGCAAACAATTTTAAAATACAATACGATGTTATTCAACAATTTTACGTTAATCAGAAAGATTTTTCACAGCTAATGTTCCCATATAATTGGAAAAAATGAGCAACGATTAAGTTGGAAAATTTGCTAGCAATGCAAATTAAAAAACAGACTAATCAAAATAATCTCTGCCAGTAATAATTTCCTTTACACCAGAACTTTTGAGTGCGGTACGTTCCAAGTCTTCAACAGAGAGCAGATAAAGGTGAAAATGTTTCCTATTTCGAGAAAAGGGATAATAAAAGCTATGTTAGGTGAAATATCAATATGAAATTTTTTACTTGTAAGGAGCATCTGACTCAAATTTCTGAAAGTTTTGTTATGCTTCATCAGTTATTTCTAAATATATAAATTTAAGATTTTGGGTTGGGTTGTTTTACCTCTGAGCGGCACTTTTTTGCACACCATGGGCTAAATGGCCAGGTCACATGGACCCCGAAGGCTCAGAGAAGGTTGGGGGAGGGAACCCACTGGAACAGCTGTTGGGAGACAGATGGTAGCCTCCCGTCAAGGCCATCCAGCTGTTCTTTAACGTGCACAGGATATGGCTCTCTCCCGCACACGGGGCCACGGCTTAACGTCGCATCCGACGGACGGCGGCCTTTCCAAGCCTATCGGTGTCTCCTACTGACCGTGGGCAGGGCGGGGAATTTTGCGGAGATAAATCTCAACGCTGACCCAGCTGGGATTCGAACCTGGGAACTACAGATTACGAGCCTGGCGAGCTACCGACTGAGCCACCCCCGCCCCAATAGGATTTTGGGAAATATATCAAAGTTTCATTTTGGTAAGTGTGAAAAAAATTCACCTATCTGCCACTCCAACTCGGGATCTCCTGCTTCGAGTCCGGGAAGCAAGGCGAAAGGGTGAAATTTTTTTCGCACTTGCCAAATTTACTACAATTGAATATCACTGAATGAGCTTCATTCCTACATAACAAATTAATGTAAGTTAAAAACTAAGAAAGGTCTCAATTGAGTCAATCATCTTAGATGTATGTTAGAAGGGGCGGGGGTCAGCGTTGAGATTTATCTCCGCAAAATTCCCCGCCCTGCCCACGGTCAGTAGGGGACACCGATCGGCTTGGAAAGGCCGCCGTCCGTCGGATGGGACGTTAAGCCGTGGCCCCGTGTGCGGGAGAGCATACCCTGTGCACGTTAAAGAACACGCTGGATGGCCTTGACGGGAGGCTACCATCTGTCTCCCAACAGCTGTTCCAGTGGGTCCCCTCCCCCAACCTTCTCTGAGCCTTCGGGGTCCATGTGACCTGGCCATTTAGCCTATGGTGTGCAAAAAAGTGCCGCTCAGAGGTAAAACAACCCAATCCAATCCATGTATGTTAGAAATGAACAGCGCAATAGGGCGCAAATGCATCTTCAAAATTATGTAAAATAGTTGTACAAAATATTCTAATCAAATGTTTACCACTTTACAATATGTGAGGAACGCAAAAACTGCAATATTTTACACTATTTTTTTGTGCTTTTTGAAATGAGTTTTTGTTTTACCAATATGTTCCTTTTCTCTTGTCGTAGGCAGCTGTATTTACTCTATTACAAATTCCGCTGGAGCGATTTCCAGTCCAAATTATCCCGCTACTTATCTCAGCATGGTTGATTGCTCATGGTTCTTCACTACAACTCCTGGACACGTGATCAAGCTGGTGAGTCAATATCTGAAATAATCCAATAACTTAGATATATTATAACTAAATCTCGCCCTGCATAAGACGAAACAATTTGTAGTGTTTTATTAAAAGCATTTCGTTTCAGATAGAGTTATACTTTAAAACGGAAATTTTATCTAACATACAGTATTCAGAATAATAATGTAAATGTCTTTACACACTGCTTGTCAAAAGTTAAGCACGGATGAATTAAAAGCGCATATCTCGAAATATATTTAGACAAATAACTTTAATAAGGAAGATAAAAAATAATGAGAGAGTCATGAAAATGTGTTTTCACCTCTACTGTTCAATTGCAGCCAAAATTTCTGTCGTCCCTAAACATAAAATGATTCCATTGTTCTCAAGTCCAGACTACGTGATCGTGACACCATTTCAATAGAGCCTGTTTGTATATGAAGGTTAAAAGTACGCACACAACTGGTCGAATGGCATAGAATGCAATTATGAAGCCTTGTGGTCACAGTTGAGACAGATGACTACTTTCCTGTGGCTGTGCAAAGGCCTGGAGGTAGAGATGATGCTGGTGTTCTCTTGTCTGTCATCATAGTGGCTCAGTCGGTAGCGCGCCAGGCTCGTAATCTGTAGTTCCCAGGTTCGAGTCCCAGCTGGGTCAGCGTTGAGATTTATCTCCGCAAAATTTCCCGCCCTGCCCACGGTCAGTAGGGGACACCGATGGGCTTGGAAAGGCCGCCGTCCGTCGGATTTGACGCTAAGCCGTGGTCCCCGTGTGCGGGAGAGCCATAACCTGTGCACGTTAAAGAACACGCTGGATGGCCTTGACGGGAGGCTACCATCTGTCTTCCAACAGCTGTTCCAGTGGGTCCCCTCCCCCATCCTTCTCTGTGCCTTCGGGGTCCATATGATCTGGCCATTTAGCCCATTGTGTGCAAAAAAGTGCCGTTCAGAGGTAAAACAACCCAACCTGTCATCATAGTAGTCCAATATAGCGATCATCGTCAGGATTTATACCTTAGGAAGCTCTTGAACAAGTCTTCTGATAACAGTTTGAGCTGTTTGAAATCACTGCATAGATTTGCAATATCGAAAATGATGTACAGCAAATGACATGATCATCTCGGTGATTGTTTAATCAGCCTCTAAACTTTCAACGGTTCTCTATTTTTTGAGCCATGTAAACTTTTTCCTTGAGGAAACATAAAGCAATCAACTATTCCAGATTGGAAATGTCACATTTCAGTTTGAAATAATCTTGAGTCTGCGAAAATATTTCTTTTATAGGGTACCTGTTTTGCACATTCTGTGATGTTATAGGGGATTTGATTGTTGATATTTCGAAAATACAATTTGAAATTACATAAGTACGTTAAAAATATTTTATTTATCAAGCTTCCAAAGATATTTATTATTCACATTCTGATTATTCGCCCTTAACGTTTGATTTGCGGTATCAGTCAATAAATTTTCATCATCATCATCATCATCATCATCCTCAAGCAGCCATGGGCTACAGAGGTCCAACCAGACCGTGCAATTTAGTTCTCCAAGCAAGTCTATCCTGAGCTACATCTACTGCATCTGGCCACTGTACACCAATTCTAACAAGGTCCTGTTTGACATTGTCTGCCCACCGCATCCAAGGTCTCCCCTTCTTTCTGAGGCCTTTAGGCACACTGTTCATAACCCTATTCGCCAATCTATAATTATTCATACGGGCAACATGGCCAAACCAACGGAGTCTCTCTCTGCACAATATACTGCTTAAAGGAGGTTGCAAACTCCTTTGCCTAACCTCATCATTAGTTACAAAGTTGAACCACCTAATGCCCAAGATACTGCGTAAGCATCTGGAATCAAAAGCATCAAGTTTCCTGTTATCTTGTTTACAAAGTGTCCACGTTTCACTACCAAAACTAACCCTAGAAAGACCCAAACTATTATACAGCCTAATTTTAGTCTTTAGGTGTATACGCCTATTCTCCACACTCTCCATAGATTCTTAAAAGTTCCGGCAGCAATCCCTATTCGTCTGTTAATCTCATGCCGCACATCACCATTATCGGTTACATAGCTCCCAAGATAATTAAACTGTGACACCTGCTCAAGGCTGCAACCATTCAGATTAACTGAATCACAGCCTGCCTGACCAATTTTCATCACTTTAGTTTTCTCTCTGTTTATAACCAAACCTACTCTACTACCAGTCTCATCAACAGCTCGAATGAAAGAGTTCATCTCATCAACATCATTTGCCAAAATTGCTAAATCATCAGCATAATCTAAATCAGAAATGTTCGTATCTCCAGCCCATTTATGGCCAAAATCTTTCCCTTGAAGTGAATTTCGCATAACATAATCAATAACCAAATTAAAGAGAAAAGGAGACAAAATGCACCCTTGTCGAACACCAGAAGTAATGCTAAACCAATTGCTACAAGCCTTACCAACTCTCACACACGACTCAGTGTTATTATAGAGAGCTTTAATTATGTTAACTAACTTGTCTGGTATACCATATGATTTCACAATCAACCACAAATTATGACGATCAACAGAGTCGAAAGCCTTTTTGAAATCAACAAAGCTAGCAACCAAAGGTTTCTGAAACTCTACATATATCTCAAGAATCTGCCTAAGTGAAAATATCTGATCTACACATCCCCTACCACTTCTGAAACCACATTGCTCATCACGCAATTGACTGTCAACCAGATTCTTAATTCTATTAAGCACAATCATGGAAAGAACTTTACCTGGAACAGAGAGTAGGCTAATACCCCTATAGTTATCACAAGAACTGTGATCACTTTTTTGAAAATAGGGATAACAATAGCTCTGGTAAAATCCTTAGGAACCATGCCTTTATCATAAAAGATATTCAGAATTTCAGTCATCCAAGTGGTAACCGAAACATTTCCAGCTCTAAGCATTTCTGTAGTAATTCCATTTACCCCTGGGGATTTATGAAGTTTAAGTTTAGAAACAGCCAAAATAACTTCAGATTGTGTTATAGGGCCAACATTAAAGCCACCAATGCATCTATCATCATTGCAAACAATGGGAGTAGAACTAACTACATTGTTTAGAACATCACTGAAATGCTCAGCCCACCTAGCCATGACAGAATCCTCCCCTTCTATAACCTTACCTTGTTTATCCTTCAATCCCTGCATACCTGTCCGTTTTCTACCACACAAAACATTAACTATCTGGAACAGCTCTCTGCTGTTGTGCTGTCTCACTGCTTCCTCGGCTTTGTCAGCCAAACCATCAAGCCAAAGATTCTTATCAGCAGCTAAGTGATCTTTTACACGTTTATTAAGTTCTCTGTAATGCTATCTATTAGTACTAGTAGGGTATTGATTAAGGACATTCCTGCAGTTCTTTCTTTCCGAAATAAGCTCAAGTGCCTTATCACTCAGATAATTCTGTCTCTTCTGCTCCTTTTTCCCTAAAAGAGTACTGTTAGTGTCCAAAAAAGCCTGTTTAAAATGATCCCATTCCTCCTCAACTTCAGTAGTAAGCATACCATGACTGTCATAATGACTAAGTAACCTATCATGGTAAGCTTTGGCTATAACTGGGTCTTTCAGCGCTTCAGTATTAAAAGCAAATTTTTTAACCCTAGCACAACACTTTTTAAATTGCAAGACACTTTTAACAAAATAATATTCAGATCCAGTTTCTGCTCCCCTATATGACCTGTTATTTCTAACAGAACTAGCCCATTTGCTGTTAATTAATATATAATCAATCATATTCCTATGCAGCCCATCAGGTGAAACCCATGTGTACTTATGTATGGGGGCGGGGGTGGCTCAGTCGGTAGAGTGCCAGGCTCGTAATCTGTAGTTCCCAGGTTCGAGTCCCAGCTGGGTCAGCGTTGAGTTTTTTCTCCGCAAAATTTCCCCGCCCTGCCCACGGTCAGTAGGGGACACCGATGGGCTTGAAAAGGCCGCCGTCCGTCGGATGGGACGTTAAGCCGTGGCCCCGTGTGTGGGAGAGCCATACCTTGTGCACGTTAAAGAACACGCTGGATGGCCTTGACGGGAGGCTACCATCTGTCTCCCAACAGCTGTTCCAGTGGGTCCCCTCCCCCAACCTTCTCTGAGCCTTCGGGGTCCATGTGACCTGGCCATTTAGCCCATGGTGTGCAAAAAAGTGCCGCTTAGAGGTAAAACAACCCAACCCAACTTATGTATGTCGCGGTGTTTGTAATATGTATTAGTTATTCTGAAACCATTGAGTTTACTTACCTGTAGGAGACGGTTGGTCATTGCCATTGCAGCTACCAATACCAAAAGGGCCTATTACTCCTCCCCAAAGGTCAGAGTCGGTACCAACTTTGGCATTGAAGTCACCAAGAACAAGGGTAATATCTCCTTTCTTGACAGAATTCAAAATATCCTGAAGTTGTTCATAAAACCTATCCTTCTCATCCTCATCGGCATCCTCAGTGGGGGCATAACAGCAGATAACATTCAAGTCTTTAACGCTTGTCTGAAATTTTGCTGTAAGAAACCTTTCATTAATGCACTCATATCCTAGAAGTGCATCACTAGCGTGTCTGCTGAGAAGCAGACCCACGCCTTGGTGATGCTTATTGTCGTCCCTCCCTGAAAAGAGAAATTTAAGATTATTTTTAAGAATCTGACCTTTATCTGTCCATCTGGTCTCTTGCAAGACGAGAATATCTAAATTATAATGGTGGAATTCTTGTGTGAGGACATCAAGAGAAAAAGCTCTGTGCAGAGTCCTCACATTCCAACTACCTATGGAGAGAAAATGGTTAGTAGGATGTTTAAAGAAACTATGTTTATTGAGAGAGGGAATGCCGACAATATCAAACAGCCCCCTAATCGCAGACATGGGGCAAAGACCCGTTCCCCCACTACTAAAGGCTGAGCCATCTACATTGGAAGACTTCCTCCAATGTAGAATTTGACGATGCCAATAGAAGCAAAGAGTTCAGGTGCCTGCGATGACTTCTGCTCAGGATTATCCACCAGCTGATAAACATATCCTGTGAATCTATTCACTTGGGGCTGTCAACCCACAAACAAACAGAAAACACAGCGGAAGATTTTCCCTCCACAGAAGCCCACCAGTGCAGCAAAATCAGGATCCATAATCAAGCTCAGAGCCATATATCTGTCCAATGGGTTTATATGGTCAGCACCAGGACCCTGTGTGGTTGACCACTCCTCAGCAGGGTAGAAAAAAAAGAAAAGCAGCCATAGTTGTCCAGATCAGTAGGCCACACTAATCTGGCAGCCCTCCCCTTCCGTTCATTTTCACAAGAGAGTATCTCATTTGAAAGGTACTAACGGTCTGCATCACGAGAAGGCGGGGTCGGACATTAGGTGCTAAGCCTGGCCGGTTCTATTCATCATCACAGGGGATTGGTTCATAGCTCTCCTTCCAGTGACTATCTAGCTACCATTTATTTTGTATATTTGAAAGACATTTTAATGATCCGTATAAACAGTAATATTTGGATTATTTTCTGGAACTTCTTGGTGACCAAATTTGGAGAACGTGATTAGAAAATGCATCGTTTTACAAGGCGTATCATTTATAAATCATTTACTTGTGCACAACAGTCAGTACATTTTCCTACTAGTGTTATGAGCCGTCGTAAAATATTAATCCAACTGCAAAAATGTACAAGAAAGAAATTTCGTGATTATTTGCTCTTTGGCTTTAATAAATTTGCCAGCGAAAGAAATTACTTGTCATCTGATGAAAGTGTATTGAGATGTCATGAGCTCAGAGAGTTTGGAAAATTTCAAAAAATCAAGACTGCCCTTAGCTATTGCAGCTTGGAATATTGAGCGGCACGTTTTTTGCACACCATGGGCTAAATGGCCAGGTCACATGGACCCCGAAGGCTCGGAGAAGGTTGGAGGAAGGGACCCACTGGAACAGCTGTTGGGAGACAGATGGTAGCCTCCCGTCAAGGCCATCCAGCGTGTTCTTTAACGTGCACAGGGTATGGCTCTCCCGCACACGGGCCACGGCTTAACGTCCCATCCGACGAACGGCGGCCTTTCCAAGTCCATCGGTGTCCCCTACTGACCGTGGGCAGGGCGGGGAATTTTGCGGAGATAAATCTCAACGCTGACCCAGCTGGGACTCGAACCTGGGAACTACAGATTACGAGCCTGGCGCGCTACCGACTGAGCCACCCCCGCCCCTCTTTTGTTTGGTATTCAAGTGAGAGATATCAAAATGCTCCATCAATAGCCATGTCTGGTACCGCTCAATTTATTATTTTTTTACACCCTTAAATTACTAAACTAGGAGGCCAAAGGTTTCAAACTGATAATGACAGAAGCAGCAGTGGATCAGTGGATTAAAGAAAAGACAACTAATTTTTATTCACCATGAGGAGAAAACTCATTTCACCGTATAATAAGCATATTGATCTTCAGGGAGAGTATGTCATAAACAGTTTAAATGACTGTGTGTTTATCTATGCGTAACATATATTTAATAAATTAATTCAGGTTAATGCGAACTAAAGTAACTTTCTGATGGTGCTTCCTCTAATTAATCTTTCGCTCTAATTTTTATGTATTTCAAACTCTATTCTATTTTGGCCATATCAAAATATATATCAGAATTCTTGGTGAGACATTGCGCAAAAGTCAAGTATTAAAATTAATGGGGAATGGGCTGCCTGCCTAATTTAGTAGTTATCGCTTTTTCCATTTCCAAAGCAGTAACTTTTTTATATCCTCTAAAAGAACATCATCCTAGTAGAAGTGTTGTTGTTGTTGTTTTACCTCTGAGCGGCACTTTTTTGCACACCATGGGCTAAATGGCCAGGTCACATGGACCCCGAAGGCTCAGAGAAGGTTGGGGGAGGATACCAACTGGAACAGCTGTTGGGAGACAGATGGTAGCCTCCCGTCAAGGCCATCCAGCGTGTTCTTTAACGTGCACAAGGTATGGCTCTCCCGCACACGGGACCACTGCTTAACGGACGGCGGCCTTTCCAAGCCCATCGGTGTCCCCTACCTTAGTAGAAGCGAAAACAAATGCTTGAAACTCTGCTTATTGAATGAACTTGGATCACTTACATATTCCTCCTCCACTTTGTTGAATAAAGTACTCATCTATGAATTGCATGCTTTTCCAGTACATGAATATGAAGTATCTATTACCTTCATATATTTTCTAGGTTTTCAACGGGTTCGACCTGCAGCCTGACGAAGATTGCGACTACGACTGGATCGCCATTTATGACGGAGAGAGCACACAATCACCGTTGCTGGGAAAATTCTGTGGCAGTGAATTGCCCCATCCTATTGAATCATCAGGCAACATGATGTATGTGGTGTTTGAATCCGATGGTTCGGTGGAAGGTTCGGGATTCAATGCCACATACTCAACAGGTTGGTTGTGATTAAACATTAAGATATTATGTAATGAATTTTGAAATAAATATTTTGAAATAAATGCCAAACCGTTCGAAAAAACCTATATATTGTTACAAATTAAAATGGATGAGCCCTGAGGGTGAGTTCAAGTAAAAATATGTCAATGAAAATTACAATACAATGCAATTTATTACAAAAGCATGGATGCTTTTTTTTTTTATAAACAAAGTCAACCGGCACGAAATTCTATAATAACACAAAGATAAACTTTCAGAAGAATACATTATCACAATTCTATTCACATCCAAATAACAAAACAAGGCTAATATCATTCAATCAACAATAAAATCGTGTTGGTAAATAAATATTAAATCTAACGAGAATATCCTTGCCAATTCCTAAACAAAATAAATAACTTTACACTAAATGACTTCCTTATTAGGTTTTAGTCCTCAAGTACTCCAAAACTGCTGCTAAATGTATTGGTTTCTCAGAACCAATTCTTTTCAGACGTTGATCATCACGCACAAGACGATAAATTCTTCTTTTCCTTTACAGCTTACCAACACGATCCACACAAATAAACGAATCAACCTCTCACGAACTCACTATTAAAATAATTCTTCACTTTATACAGACATCGTGTGCATACTGAAATTAATTATGCCTTTTTTCGGATATCCACAACTCCAACATAACAATTCTGTCTTTCCTATTTTTCAGATAGATTCTGTATTCCAATTCGTTGGTTACATAATTCTCACGCAGAAGCATACACGAGCGTTCATGACACGTTTATCATAGATTCACTGTAGCACGTTCATCTACCGTAACACTGCCCCTCCTTAGGTCTTGTTCGTCCCGAACAATTCTGGTTTCTGAAGCTTCTTCAATGTTTCGATGAAACGGGGCTAAACGATCCACATGAACCACCTTGCACTTTGTAGTTGGACGTCGATGAATGCGATACGCCACGTCATTAATCCTGTTAACTACTGTACACAGACCTTCCCAAGGTTTATGAAGTTTTGGAGAAATTCTCTTCTTTCTATGTGGATTGTACAGCCAGACAAGATCTCCTTGATTGAAAACAGTTCCATTTGTTTTACTGTCGTATCTCGTTTTGGTTCTCTTGCTTACCAAGTTGATGTTATGTCTGACGGAGTGGTGGATTTCTTCTAGTCGTTTTTGTAATTCTTGTACGTATTGTGAAGTGGAAACAGACATTGCTTCCGGCCGACCAAATAATGGTCACAGAGAAGACGTAACTCTCTTCCAAAGAGCATCATGGAAGGTGTCTGCCAGTTATCTCGTGCACTGTTGTTCTATATGTCAACAAAAGAAGTGGTATATGGCGATCCCAATCACGTTGATGGTCGTCGACAAACAATGCTAGATGTTGTGCAATTGTCCTATTAAACTCTCCATCATACCATACGACTGAGAGTGTAAGGGAGTTGTTCTGGTTTTCTGAATGCCTAATAGTTGGCAGATGCCTTTAAACACATTGTATTCAAAATTATGTCCTTGGTCAGAGTGGAGTTGCAAAGGTACTCCATACCTACTAATGAAGTTATTTACTCTCATCTCTGCAACTGTTGTTGCCTCCTGTTCTTGGATGGGATAAACTTCAGGCCACTTCGTTAAATAATCCACTACCACTAATAAATAGCGATTTCCATCATCAGTCCTAGGAAACGGACGCATTACATCAATGGCTATTCTCTCAAAGGGGCACCAACGTTATATGTTTGCAGCATACTCCGACTTCTAATATTAGGGCCTTTCTTTGCTGCACAGGCCTCACATTGCCTACACCATCTTTCATTGTCTGCCCTACGAAATCGTTCCCTGACTTTAGCTAATGTCTTATTAACACCGAAGTGTCCTCCAGTGGTATTATCATGCACATCTTTCATCACTAGTTCCACTCGGAAGCGAGGAAGGATTATCTGCCAACGGATCAGGCGTCGAGTGGGATTCTTCCATCTTCTGCATAATACACCGTCTTTCACTTCTAAGGAGTGCCCAGTAACTTTTGGTAGTTGGGACATACCTCGAGATTTGTTCCCAATTAGGTCTTATATAAGATTATTCAATCAAATCAGTTATTGGCCATATATCTTCATCGTCTAGTTGGGCCTTTCTAATTTCTCTTGGGCTTCAGATGTTAGGAGTAGCACTGTTTGTTATGGCGATGGGTTGGGTTGTTTTACCTCTGAGCGGCACTTTTTTGCACACCATGGGCTAAACGGCCAGGTCACATGGACCCCGAAGGCTCAGAGAAGGTTGGGGGAGGGGACCCACTGGAACAGCTGTTGGGCGACAGATGGTAGTCTCCCGTCAAGTCCATCCAGCGTGTTCTTTAACGTGCACAGGGTATGGCTCTCCCACACACGGGACCACGGCTTAACGTCCCATCCGACGGACGGCGGCCTTTCCAAGCCGATCGGTGTCCCCTACTGACCGTGGGCAGGGCAGGGAATTTTGCGGAGATAAATCTCAACGCTGACCCAGCTGGGACTCGAACCTGGGAACTACAGATTACGAGCCTGGCGCGCTACCGACTGAGCTACTCCCTCCCCACTTATGGCGATGGTAATTGGCTTATGGGCATTATATCTTTAGTACCACATTTCCACTCTGCATTTTAACAATACTTACAATTGTCAATACATGGACGTCTGGAAAGAGCATCTGTATTTTTATGCATTTTGCTACTTCGATGCTCGATGAAGAAATTGTACTCTTGTAACCGCTATATCCACCTAGCAATTTGTCCTTCAGTTTTTAAGTTTTTAAAGTTTAGTAACCACCTGAGTGCAGCATGATCAGTACGTATAAGAAATTTCTGGCCATAGAGATAATAATGAAAATGTTTAGAACATGAACTTAGGAAATTTCTCAGGAAACTCAGGAAATTTCTGGCTATAGAGATAATAATGAAAATGTTTAGAACATGAACTTAAGAAATTTCTCAGGAAACTCAGGAAATTTCTGGTCATAGAGATAATAATGAAAATGTTCAGAACATGAACGTAGGAAATTTCTCAGGAAACTCAGGAAATTTCTGGCCATAGAGATAATAATGAAATGTTTTGAACATGAAGGTTTTAGAACATGAACTGCTATTCCAAGCATTTATGAACTGCTATTCCAACAGCCATAAATTATACCGTTTAAGTAACATTGAACGAGTACAGAACCAATACGAAATTAAAATAATTTCACAGCAATCTATTCGTCGAGGAAATCTGTCAAAAATGACTGGGATGACAAGATAGTTGTGTTCTTTGTTAAACTTGTGTATCCATGATAACTTTGTAGCAATTAAATATGTAATGCAGCGAATGTTTGTTAAACGAATTCTCTAACCACAAGGACTAAATATATACCTGAAACCAGACGATTGCTATTATAATTCCCAAACACTGCTTTAACATTGTTTCGATAAACAAACTAATATTGCTCTAGCTGAAGAAGAAATAGTTTGAAAATATTTTTATTATTGTTCTGTTGAACTTCGATGTTACAGACGGATTATGGATAATCTTTTGATACAGATCTAATATTTTAATTTATTTTTTGATCTAAAGAAACCATGTATCTCTGCGAGATAAGAACCAATGCTACATTGAATTTCAAATGGGTAAGAAAATAATAGTTCGTTTAGGGAAAATATATTTTTTTCGAAATAATAATATATAAATATATTGCGTTTCAGACCTGGTAAATAGAATAATTTGCATTTGCAAATGGACTTTATCAAAGTTGATACCACTTATGAGTGCAGAAACGTTATCTATAGGCTTGTTTCGGAATCCGCATCATTTGTCGACCAGATAATGGAGTTATTACAATAGCAAAAGTCTGGTTTCTGATATGCAATGAGTTTCCGCAATTGGAGCATTCATTAGAAAACCACTGGACGTTTTTTTTCGGCTAGAAATGGAGTGTATTTTTTTATCGGCTGAAAATATGGGTCCGTGGCCGAGTGGTTAGCACGCTTGGCTATTGATCTAAGGGACCGGGTTCGAGCCCCGGGTAAGGCATGGCTGTGTGTGTCGTTTTTCTGCTGAGGTCCTGCCATCCTCACAGATCTTCTACTATGGCATATAAACTGACAGGCTCCTGTCAGACCTCTGTGGCAAGCAGCTGCTTGAGAGGGTATTTATTTTTTATATTTGTTAATCGACTAAGCAGCTAGATCTCCAGCCGAAAAAAGATTAAGATTCACTTTGAGTAAAAAGAAAATAAAATATTTGAATTATTGTGAAATATTTCTGATAAAATATTATTATGATTGGCATTTAAAAGGTACAGTAATAATTTAATTTTAAACGTTTCAGGAATTTTTGAACTATCCATCCCAGTGCCAGATGGTAAGTATCATTCTCTATATTTCTATCGAAAGTATTTTGTCCTTTTTTTATATAAAATCTAAAAGGAGAAACTGTAATTTAACGATATTCTTTTAAAAAAAATTGCAAAATCGATTTCTATTGTTATGCACTTTCGGAAGGAGGGTAAAACGAACAGAGACTAAATGGAGAAAGCTTGGGTTGTTTTACCTCTGAGCGGCACTTTTTTGCACACCATGGGCTAAATGGCCAGGTCACATTGACCCCGAAGGCTCAAAGAAGGTTGGGGAAGGGGACCCACTGGAACAGCTGTTGGGAGACAGATGGTAGCCTCCCGTCAAGGCCATCCAGCGTGTTCTTTAACGTGCACAGGGTATGGCTCTCCCAGACACGGGGCCACGGCATAACGTCCCATCCAACGGACGGCGGCCTTTCCAAGCCCATCGGTGTCCCCTACTGACCGTGGGCAGGGAATTTTTGCGGAGACAAATCTCAACGCTGACCCAGCTGGGTCACATTATGGACTGTGACAATTCTGAACTGTGCAAGTTATTAGAACCTGACTGTTTTACTACAACAGACTGGAGTAGTTGGCTCAGAGATAAGTTTAGCGAAGAATCTTTTTCAAAAGATTAAATTAGTATTTTTCTAATTAATATTCGTGGTCTACAAGTACTGGGATCAATTTATTGTTATATTACGTGATTTTTCTGCATTATATTGATGTCATTATTGTTTCTGAAACTAATGTTAACCATATAGAATATGATTTTAATGTGATTGCTAATTTCACTAAAATTTATGTAGATGATGACTTACCTACTGCCCGTGGTATGTTAATCTTTTACAGAAAGGTTGATGGAATATTACAGGATAATATTCCATCAACAGAAATAATACACTTATATATCAATGACCCAAATTTTTACATACATATCATAGCTTTATATCGCTTGCATAGTACAGATGTTCATATATTCAGTAATAACTTAAACCTTTGGTTAACTAAAAATGAAAACCTGAAAAATGTCATTATGATTTGCGACATCAATATAGATATCAAACATCCCTCAAATTCTGGTGTAGATGAATATCTAGACACACTAACTAACTACAATTATTTTGCGTATGTAAATGGCTTCACAAGAGAAGAATATAGAAACAGTATCTTAACACAAAAATGCATTGATCACATTAATTATGGAAGGACTTCCTCCAATGTAGAATTTGACGATGCCAGTAGAAGCAAAGAGTTGAGGTGCCTGCGATGACCTCTGTTCAGGATTATCCACCAGCTGATAATCATATCCTATGAATCTCTTCACTTGGGGGCTGTCAACTCACAAACAAATAGAAAACACAGCGGAAGATTTTCCCTCCACAGAAGCCAACCAGTATACCAAATTCAGGATCCATAATCAAGCTCAGAGGCATATATCAGTTCAGTCCAGTGGGTTTATATGGTCAGCACTAGGATCCTGTGTGGTTGACCACTCCTCAGCAAGGTAGAGGAACAAAAAGTAGCCAGAGTTGTCCAGATCAGTTGGCCACACTAATCTGGCAGCCTTCTTCTTCCGTTCACTTCCACAAGAGAGTATCTCTTTTGAAAGGTACTAACGGTCTGTACCATAAGAAGGCGAGGTCGGACATTAGGTTCTAGGCCTTGCTGGTTCTATGCATCATCACAGGAGATGGGTGCATAGCTCTCCTTCCCGTGACAAATACCAATATTACTCTAGGTTAGATTCCACGGATGGGAAGGTCCTTTTTTTCATAATCTGCATATGAGATAGTAGCTCTGGAGATCTTTACCACAAATCGGGAAAAAAACTTTGATTATGAGTTGCTTGAAGTTTTGCATTAAGATGTCACAAACAGAAAAATTCTAATTGACACAGAGAACAAAAAATAAGAAAATGCGAGAAAGGTAAAAAAAAAATACTGATGCTCTCAAGAAGTATGGCATTCCTCCGAGTTCTTTATGTGCGGTCTTAAAAAGTAAAGAGGAAAGATTAACTAAGCCTGAAAAATCACGAAGTGCTGCTTCAAGAAAAAGTATTAGGTCACATCATACCCTGATATTGAAGAAGTTCTTTTCCAGCAATTCGTCATACCACCTTTTTCATTACATTGACACATTTTTTTACCTCTGCCTCTGACTTTCTTATTTAAGTCTTCTACAATCCACCAAATCATCTGAAAGATGATGGCTTGCTATCTTCAGCAGAAATAATAATATTAACTCTCCTTGTGCTTTCTGTTTGTTTGTCGGTTGACAGCCCCAAGTAAATAGATTCACAGGATAAGTTTATCTGCTGGTGGATAATCCTGAACAGAGGTCATCGCAGGCACCTGAACTCTTTGCTTCTATTGGCATCGTCAAATTCTACATTGGGGGGAAGTCTTCCAGTGCAGATGGCTTCAGCCTTTAGTGGTGGGGGATTGGGTCTTTGCCCCATGTCTACGATTATTGTTTCATATTGTCGCCATTTCCTCTCTCAATAAATATAGTTTATTGAAACATCCCACTAACCATTTTCTCTCCGTAGGCAGTTGGAATGTGAGGACTCTGCACAGAGCTTTTTCTCTTGATGTCCTCACACAAGAATTCCACCATTATAATTCAGATATTCTCGTCTTGCAAGAGACCAGATGGCCAGATAAAGGTCAGATTCTTAAAAATAATCTTAAATTTCTCTTTTCAGGGAGGAACGATAATAAACATCAGCAAGGCGTGGGTTTGCTTCTCAGCAGACACGCTAGTGATGCTCTTCTAGGATATGAGTGTATTAATGAAAGGTTTCTTACAGCAAAATTTCAGAAAAGCGTTAAAGACTTGAATTTTATCTGCTGTTATGCCCCCATTGTTATGCCCCCACTGAGAATGTCGATGAGGATGAGAAGGATAGGTTTTACGGACAACTTCAGTATATTTTGAATTCTGTCAAGAAAGGAGATATTACCCTTGTTCTAGGTGACTTCAATGCCAAAGTTGGTACTATCTCTGACGTTTGGGGCGAGTCATAGGCCCTTTTGGTATTGGTAGCTGCAATGGCAATGGCCAACGTCTCCTACAGGTAAGTAAATTTAGTGGTTTCAGAATAAATAACGGTTATTACAAACACCATGATATACATAAGTGCACATAAGTTTCACCTGATGGGCTGCATAAGAATATGATTAATTATATATTAATTAACAGCAAATGGGCTAGTTCTGTTAGGAATACCAGGGCATATAGGGGAGCTGAAATTGGATCTGACCAAAACTTGTTAAAAGTGACTTGCAGCTTAAACTTAAAAAGTGTTTTGCTAAGAATCAAAAATTTACCTTTAATACTGAAGCTCTGAAAGACCCAGTTATAGCTGAAGCTTACCATGATAGGTTCTCTTGGTGCACTTACTACTGAAGTTGAGGAAGAATGGGATCATTTTAAACAGGCTTTTTTGGAAACTAACAGTACTCTTTTAGAGAAAAAGGAGCAGAGGAAGCAAAATTATTTGAGTGATAAGGCACTTGAGTTTATTTCAGAAAGAAAGAACTGCAGGAATGTCCTTAATCAATACCCTACTAGTCCTAATAGAACGCATTACAGAGAGCTGAATAAACGTGTAAAGAATCAGTTAGCTGCTTATAAGAATCTTTAGTTTATTGGCTTGGCTGACAAAGCCGAGGAAGCAGTTAGACAGCACAACAACAGAGAGCTGTACCAGATAGTTAATGTTTTGTGTGGTAGAAAACGGAATGGTATACGGGAATTGAAGGATAAACAATGTAAGGTTATAGAAGGTGAGTATTCTGTCATGGCTAGGTGGGCTGAGCATTTCAGAGATGTGGCATTTCAGAGAATGGGAGTAGGACTAACCAATGTGGTTAGTTCTACTCCCATTGTTTGCAATGATGATAGATGCATTGGTGGCCTTAATGTTGGCCCTATAACACAATCTAAAGTTATTTTGGCTATTTCTAAACTTAAACTTCATAAATCCCCAAGGGTAGATGAAATTAATACGGAAATGCTTAGAGCTGGGAATGTTTCGGTTACCACTTGGATGACTGAAATTTTGAATGTCTTTTTTGATAAAGGCATGGTTCCTAAGAATTTCACCAGAGCTATTATTATCCTTATTTTGGAAAAAGGTGATCGCAGTTCTTGTGATAACTATAGGGGTATCAGCCTACTCTCTGTTCCAGGTAAAGTTCTCTCCATGATTGTGCTTATTAGAATTAAGAATCTGGTTGACAGTCAATTGCGTGATGAGCAATGTGGATTCAGAAGTGGTAGGGGATGTGTGGATCAGATATTTTCACTTAGGCAGATTCTTGAGAAATGTTTAGAGTTTCAGAAACCTTTGGTTGTTAGCTTTGTCGATTTCAAAAAGGCTTTCAACTCTGTTCATCATCATAATTTGTGGTTGATTGTGAAATCATATGGTGTACCAGACAAGTTAGTTAACATAATGAAAGCTCTCTATAATAACACTGAGTCGTGTGTGAGAGTTGGTAAGTCTTGTTGCAATTGGTTTAGCATTACTTCTGGTGTTCGGCAATGGTGCATTTTGTCTCCTTTTCTCTTTAGTTTGGTTATTGATTATGTTATGCGAAATTCACTTTAATAGAAAGATTTTGTCCTTAAATGGGCTGGAGATACGAAAATTTCTGATTTAGATTATGCTGATGATTTAGCCCTTTTGACAAATGATGTTGATGAGATGAACTCTTTCATTCGAGCTGTTGATGAGACTGGTACTAGAGTAGATTTGGTTATAAACAGACAGAAAAATAAAGTGATGAAAATTGGTCAGGCTGTGATTCAGTTAAACTGAATGGTTGAAGTCTTGAGCAGGTGTCACAGTTTAATTGTCTTGGGAGCTATGTAACAGATACTGGTTATGTGCGGCATGAGATTAACAGAAGAATAGGAATTGCTGCCAGGACTTTTAAAAATCTATGGATATTGTGGAGAAATAGTCGTATACGCCTAAAGACTAAACTTCGACTGTATAATAGTTTGGTTCTTTCTAGGGTTAGTTATGGTAGTGAAACTTGGACACTGTGTAAACAAGATAACAGGAAACTATATGCTTTTGATTCTAGATGCTTACGCAGTATCTTGGGTATTTGGTGGTTCAACTTTGTAACTAATGATGAGGTTAGGCAAAGGAGTCGGCAACCTCCTTTAAGTAGCATATTGTGCAGAGAGAGACTCCGTTGGTTTGGCCATGTTGCCCGTCTGGATAATTGTAGATTAGTGAATTGAGTTATGAACAGTGTGCCTAAAGGCTTCAGAAAGAGGGGGAGACCTAGGATGCGGTGGGCAGACAATGTCAAACAGAATCTTATTAGAATTCGTGTGCAGTGGCCAGATGCAGCAGATGTAGGTCGGGACAGACTTGCTAGGAGAACTAAATCGCACGGTCTGGTTGGACCTCCGTAGCCCATGGCTGCTTGAGGATGGTGATGATGATGCAAGCAACAATTTTGAAATGGAATTATCTGGTAGCGACACGCGTTTTTAAGGCATTAGTAATTTGCATGTGCATTTAATTATGGAATAGTATATCAATTTCGATTGGGTATTTAAACTTTGTGTGCAGTGTTGCCTGTAATTGTTGTATTTTTATCTTCAGGGATGTTGTTATAATTAAAATAAAAACACTGTCTTCTTTAATTTTTCCAATCAGTGTATATTGTATATAATTCGTTTGTTCTAACAAAATGGGCACCAATTAATAATTTCTATTATCGTAAGTCTGGGAAAATATGAGAGTAAACAATGATGCAAGATAAATATATATGTTATATTGGCACTGGGAATATATTGACATCTTGGACACTATTATTCACAAACCACACAATAAAGCATATATTTTGAAACTCATGTATAAATTCCCCACAATGGTCAAGACATGGTTGAGCCACAAGCATTGACCTTCCCCTAAACATACAGGAACATTAGTAACAAATATTATATTTTCTGTTATATGCTAAGCTTACCTATAATGTAAATTATTTTACAGACGCAATTTATTTTAAATTGAAAAGGTAATGAATAATTTTGAAATTGAAAAGTAATGCATTTTGTTATTTGTCTTATTTTACTTCTGCAATGTTTATATATTTAGCTGAAATAATTTCATTTTTCTCCAGTTTCAGTGATTATAGGATCTGTAATAGCTGCAATCCTCTTTATATCTCTTTTTGCCTTAGCAGTGTATTTCTTGCGGAAAAAAATGTAAGTATTAAATTATGCTCTTCCCCTTTGAAATGTTTTAATGTAAATATTATGCCAAATGTAATGACTCATTTTAACTCTATCTATCCTCGAAACTCTTGCGTTTTCCACTTCGGGTTGTTGGGTTATTTTACCTCTGAGCGGCACTTTTTTTTTTGCACACCATGGGCTAAATGGCCAGGTCACATGGACCCCGAAGGCTCAGAGAAGGTTGGGGGAGGGGACCCACTGGAACAGCTGTTGGGAGACAGATGGTAGCCTCCCGTCAAGGCCATCCAGCGTGTTCTTTAACGTGCACAGGGTATGGCTCTCCCACACACGGGGCCATGGCTTAACATCCCATCCGACGGACGGCGGCCTTTCCAAGCCCATCGGTGACCCCTACTGACCGTGGGCAGGTCGCGGGAATTTTGCGGAGATAAATCTCGACGCTGACCCAGCTGGGACTCGAACCTGGGAACTACAGATTACGAGCCTGGCGCGCTACCGACTGAGCCACCCCCGACCCAAAAGACAGAAGTAGTAGAGCTCTAAATATTTGTACGTATGTATAATCCGGTTAATATATCTCGGGAAAACTCCTAAATTTGACCTCCGACGTGTTCTTCAAGGTCACATGGGATCACATAATGGTCAAACCTACAACTATAAGTCCTTGAAAAGTAAAAATTGGTGTCTGGGGTGTTTTAGGTTGTAGATCTCAGAAACGTTTTCACGTTAGGGATTCGGCGAGTCCTTCTTGTTCAAATGTCAAATATCGAGCTACCGCTATTTCAGAGTTAAATAATAACCCTCCATGTGGCTGGAACGTGTGCTCGTTGTCGCATCTAAATGGTGCTCTAGTTGGGTTGGGTTGTTTTACCTCTGAGCGGCACTTTTTTGCATACCATGGGTTAAACAGCCAGGTCACATAGACCCCGAAGGCTCAGAGAAGGTGGGGGGAGGGGACCCACTGGAACAGCTGTTGGGAGACAGATGGTAGCCTCCCGTCAAGACCATCCAGCGTGTTCTTTCACGTGCACAGTGTATGGCTCTCCCGCACACGGGGCCACGGCTTAACGTCCCATCCGACGGACGGCGGCCTTTCCAAGACCACCGGTGTCCTCTACTGACCGTGGGCAGGCGGGGAATTTTGCGGAGAAAAATCTCAACGCTGACCCAGCTGGGACTCGAACCTGGGAACTACAGATTACGAGCCTGGCGCGCTACCGACTGAGCCACCTCCGCCCCCAGGTGCTCTAGTAATATTGACGTGGCAGTCCTGCCAAACAACCGTTTCTTAAGCATTTCTCTGGCACTTACAAAACAGAGAAAATGATAAATGCATAATATCACAGAAACTATTCAGAATTAGAGATCTGTACGGTTCATCAAGGTCAGAGGATAAATCTCGATATATTGGTGCTATTAAGGTGAAGTTTGGTGGTTAGAAGCATTTCGGGTTGTATATCCGAGAAACGTTCATCAATATTAATTTTGTCAAACACTTATAAAAAGATTTTCTATACGAGACTAAATACCTTTTTAAACTAATAATATGTATTATAGCTGAAGCCAGTATGGATTTCAGAAAGGCAATAATATAGAGAAGTCAATAGAATACCTAATTAATTCAGTGTCTTGAGAGTTGGATAAAATAAAAAAAAATTAACAGTTTTCTTGCATTTGACAAGAGCTTTTGGCTGGTATCTATACTGCTTGGAATCAGACGAATTTATTATAACTGGATAAAATCATGTTTATGCAACATAAATCAGGTGGTCGGAATATTAAATAAATATAGTTCGGGTAGTATCATAAAGTTTGGTTTTAGACTTGTTTTGTTCCTTTGGTATACATTTCCACATTAATTTAGAGATTAATTTAAAGCTTAATTAATTTAGGAGCCCAAGTAATATATTTTGTTGATGATGCAGTCTTCTTGTATAAATCTAAAAATATTGAAAAATTATATTGCGTGGATAACCGAGATACCGTGAAGCTTCACAAATGGCTATATAATAACCCGTTATGTTTAAATAAGAATGAAACCTGTTTCACAATATAAATAACATATATATAAATATAAATAACAATTACAATATAAATAATTATTTTATTGCTCATCACAGAAATTGTAAAGATATTAGCAACTATACACATGAAAATATGAATAACGTACAATTTATAAAATATTTTGGAGTTACAATACATGAATCTGTAACATGGAAACATCACATGTACGTATAAAATATGTTAAAAATACAGAAATTAGTTTTCAAAGCATATGTACATTATGATGAATAGTTGCTATCACAAGATGCTTACTTTTTTTTTTGTCTTGTGTTCATCCGCATATTTTTCATGGAATCAGAATATGGGGAGATATCCCAAAAATATATGCTAAATTTGTTAATAGAATTAGGAAAATATTATGTAAGAATTTTGACAAATATACCAAAAAACTGGTAACTCTTAACCAATTTTTAAGTATTTAAGTTTTCCCACTTCTAAAATTATACTTTTCTAAATTAATGGAGGCTGTATTTTCAAAAATGGGTCACTTCCAGATAAAGAAAATCCCATATATTGGATGGTGAACTACATGATGGTGAACAAAGATGGTTAATTCCACGTACAAATAAAAAATACTATTAGTAACACTAATTATATTTGACCAAGATTGTATAACGACATTCCATAAGAACTGAAGACAATTCACCCTTACATAACTTTAAGAGAGAACTGTATAAATGAATTGCAGCAGATTAATATAGATAATTTTGCTGCCAGAAAATACGACATTTGCATGTTATATGGCAATAACCATTATGAATCCAGCATACACGTTTCGACTATGTTGGATGCTAATTTCAATTGGATAATGCATTTTCAATTATTATTCAATAAATTCAATAAAAACATTTCTGATCAAGTGTCGCATTCAAAGTCAAATAGAGATCAACGTGAAGGTCGAGAAATTAATAAACCATTTGCCAAGACAGAACGAGAATAATATAACAAATATACCATGAATCTGAAAATTATTATCCGTATCGTACGGGGCGGGGATGGCTCAGTCGGTAGCGCGCCAGGCTCGTAATCTGTAGTTCCCAGGTTCGAGTCCCAGTTGGGTCAGCGTTGAGATTTATCTCCGCAAAATTCCCCGCCCTGCCCACGGTCAGTAGGGGACACCGATGGGCCTGGAAAGGCCGCCGTCCGTCGGATGGGACGTTAAGCCGTGGCCCCGTGTGCGGGAGAGCCATATCCTGTGCACGTTAAAGAACACGCTGGATGGCCTTGACGGGAGGCTACCATCTGTCTCCCAACAGCTGTTCCAGTGGCTCCCCTCCCCTAACCTTCTCTGAGCCTTCGGGGTCCATGTGACCTGGCCATTTAGCCCATGGTGTGCACAATAGTGCCGCTCAGAGGTAAACCAACCCGTATCGTACTATTTAAAGAAAGTCTTTAAGTGAACTGATTATATAACTAATAAATCTTATTTTGGTTTAAGATAATTATACTTTAAGATAATTGTTGTTTTATGATACGTTTAATTTCTTTTTGTATGTACAATCACTCAAATTTAATGTTTTATTCAGAGCAAAATTGTTTAATGATCATCGTCATTATTTTCCAGGAATTCAGCAGCCCACGGGGGTTTCACCTACAGCTGGTGGAAGGAAAAATCGGACCCCGACGAATCTTCTCTGTATGGACAATGAGAAAAAATTTTACCATTGGAAACAGAAACGAAACTTTCACAACGAAATGTTCATCCTGTTCTCGTCTACTGTTTGTGTAGAATTTTAAGTAATAAACAAATCATTTAAATCAAGGGACTACTTCATACGAAAACTATGAATTTTCTAAATATACAATTTCTTATATGTATGTTACCGCTAAAGTGCAGAAATCAGTTATTCTACAGATTATCTAGGTATTGTGCAGATTAACTAGGGTGATCCGTTAACGTGCGGAAAATTGTTTCATTTCTCAAATTACCTAGGTAATCTGTAAATTACCTGGATAATCTGCACATTACCTACTAGGCACTCGTTAAAGTGAAAATAAGATCTTTGCTGGAACAACAGGAACGTTTCTGTACGCTTAAATTAACATAATGTTATTTATCTAGTGTCCGAGAGTAGAGTTGAAACCAGGGTCATCCCTCTGTCAACATGAATCAGTCGTCCGAATTATAAAAATCGCCCCCAAAATGAGCAGGCCAGTGAGAACGAATCATTTTAGTGATTCGTTATCAAGAATGAATCACTTTACCGATTCGTTCTCACTTGGCCTCAGCTCATCCGGGGCGTTTTTTATAATGCGGACGAGTGAATCACGTGACACGAAGATTCATATTCAAGAGATTCACCACTATGAGTGAAACAAACTTTTGAACTTTAACGATACGGAAGCCGTTAATGTGCACATTACCTAGGTAAAATGCGGAAAACGCTTGATTCCGCACGTTAACGGAGCAAATCAGTTAATCTGCAGATTAGCTAGGTAATGTGAACATTAACGGCTTTCGAGCTTTAGCGGTAACATGTGTACCCTATTCATTTACTACACGATCAATTTTTGCTTCAATCTGATTACATGATTTTTAACCTTTTTGAAGCGGTTTCAGCGTAAGAAAATTGTCAGATCATATGTCAGGTAAAATTTCAATTGAACATTATGTGAAGGTTTTGAGAAATGTTTAGCAGCAAACTTCATATGCAATAATCTTAGAAATAATGACATTTTGTATCTCCTATGGGAATTTACTATCTGAAGATACTTTCAAGCATTTCACATTCCACATATGATATGATTTCCTCTCAATAAACAACCGGCTGGAGAAAAGAAAATATGTTTCACTTTGTTTCTCTAAAATCGTTAAAAAGCTACATTATAACAATTGACACATTTTTCGAATCTTCAACTTTCCATTTATTGCTAGGGAATTTCGAACTTCGAATCTCTATTTCATTCTTGCTGTTGCTCTTCGTCTATTTCAGTGTCTCGCAAACTTTTTTACTCTGCGGCACACTGAATCTAATTTTTTTTCCGCGGCACACTGAATCTATTTTTTTTTTCCGCGGCACACCTAAAAAAGAATTTTTGATGGTTAGTAAAAAGAGGAAAATTGAAGTTTCGTTAAATGCATTTTATTTAAAATTTAGATACTCTATATAATCTTCATTATATTTGCGCTTTGTTGAAGTCATCAGCCGGGTTTTACTTGAAGATTTGCTCTTGTTCTTTAATTCATAACTCGGTGTTTGTTTTAAATATTTGTCCATTCTATGGCTTGAAATAATCAAAAATGAATACCGAAATTTGGAAAAAGCTTGATAAATACTTACAAGATCCCAGTTGATAAAATCTGAAAGATTTTTATTAAAGCACGTCGATAGGTAACAGAGAAAAAAATTTTAATACACCAAATTGATAACACAAGTCAAGTCAAAATAAAATCTTTGGAATATCTAGTGTCAATTTGAAAATCTCTCGCGGAACACTTGGAATCTCTCGCGGCACACAGTTTGCGAGACACTGGTCTATTTCATTCAACTTTGGCTGAAACAACATATACAATAAATGAGTCATATAAAATTAAAATATGCATTAGAAATAACATTCCGGGAGCAGCCACTGTAAACAACTGAAGGGTGACTTTCTCAGCAGCACCAAACCCTATAAGCAGTTGGGATTACGTTTTTGTTCCGTAAACACATGATAATGAGTTCGGACGGTATTACTGAGTTCGGACGGCGTAGTAACTACGCCGTTCGGAACTCATTAACGAACCAATGTGAAACGTTCAATAAAGATGCTGTCCTGTGCATAGTTGCTTTTATTTCATTTCTGCCTCATTACTTTCTTGCTTCACTGTTTAGACTTCACAGAGAGATGACTTCTTCCATTACTACCAAACCAATTTATTAATTTGAACTATTAATCGATTATTTAACTTCGTCAGATTTTTTTCTGTATTCGGCTTTCCTTCCAAATGCAAGAAGAATTTCACGTTACTTCAGTCTTGAACAAATGAATCCTTCTTTGCACAGTCACCAATCAATACACATTTCGACCGTGCATTAGAATTGGATTCGCTTTTCTACTTTTTTTTTTCCGGCTACTTCATCTTGGCAATATTTACCTACAGAAAAATTCCCCGCCCTGCCCACGGTCAGTAGGGGACACCGATGGGCTTGGAAAGGCCGCCGTCTTTCGGATGGGACGTTAAGGCGTAGCCCCGTGTGTGGGAGAGCCATACCCTGTGCACGTTAAAGAACACGCTGGATGGCCTTGACGGGAGGTTACCATCTGTCTCCCAACAGCAGGATAAAATCAGAGAAATCAGAGAAGGTTGGGGGAGGGGACCCACTGGAACAGCTGTTGGGAGACAGATGGTAGCCTCCCGTCAAGGCCATCCAGCGTGTTCTTTAACGTGCACAGGGTATGTCCCATCCGACGGACGGCGGCCTTTCCAAGCCCATCGGTGTCCCCTACTGACCGTGGGCAGGGCGGGGAATTTTGCGGAGATAAATCTCAACGCTGACCCAGCTGGGACTCGAACCTGGGAACTACAGATTACGAGCCTGGCGCGCTACCGACTGAGCCACCCCCGCCCCCTATTAAGGTGTCTTTATTTGTCGATGGGTATTAAACGTAATGGTGCGACTTAAACGAAGAACAAAACATTATGACTACCTGCCTAATATGATGCTGATCCTCCACGTGCCACCAAAACAGTTCTTACCCAGTGAGACATGGATGCTACACGATTTCCAAAGGTATCTTGTGGTATCCGGTACCAACACGTTACCAGCAGATCCTTTAACTCTTTTAAGTTGTACGGTTGAGCCGCCTCAGATCGGATATGCTGTTCCAGTACAAACCACAGATGCTTGATTGGATTAATGTCTGGGGAATTTGGAGTCCAGGGTAATACCTGGAAGTCTTCCTCGTGTTCCGTGAACCATTCTCGAACAATCTGGGCAGTGTGCATGGCGCATTATCCTGTTGAAAGAAGGCACTACTAGAGGAATATACCTTTGCCATGAAAGAATGTACCTGGTCTGCAATGATGTTTAGGTAGATGGTAGACATCATATTTTCATGTACATGAATGACAGGGTTTTCCAGCAGAACTTTGCCCAAGTATTACACTTGCAACGACTTGTTTTCGTCCCACGGTGCATCCTGGTGCCAACACTCCCCTACGTAAATGATTCCTGGATATCCACATGGTGCAACAGGAAAGGAAAATTACGGATCAGATGACTTTCTTTCACTCATTCAAGGTCCAGCTTTAATGCTCACATGCCTATTTAGGCACTTTCGACGGTGAACCGAAGTTAACAAGGGCACTCGGAACGACCTGCAGTTATACAACTCCATTTTCATCATCTTGATGTACTGTGTGTTGTGACACATTACTCCCGTCATCAGCATTCGAGTTATGAACACGTTGTCCCACAGAACAGCCTTCTGTTGGCTTGTACCATACGGGATAGCCTTTGCTCACGTCTAGCATCGATGAGAAACCATGAACCGATTGAAACATGATGAAAAACCACGAACCGTGGCCCACACCTTGCTGGCGGTTCGCGGTTTTTTCCTCCTTGGACCACGTTTTGAAAGTACTAACCACCGGTGACCATGAGCGCTCCACAATCCTTGCCGTCTAGGAAATGCTCTGACCCAGTCTGGCCATTACAATTTGGACTTGGTCAAACTCACTTCAGTGAGTCACTTCACTCTCCTTTCCCATCTGAAGACGAAGAACAACACTGATTAATAAAGTTCAGTATTATTCGTTATTTATACCGTTTCATGGCCTTCACACGCGCCGTCATTTACGCAGTTGCTTCGATTTGCATAAAGACGCGCTGGTCATAATGTTTTCGCTGTTCAGTTGGGTTGGGTTGTTTTACCTCTATATTATCATATAAAATATATGCTTTGGGCTTAGTGTAAGTGTAAGCTTCCTCGTCTCTCAATGAAGCTATAAGCTCATTAGGGTTCTCTGTAAACATGGGGAGGACTACCTAGCCCCTAAGGCACACGCTGATTAGGGAAAACGCTCGTAATTCTCTTGAAATAAAAAGGAATATCGTGAAGAGTTTCTGGGGGGCGATTACAGCGCAGTGCGCAAAACTGAAATATTCAATATTTCTAATATTGGATTATCTAATATTTCAGCTCTTCATGCTGTACGGGAATCGGTCCCAGGCGAATCATAACCATCACACGATGATCCTTGAGATCCGACACCACTCACTTTTGCGGTCTTTATCTGGAGACGCCTCATTTGCAGCTTATGCTTTTTATTTCCTGGCATCATTGGACTGCTCTGCTATTTCGTGTGTCGGAGAATAATCGCTGACAACATCTCCTGACAAATCAGACCCAATAGCCTTTATGTTTTATGGCGATCTGTCTGGAGTAGAGTTCGTGACGTGCGTTTTAGAACCGTTTTACGCCTTCCCTTGAATCACAGAATTGGGTTGGGTTGTTTTACCTCTTAGCGGCACTTTTTTGCACACAATGGGCTAAATGACCAGGTCACATGGATCCCGAAGGCTCAGAGAAGGTTGGGGGAGGGGACCCACTGGAACAGCTGTTGGGAGACAGATGGTAGCCTCCCGTCAAGGCCATCCAGCGTGTTCTTTAACGTGCACAGGGTATGTCTCTCCCGCACACGGGGCCACGGCTTAACGTCCCATCCGACGGACGGCGGCCTTTCCAAGCCCATCGGTGTCCCCTACTGACCGTGGGCAGGGCGGGGAATTTTGCGGAGATAAATCTCAACGCTGACCCAGCTGGGACTCGAACCTGGGAACTACAGATTACGAGCCTGGCGCGCTACCGACTGAGCCACCCCCGCCCCCTGTATTAAGGTGTCTTTATTTGTCGATGGGTATTAAACGTAATGGTGCGACTTAAACTGAAGAACAAAACATTATGACTACCTGCCTAATATGATGCTGATCCTCCACGTGCCACCAAAACAGTTCTTACCCAGTGAGACATGGATGCTACACGATTTCCAAAGGTATCTTGTGATATCCGGTACCAACACGTTACCAGCAGATCCTTTAACTCTTTTAAGTTGTACGGTTGAGCCGCCTCAGATCGGATATGCTGTTCCAGTACAAACCACAGATGCTTGATTGGATTAATGTCTGGGGAATTTGGAGTCCAGGGTAATACCTGGAAGTCTTCCTCGTGTTCCGTGAACCATTCTCGAACAATCTGGGCAGTGTGCATGGCGCATTATCCTGTTGAAAGAAGGCACTACTAGAGGAATATACCTTTGCCATGAAAGAATGTACCTGGTCTGCAATGATGTTTAGGTAGATGGTAGACATCATATTTTCATGTACATGAATGACAGGGTTTTCCAGCAGAACTTTGCCCAAGTATTACACTTGCAACGACTTGTTTTCGTCCCACGGTGCATCCTGGTGCCAACACTCCCCTACGTAAATGACGCACACCTTCCTGGATATCCACATGGTGCAACAGGAAAGGAAAATTACGGATCAGATGACCTTCTTTCACTCATTCAAGGTCCAGTTTTAATGCTCACATGCCTATTTAGGCACTTTCGACGGTGAACCGAAGTTAACAAGGGCACTCGGAACGACCTGCAGTTATACAACCCCATTTTCATCATCTTGATGTACTGTGTGTTGTGACACATTACTCCCGTCATCAGCATTCGAATTATGAACACGTTGCCCCACAGAACAGCCTTCTGTTGGCTTGTACCATACGGGATAGCCTTTGCTCACCTCTAGCATCGATGAGAAACCATGAACCGATTGAAACATGATGAAATACCACGAACCGTGGCACACACCTTGCTGGCGGTTCGCGGTTTTTTCCTCCTTGGACCACGTTTTGAAAGTACTAACCACCGGTGACCATGAGCGCTCCACAATCCTTGCCGTCTCGGAAATGCTCTGACCCAGTCGTCTGGCCATTACAATTTGGACTTGGTCAAACTCACTTCAGTGAGTCACTTCACTCTCATTTCCCATCTGAAGACGAAGAACAACACTGATTAATAAAGTTCAGTATTATTCGTTATTTATACCGTTTCATGGCCTTCACACGCGCCGTCATTTACGCAGTTGCTTCGATTTGCATAAAGACGCGCTGGTCATAATGTTTTCGCTGTTCAGTTGGGTTGGGTTGTTTTACCTCTATATTATCATATAAAATATATGCTTTGGGCTTAGTGTAAGTGTAAGCTTCCTCGTCTCTCAATGAAGCTATAAGCTCATTAGGGTTCTCTGTAAACATGGGGAGGACTACCTAGCCCCTAAGGCACACGCTGATTAGGGAAAACGCTCGTAATTCTCTTGAAATAAAAAGGAATATCGTGAAGAGTTTCTGGGGGGCGATTACAGCGCAGTGCGCAAAACTGAAATATTCAATATTTCTAATATTGGATTATCTAATATTTCAGCTCTTCATGCTGCTACGGGAATCGGTCCCAGGCGAATCATAACCATCACACGATGATCCTTGAGATCCGACACCACTCACTTTTGCGGTCTTTATCTGGAGACGCCTCATTTGCAGCTTATGCTTTTTATTTCCTGGCATCATTGGACTGCTCTGCTATTTCGTGTGTCGGAGAATAATCGCTGACAACATCTCCTGACAAATCAGACCCAATAGCCTTTATGTTTTATGGCGATCTGTCTGGAGTAGAGTTCGTGACGTGCGTTTTAGAACCGTTTTACGCCTTCCCTTGAATCACAGAATTGGGTTGGGTTGTTTTACCTCTTAGCGGCACTTTTTTGCACACAATGGGCTAAATGACCAGGTCACATGGACCCCGAAGGCTCAGAGAAGGGTGGGGGAGGGGACCCCGAAGGCTCAGAGAAGGTTGGGGGAGGGGACCCACTGGAATAGCTGTTGGGAGACAGATGGTAGCCTCCCGTCAAGGCCATCCAGCGTGTTCTTTAACGTGCACAGGGTATGGCTCTCCCGCACACGTGGCCACGGCTTAACGTCCCATCCGACGGACGGCGGCCTTTCCAAGCCCATCGGTGTCCCCTACTGACCGTGGGCAGGCGGCGAATTTTGCGGAGATAAATCTCAACGCTGATCCAGCTGGGACTCGAACCTGGGAACTACAGATTACGAGCCTGGCGCGCTACCGACCGAGCCACCCCCGCCCCGAATCACAGAATAATGACAAGACGAAAACTGTCTCTAAAATCTATTTCTTACTACACCCGATGTGAAGTTATCACAACTATGATTCAATCTCTTCCCAGCACTCATCATTTGTTAAACTACCCCTTAATGGGACGCCATCTTGTACCCAATTCTTACAACACAGATCCCTCTGCTGACACCAAATGTAGACAGGTATCTTCTCGACCTGTCGGGTCTGGGTTCTTTTTTAAACTGACAGTATGTGAGAGTGTGTGCAGAAGGGTACTTATCTCTAGTTTCTCGGGGTGTCGCTGCTATCTAGGTTGCCAATAAATACAACTACAGGTGTACTATTATATGTACACGTATACTGTACACCCTGTACAGTCACTCACTATGATAACAGTAGGCTGCAAAGAGCCTCAGCAGTCCCACCGCTAGATTGAAGAACAAAACGGCTAAATAAAACCTCAGACAATTATGCGTGACATGCGAAATGTCTGGTCGTCGTCACGCACTGTCTCTTAGTTCAAAGCGATAAGTTATGCCAAGAAGAGAACAGTTAAAAAACTGTTCTTTCCTTGGAAGGAACCATCAGATTTGGTAACAGGATGTATTCGTTGGGGGCGTTGGAGTATCTCAGCCAATGGGACATGGACACGATACTATGTGCCACATCGTTCCTTGTTGCCATGTAAAGAGGAGTTCTCTCTACCATACCGGCTCGTTATTGGGGCGGGGGTGGCTCAGTCGGTAGCGCGCCAGACTCGTAATCTGCAGTTCCCAGGTTCGAGTCCCAGCTGGGTCAGCGTTGAGATTTATCTCCGCAAAATTACCCCCCTTCCCACGGTCAGTAGGGGACACCGATGGGCTTGGAAAGGCCGCCGTCCGTCGGATGGGACGTTAAGCCGTGGCCCCGTGTGCGGGAGAGCCATACCCTGTGCATGCTAAAGAACACGCTGGATGGCCTTGACGGGAGGCTACCATCTGTCTCCCAACAGCTGTTCCAGTGGGTCCCCTCCCCCAACCTTCTCTGAGCCTTCGGGGTCCCTGTGACCTGGCCATTTAGCCCATGGTGTGCAAAAAAGTGCCGCTCAGAGGTAACCCAACCCAACCGGCCCCAAACTGTCTACACTGCAGGTAGGAGATAGTGAAGCGATAGGAATAGCATGGATTGGACTAGTTCATTTAAAATCTCGGACGTTTTGGGTCGGTATGGTACTGGAAGGGTTAACCAAACATACATATTGCATTTCTTCACTCAGACCCGAAACTGGATCTACTGCTGGTGGTAGGCTGCTAATGTTGCTAGGCAGAAAGAGCCCTGCTACCTAATTTCTGCCCTAGTTAACCGAGTCCCTGCAATGTCTGTGAATAACATCAAAGACAGAGAAAAGGTTAAACTGAATTGGGTAATATTACACAGATCAGCGCGTTTATAAATAAAATGCAAGATAAAAATTTAGTATATAGTTGAGAGCGACTGTTTATTTCTCTTTCTATTTCTCTGTTTGATCAAGAACTGTTCCTAAATAGTAAGAGCTAAAACTGACAAACTCAATATACAGTTTCCTTATAATCGTAACTTAGATCAATGTTAGAGTTAGGATTCCCAAAATATTCCCCCAAAGAAAAAAAAGGACCACCCCCTGAAAAGGTGGTAGGAACTGCTTCTAAATGGTAAGTTCTGGAACATCTAAACTCTACATATTGCTTTGTCTAAAAGCAACTTAGGAAGGTAATAATTCAAACCACCAAAAACCCCGTCAATACGGCATCCCCCAAAATGAAAAAAAAAATTAAATCAAAATAAAAAATAGGTGGTAGGAACTACTTCTATATACTAAATAATAAGAAGTAAAACCGCCAAACTCAGTATACAGCTTCCTCTAATCATGATTTATAGCAATGTTAGGGTTAGGACCACAAAACCTTTCTTGCCACCAAAATTGATCCTACCCCCAAGTAAAAAGCTGGTAGAAAATGTTCCTAAATGGTAAGAGCTACAACAGCAGAAATCGGTAGTATATTGCTTCTTGTAGTCGTAAATAGGTGAGTGGTTTCAAAGCAAATGACTAGTGGAATGCAAAAATGGCAATGAACAAATTAATTATGGACAAAATGGTTGACATGAAGGCTAATGAAATGAAAAATGGCAGAGAATGAGATTGGGGTGTGTTGGGTTGTTTTACCTCTGAGCAGCACTTTTTTGCACACCATGGGCTAAATGGCCAGGTCAATGGACCCCGAAGGCTCAGAGAAGGTTGGGGGAGGGGACCCACTGGAATAGCTGTTGGGAGACAGATGGTAGCCTCCCGTCAAGGCCATCCAGCGTGTTCTTTAACGTGCACAGGGTATGGCTCTCCCACACACGGGGCCACGGCTTAATGTCCCATCCGACGGACGGTGGCCTTTCCAAGCCCATCGGGCGGGGAATTTTGCGGAGATAAATCTCAACGCTGACCCAGCTGGGACTCGAACCTGGGAACTACAGATTACGAGCCTGGCGCGTTACCGACTGAGCCACCCCCGCCCCTGATCAGTAGTCTGTACAGGTTAAGAGTAGAAATACATTTTACACGTAATCTGATAAAACCTATGTTAAACTATGATCAGAAATTAGTGCAATTAAAACTGAAAAAAGGGTGATGTTATTGGCAGAAAAAATAGTGTTAGAACAGTTAGAAAATAATTGACAGCTATAAAAATACTGACATTTCACTACTGTGATAAAAATCAGTAGAGAAAGCAATGAGATGAAAAAGGTACAGAGGGATTACTTAAGAGCATAGATATTAAATATCAAGCTATATGGTGGAGATACACAGAGTTTAACACTAAAGACAAATGGTGGAGAATTTAATAAAAAGGGAAATAGTAGAGAGTCAGATGAATGGATTTTAAGTAGAGAAAAACTAGTGCTATGGCAAAGGACAAATTAACCCTTTCACGGACAAATTAACCATTTCCTTTCAAATGTTTTCACTAAGGGAAACATTTTTCCCATTTTAAAATTGGTGATTGTCGTATTTAATTATAACCTTATCTGCATTTTTTATACAGAATGTCAAAATAGAACGTATGCCGAACGCAATTACGTAAACGGGAACGTTTAGAAAACAAAAACAGAACTGTCAGGACGCATAATATATGTACTATGTGCAATGTCCATCTTTGCCTCACTACCAAAAGAAATTGCTTCGCAGAATATCATAATTAGCACATCATTTTGTATAGTAATTTTATTTCATAATTTTGTATTATTTTAGTTAACATTTTGTTCTAATAAACCAATAAATAAAAGACATTGCATAATAAGCCTAACTATAATTTGTGTTACCTTTATAGTCCATTGGGAAAAATATTTCCCATAAAATTCCAAAAAAAATACACATTGTTATGTATTTTTCTTATGCTTTTTATTTATTTTACGTCTAAACAAACTAAAATAAACAGTTACATACTAATTTTTACTCTTAGAAACCTTATGGTCCTGAAAGGGTTAATTATTGACGAGTGATTGATGGGCAAGTTAATGGTATGGGAAATGCTAAAGAAACAGACTAAAGAGACAGGTGTTCAAGAAGATACTGGTGATATTCCGAATAATACACCGACAGGTTAATTATGAGCAAAGTAATTAAAAAGTTAGCTTAATGAAAGGAAAAATTGTAGAACAGGTTAGTGGTATTTCAAATAGTAAATTGGACAAAAGTGATAAGTTAATGATTGGAAAAATAAGGGAAAATAATTAAAGCTGAAGAATTCCATTCACCCTTTGGCCAAAAGTGAATTGTCTGACTTTGCTTCTTTACATTCAAAGCTACGAAAATTTATTTCAAATATTTCAAGGGGAAAAATTTACTGCTTCTTGTAGTATACTGCTTCCTGTAGTCGTAAATAGGTGAGTGGTTTCAAAGCAAATGACTAGCAGCACGCAAAAATGGCAATGAGCAAATTAATTATGGACACAATGGTTGACGTGAAACTTTATCCTTTGACTTTCCTTTTATCATAATCCCGGATAACTGCATTAAAAAGGAGCATATTAAATGAAAAGAATTTGCATTATTTCACTCTGGAAAACTTTTATCAAAGAATTCAGCAATAAAGTCTCGCAGAAAATTGTCACTTGGACAAGAAACATTTTAAATAATTAGCTGAAAATTTTGTTTTTTCCCTGAGTGGGATTTGAACCAACGCCTTTCAGAACCATTCTGGGTATGATAATCACTACACCATCAGTGGTTAATCATCTTTTAGCAATATGACATATAGACATTCCCGCATATTTTTATTGATTCGCTCCTGGCGCCATACTGTCCGGAATCGGGGTCATGTACGTCCGGAATCGGGCAATAAGCTGTCTCGCCCTCCTACTGACCGTGAAGAAAATAATATTTGTCACTCACGCTCACAGCGTTATTTAAATAATTCCATAAAAATTGTCTACAGAATATTTTCCTGTGATACTTTATTATTTAATTATATATTTAACGCTAACAGCGTTATATAAATAACATGAGCAACAAATATTATTTCCATCATACGAGGCAGCTTGGTTGCCAGATTCCCGACACAGAGGACGCCAGGAGCTAATAAACAAAACATTCGGGAATATATTTCACATTGTTGAAAAAATGGTTACCTATTGTTGATGTAGTGGTTATCATCCACGGCATTTTTATGGTGGAAATAGGGGTCAAATCTCACTCAGGGCAGGCCAAACTTTTTTTCAGCTAATTATTTCAAGTATTTCTTGTCTACAGGATATTTTCCTGAAATACTTTATTACTCAATTATTTAAATAAAGCTGTGCGCGTGAGTTCCAAATATTAATTTCATCATAAGTGTCTTGGGTTGTTTGGGTTGTTTTACCTCTGAGCGGCACTTTTTTGCACACCGTGGTCTAAATGGCCAGGTCACATGGACCCCGAAGGCTCAGAGAAGGTTGGGGGAGGGGACCCACTGGAACAGCTGTTGGGAGACAGATGGTAGCCTCCCGTCAAGGCCATCCAGCGTGTTCTTTAACGTGCACAGGGTATGTCTCTCCCACACAAGGGGCCACGGCTTAACGTCCCATCCGACGGACGGCGTCCTTTCCAAGCCCATCGGTGTCCCCTACTGATCGTGGGCAGGGCGGGGAATTTTGCGGAGATAAATCTCAACGCCGACCCAGCTGGGACTCGAACCTGGGAACTACAGATTACGAGCCTGGCGCACTACCGACTGAGCCACCCCCGCCTCATAAGTGGCAACACAGTTGCCACTTATAATGGAAATAATTGTCCAACATAGATGGAGCGAATGAGGAAAATTCAGAACGAATCAAGAAAACTATGCTGGAATGTGAGCCATTACCGAGGAAGCACAACTTGAAAATGAACGTGACTAAACCTGAAAATCCTGTATTCAATTAATATCTGGGAAGACCTTTGGTGGATATTTCGATAATTGATTTCTTTTTCAATTTGCATACTTTTATCACATTGCTGTAAAAATTGGTTAGCCACTGATGATATAGTGGTTATCATAGTTAGTAGAGTAGTGGGTTCGAATCCCATTCAGGGCGAAACCAAAATTTTTTCAGCCAATTATTTCAAGTATTTCATCAAGTATTTAGCAAGGCATAGTTTTCTCAAATACGGACTTCTTTTACACAGTATATTATTTCAATTAATTATTATTCAATTAATTAACCATTAGGCTGATTTCTTTCACTCGCATACGTGAAACCTCAAGCATTTGCATAACTTCGACGGTCATTAAGTGCGCTGTATTACAGGATGCGGATAAGGTTTGCAGATGCTTATAACACATTATGGATGCGTGTGTGGATAAAACCTTTTTCCACTGCTCAGGGTTATTTCTATCAACATCTTATCTCGATGGGTTGGGTTGTGTTGTTTTACCTCTGAGCGGCACTTTTTTGCACACCATGGGCTAAATGACCAGGTCACATGGACCCCGAAGGCTCAGAGAAGGTTGGGGCAGGGGACCCACTGGAACAGCTGTTGGGAGACAAATGGTAGCCTCCCGTCAAGGCCATCCAGCGTGTTCTTTAACGTGCACAGGGTATGGCTCTCCCGCACACGTCCCCACGGCTTAACGTCCCATCCGACGGACGGCGGCCTTTCCAAGCCCATCGGTGTCCCCTACTGACCGTGGGCAGGCGGCGAATTTTGCGGAGATAAATCTCAACGCTGACCCAGCTGGGACTCGAACCTGGGAACTACAGATTACGAGCCTGGCGCGCTACCGACTGAGCCACCCCCGCCCCTATCTCGATGGTATATTTAATGTTTACCAGGTCTAACCGTTCACAACCATAGAATATTGAAGGAGATTATATTCAATATAGACTTTGTGGTACCTTCATGGTCTGTATACAAGACACAATGTGATCCTCGAGCTTCTGATTTACTTCCTTCTGATCTCTTTCCTTGTTACTCTTCCGATTGACTCATGAAAACCAAACCAAATATCGTTATATAAGCATATAAGCAAGTGTGAGCTCAACTTAAAAATGAACGGAACTAAACCAGAAAATCCTGTATTCAATTGGTATCTGAGAAGACCTTTGGTGGATGTTTCGATAATTGATTTCTTTATCAATTTGCATACTTTTATTGCCTATGTAAGCTTATGTACTATTAATATGTTATTCATGAAGTCTGCTTTGCCTATAGAATAGCGTCTTCCTTCAGTTGGAGATAAATAAATTCTACCCGACACCCAAAGCCTGAAGAAAGTGAGCACACGTACATGAATTATTATCACGACTGAAGTCAGCCTTCTCCTTTTCTGGTCAGAGAGGTTTTGTATAACCTAATCTGCTGCATTTCCGGTACGTCATTTCACCCCTGCTTTTATACTGCTGCTGACTTTTCATTATTCGATCCTAATAGGAAATGTTATATAAAATTTATATGCAACTACTTATGCATTTCGATCAAATCAAATGTTTTAAAAAATTGCATTTGTTTTCCTATTTGCTAAAAATAATTATTCAGTTTTAGGAATAGGACACTGAGACTAAATCTAGATTACCGTTGCCTCTTGGTATCATTTTTTTGTATAATTTTTGTTTCCAACCTGATAAAAAAGTGTCAACTCACATTATTTTGTGAGCTTCTCGTCTGGTTGCACCTCTCCGAGGGGTAACAAGAGGAAGTATTTGCAAAATTGATTCAGAAAGGCATAATCCAACGATGCCCTATGACTCTGAGTTAGAGAGTATGTAAGCATTGCAATAGGTTGTAGCCATATTCTTATATTTGTTTTTATCGCTATCTCTGTGTACAAGTGCAGTAGGCTGTACTAATCTAATGTAAAAGACATGTATGTGAAAGAGCACACATCTAACGTCAAAACATCTGGACGAACATGATATAACCTCCGCCAACGCCATCCCATCCTTTCTAACTCCATCCTGAGGACAAATCGACCGGCTTCAAAACATGTTGAGGTCAACGTAAGCATATGGACATCGACGGGTAACAACAGCGCATCTACACTGCCCTCAGCCTATGGAAACGAACGGCGACCGAAAGAGACACGGAAAATGTCTCTTCCGGTCGCCGTTCGAAGACGCTGCTCGAATAGAAGTACTTTTGAACTTTATTTTCTAGGTATGCTGCGTTTTTCTTTTAGTTCCTTGGCAGACTACACCCATTAATAAAGGATGAAAAGAAGTCAAATTATATCTCCCTAAATGACCAAGTGGTTAGCGTGCTTGGCTACTGATCTAAGGGACCTGGGTTCGAGCCCCGGGTTAAGGCATGGCTGTTTGTGTCGTTTTTCTGCTGAGGGCCTGCCATCCTCTCAGACCTTCTACTATGGCAAATAAACTGACAGGCTCCTGTCAGACCTTTGTGGCAAGCAGCTGCTTGAGGGGGTATTTATTTTAACCCCAACAGCAATGAAAAAAAAACGACTAATGAACAATGAAAATAGTGCCTTACGTGTTGTAAATAAGAACTTAGACTATTTCTTTTTTCATTTTGTGACACATTGGATAGACAAGAATCCTAGAAGCTGCTCCTAGCTTTTCATACAAGAACATGCCCCGCTAAGACCTAGCCAATGTTTATCACTGTCTCCGCATGAGCTAACACAACACACAAAGTTTGACCACCTGAAACAGTAGTTGGGTTGTTTTACCTCTGAGCGGCACTTTTTTGCACACCATGGGCTAAATGGCCAGGTCACATGGACCCCGAAGGCTCAGAGAAGGTTGGGGGAGGGGACCCACTGGAACAGCTGTTGGGAGACAGATGGTAGCCTCCCGTCAAGGCCATCCAGCGTGTTCTTTAACGTGCACAGGGTATGGCTCTCCCGCACACGGGACCACGGCTTAACCGACGGACGGCGGCCTTTCCAAGCCCATCGGTGTCCCGTACTGACCGTGGGCAGGGCGGGGAATCGTGGAACAGTAGTTGGCACTCTAACCACTATAACTAATTATGCCAGTAAGGCTTAGGATTATAAAAAGTTCTATTCGTTTCAAACACCATGTCGAAATGATGGAGTGGACAATAACAGGATTTTTGTGAGGAAAATCACAGTTCACATTTTAATCTGAAGAAAGGTTCATTATGTTCATCCTCAGGGAAAACAGTGTTTTTTAAAAATAAAGTTTTTATCAGTCTTTTTTGGTAATTTTAAGCGTCATTCACGTGTTTTCATATTTTTTTGGTCTTTCGTGTTTGCTTTATTTCTTTCGAAGCCTATTTTCTCAGTATTTTTTATTATTATGTTTTTTCTTTTGTGGTCCATATGTAAATGATTAAAGTTTCACTAATATTTCATTAGGTCAATTAGATCTTGTAGATGAATGTTAAACAGACAGGAACTTCAACATTTCCATCCTGTTGTTGGACCCATGCAATCAATAATTTTCATTTGATTTAAAGTTAAATGTTTTAACAATTTAAATATTCTTTAAAGAATAATTAGTAGCCAGGAAAATTTGGCTGCAATTTATCTTTTGGAGAAATGCATAAATCATATATACTGCTCACAAAAATTAGGGGATATATTATCGCTTCATATTCATTTTGAAATATCCCCTAATTTTTGTGAGCAGTATATATCAATCTATTTTACAACTCTAACGAAGAAAATTTTAAGTATTGTTCTACTTGTATGGTATTTTCATCCATTTTTTCCACAGTTCAAGATCCATAGACCTTTGTATGTCCTAAATGGAATTAGGGGCGGGGGTGGCTCAGTCGGTAGCGCGCCAGGCTCGTAATCTGTAGTTCCCAGGTTCGAGTCCCAGCTGGGTCAGCGTTGAGATTTATCTCCGCAAAATTCCCCGCCCTGCCCACGGTCAGTAGGGGACACCGATGGGCTTGGAAAGGCCGCCGTCCGTCGGATGGGACGTTAAGCCGTGGCCCCGTGTGTGGGAGAGCCATACCCTGTGCACGTTAAAGAACACGCTGGATGGCCTTGACGGGTGGCTACCATCTGTCTCCCAACAGCTGTTCCAGTGGGTCCCCTCCCCCAACCTTCTCTGAGCCTTCGGGGTCCATGTGACCTGGCCATTTAGCCCATGGTGTGCAAAAAAAGTGCCGCTCAGAGGTAAAACAACCCAACCTAAATGGAATTAAGCAATTCTTCGAAGCAACGCCCCAGTGAAATAGATACCATTACTTGATTAATATGCGTATATATTTTTGGATTCGAAATAAGGTCAGTGTTATCGCCTTTTAGAAAATTTTAAGAATACCTCAGATTTGACCAGATTTCTAACCTTACCTTTTAAGTTTCGTAACAGCTCTATAAAAATAAATAAAATAAATACCCCCTCAAGCAGCTGCTTGCCACAGAGGTCTGACATGAGCCTGTCAGTTTATATGCCATAGTAGAAGGCCTGAGAGGATGGCAGGACCTCAGCAGAAAAACGACACACACATCCATGCCTTACCCGGGGCTCGAACCCAGGTCCCTTAGATCAGTAGCCAAGCGCGCTAACCACTCGGCCATGGAACGGCAACAGCTCTATATTTTCCATATATTACTGTGACTTATGGATATCATTTATGCAACCTTAAACACTACAGAACCAAAAAACTATCACCCTGTAATACACGAAGGCAAATTTAATCACAGTTGCCGAGAAACATTTTCCATCCTTGTTTAAATGGACCTCGGCTTATTGTCATATCAACATGGCTCAATACAAAATGACAGTGGTAGACCATATACACTACAGACGTTGAAATTGTCCCACCAGAAGGGGTGAGGGGATATGGGTAAATGTAGCACACACATCGCAATACATATTGCCATACCATGATTTAGTTTCCAGCCACTTACATCGGTTAGGAGATGAGATAATGCAGCACAATATGACTGCTTCAGTAGCTGGTTGCACCGCCTTGAAGGGCAATACAGGCAACAATACGGCATGGCATGGAATCATACAGTCGACAGATATCGTTCTGAGGAATTGTACACCAAGCAGCATTGACTTTCTCCCACAATTTATTGAGCCGGCCAGTGAGAGGATTGAACACGTCGTCCAATGTGATCCCACAGATTTTCTATTGGGAATAAATCTATTGATCGTGCTGGCCATACCAATACTTGAACATATTGCAAACATTGTCTGAAGTGTGCACACTTCTATATGCTGGATAATTTTTCAACATATTAATAGTTTGTTCCGAAAACATTTTATGTCTTAAAATTTCTATCTTTAACTGCGAAATAGATGCGAAATGATGAAAGAAAATATTGTGCAAAGGAAAGAATGAAAAAAAGGAATTGTCTCAATTTTACGAAATTAAAAAATTAATTAAATGAAAAAAAAATGGCTTCTAATGTTACTAAATTGTTTATAAATGTAACCCTGAAATATTTCCGAAAGCAAAGGTTGACCAGGTAATGGTCAGACTTAATATTGCCTCTTCTATATGATCTCGTATTCTTAACTAGTGGGGCGGGGGTGGCTCAGTCGGTAGCGCGCCAGGCTCGTAATCTGTAGTTCCCAGGTTCGAGTCCCAGCTGGGTCAGCGTTGAGATTTATCTCCGCAAAATTCCCCGCCCTGCCCACGGTCAGTAGGGGACACCGATGGGCTTGGAAAAGCCGCCGTCCGTCGGATGGGACATTAAGCCGTGGCCCCGTGTGTTGGAGAGCCATACCCTGTGCACGTTAAAGAACACCCTGGATGGCCTTGACGGGAGGCTATCATCTGTGTCCCAACAGCTGTTCCAGTGGGTCCCCTCCCCCAACCTTCTCTGAGCCTTCGGGGTCCTTGTGACCTGGGGCGGGGGTGGCTCAGTCGGTAGCGCGCCAGGCTCGAAATCTGTAGTTCCCAGGTTCGAGTCCCAGCTGGGTCAGCGTTGAGATTTATCTCCGCAAAATTCCCCGCCCTGCCCACGGTCAGTAGGGGACACCGATGGGCTTACAAATGCCGCCGTCCGTCGGATGGGACGTTAAGCCGTGGCCCCGTGTGCGGGAGAGTCATATCCTGTGCACGTTAAAGAACACGCTGGATGGCCTTGACGGGAGGCTACCATCTGTCTCCCAACAGCTCTTCCAGTGGGTCCCCTTCCCCAACCTTCTCTGAGCCTTCGGGGTCCATGTGACCTGGCCATTTAGCCCATGGTGTGCAAAAAAGTGCCGCTCAGAGGTAAAACAACCCAACCCAACCTTGTGACCTGGCCATTTAGCCCATGGTGTGCAAAAACGTGCCGCTCAGAGGTAAAACAACCCAACCCAATCTTAACTGGTTTAGCTCATTTGCTGTTAATTAACATATAATCGATCATATTCCTATGCAACAAATCAGATGCAACCCATATGCATTTTTAAATGTTATGTTGTTTGTAGTACCTGGGTTGGATTGTTTTACCTCTGAGCGGCACTTTTTTGCACACCATGGTCTAAATGGCCAGGTCACATGGACCCCGAAGGCTCAGAAAAGGTTGGGGGAGGGTACCCACTGGAACAGCTGTTGGGAGACAGATGGTAGCCTCCCGTCAAGGCCATCCAGCGTGTTCTTTAACGTGCACAGGGTATGTTGTAGTACCTGACAAACAGTTAAGTTCACTTACCGGTAGAAGATGTTACCCTTTGCCATTGGAATTACCAATGCCAAAGGAAAATAACATCCCTGCCCAAAGGTCAGAGTCAACACCAACTTTAGCACTAAAGTTACCTAGGAAAAGAGAAATATCTCTTTTTCTTGACAGAATTCAAAATATCGTGAAATTGTCTAATAAACGTATATTTCTTGTCCTAATCAGAGTTCTCTGTGGTGGCATAGCAAAAGATAACATTTAACTCTCTAATCTTAATTTAGCTGTAAGAAATCTTTCTTTAACCCTTTCAGGACCATAAGTTTTCTAAGAGTAAATATTAGTATGTAACTGTTTATTTTAGTTTGTTTAGACGTAAAATAAATAAAAATCATATGAAAAATACATAACAATGTGTAGTTTTTTTGGAATTTTATGGGAAATATTTTTCCCAATGGACTATAAAGGTAACACAAATTATAGTTAGGCTTATTATGCAATGTCTTTTATTTATTGGTTTATTAGAACAAAATGTTAACTAAAATAATAAAAAATTATGAAATAAAATTACTATACAAAATGATGTGCTAATTATGATATTCTGCGAAGCAATTTCTTTTGGTAGTGAGGCAAAGATGGACATTGCACATAGTACATATATTATGCGTCCTGACAGTTCTGTTTTTGTTTTCTAAACGTTCCCGTTTACGTAATTGCGTTCGGCATACGTTCTATTTTGACATTCTGTATAAAAAATGCAGATAAGGTTATAATTAAATGCGACAATCACCAATTTTAAAATGGGAAAAATGTTTCCCTTAATCGTGAAAGGGTTAATGTAGTCATATCCTAGAAGATCATCACTGTCTGCTGAGAAATCTACGAGAAATCTGACTCACTGTCTGCTGAGAAGCAAAACCTACACCTTGGAGATGCTTTCCATCCTCCATCCCTGAAGAGACAAATTTAAAATTATATTTAAGTATCTGACTTTTACTTGTGCATCTGGTCACTTGCAAACCCAGAATATCCAGGTTATAATGCTGGAATTCTTGTGTGAAGACATCAATGCTCTCTATGCAACGTCCTCACCCCTCTTCCTCGTCCCTGCATACAGAAAATGATTACTAGCATTTTTAAAGATATTATGCTTATTGAGAAAAATAGCGACAACAACATCACACAGCCCGTTAATATGAGGCACGTGGCAAAGACCGTTCCCTTACCGCTAATCGCTGAAGTGCCATGGTTGTAGGAACTTCATGTACACCTTTTCAAGTGGACCTTTTCAAGAACCAAAATCTAGATAGAAACTGACCTTCCTGATGCAAATTACTCCAGTATAGGATTGCCGAAGTCCAACTAGCTAAGTGAGTGTTGAGGTACCTGCGATGGCCTCTGATCAGGATTAACCACCAGCTGATATAAGGTGCCATGTGCCTCTGTCTACTTAGGGCTGGCAACCCAGAAGCAAACTGAAAACAGATCGACAGATTTTCCCTCAACAGAGACCCACCAGCGCAGCAAATTCAGGATCCATAATCAAGCGGAAACATAAACTATTGCAGTCCAGTGGGTATAAATGGTTAACTGCAGGACCCTGTGAAGTTAACCACTCCTTAGAAAAGAAGAAAGAAAGAAAAGTGACTATATATGACCAGATCAGTAGGCCACACTGATCTGTCAGCAGTCGGTAGCGCGCCAGGCTCGTAATCTGTAGTTCCCAGGTTCGAATCTCAGCTGGGTCACCGTTGAGATTTATCTCCGCAAAATTTACCCGCCCTGCCCACGGTCAGTAGGGGACACCGATGGGCTTGAAAAGGCCGCCGTCCGTCGGATGGGACGTTAAGCCGTGGCCCCTTGTGCGGAAGAGCCATATCCTGTGCACGTTAAAGAACACGCTGGATGGCCTTGACGGGAGGCTACCATCTGTCTCCCAACAGCTGTTCCAGTGGGTCCCCTCCCCCAACCTTCTCTGAGCCTTCGGGGTCCATGTGACTGGCCATTTAGCCCATGGTGTGCAAAAAAAGTGCCGTTCAGAGGTAAAACAATCCAATCCAATGATCTGTCAGCCCGCCACTTTCATTCCCTCCCAGAAGAGAATATCTCTTTTGAAAGGTACTAACGGCCTGCACCACGAGGAAGTGGGGTCGGACATTAAGGTCTAATTTGACCATTTCTGTGTACCATCACTGGGGATTGGTACACAACACTCGTTCCTGTGTGTGTACCAATCCCCAGTGACTTCAGCTACGACTTTTCAGTCTCTCTTCTGGGAGGGAATGGAAGTGGCTGTTTCTTGAAAAGGTCCCTCGCTATCAATCAAATATCTGCCCACAATTCTCGTTGAAAGTTGGTTTGGAGTAATCCTAGCAATCATCTTTCTCAGCTGACGATCTGTAACAGCTCTGTTTCGCCATACAGTCCATGCCAAAGGGGCGGGGGTGGCTCAGTCGGTAGCGTGCCAGGCTCGTAATCTGTAGTTTCCAGGTTCGAGTCCCAGCTGGGTCAGCGTTGAGATTTATCTCCGCAAAATTCCCCGCCCTGCCAACGGTCAGTAGGGAACACCGATGGGCTTGGAAACGCCGCCGTCCGTCGGATGGGACGTTAAGCCGTGGCCCCGTGTGCGGGAGAGCCATACCCTGTGCACGTTAAAGAACACGCTGGATGGCCTTGACGGGAGGCTACCATCTGTCTCCCAACAGCTGTTCCAGTGGGTCCCCTCCCCCAACCTTCTCTGAGCCTTCGGGGTCCTTGTGGCCTGGCCATTTAGCCCATGGTGTGCAAAAAAGTGCCGCTCAGAGGGAAAACAACCCAACCAACCCAATTCTATACTTTTAATTCTGCTGAAAAAAGCAACAGAATCATTCTTTTTTCTTGTGTCACATTGTAAGAATCTCGTTATGAAAGAACAGTCTAAGGAAGAGAGCGGAAGAAAGCTGCTCTGACGTCCTGTTCAGCAGGAAGCTCATTAAGTTTAAGAATTATCGCTTCAGCATTCACTTACGAAATTAACTGATACTTCCGTCACTATTTGCGTTGATAACCGCTCACGAAATATCGTTAATTGGTCATTCAATATCAATCGCCAAAGGGATGAAGTAGTTCAGTACAAAACTCAGAAAATGGATCGGATATTAATTCTCAGTGTTTTAATTCGATTTACATTTGGACAATCAGGTAAGTTTCGAATGCTCTTGTAATACCCTTGAAAAAATTAAAATGATAAGTTGTTATTGCTCTAATCTTGTCATTATAATTAAAGGTATAAAAATGTGTTTCATTAAGACTGTGTGGGGGCGGGGGTGGCTCAGTCGGTAGCGCGCCAGGCTCGTAATCTGTAGTTCCCAGGTTCGAGTCCCAGCTGGGTCAGCGTTGAGATTTAACTCCGCAAAATTCCCCGCCCTGCCCACGGTCAGTAGGGGACACCGATGGGCTTGGAAAGGCCGCCGTCCGTCGTGTGGGACGGACGGCGGCCTTTCCAAGCTGTTCCAGTGGGTACCCTCCCCCAACCTTCTCTGAGCCTTCGGGGTCCATGTGACCTGGCCATTTAGCCCATTGTGTGCAAAAAAGTGCCGCTCAGAGGTAAAACAACCCAACCCATTAAGACTAACATATTTTCCTATCGAAATCTTCTCAAAACTGTTTTGTAAAATCGATTCATTAATTATATTTAAAAGTTTACGCCTCATTACGGCTATCTGTTATACATTATAAAATTTCTATTCGAAATAATATTCGAAATTTTAGAATAATTGATACAAAAAATTTCAATTCACAACGCATCTACGAAGAACATTATTCGTTTTATATTTATATATGTATGGGAAGAATCTGTCTTTTTTAGTCATGAAAATGAATCAAAGAAAAAAAATCAATTATCTTCACTTATTAGTTTAGCATTCTCAAAAGGAACTGCAGCATTAATTACTAAGTCAACCGTCATTCCTTTGTTACTTTTTTCTAGTTTGTTTAATATAGTTAGTTTCAGTTTGTTTTAAAAGCTGTCATTAAACAGTTAATTTTCCTCGTGTTTTTTTCATAAAAGGTTGATTTATATATGGATCGTAATAGATAGATTTGCGAATAGGGTTATGAACAGTGTGCCTAAAGACCTCATTATCCATACGGGCAATACGACCAAACCAACGGAATCTCACTCTGCACAATATGCTGCTTAAAGGAGGTTGGGTTGGGTTGTTTTACCTCTGAGCGGCACTTTTTTGCACACCATGGGCTAAATGGCCAGGTCACATGGACCCCGAAGGCTCAGAGAAGGTTGGGGGAGGGGACCCACTGGAACAGCTGTTGGGAGACAGATGGTAGCCTCCCGTCAAGGCCATCCAGCGTGTTCTTTAACGTGCACAGGGTATGTCTCTCCCGCACAAGGGGCCACGGCTTAACGTCCCATCCGACGGACGGCGTCCTTTCCAAGCCCATCGGTGTCCCCTACTGATCGTGGGCAGGACGGGGAATTTTGCGGAGATAAATCTCAACGCTGATCCAGCTGGGACTCGAACCTGGGAACTACAGATTACGAGCCTGGCGAGCTACCGACTGAGCCACCCCCGCCCCGCTTAAAGGAGGTTGCCGACTCCTTTGCCTAACCTCATCATTAGTTACAAAGTTGAACCACCTAATACCCAAGATACTGCGTAAGCATCTAGAACCAAAAGCATCTAGTTTCCTGTTATCTTGCTTAAAAAGCGTCCACGTTTCACTACCATAACAAACCCTAGAAAGAACCAAACTATTATACAGTCTAATTTTAGTCTTTAGGTGTATACGCCTATTTCTCCACACTCTCCATAGATTCTTAAAAGTCCCGGCAGCAATCCCTATTCGTCTGTTAATCTCATGCCGCATATCACCAGTATCTGTTACATAGCTCCCAAGGTAATTAAACTGTGGCACCTTCTCAAGACTGTAACCATTCAGATTAACTGAATCACAACCTGACTGACCAATGTTCATCATTTTAGTTTTCTCTCTGTTTATAACCAAGCCTATTTTACTACCAGTCTCATCAACAGCTTGAATGAAAGAGTTCATCTCATCAACATCATTTGCCAAAAGGGCTAATCATAAGCATAATCTAATCAGAAATATTCGTATCTCCAGTCCATTTAAGGCCAAAATCTTTCCCTTTAAGTGATTTTCGCATAACATAATCAATAACCCAGCTGAAGAGAAAAGGAGACAAAATGCACCCTTCTCGAACACCAAAACCAATGCTAAACCAATTGCTACAAGCCTTACCAACTCTCACACATAACTCAGTGTTATTATAGAGAGCTTTCATTATGTTAACTAACTTGTCTGGTATACCATATGATCTCACAATCAACCACAAATTATGACGATCAACAGAATCGAAAGACTTTTTGAAATTAACAAAGCTAGCAACCAAAGGTTTCTGAAACTCTAAACATTTCTCAAGAATCTGCCTAAGTGAAAATATCTGATCTACACATCCCCTACCACTTCTGAATCCACATTGCTCATCACGCAATTGCCTGTCAACCAGATTCTTAATTCTATTAACCACAATCATGGAAAGAACTTTACCTGGAACAGAGAGTAGGCTGATACCTCTATAGTTATCTCAAGAACGGAATCACCTTTTTTGAAAATAGGGATAACAATTGCTCTGGTAAAATCCTAAGGAACCATGCCTTTATCCTAAAAGATATTCAGAATTTCACTCATCCAAGTGGTAACCGAAACATTCCCAGCTCTAAACATTTCCGTAGTAATTTCATCTACCCCTGGGAATTTTTGTAGTTTAAGTTTAGAAACAGCCAAAATAACTTCAGATTGTGTTATAGGGCCAGCATTATAGCCACCAATGCATCTATCATCATTACAAACAATGGGAGTAGAACTACCCACATTGTTTAGAACATCACTGAAATGCTCAGCTCACCTAGCCATGACAGAATCCTCACCTTCTATAACCTTACCTTGTTTATTCTTCAATCCCTGTATACCTGTCCGTTTTCTACCTACACAAAACATTAACTATCTGGTACAGCTCTCTGCTGTTGTGCTGTCTAACTGATTCCTCGGCTTTGTCACCCAAGCCATCAAGCCAAAGATTCTTATCAGCAGCTAGTTGATCTTTTGCACGTTTATTAAGTTCTCTGTAATGCTTTCTATTAGGACTAGTGGGGTATTGATTAAGGACATTCCTGTAGTTCTTTGTTTCCGAAATAAGCTCAAGTGCCTTATCACTCAGATAATTCTGTCTCTTCTGCTCCTTTTATCCTAAAAGAGTATTGTTAGTGTCCAAAAAAGCCTGTTTAAAATGATCCCATTCTTCCTCAACTTCAGTAGTAAGCATACGATGACTGTCATAATGACTAAGTAACCTATCATGGTAAGCTTTGGCTATAACTGGGTCTTTCAGAGCTTCAGTATTAAAAGTAAATTTTTTAACCCTAGCACAACACTTTTTAAGTTTAAGTTGCAAAACACTTTTAACCAGGTAATGGTCAGATCTAATTTCAGCTCCCATATATGACCTGGTATTCCTAACAGAACTAGCCCATTTGCTGCTAATTAATATATAATCAATCATATTCCTATGCAGCCCATCAGGTGAAACCCATGTGTACTTATGTATGTCGCGGTGTTTGTAATATGTATTAGTTATTCTGAAACCATTGAGTTTATTTACCTGTAGGAGACGTTGCTCATTGCCATTGCAGCTACCAATACCAAAAGGGCCAATCACCCCTCCCCAAAGGTCAGAGTCAGTACCAACTTTGGCATTGAAGTCACCCAAGAACAAGGGTAATATCTCCTTTCTTGACAGAATTCAAAATATCCTGAAGTTGTTCATAAAACCTATCCTTCTCATCCTCATCGGCATCCTCAGTGGGGGCATAACAGCAGATAAATTCAAGTCTTTAACGCTTGTCTGAAATTTTGCTGTAAGAAACCTTTCATTAATGCACTCATATCCTAGAAGAGCATCACTAGCGTGTCTGCTGAGAAGCAGACCCACGCCTTGGTGATGCTTATTGTTGTCCCTCCCTGAAAAGAGAAATTTAAGATTATTTTGAAGAATCTGACCTTTATCTGTCCATCTGGTCTCTTGCAAGCTGAGAATATCTAAACTATAATGGTGGAATTCTGGTGTGAGGACATCAAGAGAAAAAGCTCTGTGCAGAGTCCTCACATTACAACTACCTATGGAGAGGAAATGGTTAGTGGGATGTTTAAAGAAACTATGTTTATTGAAAGAGGGAATGCCGACAATATCAAACAGACCCCTAATCGTAGACATGGGGCAAAGACCCGTTCCCCCACCACTAAAGACTGAAGCTATCTACACTGGAAGACTTCCTCCAATTTAGAATTTGACGATGCCAGTAGAAGCGAAGTGTTGAGGTGCCTGCGATGACCTCTGCTCAGGATTATCCACCAGCTGATAAACATATCCTGTGAATCTATTCACTTGGGGCTGTCAACCCACAAACAACAGAAAACACAGCAGAAGATATTTCCCTCCACAGAAGCCCACCAGTGTAGCAAAATTAGGATCAATAATCAAGCTCAGAGCCATATATCTGTCCAGTCCAGTGGGTTTATATGGTCAGCACAAGGACCCTGTGTGGTTGACCACTCCTCAGCAGGGTAGAAAAAAAAGAAAAGTAGCCATAGTTGTCCAGATCAATAGGCCACACTAATCTGGCAGCCCTCCCCTTCCGTTCACTTCCACAAGAAAGTATCTCTTTTGAAAGGTACTAACGGTCTGCACTTCGAGAAGGCGGGATCGGACATTAGGTGCTAGGCCTGGCCGGTTCTATGCATCATCACAGGGGATTGGTGCATAGCTCTCCTTCCAGTGACTACCTAGCTACCATTTACAGACCTTAAACACCTACAATGCCTAAAATACTTTATTAAACTAAAAAAAATATTATATATATATAGGTATTGGATAGAAAAGTGAAAAGATTCACGTGTTAAGTCAAATTCATAAGCTGAACAAGAACCGTAATTTCTGAAATCAGCTTTGTATAGGTAAATAGGACTAGATGATTTTAAATCTCATTTAGTTCAGTCTAAATCTCAAATTTCAACAATATTTCTTGAATTTTTCAAGAGCTACGGAAGCTCGAATATTTGACAGCAGCTTAAGAAATTTGTGTATAATTGACAATTATTCGAAGAATAATTTGCATAAAATTCTAAAACATAACACCCATTTCATTAGTCGATTTGAAATAAGGTTTATTTTTTAAGTTTTACTTAACTTCTGAGGATATTTCTTATGATTGAGGCACCTGTTATTTAATATTCAAACTTCTATAACTCTTTACATACCGAAAGGATGTTTTTCAAAATGGAAATCACTAATAATAATTTAATTGACACCTTATATTTTCTTTATTCGTAGGTTTCGTTAAATTTTTTTTAACCAATTACTGAGCTTGAAATTTGTTTTTTCATTGATATAAATGAGGATGTGTCCATTTTTCTGTCAATTGCTTGTAAATACACGTATAAATCTTCAATTCTACTCACATTAACAAAGAAAAAATTCTAAAAATAAAAAAAAAAATATACCCCCTCAAGCAGCTGCTTGCCACAGAGGTTTGACAGGAGCCTGTCAGTTTATATGCCACAGTAGAAGATCTGAGAGGATGGCAGGACCTCAGCAGAAAAACAACACGAACATCCATGCCTTACCCGGGACTCGAACCCGGGTCCCTTAGATCAGTAGCCAAGCGCGCTAACCACTCGGCCATGGGACGGTTAAAAAAAAAAAATCTTAATGCATAGAGTCTTGAGAGTTTTTTCACCAAAAGGGATTCGAACATTAATTTTTGCTGGTTCAATTATAAAATGAATTAATTACCGTTTTCAACAACGTATGAAACAAGTAGCATTGGTCTCAACATCACAAGGATGATCATAACATTTGATTCGGAAGGTAGGATTAAAGCTCTGAATCACTAAATGCTTTTACAAATTTTATAGTTGTTGTCGAATCATTTGTAACTGTGAAAGAGATGTTTTTAGCAAGCAAGTCTATGAATCAATTACTCTATACAGGGGTATATCAAAATATTGCCTTCAATCTGCTGTTTCCTAGTGGGAAGTAATATATGCATGAAGAAATAAGGCATATTTTTGCAAATATTAGGTTGGTGCAGATGAAATAACCGCTTTCAGTTGGCGGACATGTTTGATCCTAGAAGCGGATTGGTGTCGTCCAGTAACGTCACATGGCATACGTCACAAGGTCTCTTGGCGAAGAAGACCCTGGTATATTCGTTATGTGCCTCATTTCGTGACTAAGTTCAACCACGAGTGCACAGACTTCAGTCAAAGTGGACGACGTAGATAGACCAGTTGCGCGTAAATTTTCTGTATTATGAGTTCAAATTCGGACATTCCGTAGGTATAGCTGTCCGAAACATTAATGCGGCATTTGGACAGAGTACTACGAATGAACTACAATATGTCGATGGTTCGCAAAATTCCAAGCAGGAGACACATTATTGAAAATGAGCCTCGTGGTCGTCTACCAGTATCTGTAACATATGCGGAGGTGAAGAATATCGTGGAAGCTGACCAAGGCAAAGTGTCCCTAAGATCGTAACGAACTTCTGTGTGCATCATTCGACTGCTGTTCAGCACCTGGCGAACCTGGGGAAGGTGAAAATGCTGAATGTCTGGGTGCCACACGAATTGACAGTAGACAACAGGACATGCCGTCTGGAGGTGTGCAATTCGCTCATTACGCGGAACAAACGAGACGTAATCCTGTATTGGATCGTAACCTGTAATGGTCCTCTACAACAATCGTCGTCGATCAGCATAGTGGTTGGATACCACGGAGCGACTCAAACATTGTCCGAAACCACCCCTACACCCGCAACAATGCTGGTCCTGGTATTCTTTTCTACAATGAGATGAGACCATAAATTCGGACCGCTATTGTATTGAAATGCCTGCAGATGCATGGAAAGCTTCGTACCAAACAGCCAGTTTTGGTCAATAAGCATGGGGTCCTCCTGTTGCATGGCAATGCCTGCCCACATGCTCTACAAAGGACAGTTCAACAAATCCCCAGTTGGACTATGAAACACTGCAGCACCCTAAACATTCCCATAGCCTTGCTCCCACGAATTATCACCTCATTTGGCACCTGGACCATTCCTTGCGGAGAAGACCTTCCCAAACGACCGAGCTGCGTGTCAAAGCGTTGCCATCTTCTTTTCCTCACAGACTCAATAGTTTTATCGCAGTTGGATCCACAACCTCGTAACTCATTGGCAGAAATATGCCGATGCCGGGGGGTACTAATTTGACTAGGCAGTACCTGCTTCTTATTTTAATGGAAGACATTGTCTAAAGCCACCTCTACACCCGCAACAGTACTGGTCCTAGTATTCTTTTCTCCAACGAGATGAGACCATCAATTCGGTTTGCAGGTGGCACTCTCATTTCGGACATTTCATGTGCACCAACCCAATATTGCCGCTTTTGAATTCAAATGACTTTAAAATTCATTCATACTACGTTACCTGTGACTTTGCATTTTCTGGGCTAAATTGGTTATTCAGAAGTTCCGAATAGAAATTGTTGTGAAAAAGATTTGCGAGTTGTTACACACATTGCTCATTTGCTCTAATGTTGGGGGAAGCACTAATTCAAATAAAACAAATTCAAAAAATCGAAGAGCGTTTTAAAAACATGAGTTAAGACAAGCCTAGATCACTAGTATCACTAATATCGCTAGAAATCATAAAATTGCTGAAGAATTATATCACAATCACACTCAGCTGAAAGTGCAGTAAATGAAGATTCTTTATTTTCGTGTCATTTTTCAATCTCGTTTTCAAGTTTTATTAATTTGTAGCTGATTTGTGATCGTGTAAATATCTATACACTTCTTTTTAGCACGGGGGCGGGGGTGGCTCAGTAGGTAGCGCGCCAGGCTCGTAATCTGTAGTTCCCAGGTTCGAGTCCCAGCTGGATCAGCGTTGAGATTTATCTCCGCAAATTTCCCCGCCCTGCCCACGGTCAGTAAGGGACACCGATGGGCTTGGAAAGGCCGCCGTCCGTCGGATGGGACGTTAAGCCGTGACCTCGTGTGCGGGAGAGCCATACCCTGTGCACGTTAAAGAACACGCTGGATGGCCTTGGCGGGAGGCTACCATCTGTCTCCCAACAGCTGTTCCAGTGGGTCCCCTCCCCCAACCTACTCTGAGCCTTTGGGGTCCTTGTGACCTGGCCATTTAGCCCATGGTGTGCAAAAAGGTGCCGCTCAGAGGTAAAACAACCCAACCCTTCTCATGTGTAATGACTACAATTATGAGTCTCATGTTGATGATGATTCTCTATGACTGTAGTGATTTTGGATATTTTCCTTTTCATTCGATATCGTCTATTCTGATTTATAGTGGTAACAAAACTTTCGTTATCAGCTACATTGTTGCTTAGAAACAGCCAACCAATTATTTCATTATTGCGTTAATTGCCGCAGATGTCAGTCCTGTTTCGATGGACATATAATCTGATGCGTCTAGAGTTCGTGAACGTCCATAAATCACAAGCGAATCAACTACACTGATGTTCATCCTCCGACTCACTGATGTCATCAACTAACGATGTTACAGATTCTTGAAATTGGATGATGCAATAATTTTGTATAATGAATTATAAAAAATTATTGTATAATAAATTATATATAATATATGATTTTCGCTGATTTTCTTTTCAGCTTGCAATTCATTTTGAAATCTGAAAAATGTTCAGAGTTTTGTCAATGACATGTTCCAATTTTCTTGCAGGATATTGCGACTATCAACTCGATAGTCCCTCCGGAGAGATCAAAAGTCCAAATTATCCAAATAATTATTACGACAACCAAAACTGCAAATGGCTCATCATGACAACTCCTAGGCATAAAATCAGGCTGGTAAGAAATGTTTATGGTTATCCCAGATCTGCAGATAAAAATGCTTCGGCTATAATTTTCATTTTTGAAATTTCACACTCTAATTACGAAATATATTTTTTGATTATTTTGAATACCGACTTTTTTATGGCTTCTTCATCTTTCATTATTTACCATCTTTTTTTAATAAGAACATTTGATTTACATATCCTTAATTAGGTTTCTATGTTGTATTACATGTCCTAATTATGTCCTTCTGTCGCCCCAGATCACTGTATTAAGCAGCCTGCTTGAGGAATAATTTTAGGGGCGGGGGTGGCTCAGTCGGTAGCGCGCTAGGCTCGTAATCTGTAGTTCCCAGGTTCGAGTCCCAGCTGGGTCAGCGTTGAGATTTATCTCCGCAAAATTCCCTGCCCTGAGCACGGTCAGTAGGGGACACCGATGGGCTTGGAAAGGCCGCCGTCCGTCGGATGGGACGTTAAGCCGTGGCCCCGTGTGCGGCAGAGCCATACCCTGTGCACGTTAAAGAACACGCTGGATGGCCTTGACGGGAGGCTACCATCTGTCTCCCAACAGCTGTTCCAGTGGGTCTCCTCCCCCAACCTTCTCTGAGCCTTCGGGGTCCATGTGACCTGGCCATTTAGCCCATGGTGTGCAAAAAAGTGCCGCTCAGAGGTAAAACAACCCAACCCTGTCGCCCCAACCCCATGGAGGAATCGTCAGAAGACTGGATTTCTATTGCAGTATGACATTTCCACATGCATTTTAAAGAAATGTCTTGAAAATGCATGAAACTTTCATAGGTTTAATATATTTTTGCCCCTATTACCCTTAATATCATTCTCAAAGAGGATGGGATCATGAAACTCTTGACATTAAAGATCCGGTAAGGATGTTTAATTTGTTAAAATTTCCCTTTATGTAACGCGTGGTTTTGAAATGAAAAATTATAAATTAAAAATTCTTGTTTGTATATATACATATTTCTACTTCATTATCATCGTATTGCCTAAGAATGAAAAATATTACTCAAATTTTTATCAACAGATATTTACAATATTTACTTACATTTCTGTGATGAATAAACTTAAGATGATGAGTCATTCACTTGTGATTAGTAACTCCTAGCATTTCGATCCCTCCATGAAATCGTTTTCAAACAACGATTTCCTATAGAAGTTAAACTATTAAAGATCAAGTGATTACGAATTTTCAGTCATAAGTAACTGACATATTTCAATAACTTATTCTACAGCTAAATTCAAATAAATATCTATTCTAAAGCAACCATGAATTCAATAATTGCTGATAATTCCTAGAGTCATGCTTCAGTACATATATTATCCAACAGTTGAATATAATTAAATGTTGGCTAAAAACATATCATTGAATAGGATTTTAAAATATTCGGATTTCTGTCACGTCAATCATCATCATCATCAAGCACCCATGGGCTACGGAGCTTCAGAGAGTGCAATTTAGTTCTTTGAACACATTTGTCCTGAACTATATCTGCTGCATCTGATCATTGTAGACCAATTCTAACAAGATCCTGTTTAATATTGTCTGCCCACTGCATCCTAGATCCCTCCTTCTTTCTGAAGCCATTAGGCACACTTTTCATAACCCTATTCGCTAATCTATACTTATGCATACAGGCAACATCGCCAAACCAATGGAGTCTCTCTCCGCAAAATGGGGCGGGGGTGGCTCAGTCGGTAGCGCGCCAGGCTCTTAATCTGTAGTTCTCAGGTTCGAGTCCCAGCTGGGTCAGCGTTGAGATTTATCTCCGCAAAATTCCCCGCCCTGACCACGGTCAGTAGGGGACACTGATGGGCTTGGAAAGGCCACCGTCCGTCGGATGGGACATTAAGCCGTGACCCCGTGTGTGGGAGAGCCATACCCTGTGCACGTTAAAGAACACGCTGGATGGCCTTGACGGGAGGCTACCATCTGTCTCCCAACAGCTTTTCCAGTGGGTCCCCTCCCCCAACCTTCTCTGAGCCTTCGGGGTTCATGTGACCTGGCCATTTAGCCCATGGTGTGCAAAAAAGTGCCGCTCAGAGGTAAAACAACCCAACTCCGCAAAAAAAGTACCAACGGAATCACTCTCTGCAAAAAAAAAAATTACCAACGGAATCATTCTCTGCATTGAAAGTTTCTCCACTAACCTTTCACTCTGATCTTGGTAAGAAAAGAAACACTGATAGGCTTGACGAGTGCCATTCCGTAACCGAGTGGTTGACACGCTTGGCTACTGATCTAAGAGACCTGGGATCGAGCCCGAGGATGTATGTATCGTTTTCCTGCTTAGGTCCCTCCATCCTCTCATATCTTCTATGGCGCACAAATTGACAGGCTCTTGTCAGACCTCTGTGACAAGCAGCTGCTTGAGGGGTTTTTTATTTTATTTTTATTATCAGAGAAAGTGTTCGAAATGTCCTCCCTCAGCAGAGATGCACGCCTCACAACATTTTCTCATCGACACGTCGAAAAGTCCCAGAGGATCTCCATTTTCGGAGAGTTTTTGTATTAGGAACCAGAGTAGCATAAACATCAACCTTCACGAGTTCCCATAAGAAAAAAGCCAATGAATTCTAATCGGGAGCGCAGGCAGGCCACGCAGTTGATCAGCGTCTACGAATCCATTGGGCAAGATATATGCAATTGAAAACACCCAGGCGTGGTGGGAATTTACCCAAAATTTGAAATACATCTACCTTACGGCATAGTCAGACAGGCAAATGATACAAATTTACCTAACACTATACCTTTTTTACAGGCTTCCTTACTTACACTCTCAAAATGTGCTAAAAATTGAAAAGGAAGGGTTACTGGCTCAGTTTTTTAGTGAAACATTTTATCACTAGGTGCAACAGAACACGTTCACAAAGTTTCCCTATACATTTCATAAGCACCGTGTATACATATAGATTACATAAATGAAAAAAGGAGACGAAAGTATTTTATAAACTACTGAAACAAAGGAAAATTTTTACACCGGAACTGCTTTCCATTCCCCCCCCCCCCCGTCACTAAGATCATCCAATCCCCTTTGTTTTTATCCGGGCATGAATGGATATGTAGTGTTTATTGTTTTTGCTTGTATTTTTTAAGTATTCATTGTTTACCGTATAGAAGCAAAACGAATTAAATTCAACCAGTATCGTTTGAAACATTAACTGAAATACATCATTATAAAATTTATTATCTAATCCTCCTCTAATATCGAATTTTAAATAAATTTTCTAAATGCAGTAGGTTATTCTTGAAATCATGATACACGTAATATTAGAAAATATTAATTTGAGGTAAGCTACTTCTGCTTAAAATGTTATTGGCAGAAAATAGTTTATACACAATAAAAAATGTTGTTAAGAAATCTACATTAAATGTTTGAAAATCCGTAATTATCCATATTTTACCATCCTAAAATAAACCTATAATACAAGTATAATAAACCTAAAATACAACTTACTATTACTTGAGTCTTTCCAGTATTTCAATGGAAACGTAACAGAAATATTTTGACATGACTCTATTGTAGTTTTGCATTCAGTGTTGAAATTTACAAGTATCTTGATTACTGATAACACCGGGGCGGGGGTGGCTCAGTCGGTAGCGCGCCAGGCTCGAAACTGCAGTTCCCAGGTTCGAGTCCCAGCTGGGTTAGCGTTGATATTTATCTCCGCAAAATTCCCCGCCCTGCCCACGGTCAGTAGGGGACACCGATGGCCTTGGAAAGGCCGCCGTCCGTCGGATGGGACGTTAAGCCGTGGTCCCGTATGTGGGAGAGAGTCATACCCTGCGCACGCTAAAGAACACGCTGGATGGCCTTGACGGGAGGCTACCATCTGTCTCCCAACAGCTGTTCCAGTGGGTCCCCTCCCCAACCTTCTCTAAGCCTTCGGGGTCCATGTGACCTGGCAATTTACCCCATGGTGTGCAAAAAAGTGCCGCTCAGAGGTAAAACAACCCAACCTTATGAGATAGGCAGAAAAACGCTTGTAGTTTTAACTGGCATAGTGGTTAGGCGTTAGCTACTGTTCGATAAGGGTAAATTTTGTGTGTTGTGTTAGCTCTATCTGAGTTTTATATCGTGTTTATTATATTGTGTTTACTCTATCTGAGGCAGTGGTCAGCAGTGACTTCGGGCTTAGTATGGCATGTCCTTGTATAAGAAGGCCTGAAAGATCTAAATGAAGCTTCTGGGATTCTTCTCTGTCCTATGTGTTGCAAATGAATCAAAATAGATCTATACAGCTAACGACTAAAATTTCGTATGTAAGAATCTTTCATCATCTCTAAACTTTACTATGGTAGTGAAACTTAAGCCATGCATTAAGTGATTTGGCTTTATGTATAATAAAAGATTTTCTGATTAAATGTCACTACAATTTGCATGGAAATATATTTATAAAACAGAAGAGTGATGAAATACATTACAATTTTTGTAGCTTATATCATGGCAAACACAGAAATATGCAGTAAGATTTTACATAGAAAACAAAGCATTTCAAATGATTACTACATTTGAGCAGGAGTCACATAAAAAGACTCTTCGGCCTAACTGACCTATGACTCCGTTTCGAAAGTAGCATGGAAATTTATTTATAAGCGATTCTATATATATCTTAGAGAAGATATAAAACACTGTATTATAAACATACTATAAGTTTCGATATAGCTTAGATAGATATATATATAATTAGATATATATAACTTAGATATTTGCAATGAAAATTAACAAGCATGATATACCGTGGGAGAGAACTGAACAATATTATAGCTATTCAGGTATGGAAATGGCAAAAAAAATATATATTTATATTTCCAAATCGCATGTAAAAATTTTGAGTTAAACGTACAAAAAGAAACATTTTTAGTTTCTTTTATACAGTCAACATTATTAGTAATAAGTTTTAATTCTAATGTTAAGTGATCCGGATTTTTGAATCTGTCGAGTTTATGTTATTGAGTATAAGAGCTGTACTAGTTTTTATAGGAATTATTGGTGTTTACCATGCGTAGAATATTTGTGTTCAAAAGATAGCAAATTTAAAATGTGTGTATGGAGTATGGGATATTTTGTATGTGTAAAATTTATTAGTACGTAAAATATTATTTCAGTAATTGTTATGTTTTGCAATAAATACATATGATAATCCTATAACTCTAAAAATTATATTTATGAAAATTCGTATCTCGTTAAGGTTTCATTCATTCGTCTTTCCCCCAAACTAGATGAAAATAGTTTGTACAGTCGCTCAAAAAAGTATCCGAACACTATGGTTCATTACAGAATTCAGAAAAAATATTTGGCAACGATTTTTTTAGAAATTAGTGATCTGGCAACCTTCGTGTCACGTGACACGAAGGTTGTTGTTGTCACGTGACACGAAGGTTGCCAGATCACTAATTTCTAAAAAACTCGTTGCCAGATATTTTTTCTGAATTCTGTAATGAACCATAGTGTTCGGATACTTTTTTGAGCGACTGTATGTGACATAATTAAATGAAAACAATGAAAGTATTTATGAAATTACGAGTATGAAAGAGTATTAGTTTAATATTTGCTGTTAAGACCTGGTTAATTTTAATAATTACTCCATTTTTTTTACTTATTTTGTTTCAAAGTTTTTGTGTAGTTACATTTTAAGTTATCTATCATTACTCCAAGTAATTTAATTTCATATACAACGGATATCTATTGATTACGCACAGAAACATATCAGTTTATAGTTAAGGTTTGAGATTCGAACGAAAAATGATTACCTTAGTTTCCCCATGATTATGTGTCAAAATATTACACTGAAACCAATTTATGTATTTGTTGATTTCAATATTCGCGATTTCATTTTGCATTATTGATATTATTATGAAAGAAGAAGAAACTAATATTTTCTGCATATAGAATGGGATTTGAATTCCTACTAATATTAAAATATCATTAACGTAAACTAAAAATGAAAGTGGAACCTAAGTCGAACCCTGTGGCACACCACGCTCACTAATTAACAAATTCGAATTTGAACAATTGATTTGAAAATATTGGAGATTTATAAACATGTAACACTATTACACAGTAAAGTTCTACTTTTAACAATTGTTTCTCTCCGTGTAATTGAAAGTTCTACAGTTCAGTTTTTGGGGCGGGGGTGGCTCAGTCGGTAGCGCGCCAGGCTCGTAATCTGTAGTTCCCAGATTCGAGTCCCAGCTGGGTCAGCGTTGAGATTTATCTCCGCAAAATTCCCCGCCCTACCCACGGTCAGTAGGGGACACCGATGAACTTGGAAAGGCCACGGTCCGTCGGATGGGACGTTAAGCCTTGGCCCCGTGTGCGGAAGAGCCATACCCTGTGCACGTTAAAGAACACGCTGGATGGCCTTGACGGGAGGCTACCATCTGTCTCCCAACAGCTGTTCCAGTGGGTCCCCTCCCCCAACCTTCTCTGAGCCTTCGGGGTCCATGCGACCTGGCCATTTAGCCCATGGGTGTGCCAAAAAAGTGCCGCTCAGAGGTAAAACAACCCAAACAACAGTTCAGTTTTCATCGGAGTCATCTTTTCGTGACGTCATGTCACGTGACAACAACCTTCGACTCACGTTTCACGAAGGTCGTCAGATCACTAATTTCTAAAAAAATTGTTGCCAGATATTTTTCTGAATTCTGTAATGAACCATAGTGTTCGGATACTTTTTTGAGCGACTGTACAAACTATTTTCATCTAGTTTGGGAGAAAGACGAATTAATGAAACCTTAACGAGATACGAATTTTCATAAATATAATTTTTAGAATTATAGGATTATCATATGTATTTATTGCAAAACATAACAATTACTGAAATAATATTTTACGTACTAATAAATTTTACACATACAAAATATCCCATATTCTATACACACATTTTAAATTTGCTATCTTTTGAACACAAATATTCTACGCATGGTAAACACCAATAATTCCTATAAAAACTAGTACAGCTCTGATACTCAATATTATTATTTTTCTATTGATGACTCCTGTGAAAACGCAACTGTAAAACTTTCAATTACACGGACAGAAACAATTGTTAAAAGCATGACTTTACAGTGTAATAGCGTTACATGTTTATATATCTCCAATATTTTCAAATCAATTGTATAAATTCGAAATTATTAATTAGTGAGCGTGGTGTGCCACAGGATTCGACTTCGGTTCCACTTTCATTTTCAGTTTACGTTAATGATATTTTAATGTTAGTAGGAATACAAGTCCCATTCTATATGCAGATAATATTAGTTTCTTCTTCTTTCATAATAATGTCAATAATGCAAAATAAAATCGCGAATATTGAAATCAACAAATACATAAATTGGTTTCAGTGTAATCTTTTCACACATAATCATGGGAAACTAAGGTAATCATTTTTCGTTCGAATCTCAAACCTTAACTATAAACTGATATGTTTCTGTGCTTAATCAATAGATATCTGTTGTATATGAAATTAAATTACTTGGAGTAATGATAGATAATTTAAAATGTAACTACACAAAAACTTTGTGACAAAATAAGTAAAAAAAAAAATGGAGTGATTATTAAAATTAACCAGGTCTTAACAGCAAATATTAAACTCTTTCATACTCGTACTATCATAAATACTTTCATTGTTTTCATTTAATTATGTCACATACAGTCTCTCAAAAAGTATCCGAACACTACGGTTCATTACAGAATTCAGCAAAAATATCTGGCAACGAGTTTTTTAGAAATTAGTGATCTGGCAACCTTTGTGTCACGTGACAACAACAACCTTCGTGTCACGTGACACGAAGGTTGCCAGATCACTAATTTCTAAAAAAATCGTTGCCAAATATTTTTTCTGAATTCTGTAATGAACCACAGTGTTCGGATACTTTTTTGAGCGACTGTACAAACTATTTTCATCCAGTTTGGGGGAAAGACGAATGAATGAAACCTTAACGAGATACGAATTTTCATAAATATAATTTTTAGAATTATAGGATTATCATATGTATTTATTGCAAAACATAACAATTACTGAAATAATATTTTACGCACTAATAAATTTTACACATACAAAATATCCCATATTCCATACACACATTTTACATTTGCTATATTTTGAACATAAATATTCTACGCATGGTAAACACCAATAATTCCTATAAAAACTAGTACAGCTCTGATACTCAATAACATAAACTCGACAGATTCAAAAATCCGGAATACTTAACATTAGAACTAAAACTTATTACTAATAATGTTGACTGTATAAAAGAAACTAAAAACGTTTCTTGTACGTTTAACTCAAAATTTTTAATTAAGATTTGGAAATATAAATATATATTTTTTTGCCATTTCTATACCTGAATGGCTATAATATTGTTTAGTTCTCTCCCACGGTATATCATGCTTGTTAATTTTCATTGCAAATATCTAAGTTATATATATCTAATTATATATATATGTCTAAGCTATATCGAAACTTATAGTATGTTTATAATACAGTGTCTTATATCTTCTCTAAGATATATATAGAATCGCTTATAAATAAATTTCCATGCTACTTTCGAAACGGGGTCATAGGTCAGTTAGGCCGAAGGGTCTTTTTATGTGACTCCTGCTCAAATGTAGTAATCATTTGAAATGCTTTGTTTTCTATGTAAAATCTTACTGAATATTTCTGTGTTTGTCATGATATAAGTTACAAAAATTGTAATGTATTTCATCACACTTCTGTTTTATAAATATATTTCCATGCAAATTGTAGTGACATTTAATCAGAAAATATTTTATTATACATAAAGCCAAATCACTTAATGCTTGGCTTAAGTTTCACTACCATAGTAAAGTTTAGAGATGATGAAAGATTCTTACATACGAAATTTTAGTCGTTAGCTGTATAGATCTATTTTGATTCATTTGCAACACATAGGACAGAGAAGAATCCCAGGAGCTACTTTTAGCTTTTTCAGGCCTTCTTATACAATGACAAAGGCCTACTAAGCCCGAAATCCCTGCTGTCCACTTCCTCAGATAGAGTAAGCACAATATAATAAACACGATATAAAACTCAGATAGAGCTAACACAACACACATAGTTTACCCTTATCGAACAGTAGCTAACCCCTAAAAAGGTAATTGGTTGGTTTACCTCTGAGCGGCACTTTTTTGCACACAATGGGCTAAATGGCCAGGTTACAAAGACCCCGAAGGTTCCAGAGAAGGTTGGGGGAGGGGACCCACTGGAACAGCTGTTGGGAGACAGATGGTAGCCTCCCGTCAAGGCCATCCAGCGTGTTCTTTAACGTGCACAGAGTATGGCTCTTCCACACACGGGGCCACGGCTTAACGTCCCATCCGACGGACGGCGGCCTTTCCAAGCCCATCGGTGTCTCCTACTGACCGTGGGCAGGGCGAGGAATTTTGCGGAGATAAATCTCAACGCTGACCCAGATGGGACTCGAACCTGGGAACTACAGATTACGAGCCTGGCGCGCTACCGACTGAGCCACCCCCGCCCCAGGTAAAAGTTAAAAAAGTAAGTTTAAGCTACAAGCGTTTTCCTGCTTATCTCATGAGGTCTCGGGGGTCGGATCTGGTAATTGTTCTCCAATAATGCGAACAAGTAATTGTTCCAAAAGGCCAGGAAAAGTTTTCATTAATGGTTCGGAGGATTGTGCACACCAGAAATGAAACATAGAATCCAAAATGGTGTCTGCGAAAGTAATGACTGATGATCCAACCCGATGTCTGAGCTTTTTATACAATACTCGACCAATCAAGTTGCGGAACTTAATCTCTATAAAGAAAAAAACGTCACCCAATCACAACGCTCTCAAATGTTGACAAAGATACAGACAGAGAAAACACAAATACCGTTTTAGTTGTTGGACATTCTATTGAACATCTTTGTCCAGTCAGAGGAGGATTAAAAAACTTTCTCACCAGTGAGAGGGCTTAAAATATTTTTTAAGCGGTCATAAATGTCAACTCATTCGACTTCAGCTGTTGGCGACGGGAGGGTGGGGTCGTGTCGGGGGAATCTAACTTCTCACTCTTCATGAGAACTAGTGTTGTAATTAAAATAAAACATTTTCTATAGTTAAAATTTCATAATTCCCAGAAATTTTTGTAAGAACATTATGACCTGGTTAATTTTGGTACATTATGACCTGGTTAATTTTGGTACATTATGACCTGGGTAAAATTATGACCTATTAAATATATTACTATACTTCCATTCGACTTCATTTCTCGATTAATATAAAAAGGGTTGTATCCTGGAATATTGACATAACTGTCATTGCGAAACGAATTTTCTGTCACACATGAAAAAATACCCCGTCAAGCAGCTGCTTGCCACAGAGGTCTGACAAGAACCTGTCAGTTTATATGTAATATAACCTGACAGGCTCCTGTCTGAGAGGATGGAAGGACCTCAGCAGAAAAACGACACATACATCCATGCCTTACCGGGGCTCGAACCCAGGTCCCGTAGATCAGTAGCCAAGCGCGCTAACCACTCGGCCACGGGACGGCTTACACATATGCAAACAATATCATTATCAAACAGTTCAAACAAATTTAACATTCAATCTTATTGTTCAAACTACACGCATTCAAATGGAGTGTAGAAAAATTATTTATGATGCAGAGGTAAAATCTCATAATGTCAAAAAAATCTTTAGTTAATACCATTTCAGTTTAAAAAGCAATAAACTGCAAATGCTAACTATTTCTAGTACAACCTTTCTAAACTGTTGTTGTTAAGATCTCCATTGCGATGTACATGAATTACCTTCGATTTAGCAAATTTTCTCATCTTAATTACGTGCATTTCGCAGTCCATAGCAGCATCCATAGCTCTTTTTAGTACTAAAGTCATTGAAAATCTTTTTTCTTGCCAGACATAAATGTTCATTAATGTAAACTTGAATATCTGAATTTGGAAATCCTATTTTCTTTGCAAAATGTTTTTGCTTTTTTGCCTTCGCAAAAGTTCCCTGTGCACAAACTTACCAATTATGGATATAATTCTTATCTGGTGGTCATTGGAACTCTATGGATAATGTAAATACCAGCAAACCATCGCAATGTCATTCATAATTTTGAAAAAATCTTCACCAGTGGTTTCTGGTACCCTTGAATTTTGAAATATTTAATTCTAGAATACTATTGTAATTCAACCACCTCATCTTGTTATTCATTGATATGAATATTTTTAATTTGCTTCTTTTTAGGGGGTGGGGGTGGGGGTGGCTCAGTCGGTAGCGCGCCAGGTTCGTAATCTGTAGTTCCCAGGTTCGAGTCCCAGCTGGGTCAGCGTTGAGATTTATCTCCGCAAAATTCCCCGCCTTGCCCACGGTCAGTAGGGGACACCGATGGGCTTGGAAAGGCCGCCGTCCGTCGGATGGGACGTTAAGCCGTGGCTCGTGTGCGGGAGAGCCATACCCTGTGCACGTTAAAGAACACGCTGGATGGCCTTGACGGGAGACTACCATCTGTCTCCCAACAGCTGTTCCAGTGGGTCCCCTCCCCCAACCTTCTCTGAGCCTTCGGGGTCCATGTGACCTGGCCATTTAGCCCATGATATGCAAAAAGGTGCCGCGCAGAGGTAAAACAATCCAATACAATGCTTCTTTTAGATTACTATTCTCCATAATAAGTTGTAAAAATGCATTAGACGTTAAAACACTTGTGCATATTCTCAAAGGTATCGTTCAAGTAGTTTTTACACTTTCTAATATCAGAAATTTCTCTATTTAAATGTTCTCCATTAGATTAGATATTATCTAATTTAGATTTCATTTCATAATATAAAGAATATGTATCGTTCTTTGCTATAAGGCTTATTGGAAATTCTTTTGTTAGGAAGATAAATTCTCGACCCTTAATTCTTTAGAGTGAGTTCCCAAGATACTCAAATGAGCCTCACACATCTTCCGATTCTCCTTAACTGTTAATATCAACTATGATTTGTCAGTAGGAACATCTTACACGTAGCTCAGATTCACTGCCTTCTTCTCTCATATGCATTTTATTTTTGTAAATACGCTCATTTAGTACGCATTATATGTTATATTAATAACACTTTTTATCATATCACATCGTAACAACAACATTTTGTGCACTATTATGTTGTAGGTCAACGTGGGCATAAAGGAAATTGTCTTGAGCCGGGTGAATATAACTCACGGTGGTCAGAGCATTTGGCATGTCATCAAAGATCGTGATTTCAGATTTGGGTTGTTTTACCTCTGAGGGGCACTTTTTTGCACACCATGGATGATACGTGTAAGTTCTCATTAGCATAGCTTAAGGGTTGGATAACACCTATGAATCCATAAAATAAGACTAAAGTCTATCAAGAGTGTAGAGATGTGGTTAATTTGAATGGTTGTGTGCTTGAATAAGTTACTCAGTTAAGTTCGTCTGGAGTAGTTGGAAAAGATACAGGCGCTGTCCAAATGAGATAAACAGAAAAATTCGGATTGCTAATGGGATGAAGGGTTGGGTTGTTGTTTTACCTCTGAGCGGCACTTTTTTGCATACCATGGGCTAAATGACCAGGTCACATGGACCCCGAAGGCTCAGAGAAGATTTGGGGAGGGGACCCACTGGAACAGCTGTTGGGAGACAGATGGTAGCCTCCCGTCAAGGCCATCCAGCGTGTTCTTTAACATGCACAGAGTATGGCTCTCCCGCACACGGGGCCACGGCTTAACGTCCCATCCGACGGACGGCGGACTTTCCAAGCCCATCGGTGTCCCCTACTGACCGTGGGCAGGGCGGGGTATTTTGCGGAGATAAATCTCAACGCTGACCCAGCTGGGACTCGAACCTGGGAACTACAGATTACGAGCCTGGCGCGCTACCGACTGAGCCACCCCCGCCCCAAATTGCATGTGAAATGATTTGTTCTTTCTGACGGTTTTACGGGTATTTAATTTTGTACCTTTGTAAAGAAGATATCAGATAGGCAATGGTTTTCATATTAGATGTTTATATACACTGAAGTGCCATTGAATTAGGGATAGGAGACGTTATCCAAATTCAGTACCGCAAGTCCCACATTTGCGCGCATGCGTGGCTGAAACTCTGGTCATATATAGCTGTCAGCTTTGACTTCCCCAAGCATTCATTGTGAGAAGCGTAATGGGAAAGGCGCGGGATTTAGATGCATTTGACAGAGGAAGATCGTAGGTGCCCGACAAATGGGACACTCGATCTCTGAAATTGTCAACGAACTTGGATTTTCTCGTACGACAGTTTCAAGAGTGTTCCGAGAATTTGAAAATTCCGGCAAAAAAAAAGCACCTGGACAAACTGCAATGGACAACCAGCCTTGAATGATGGTGAGCTTCGCCGTCTGACCCGCATCGTATGGACCAATATGGGTCAGATATTATCTGAAATCACCTCCCATCTAACGCAGGTTCTAGTTGGAAAATCAATGCATGGAACGTGCAACGCTCACTTCATCGTCTCGGCTTCGGGAGCCGACAACAAACGAGAGTTCCACTTCTATTGGCACAACACCGGGCTCAATGCCTTGCCTGGGCTAAAGAACATCGAAACAGGACCATCGAAAATTGGCAACGGATAGCCTGTAGTGATGAATTGCGATTTAAACTTCATCACGTCGGTGGGAGACTGAGGGTATGGAGCCAACCCCATGAAGCCATGAATCCTGCATATCGGGTCAGAACAGTACAAGCTGGTTGTGGCTCAATGATGGACTGGGGTGTCTTGAGTTGTACGTCTGTGGGACCTTTGGTACGTGTACCAATGACTCTCAATGCATTCCGGTACGTAAAACTCATGGCTGACCATTTACACCCATTTATGTCCATCACGTATCCTAATGATATGGCGTCTACCAGCAAGACAACTGTTCATCTCACAGGCCTACTGCACGGTTGCAGGAGCATTCTGCTGGCTTTCAAATAATGAATTTGCCACCTAAAAGCCCAGATTTAAATCCCATCGAAAATCTTTGAGATACCGTCGAGCAGTGTGTTCGGGACTGTGTTCCATCAGCGACGACCTTGAGAGAATTGTGGATAGCTGTGGAGGATACATGGGTCACCATACCTGTGGAACATTTACGCAAGCTTGTGGAGTCCTTGCCTCGTCGTGTGGCGGCCGTTATCAGGGTCAGAGGGGGTCCATCACGTTACTAGGTTGCTATCTCTAATTCAGTGGTACAGTGTAGTATCTTGAGTTTCGATGCTTTGACTATGTAAGCAATGGTAAGGTTAGACGAAGTAGTCAACGATCATACGCGATTAAGCAGCATCTTATGTTAAGAGAGCCTGCTATTGTTACGCCAAATATCGCACATACGTTAGCGAAGAGATTTATGAGAAACGTAACTAGTGGCTTAGAAGAATGGACCTAGATGAGTTTGGTAAGCAACATTAAACAGGATATTATTACAATGAGCATGTAGTGGCGAAATTGAAGTGCTATAGTTCAGGATAAATGTATATGAAGAACTAAATAAATTGCATACTCCAGTTAAAACTCTGCATCCTGACAATGTGTTTGGGGTGGGAATGGCTCAGTTGGTAACGGTCTAGGCTCGTAATCTGCAGTTCCCAGGTTCCAATCACAGGTGGGGCAGCGTTCAGGTTTATATCCGCAAAACTCCCCGCCCTGGTCTCGGTCAGTAGGAAACACCGATGGGCTGGGAAAGGCCGCTGTCCATTGGATGGGATGTTAAACTGTGGACCCATGTGGGGGAAAGCCATACCCTGTGGGGTTAGAGAACATACTAGATGACCTTAACAGGAAGCTACCATCTGCTTCCAAAGAGTTGTTCCATTGGGTCCCTTCCCACAACCTTTTCTGAGCTTGTGTTGTTGTTGTTGTGTTGTTTTACCTCTGAGCGGCACTTTTTTGCACACCATGGGCTAAATGGCCAGGTCACATGGACCCCGAAGGCTCAGAGAAGGTTGGGGGAGGGGACCCACTGGAACAGCTGTTGGGAGACAGATGGTAGCCTCCCGTCAAGGCCATCCAGCGTGTTCTTTAACGTGCACAGGGTATGGCTCTCCCGCACACTGGGCCACGGCTTAACGTCCCATCCGATGGACGGCGGCCTTTACCAAGCCCATCGGTGTCCCCTACTGACCGTGGGCAGGCGGGGAATTTTGCGGAGATAAATCTCAACGCTGACACAGCTGGGACTCGAACCTGGGAACTACAGATTACGAGCCTGGCGCGCTACCGACTGAGCCACCCACGCCCCATTCACATTCAAGAGTGTAAAACGTTTTAACTTTGATAGTTAAAACGTTTTACACACTTGAAATTGAATATGAAAGATGTAAGTTTCACAGTTTTAGATCTAAATTATAATTTAATTGACCTTCTAAGAAGTATCTGTGAGTGACCAGGTTTTTTCTTATTGACAATAGGTTTTTCACGATTTCATGTTGGAGCGTAGTGACACCTGTGCCTATGACTCAACAACCGTTTATGACGGATCAAACAGTGATGCACCTGTTCTGGGAAAATTCTGTGACGTCAAAACACCACTTCCTGTTCTATCATCTGGTAGCAAGATGTACATAGTATTTAGGAGTGATGGTGGGGTAGCATTTAAGGGATTCAGTGCTACCTATACAACAGGTTGGTTACAATCACAATCGATAGTAATATACTCTATTTATTTTTATTAATAATATTATTATTTTTTATTATACAGAAATAACTAATATGGGCTGTGAGATAAATATTTTCGTTTTATAAACTAATAGTACTTGGAATTCCTATATCAAAAATTCAGTGCACACAAAATCAAATGGAACGAAAACCTCGACCACGTAAAACAATTGTCAACTTTGAACTCAAATCATATTTATATGGGAAAACTTCTTTTTTTCCCAACCATATTAAACAACAAATAATCGTGGTTATAGGAAAATGAAGTTTCTTCATAACCATATTAAATAACCAATAACCATGGTTAAAAAGGGGCGGGGGTGGCTCAGTCGGTAGCGCGCCAGGCTCGTAATCTGTAGTTCCCAGGTTCGAGTCCCAGCTGGGTCAGCGTTGAGATTTATCTCCGCAAAATTCCCCGCCCTGCCCACGGTCAATAGGGGACACCGATGGGCTTGGAAAGGCCGCTGTCCATCGGATGGGACGTTAAGCCGTGGCCCCGTGCGTGGCTGTCCGTCGGATGGGACGTTAAGCCTTGGCCCCGTGTGTGGGAGAGCCATACCCTGTATGTAACAACAACCTGTGCACAACAACCTGTAAACAACAACCTGTGCACGTTAAAGAACACGCTGGATGGCCTTGACGGGAGGCTACCATCTGTCTCCCAACAGCTGTTCCAGTGGGTCCCCTCCCCCAACCTTCTCTGAGCCTTCGGGGTCCATGTGACCTGGCCATTTAGCCCATGGTGTGCAAAAGAGTGCCGCTCAGAGGTAAAACAACCCAAACAACAAATGCATGTGAAAAAACCGAAATTATTGTATAAGTAAAAAAGCCTTTCTTACTATAAAGAGCAAAAAATATTTTGAATGCAAACTTTGAAAAGAAAAATTATTATACAGCATAAGACAACTACTAATAAAAATGAGATGAGGAAAAACTGGGATTTAATATAAGAAATTTTAAAGAATAAGAAAGTTAAATCTTTTGATGACCCAATAATTGGAAATATGTTTAAAAATATATATGAGGCAGAACTAGTAAGCAAGTTCAGTAATAGGGTTGTTTTAGGGTTGGGTTGTTTTACCGCTGAGCGGCACTTTTTTGCACACCATGGGCTAAATGACCAGGCCACAAGGACCCCGAAGGCTCAGAGAAGTTTGGGGGAGGGGACCCACTGGAACAGCTGTTGGGAGACAGATGGTAGTCTCTCGTCAAGGCCATCCAGCGTGTTCTTTAACGTGCACAGGGTATGTCTCTCCCGCACACGGAGCCACGGCTTAACGTTCCATCCGACGGACGGCGGCCGTTCCAAGCCCATCGGTGTCCCCTACTGATCGTGGGCAGGGCGGGGAATTTTGCGGAGATAAATCTCAACGCTGTCCCAGCTGGGACTCGAACCTGGGAACTACAGATTACGAGCCTGGCGCGCTACCGACTGAGCCACCCCCGCCCAAGTTCAGTAATAACTACAAGACAATGATAAGTTAAAATGGCGAAATGAATTATTAAGTCGACGATGAATATATTGATTTTGATCCATACAGAAATTCATATTAAATTTTATTCCACCAATTGAAACAGATCAATTAATAAAGATAACAAAAGCACTAAATGGCATGTGGTTATCAGATTACTATAATGTTTATATGCAACGCAAAAACTGACATTCAGAATTATGTCTGAAATATGTATAAAAATCATAAATCTAAACTGGATAACAGAATTAAACCATCACCATCACTATAATATCAACGGTTTCAGAGCTTGCCGAAGCTCCGTTGACTGCATTATTGATCTGCTGAGTCCTGCCATCCTCTCAGACCTTGTACTGTGGCATATAAACTGACAGTTTCCTGTTAGACCTCTGTGGCAAGCAGCTGCTTGAGGGGGTATTTGTTTTTTTATTTATTATCATAGAAACAAACAGGACTGAATTTTAAGAATATGCACACAGTTGCTATATTCATAGATCTTAAAAAATCTTACGACCCTCTTTGGATTAACGGAATGCTTTAGAAACTTTTAAAACTTGGAATTGCTGGAAACATCTTTGCTTATATTAAGAACTAGCTGAAGGACAGTAAGATAATAGTGAAACTTCAAGACACCCATTCAGTTCCTTTTTCTTTGGATAAAGGTCTACCAATGGGTGGTATTTAGAGACATTTTGCCCAGAAATATTAAATATCCCAAATATGCAGATGATCTGGTTATCTAGTTAACACGAAAAAATATAACTGGAATACATACAGTCCTCTAAAAGGCATTGGATAATACTGAGCATTATTTTAAATTCTTGAAGTTTAGACATTTTGAAAGACAAAACGATGATTTTGACTTTTTGCAAAAGAAGAAATTTTCCAAACAAAGAATTATACTTTCAAAATGGACCTTTGAAAGTCGTAAAACAGCATCGGTATCTGGGAGTTTTATTAGATTCGGAGTTGAGGTGGAACCCTTACGTTCAACAGCTTGTTTCCCCTTCTAAATCATTCTTCAATATCCTCAAGTGCATTGGCTCAAATAAAAGAGGAAACTCACTAGATCGGAACACTATGCTAAGATCCCACTAAGAATATGGTGGATTCTTATTAGAAATTGCAAGCCCAGCCTCTTCTTAAAAAGTTTGAGAAAATCCAGAACAGAGCTCTGAGAATCTGCCTGGAACAATTGCAGAATTGTCCAACTATATATTTCAAAGCTCAGGCAAACCTTCCACCTTTCTATAAGAAGACCTCCATTTATTCCCCTTGTCTGTAAGAAGATCTCGCATATTATTTTCACACTTGTATCGAATGGTGTTTAAATTGGAATGTGATCCTGTCACAGACAAGGTTGGCTTGGGACTAAGAAAAAGAAAAACTGTGTTGCAACTTCCAAAACCATTACATTAACTATACTGGAGTCTTAATTTAAGCGTAGTTGAGAAAATCAATAAAATGAAGAATACGAAACGATAGAATGTCATGGCAATATACAGAGAGATATAAAGAGATATAAAGAGGAAAAAGAAGGGGTATGCGGGTCCTTTGACATAATGCCACCTAAATAAAAAAATAAAGCACCATCACCCTAATAATAACTTTTATGATGTTTCATAAGCCACAACGTGTTCTAGTTTCTCTCCAGATGGCAACACGACGACTATCACTCTGTTAATTAAATCTGGATTAGTTACAGAAGAACCTCTTTTCCCTGATGGAATGACTGGAATGCAAACTGTATATCGTCTCACATAAAGTCCTTGTTCATGAAGCCTTTTGTATATCGTTTGTTTCGAAATTGTTCGCCCATGAACTCTAGGGCAGTTCAGCAGCGAGCTGCCGTGCTGACATGTGTATCTCTGTTAGTGCCACATAACGGTCATCCTCAGACTTTGAAGTCCTGCTCGACCCTGCACACATGTATAACTAATGTTTTCTGTCTCTTGGTATTTTCTCCACAACTTTGACACCACCGATTCGTGCACACCAATTGCCCTAGTAACATCACTATATGCATTGTCTGATTTCCACATCCTTATAGCCCGACCACGTGTAGGACATCCATATGATGTCTGTATGATATATTGTTACAGCAACAAATCCATTCAAACAGAAACAGAAACTTAGTAACAATAAATGAGGTTTTCCGCGTCTATCCCGTTATTTATTCCATTAGAAGTCTGCAGCTCTGGTGGGCTGGGGTGGCTCAGTCGGTAGCGCGCCAGGCTCGTAATCTGTAGTTCCCAGGTTCGAGTCCCAGCTGGGTCAGCGTTGAGATTTATCTCCGCAAAATTCCCCACCCTGCCCACTGTCAGTAGGGGACACCGATGGCTTGGAAAGGCCGCCATCCGTCGGATGGGACGTTAAGCCGTGGCCCCGTGTGTGGGAAAGTCATACCCTATGCACGTTAAAGAACACGCTGGGTGGCCTTGACGGGAGGCTACCATTTGTCTCCTAACAGCTGGTCCAGTGGGTCCCCTCCCCCAACCTTCTCTGAGCCTTCGGGGTCCATGTGACCTGGCCATTTAGCCCATGGTGTGCAAATAAGTGCCGCTCAGAGGTAAAACAACCCAACCCTGCAGCTCTGGTTGTTTAAACATATTAATATGCAGTGAAATGAGATTGCATCATTACTCCCAATTTGCTTGTGCCCACTGTTGTTTGCATGCAGCTTTTGTTGCTGTTTCGGCCAATTGTTTGCTAAATATTGCCCCTTTTTTCAACTATGCTTAAACATTGGATGTAATAAATGAAAAATTATTTTAAATAAATAGATATAATATATTTTTTGGAGTGTCATAGGAAATACTTCTTCCTTCCATATGGAAGGAAGAAACAAATGCGCGATATAACTGACAAATACACGATAAAATGGAGTACTGCACAGTAGTTAAATAGGGTGTTAAGTGGAGTGTCAATTGGACCTCCACTGTGCTAGAGATTCGCAGAAAAAAATATTTTACATTTCTTCTACCAAAGGGAGAAGAGGGACTTTTCTTAATGGTATCCATATAACGCAAGGTTTTTGGTGTTTAAAGAAAAGTATGCTAAGCAACTGCAGTAACAAATAGAGTGTCTCATTAACCTTGATAGCGTTGTGTGGGAGAAACTTCCTTATACTATGATGATGATAAAGTTGTACTTTGAGAACAACAGAACTGCAACACAACTGAAACGACATTCTCTGAGCCTCTGAGCGGCACTGTTTTGCACACCATGGGCTAAATGGTCAGGTCACATGGTCCCCGAAGGCTCAGAGAAGGTTGGGGGTGGGGACCCACTGGAACAGCTGTTGGGAGACAGATGGTAGCCTCCCGTCAAGGCCATCCAGCGTGTTCTTTAACGTGCACAGGGTATGGCTCTCCCGCACACGGGGCCACGGCTTAACGTCCCATCTGACGGACGGCGGCCTTTCCAAGCCCATCGGTGTCCCCTACTGACCGTGGGCAGGGCGGGGAATTTTGCGGAGATAAATCTCAACGCTGACCCAGCTGGAACTCGAACCTGGGAACTACAGATTACGAGCCTGGCGCGCTACCGACTGAGCCACCCCCGCATGTTTATCTGGAAGAACCACTTTCCCACCCCCCAAAAAAACACGTTCTTCAACCCATTCGTCGTCTCTGCATATTTGCAGTTGCTTGGTCCAGAGTTATTTCCCTAGAGATAACTTTGTGTGCCTCCTATATTACTCATTTAAAAAAATAATACTTTCGAGGCCAAAACTAAATGAAACATTTTATGGAAAAATATTTTTTATTAATATCTAAACAACCGAATCTACCTATGGCCGAGTAGTTAGCATGCTTGGCTGTTTAACACAGAGACCTGCGTTTGAGGTCTGGGTAAATTTGAAGGTTTCCTTTCAAGTCCAGTTTTTCAGATATTGCCTCTCCTTCTTCGAATTACATTGAGAGGATCTTGTCAGATCACTGTATGAAGCAGCCTGCTTGAGGAATAATTTTTCTTAAACATGTGCACCACAAAACCTTCTTTTTTTGCAGCACCTTCAAGAAGTCTGTTATATCAGAATATATCTGCAGATAATTTCTGATAGCAACACTTTCCAGCTGCCCTATAGGTCCTAAACAAGTATAAACGATCTTTATGCATTTATTTAATTTGGGTCTTTTCTTAACTCCGATGGGGCGGGGGTGGCGCAGTCGGTAGCGTGCCAGGCTCGTAATCTGTAGTTCCCAGGTTCGAGTGCCAGCTGGGTCAGCGTTGAGATTTATCTCCGCAAAATTCCCCGCCCTGCCCACGGTCAGTAGGGGACACCGATGGGGTTGGAAAGACCGCCGTCCGTCGGATGGGACGTTAAGCCGTGGCCCCGTGTGCGGGAGAGCCATACCCTGTGCACGTTAAAGAACACGCTGGATGGCCTTGACGGGAGGCTACCATCTGTCTCCCAACAGCTGTTCCAGTGGGTCCCCTCCCCCAACCTTCTCTGAGCCTTCGGGGTCCATGTGACCTGGCCATTTAGCCAATGGTGTGCAAAAAAGTGCCGCTCAGAGGTAAAACAACCCAACTGCTTTAGAGTAGTGGTTCTCAACTTTTTTTGTTGGCCCCCCTTCTGACCCTAATTTACTTTGGTGTTCCTCTGATAGCCGTTATTAATGAAAAAACATATTTTACTATTTTGCAAGTTATTCTATTATTTTATAGCAGGTTTGGTCATATATGAAGAAACAATTGCAAAAGTCAGTGATTAAAAATTAGACTGATTTGATCAATATAATCAACGAAATTTGGAGTGCTATACCAAAGAATTTATTCAAAAGCTTGTTTATAGTATGTACAAAAGAATTGAAGAAGTCTTAAGAACTAAAGTTTTAATACTAGTTATCAAAGTAATTGTGACTACATTTTTTTATTTGATTAAATTTTAAAATTTATTTATTTAAAAAAAAGAACTTCTGAAGAAGAAGTTATCTAAAAACTTTTATTATTAAATCATATTTAAATATATAACTTTTTTTGCGAGATATCGCGTACGTTAATTTGGCATTTAAAATTGAGGATGACCTTTTTTTGTCTATAAGGACTGCCAAAAAATGGTTGTTGTTGTTGTTGTTTTACCTCTGAGCGGCACTTTTTTGCACACCATGGGCTAAATAGACAGGTCACATGGACCCCGAAGGCTCAGAGAAGGTTGGGGGAGGGGACCCACTGGAACAGCTGTTGGGAGACAGATGGTAGCCTCCCGTCAAGGCCATCCGGCGTGTTCTTTAACGTGCACAGGGTAAGGCTCTCCCGCACACGGGGCCACGGCTTAACGTCCCATCCGACGGACGGCGGCCTTTCCAAGCCCATCGGTGTTCCCTACTGACCGTGGACAGGGCGGGGAGTCAAAAAATGGAATTTAATAAAGTGTACTTTATTTGCAAAAATAAAATTGAAACCTAAAATATATAGAAACAAAAAAAATATTTTTCTGAGTGATATTTTATTCAGTGTGATCCTTATGGCTGACGGAAATTCGCAAGTTTTTCAATATCTGGCTTCAACATTGTTAGGAAAAACGAATATCACCTCTCTTTGTAATGTTGTGATGTTCCACCCATTCACGTTTACATTTCCTTAACCAGTTTTACTTTATTTACGTTATAATTATCATTTTGGGGATTATCTTCAGTTGGACTTATCACTCTTCCCTCTTGCCATCTGCTAAAGAGTAGTGTAATGCGCAACTGCGACTTTTGATTGACAGCCGCTAATGCAGCGTAAGGACACTCCCCCTCTTGCGTCATAGCTAGCACGATCGTAAGATTATGCAAATGTTTTTCCCAGCGTGCAACACACATGTGTCAGTTGCATGCCGCATGTGTACTAAGTGACGTTAGGTCACGGAGTCAGTAGGAAGGAAGTCAGTTAGTAAGATAGCGTCAGATAACAGGAATCAGTTAGTAAGATAGCGTCAGATAACAGGAATCAGTTAGTAAGATAGCGTCAGATAACAGGAATCAGTTAGTAAGATAGCAGGAATCAGTTAGTAAGATAGCAGGAATCAGTTAGTAAGAAAGAGTTGTTGGTAGATGGAGCTAGATGTGAACATTTATTTGCTCAGTCTTTTGTATTCATCAGTTTAAATAGTGAGTCTAGATATTTGGAAATAAACTTTGTTTGTTTTGTGAGATATTTTGACTTTGCTATTTTTCTCTTGAGCAACGATAATTGATTTTTATTAACATTCAACTTTAATAATTTGACAATCATTTGATTTTTTACTCATTAAGCAATGCCAATATGTACTTAGCGAATCCTCTTTTAACTTTATTTCGCAAGATTGATTGCCTGGCGCCGACGCCATCCGGAAGTTTAGTTTAATTTGGATCAGTCGAAAGGGCCAAAGAGAAGAAGTTTAACATACTCTTGGAGCGTTGCAATATCGAGAGGGTTACGAGCTATTGATAATAGGTGAGCTTCCCTGCTAAAGCCAGATTCAGCAAGATAAGATGTGGGAAAAGCAATAACATGCAACTTTACTTTCTCCCAGAGAAAGGGGCTGGGGTGACCCAGTCGGTAGCGCGCCAGGCTCGTAATCTGTAGTTCCCAGGTTCGAGTCCCAGCTGGGTCAGCGTTGAGATTTATCTCCGCAAAATTTCTCCGCCCTGCCCACGGTCAGTAGGGGACACCGATGGGCTTGGAAAGGCCGCCGTCCGTCGGATGGGACGTTAAGCCGTGGCCCCGTGTGCGGGAGAGCCATACCCTGTGCACGTTAAAGAACACGCCGGATGGCCTTGACGGGAGGCTACCATCTGTCTCCCAACAGCTGATCCAGTGAGTCCCTTCCCCAACCTTCTCTGAGCCTTCGGGGTCCTTGTGGCCTGGCCATTTAGCCCATGGTGTGCAAAAAAGTGCCGCTCAGAGGTAAAACAATCCAATTCTCCCAGAGAATGACAAAATAACAGTGGATATTGTCTGAAAATTTCACTACTTTTCCATAGACTATGCTTTCCATGTTTTAATCCAGCTTGATCTGTTTCAATCACTCTGTAACTCATTGAAGGTTTCCTGTAATGTAATATCAACATCAGCTGCATTTACCCCAAATGGATCCACCATCCAACCTGGAATGCTCATTTCTAGCAGGTCTCTGAACCGAACTTATATATCATTATACAATTTCTTAAAATGCTCAACGTATACAAAAAGATTGTGATCTTGCAGTTCGGTATTAATAGTGGCCAAACATGGAAACTTCTCCAAAGCGCGACTTCCCATGTTAATCATGAACAGCTGTAGTTTTTCAAGGAAAGCAGTGATAGCCTCTTTGCAAGATATGAGATATTTTCTCCTTGTAACTGTTTATTTAGCAAATTCAGCTTTTCGAATATATCTGATAGGTAAAATATATTACATCTGATTGCAACCAACTGTTCTCCAAGCTGCTTACTATTTAGAAATGAAACAATACTGTCCCAAAGTGTAACAAAGCGATGAAGACAATTGTCTTTTGATAACCATCGTTCCTCTTTATGCATCACTACGGTTTCAAAATCTTGTTCATTTTTATTACAAAGTTCGTGAAGGAGACGATCTTGAAGTGCATTTGATTTAATGAGGTTGACAGGTTTTATTACAACGGCAAGGCCGTCTTACAGGCGTCCACCCAATTTTCTTACAACCAAGTGTTCACGGTGGATCACACAGTGTATACAAAAAACTCAGGCACAGCATTTTTTCAAATATGCAATGAATCCTCTGTATCTACCTACCATAGATGTAGGGCGGGGGTGGCTCAGTCGGTAGCGCGCCAGGCTCGGAATCTGCAGTTCCCAGGTGGGTCAGAGTTGAGATTTATATCCGCAAAATTCCCCGCCCTGCCCACGGTCAGTAGGGGACACCGATGGGCTTGGAGAGGCCGCCGTCCGTCGGATGGGACGTTAAGCCGTGGCCCCGTGTGCGGGAGAGCCATACCATGTGCACGTTAAAGAACACGCTGGAGGCCTTGACGGGAGGCTACCATCTGTCTCTCAACAGCTGTTCCAGTGGGTCCCCACCTCCAACCTTCTCTAAGCCTTCGGAGTCCATGTGACCTGACCATTTAGCCCATGGTGTGCAAAACAGTGCCGCTCAGAGGTAAAATAACCCAAACAAACCATAATTATAGCACCATCAGTTGCATTAGACATTATATTTCCGAGTGGAATATTGTTTTCCCTAAAATAAGTTTCAACTTCTTTAAAAATTGTTTCACCTTTGGTGTCTGTCTTAAGACTTCGGGCCAAATGCATTTCCTTTCTTAGCTGATTATCATCCAAACACCTAACATACGCCAACAGAAGGTCTTCATTATCTCTCAGAATGGATTCATCAAGTTGAAGGGCAAACTGCTTCAGTTGCAATTGAGCAACTAGTTGTCTTTCCACATCCTCAGCCATTTCATCACTGCGCCTCGATACTGATGAGTTGCTCAAAGGGATGACATCGGTAATTTCTTGTACACTTTGATTCATGACAGTTGAAATCCCAACAGGCACTGCAGAGAAAATTAAAGTTTCACCAATGTTAGGTGGTTTGTCAGCTTTTGCAATTAGCTTGGAAATCTCATAAGTCGTAAGTCATAGATAGACCAGTATCTCGCAAACTGTGTGCCGCGGCACAGTAGTGTGCCGCGAGAGATTTTCAAATTGACACTAGATATTCGAAAGATTTCATTTTGACTTGACTTGTGTTATTGACGTGCTATCGACGTGCTTTAATAAAAATCTTTCAGATTTTATCAACTGTGATCTTGTATTTATCAAGCTTTTCCAAATTTTGGTATTAATTTTTGATTACTTCAAGCCATAGAATGGACAAATATTTAAAACAAACACCGAGTTATGAATTAAAGAACGAGAGCAAATCTTGAAGTAAAACCAGGCTGATTTTTTTAGGTGTGCCGCGGGAAAAAAATAGATTCAGTGTGCCGCGGAAAAAAATTAGATTCAGTGTGCAGCGGAAAAAAATTAGATTCAGTGTGCCGCGGAAAAAAATTAGATTCAGTGTGCCGCAGAGTAAAAAAGTTTGCGAGACACTGTCATAGACCTTTGTCTAGTTTGGCTACTCGTTTACTAAACAACTGATTTAATATTTTCCTTGCTAAAAAAAACTGCGTGATGATTTCCAAACCATCACGCAGTTTTTTAAGTACTCTAATGATTTGTCTTTCTTGTTCTTGTGCATTGTCTCCAAATGATTTCGCAGCTTATATGGCCGCATGCTTTCGTTTGAAAATATAGTCATACGTATAAGACACATTGGCTTCGCAATTTACTCTGGTGATGGAATAAACCCATGGGCCAAATATTCAACGCATATCGTCAACATTTTTTCTTTCCCACAGCAGCCATGGGCCATCTAAAATGACGATTTTAAGGGTAGCCCGGTAGGGTAAATTCTTTGACTCCTACCTAGAAATCACATTACTAATTTAGCCCATTAATTAAATTAGTTGTACATCATTACATTTAAGCCTTATTTAAATACTACGGGTACTTATTCAAAGGGAAAAATAAGAATAAAACATTAAAATCTTACCTAAAAGGGAAAATAGAAAAGAAAAACACGAGGATGAATGGATGTCAGCGAGCAAATTTATGACTTCCATGGACTCCAATGTTGCATTCAGTGTTGCCAACGCTTTCTGATTAAGTCTCTAAATAAAGTCTGAAAAGTCGACAAAATATCGCTAAAATTTATTCTTGCATTTCAGTTTTAGTTGGTAGACTGGCAGATAATAAATAGCAAGCAAACCATTGTAATATTCAATATTTATGATGTTGAAATTCACACAAACAGTGAAATATGAAGATTACGATAAGGTAATTGTACGCCTGGCTGTAAATTTGGTATGTCTCTAATTTCTCTTTTTTTTCCACGTGGCCCCTAGAAATCTAACATGGCCTACTTGGGCGTCATTGGGCCCAGGTTGAGAACCATTGCTTTAGAGGCATTTAGAACGAAAGTTTACCTTATTAACTATGTCACATGATTTGAACTGTCTATTTGAACACATTTACTTTGTTCCTTAGATATGTTCTTTGCAACGTTTTGGGGTTTATATAATTATATATGTATATAATTATATTACATATATATAAATATATATATATATATTACACATATATAATTTTATATAATATATATAATTATGTCATATAATTATATATATATAATTACATATATTGTACTAAGATTAACAGATTAATTGTAACTCAAAATAATATTATAAAATGTATATTAAAGAACAGATAATATGAAAGTGCTGAAAACTTATAAAAATATGTGGATATTTTACTATTAGAAAATTATATATTCATTCAATTTTAAGACATTATCTGGTCGGACTAAAATATAAAATTTGCTAATTATAACACAAGAAGCTGTAACTTTAGTAATCTCATTGAATTTTTATGCAGGAAAATTATAATTAAAATACATTACCTTGTACCAAATGTTTTTAATTTTTCGCCAGACAACATAAAAACGAAGCAAAAAATATATAGCTTTACCTCAAATCTTCAAAAATCGTTACAACATAGTGATAACATCGAGGGGTTTTTTTTTGCAATATAATTTTACATTTTTTTATTCTTCTTCAATATTTTTTTGTTTTCCATGTGCTCAAATTGTTTTGTTCTTTGATTACTTAAAAAAAAACGCATAATACGTTTATACTTTTGTTGACAAAAAAGATTAATCAGAAAGTGAGTTTTAATAAATTCCACAGGCGAGTTTTTAAACTCTTGTGGATTTCTAGAAATTCCCAATGGAAAGTTCATGCCCACTGGACTAGAGCAATGTAATCAAATGTATTACTTATTAAGGAAATAAATATTATATTGTATTATGAAAAGGCAGGTAATTTAGGGTTAAAAATAATAGGAGGATTTTCCACATAATTGGGGAGATTGTTCTGCCATATACAGCAGTGACATTGACTCTGAAAGAGAAAAAGAATAAAGAAAGATACAGTACTCTGCAAATTAGTTGGGACAATAGAAAAATGCAGTAACAAAGACACAACTAAAATATTTATTTGTTTAATAGTGTAGTTAATAGTGAATGTGACCCCCCTTAGCTTCAATTACTTCTTTCACCCTCTCAACCATTGATGCCACTAGCTTTCCACACATCTCCTTCACTTCAGGGTCGTGGTACTGTCGCTCAAAAAAGTATCCGAACACTATGGTTGATTACAAAATTCAGAAAAAATATCTGGCAGCGATTTTTTTAGAAATTAGTGATCTGGCAACCTTCGTGTCACGTGACACGAAGGCTGCCAGATCATTAATTTCTAAAAAATATCGTTGCCAGATATTTTTTCTGAATTTTGTAATCAACCATAGCGTTCGGATACTTTTTTGAGCGACAGTACCACACTTTCATGACACTTTCTATCATTTTGGTTTTCGTCGTGCAATCCATCTTAGATATGCGCGCTTTAATAATGGCCCACAAATTTTCAATGGGGTTTAGATCGGGTGAATTTCCTGGCCACTCCAATACCTTCAAATGTTGCTGGGTAAAGAAGCTCTTAGCAAGCTTAGAATTGTGCATGGAGCTAGATCCTGTTGAAATACCCCATCGCCGTTAGGGAACAGCTTCTGCAGTGTTGGGACCATTTTCGCCTCCAGAGAACGCCTGTGTACATTTTGCTGTCCATCATTCTTTCAATGGGGTGAAGTGACTGTAGCCCGGAAGCTGCACGCGCAAGTTTAGACTTGCAGCAGAAGGTTACGAACAAGTTTAGACTTGCAGCAGTTTATACTCTGCAGTTAAAGGGACTTAGCGTTCCTTCGCTTGTCCCAACTAATTCGGACAGTACTGTAGACCGATATAACATCGATATATGAAAAAACGGGAGATGGAACATATTCAAAAAAAATACAGAAATGAGAACTCACTGGAAGAAGCAGAAGAAAACAGAGTAAACACTGAACAGATAATGTGGAGGAAAAGATGAAAAAAGAGGCCTTTGAGAAGAAAAGTGGTTGAATAGAGAGAAGTGGAGAAAATTACTTCCTTCATGCAACTTTAAATTATACAAAAGCCTGGGGAATGAAGGACAAGAGAAATTCTCTCTACATGTGAGCGACTTTAAAGTATGTGAAAACCAGAGGAATGAATGACGAGAACAATTCTCTCTACAAGCAAGAAACTGTAAATTAAGCAAAACTCTGGGGAATGAAATGTCTGGAGAGAAATTTTCTCTTAAAGCAAATAACTTTAAATTAAACAAAAGTCTGGGAAATGAATAACAAAATAAATTCTTTCTACATTCTATGAACTTGAAATCAAGCAAAAGCCTGGGGTTGGGTTATTTTACCTCTGAGCGGCACTTTTTTGCACACCATGGGCTAAATGGCTAGGTCACATGGACCCCGAAGGCTCAGAGAAGGTTGGGGGAGGTGACCCACTGGAACAGCTGTTGGGAGACAGATGGTAGCCTCCCGTCAAGGCCATCCAGCGTGATCTTTAACGTGCACAGGGTATGGCTCTTCCGCACACGGTGCCACGGCTTAACGTCCCATCCGACGGACGGCCAATCGGTGTCCCCTACTGACCATGGGCAGGGCGGGAAATTTTGCGGAGATAAATCTCAACGCTGACCCAGCTGTGACTCGAACCTGGGAACTACAGATTACGAGCCTGGCGCGCTACCGACTGAGCCACCCCCGCTCTTCAAAAGCCTGGGGAATGAATGACAAGGGAAATTATCTCTTGATGCAAGTAATTTTAAATTAAGCAAAAGCTTGAGGAATGAATGACCAGAGAAATTCTCTCTACTTGCAAACAACTTTAAATTAATGAAAAACCCGATGAATGATTATGATCCCGCCAATTTATGGCGGGATCAATAAAAATCAATAAATGATCAATAAAAATCCGATGAATGATTATGATGAATTATTATAATGATAAAAACCCGATGAATGACTATGATGGCGAGAGAAATTCTCTCTTAATATACAAAACTTTAAATTGATCAAAAGCTTTGGAAATGAATGACAAAAGAAATTATCTCTTAACCCTTTCAGGACCATAAGGTTTCTAAGAGTAAATATTAGTATGTAACTGTTTATTTTAGTTTGTTTAGACGTAAAATAAATAAAAATCATAAGACAAAAACATAACAATGTGCAGTTTTTTTGGAATTTTAAGGGAAATATTTTTTCCAATGGACTATAATGGTAATACAAATTATAGTTAGGCTTATTATGCAATGTCTTTTATTTATTGGTTTATTAGAACAAAATGTTAACTAAAATAATACAAAATTATGAAATAAAATTACTATACAAAATGATGTGCTAATTATGATATTCTGCGAAGCAATTTCTTTTGGTAGTGAGGCAAAGATGGACATTGCACATAGTACATATATTATGCGTCCTGACCTGGCCCGGACTTAGAGACCCAGGGCCCCTAGGCACTTGACATTTGGGCCCCCCCACCATCTCGAAGCTATTTTGGAAATTTAGCAAATTAAACGCACTAGTACAGAACATATAGCGCCCTGTTTTGGCAAAATGTAGTAAAAATATTTATTATAATATTATTTTCGATAAAGCTTTTTGATAAGGCAAGCCAGGCTTTTGAGCTTATGTAAAGATTCCGCCACCGGGGCCCCTAGGCTGGCTGGGCCCCTAGGCCGGGGCCTTGTAGGCCTAAGCAGAAATCCGGCATTGGTCCTGACAGTTCTGTTTTTGTTTTCTAAACGTTCCCGTTTACGTAATTGCGTTCGGCATACGTTCTATTTTGACATTCTGTATAAAAAATGCAGATAAGGTTATAATTAAATACGACAATCACCAATTTTAAAATGGGAAAAATGTTTCCCTTAGTCGTGAAAGGGTTAATGCAAGCAACTTTAAATTACGCAAAATGCAGGGGAATGGGTGAATGAATGACGAGGTAAATTCTCTCTTGATGCAATCAATTTTAAATTAGTAAAAGCCTTTGCAGTGAATGACGATAACTGAAGTCATATTTTCAAAGAGAAAGAAACATGGGTAAGAATTAAAACGAAAAAAAAAACCCTAAGAAAGGTAATGAACCCTAAACCCCTCCCCCCAATAGGGGACCACCTTGTCATGGTGGGGGGGGGCCTAGGGATCAGCAACCCTGTCGAAGGCTGTGCTGACCAGATTGCTGCCCCGGTTGGACATAGCCAAGGCCAACCGAGGCCGACGATGCCGCTGACCGGTCGGAAGGCCGGTTGGATGGTGACGGTGTCCGAGGCCTCAACCTCAGGTGCTCTGGGTGAGCAGTTCGAGGGCTCTGCTGAACGGTCTGAGCCCGCCTAGTAGGCACGAGCCCTCAAAAAAGTCTGGGTCTTTCTAAGAGTCTCCACCCGGACGCCGAGCGAACTTGGATCGATATATCCTTGTTCAAGGCTAACAGGGGAATAGATTAAAGTAAGGTTTTTTCCGGTGGTCAGCTTTCCTTTTATAGGACTGCTGCCATGTGAGGCTGGGGTTGAGGTGCTCCTATAGGGCGTATTCCTTGCCCCCGGCTCTAGATAAGCACGGCTTTTCATAACCAGGTAGTGTCGTATAGGCGGAATCGGGAATTGCCGTGGTTGCATAAGATCGCAACAAAAGAGATCAATGAACCCTAAAAATGAATACCTCTTGGCCTAGAATACCTCGTAACCGGGACATCCCTAATCCATGGCTGGGCGTTAATGTATCAAAATGATATCTGAGGTTCTTATATTGCACAGTTGTCTTTTTCCTCTGAGGGATCAAAAATGCATAAAGTTAACATTATTTTTATATTTATTATATTTATTCTAATAATATGCTTGTAAAGTAAATATTATGAGTTGAACTTTTATTTTAAAATGTGTAAAGCTTAGTGTGGGGTTTTTTCTTCAGATTAATATTTAAAGATCACCGCATTTTGGACAGTTTTGAGCTATTGAACTTTCGCTTTTGAGGTTTAATGCTGTATTTTCATTTTAATGTGTAATTTGATTTTGAATTATAACTGTGCCAAAGTTGTAATTACTAATTTAGTAATTAAAATATAAATTTGAATGTTATGTTGATTTTCAATTTGAAACTTTTCTTTAAATCAGAGAAATATCTGAGAGATGAATCGACGTTTTATTTTTTCTTCTTTTGTAGAAGGCAATTGTACATATGACATCCAGATTAATAATACCGGACAGATCACCAGTCCAAATTTTCCCAATAATTACACTGGCACGGAGGATTGTGCATGGCTTTTCAGCGCCATTGCAGGAAGGACAATCGAGCTGGTAAGCATATGATTGGCATTTTCTCTAAAAAAATATGGTGAGTTGGGTTGTTTTACCTCTGAGCGGCACTTTTTTGCACACCATGGGCTAAATGGCCAGGTCACAAGGACCCCGAAGGCTCAGAGAAGGTTGGGGGAGGGGACCCACTGGAACAGCTGTTGGGAGACAGATGGTAGCCTCCCGTCAAGGCCATCCAGCGTGTTCTTTAATGTGCACAGGGTATGGCTCTCCCGCACACGGGGACACGGCTTAACGTCCCATCCGACGGACGGCGGCCTTTCCAAGCCCATCGGTGTCCCCTACTGCACGTGGACAGGGCGGGGGAATTTTGCGGAGATAAATCTCAACGCTGACCCAGCTGGGACCTCGAACCTGGAAACTACAGATTACGAGCCTGGCGCGCTACCGACTGAGCCACCCCCTCCCCTAAAAAAAATGGTGATGATTGCAATTTTGTTTCAGAGTTGCATCAAATTATTAAGTATATTTCCTTGTAATTTATCATATTATTCTATCCCCCTTTGTATTTCATCCTATCTTCTCTTATTTATGTAGTCATATTTTTACAATACTATTTTACAGAATCACTTTAAGTTTCAAATATAGTGGTGGTACAAAATTCTGAACACATTTGCTGTAATATTGAATATGTCTCTTATTTCGGCCGTTTTCTAGCAAAGATATTATTCAATATGTATAACTTCTATCATTCATTAGAAATAATTTCATATGCTCATATGAAAACAGTTCTCATGATTTTTAACTATTTCAAATTATATTTGCGATATATTTCCCAAAATAAAAATGAGTTATGAAATTTATCAGAGTCAAATGCATTTTTGAAATCTACAAAGCTAATAAACACAGGTTTCTGATACTCTAAAATTTTCTGAAGAATTATTTGAATAAAACCTACCTAACGAAAATATTTGATTCATGATTCCCCTTCCATTTCTGAACACATACCGATCACAACACAGTTGTCCATCAACCAAATTCTCAATTCCATTAAGCAGAATAATAAACCTTCACGTGGAAGAGCAAGTAGACTGATTGCCCTATAATTATCAGCAGATTAGATCACTTCTTATGAGAAGAGAGATAAGAATAGTTCTAGTAAACGTCTTAGGAACGAAACCTTTATCATAAAATTTTCCAAAAACTGCAGTCAGCCATGGCAATAATGAAACTTTCTGACCTCTAGGCACTTCGGTGATGATTTCATCTACCCCTGAGAATTCATTTAGTTTTAGTTTTGAGATTGCCAAAATAAATTCAAATTCTGATACATGGCCAATATATAATTAATTTGTGTTATCTTTCGTCATTACGAACAATGGAAGTAAAACTAGTTACAACGTTTAGAATATTTCTGAAATGTTCAACCGAACTTCCCATGGTAGAATCTTGATTTTGAATAAAGGTGCCGTGTTTATTCCTCAGCCCCTCTATGACGGTCGTTTTTTTACCTCAAGAAGCATTTCATCATCATCATCAAGCACTCATGGGCGAAGGAGATCCAACCAGATTTTTCAATTTAGTTCTCCAAGCATATCTGTCCTGAACTACATCTGACCACTACGCCAATTATAACAAGGTCCAGTTTGACATTGTCTGCCCACAGCATCCTAGGTTCTCCCTTTCCTTCTGAGGCCTTTAGGCACACTTTTCATTGTACTATTCGCAAATCTATAATTATACATACAGTTACCACGACCAAACAAACGGAATCTATCTCTGCACAATATGCTGCTCAAAGCAAGTTGCCGGATATTTAGCCTAACCTCATCATTACTTACAAAGCTGAACCACATAACGCGCACGGTACTGCTTACCCATCTAGAATCAAAAGCATCTAGTTTCCTGTTATCTTGTTCACAAAGCGTCCAAGTTTCATTACCATAACTAATCCTAGAAAAAAAACTATTATATAGTCTAATTTTAGTCTTTCGGTGTATACGCCTATTTCTCCACACTCTCCATAAGCTCCGGAAGCAAACCCTATCACGTCGGTTAATCTCATGCCGCAAATAAGCAGTATCTGTTACATAGCTCCCAAGATAATTTAATTGTGGCACCTGCTCTAGGCTGCAACCATTCAGATTAATTCAATCACAGCCTGCCTGACCAATTTTGATCACTTTAATTTTCTCTCTCTTTATAACAAAACCTACTCTGCTACCAGTCTCATCAACAGCTCTAATGAAAGAGTTCATCTCATCAACATCATTTACCAAAAGGACAAAATCATAAGCATAATCCAAATCAGAAATTTTCGTATCTCCAGATCATTTAAGGCCAAAATCTTTCCCTTGCAGTAAATTTCGCATAGCATAATCAATAACGAAACTAAAGAGAAAAAGAGACAGAACGCACCCTTCTCGAGAACCAGAAACATGCTAAATGAATTACTTCAAGCCTTATCAATTCTCACACACGACTCACTGTTATTATAGAGAGCTTTCATTATGTTAACTAACTTGTCAGGTATACCATATGATCTCACAATCAACCACAAATCATGACGATCAACAGAGTCGAAAGCATTTTTGAAATCAACAAGGTTAGCAACCAAAGGTTTCTGAAACTTTAAACATTTCTCCAAAATTTGCCTAAGTGAAAACATGATCTACTCATTCCCTTACCACTTCTGAATCCACAATGCTCATCACGCAATGGACATTCAACCAGATTCTTAATTCTATTAAGCACAATCATGCAAAGAACTTGACCTGTAACAGAAAGTAAAATGATACCCCTTTAGTTATCACGTAAACTGCGATCAGCTTTTTTAAAAAAAGAGGGATAATAATAGCTCTGGTAAAATCCTTAGGAACAATGCCTTTATTTTAAAAGATATTCAAAATTTCAGTCATTCATGTGCTAAACGAAACCTTTCCAGCTCTAAACATTTCAGTAGTAATGTCATTTACACCTCTGGATTTATGGAATTCAAGTTTAGAATAGCCAAAATAACTATATTTTTGAAAGAGTCAAAATAACTACAAACACTGTGTTATAGGATCACCATTAAACCCAATAATAATCCCAGTAATTAATCTATCGTCATTACAAACAATGGGGCTAGAACTAACCATAATATTTAGAAGATCTCTGAAATGCTGAGCTCACCTAGCCTGATAGAATCCTCATCTTCAATAACCTTACTTTGTATATCATTCAATTCTTTTATACCTCTTCATTTTTTCCCATACAGAACATTGACTATCTGATACAGCTAACTGCTGTTGTGCTGTCTAAACTGCCTCCTCAGCTTTGTCAGCCAAGACATCTAGCCAAAACCTAAGTGATCTTTTTCAAGTTTATTAAGATGTTTGCAATGCTTACAGTTAGGACTAGTAGGATATTGATTAAGGACATTCCTGCTGTTATTTTTTTTTCAGAAAAACATCAAATGTGTTATCACTCAAATCATGTTTCCCTCTTTTGCTCCTCTTTTCCAAAAATAGTTTTGTTAATTTCAAGAAACACCTGCTTAAAACAGTCCGATTCTTTCACAACTTCAGACGTAAGCCAACCATGATTGTCATAATATATCCTATCGTGGTAAGCCGTAACTATAACTGGGTCCTTCAGAATTAGAGGTAATTTTTTTAACCTTAACACAACACATCTGAAGTTTAAGTTGCAAGAAAGTGTTAAGAAGGTAATGGTCAGATCCAATTTCAGCTCCCCTATATGCCCAGGTATTCCTTACAGAACTAGCCCATTTGCTGTTAATTAATATATAATCAATCATATTCTTATGCAGCCCATCTGGTGAAACCCATGTGTACTTATGTATGTCTCGGTGTTTGTATAAAGTGTTAGTTATTCTCAATCCATTAATTTTATTTACCTGTAGGAGACGTTGCCCATTGTCATTGCAGCTACCAATACCAAAAGTGCCTATCACTCTTCCACAAAGGTCAGAGTCAGTACCAACTTTGGCATTGAAGTCACCTAGAACAAGGGTAACATCTCCTTTCTTGACAGAATTCAAAACATCCTGAAGTTGTCCGTAAAACCTACTCTTCTCATCCTCATCGGCATCCTCAGTGGGGGCATAACAACAGATAAAATTCAAGTCTTTTACGCTTGTCTGAAATTTTGCTATAAGAAACCTTTCATTAATGCACTCATATCCTAGAAGAGCATCACTAGCGTGTCTGCTGAGAAGCAGACCCACGGCTTGGTGATGTTTATTATCGTTCCTCCCTGAAAAGAGAAATTTAAGATTATTTTTAAGAATCTGACCTTTATCTGTCCATCTGGTCTCTTGCAAGCTGAGAATATCTAGGTTATAACAGTGGGATTCTTGTGTGAGCATATCATAAGAATAAGCTCTGTGCACAGTCCTCACATTCCAACTACCAATGGAGAGAAAATAGTTAATGTGATATTCTAAGAAACTATGTTTATTGAGAGAAGGAATGCCGACTATATTAAACAACCCCCTGATCATAGGCATGGAATTGAGACCCGTCCCCTCAGTATTAAAATCTGAAATTTTCTTCATTGGAAGACATCTTCCAATGTAGGATTTACTGAAGCCGAAGCAAGAATTCAGGTACCTGCGATGGCCTCTGCTTAGGATTATCCACCAGCTGATAAAACGTATCCTGTGAATCTATCACTTGGGGCTATGAACCCACAAACCGAAAATGTAGCGGAAGGTTTTTCCTCCCCTAGAAGCCCACCAGTGCAGCAAATTCATTATCCATAATCAAGCTCAGAGTCTTATTCCATTCCAGATAGTGCATATGGTCAGCACCAGGACTCTCTATGAATTTCCCCTCTTCAGCAGGGTAGGAAAAAAAGAAAAGTTGTCATGGCTGTTCAGATCAGTATGCCACATTAAGCTCTCCTCAGATATTTATCATATGATATATTATGATATGTAGCTCATCTAACTCTTCCTGTGTCGTTTAGTAGCTTTCTCGATTTCATAGCAGATTTTGGCTTTTCGTATTAGGTTATTACTCATTCCTATCACTTGTCAATCACGTTTGTTAAGCTCTCTTTCAGGCTATCAGGTAGTAGGGTGTGATTCTACTTTTTCCGTTCAAATCCTTCTTTCGGAAACTTCTTTTGTAGCTCCTTTGCCTCAACACTTAAACGATTCTACCTGTCTGTTGAAAATCATCCTATTCCTCCTTAATTTCAATCGTGTTAGCACACTGCGTTTATTTTAATTACTAAGAAACTCATTATGATTAAATTTGACTATTTTTGGATGTTTCTGAACTTAAGTGTTAAATGCGAATCTCTGAAAGATATTATAATATTCTTTAGCTTCTGTATCAATACACTTTCAACAAGCCAATGGTCAGACCCAATTTCGGTCTTTACATGCTATCTCGTGTTACTTACAGAGCTGGGCGGGGGTGGCTCAGTCGGTAGCGCGCCAGGCTCGTAATCTGTAGTTCCCAGGTTCGAGTCCCAGCTGGGTCAGCGTTGAGATTTATCTCCGCAAAATTCCCCTCCCACGGTCAGTAGGGGACACCGATTGGCTTGGAAAGGCCGCCGTCCGTCGGATGGGACGTTAACCCGTGGCCCCGTGTGCGGGAGAGCCATACCCTGTGCACGTTAAAGAACACGCTGGATGGCCTTGACGGGAGGCTACCATCTGTCTCCCAACAGCTGTTCCAGTGGGTCCCCTCCCCCTACCTTCTCTGAGCCTTCGGGGTCCATGTGACTTGGCCATTTAGCCCATGGCGTGCAAAAAAGTGCCGCTCAGAGGTAAAACAACCCAACGTTAAAGAACACGCTGGATGGCCTTGACGGGAGACTACCATCTGTCTCCCAACAGCTGTTCCAATGGGTCCCCTCACCCAACCTTCTCTGAGCCTTCGGGGTCCTTGTGGCCTGGCCATTTAGCCCATGGTGTGCAAAAAAGTGCCGCTCAGAGGTAAAACAACCCAACGTTAAAGAACACGCTGGATGGCCTTGACGGGAGGCTACCATATGTCTCCCAACAGCTGTTCCAGTGGGTCCCCTCACCCAACCTTCTCTGAGCCTTCGGGGTCTATGTATCCTGGCCATTTAGCCCATGGTGTGCAAAAAAGTGCCGCTCAGAGGTAAAACAACCCAACCCATATTCTGTATCTAATTTTAGTTTTCGTAAAGACTGTTAATTTACTTTCCATTTTAGTAACTAAATGTTTCCATGTTTTTTTCTTTTCTCTTTCGGTAGGATTTTAACACGTTCGATCTGCAACTTGATAATGAATGTGCAAACGATTGGGTCACCATTTATGATGGAAACAGCACCAAAAGTTCCCAGCTGGGTAAATTCTGCGGCAGTGATTTACCTCAACCTATAGAATCTACCAGCAACAAGGTGTTGATGATGTTCCATTCTGATGATTCAGTGCAAGGACAGGGATTCAACATTACTTACAAAACAGGTTGGTATTAATAAAAATCTTATTAACCTGCTCAGTGCCGAGTTTTCTGGTCTGCGATGGCCCCACAGGCCGACGTCTTTTTTCAGTTAAGCCAACGTTTAAAAAAATACTTTCAGTTGTCCCAGATTTTCACAAAAAATCACGCTGATAGGTATGAAATTTTCTGTTATGCTGCTTATTTCAATATCGTACTTTGTTTCGAAATGGAGTTATTATTTCAGGAAAATATTTCAATCTGTTACTGACACTTCACTTTGCTTATGGAACTATTTCAAGACACATCACTCCTGGAGAAGTAATGTATGAGTCCACTAGAAATAGTTCCGAAAACTCAATATTAAAGTTTAATTATAGTCTACATTTTGCATGTGAATTTCATTTACTGTTTTTAGTTTCGAATAATGTATTTTCCAGATTTCAGATTTATTTTTTATATTTATTTTCCAATTTATTTCATTTGCTGCGATTCATGCAAAACCAGAAGCAAATATGTATGCCCGTACTCATGGACTCATACTCTTCCCCTAGAAACCAGGGGCGGGGGTGGCTCAGTCGGTAGCGCGCCAGGCTCGTAATCTGTAGTTCCCAGGTTCGAATCCCAGCTGGGTCAGCGTGGAGATTTATCTCCGTAAAATTCCCCACCCTGGTGGGGAATTTGACCCCCCCAGCGTGCCCACGGTCAGTAGGGGACACCGATGGGCTTGGAAAGGCCGCCGTCCGTCGGATGGGACGTTAAGCCGTGGCCCCGTGTGCGGGAGAGCCTACCCTGTGCACGTTAAAGAACACGCTGGATGGCCTTGACGGGAGGCTACCATCTGTCTCCCAACAGCTGTTCCAGTGGGTCCCCTCCCCCAACCTTCTCTGAGCCTTCGGGGTCCATGTGACCTGGCCATTTAGCCCATGGTGTGCAAAAAAGTGCCGCTCAGAGGTAAAACTACCCAACCCTAGAAACCTCCAATTTCTTCAACGAAAGAAATTGATGAGAAATTCTTGCAAATAATCGTCAGGAAAAATTTTCATGCTCTCGAAACACGTTTATTTAGGGTAATTTTCCCCAACCGCGGATCCGCAAGCAGTTTTCGGAGTTCGATGAAATATCACGAGCTAAGAAAAATATCCTGCAATTTGTATATATGTCGGAGTTCTGTAGGACTTGGCAATATAGTTCATGGGTTGCATCCCTTTTAAATTGTTGGCAAACGCTGTTGTAGAGTTGGGTTGGGTTGTTTTACCTCTGAGCGGCACTTTTTTGCACACCATGGGCTAAATGGCCAGGCCACAAGGACCCCGAAGGCTCAGAGAAGGTTGGGGGAGGGGACCCACTGGAACAGCTGTTGGGAGACAGATGGTAGCCTCCCGTCAAGGCCATTCAGCGTGTTCTTTAACGTGCACAGGGTATGGCTCTCCCGCACACGGGGCCACGACTTAACGTCCCATCCGACGGACGTCGGCCTCTCCAAGCCGATCGGTGTCCCCTACTGACCGTGGGCAGGGCGGGGAAGTTTGCGGAGATAAATCTCAACGCTGACCCAGCTGGGACTCGAACCTGGGAACTACAGATTATGAGCCTGGCGCGCTACCGACTGAGCCACCCCCGCCCCAGCTGCTGTAGAATAATAAGAGCTCGGGAAAAATAAATGAAAATCATTAAATATCATTTCAGAAAATTATAATAAGATTTTTTTCATTCTACACGAAAGCTATACCAAAACAACAGAATGACATTCCCTAAGTATTCCCTATAAACAATAATCTGGAATTAAGCATATATTTCCCATTCTCTTAAACTTAGCGAATTGAGATTTGAAAATAAAAATATACTATTCTCTCTATACTAACTGAAGGAAGATTTTGTTTCCAAGATGAAATTTTTAAGATGTCCTTCTTTTTCTTGTACTCTTTGTGATCTGTTACAAAGCAACTGGAAAAAGGCTGCTGCATAATTTAAGTGGGTAACAAATGATTTATCGTTGGACGCAGAACAATTGAATTAGCCAATTAACTGATAGCAGGTTTTTGTGAAAATACGTGTTTATATTTTGTGCTTTTGTTTAAAGACGTGACATTATTTCGTTAAAAATGCATATTTGAGATTCCCCTATAGCAGGGGTGGGCAACTGTTTTCGTATCTACACTGCGCATGCGTATTGACGTGGCCGTCCTAGTGGAAAATACGAGACGAATCTTCGGTCGCGCACGGGAAGGAAATCTCGGTTCAAGGCGGATTTTTCTGACTGTCTTGGCGGGCCACAAAAAACTCTTAGCGGGCCGAATGTGGCCTGCGGGCCGCTATTTGCCCACCCCTCCCCTATAGCATATAATATTTGAATCAAGAATTTTCAATTAAAAATATGAATTTTAATAAATTACACTAGTTGTAGTTTTACTTTCAAATAATTTTTAATTGTGCATGTTTCTGAGTTTTCCAATGCCATTCTCTTCTTTTTATCAGGAAAATGCTTGATACGAGTAACTAGGACAACCGGAGAGATCACCAGTCCAAATTATCCGGGTGATTATCCCAGCATGGATGAATGTGAATGGCTTTTCGACGTAGGATATTATAGAAACAAAATCAAGCTGGTGAGCAAATAATTTTAATATTTGCATTAAGTGAATTTGACATTATTAAAAATTTTCAAAAGAGTTTCCTCCAAAATTAAATAGATTTCACTGAATTTAATTTCGCTATTCTTTTCGACTTCGGGCGCGGGGGTGGCTCAGTCGGTAGCGCGCCAGGCTCGTAATCTGTAGTTCCCAGCTTCGAGTCCCAGCTGGGTCAGCGTTGAGATTTATCTCCACAAAATTTCCCCGCCCTGCCCACGGTCAGTAGGGGACACCGATGGGCTTGAAAAGGCCGCCGTCCGTCGGATGAGACGTTAAGCCGTGGCCCCGTGTGCGGGAGAGCCATTCCCTGTGCACGTTAAAGAACACGCTGGATGGCCTTGACGGGAGGCTACCATCTGTCTCCCAACAGCTGTTCCAGTGGGTCCCCTCCCCCAACTTCTCTGAGCCTTCGGGGTCCTTGTGGCCTGGTCATTTAGTCCATGGTGGGCAAAAAAGTGCCGCTCAGAGGTAAAACAACCCAACCCACACTTTAAAACATAATTTGTGGACGTGGAGCAGTTGGATATATCATTAAATATTTAATTTACATAAAACACAACTACAGGAGGGGTTTCCTTTTGTCTCATAACCAGAGATAGGAAACAGCACATCTAAAGAAAAAGGTTATTATTTGCGACAAATCATTGTTAAAGTGTCACAAGGACTTTCTACTATTTACAGAACATCGAAAAGTAATTGCAAAACTAGATCACATGGAGAAATGCTGGAAACTAGAAAAAAAAATTTTTATGTAGTTAAAATATTTATGTACTAGATAAGTTATTTTCTGTTCACGTTCGTCTTATTGAAAATCAGAATAATGTCTGCTTAAGAAAAGGCCTCATCAGCCCTCAATGTCTTAAAGTTAATGTGAAACTTCCAACTAACGCCATGGTATGGGTTGCATGTTCTGTTCGGGTGTTTGACGTGACAGCTCTGAGATGGTTATTAACTGACTTTAGACATTTCCCTCTTGGCCCATATCAGTTAGTCACATTAGTGGAATATTAAGTCCCATTCAAACATTTATTAAACGACGAATATCCCTCACTGAAGCTGAAACCAGTTATAGGTTGTTGTTTGGGTTGTTTTACCTCTGAGCGGTACTTTTTTGCACACCATGGGCTAAATGGCCAGGTAACATGGACCCCGAAGGCTCAGAGAAGGTTGGGGGAGGGGACCCACTGGAACAGCTGTTAGGAAACAGATGGTAGCCTCCCATCAAGGTCATCCAGCGTGTTCTTTAACGTGCACAGGGTATGGCTCTCCCGCACACGGGGCCACGGTTTAACGTCCCATCCGACGGACGGCGGCCTTTCCAAGCCCATCGGTGTCCCCTACTGACCGTGGGCAGGGCGGGGAATTTTTGCGGAGATAAATCTCAACGCTGACCCAGCTGGGACTCGAACCTGGGAACTACAGATTACGAGCCTTGCGCGCTACCGACTGAGCCACCACCGCCCCTAACCAGTTATAAGTAGCATACTAAATAGCTGAGGCCGCTTATAAGTTACTCATTAGTAGTCCTGAAGAAGGAGGACAGGTATCTCTTTCACCACTTTCCACTGTTAGCCATAAAAAACCACAACTACATTATTGTCGACCGAAGTGCTAGAGAATTCTCCTCCGCCTAAGGACAATTAATATTGGTGAAAGTAAACGTTGAGGCAAAAACTTTTGATTGGAAAATGCAGAAACTATAGTGCCAGGAGAATCCAATCAAAGGATATGTCTCATTCGTGATCGAAGCAGAGACAGAGAACATTAGGTAGGCTAGCTCATATGCCTCACTCTCTGTGACTAGCTTAGTTATAATGTTATAATTGTGTATTTAGTGTTGCTTACTTAATAAGAGTGATTTTAAATGCATTTTTCCCATAGGAAGCTGTGTGTCGATTTATGAGTCTAGAACTGTCCAAGTGACAGCTACTGTCATAGAAAATACTCGCAAGTTCTGTTTTATTCCTATCCAATTTGCCAGACTGGGGTGCTCTATTACGAGTGTAGTTATTTTCTCAGTAGAAGGTATCTTGCTGTAGAAGTGTCATTGCAAAAGAGGGAAAGAGGCATTAGGTTTGCTGAGGCATCGTTCCTCTACTCAGTATATTTTGTAGAGTTGGGTTGGGTTGTTTTACCTCTGAGCGGTACTTTTTTGCACACCATGGGCTAAATGGCCAGGTCACTTGGACCCCGAAGGCTCAGAGAAGGTTGGTGGAGGGGACCCACTGGAACAGCTGTTTGGAGACAGATGGTAGCCTCCCGTCAAGGCCATCCAGGGTGTTCTTTAACGTGCACAGGGTATGGCTCTCCCGCACACGGGACCACGGCTTAACGTCCCATCCGACGGACGGCGGCCTTTCCAAGCCCATCGGTGTCCCCTACTGACCGTGGGCAGGGCGGGAAATTTTGCGGAGATAAATTTCAACGCTGACCCAGCTGGGACTCGAACCTGTGAACTGCAGATTACGAGCCTGGCGCGTTACCGACTGAGCCACCCCCGCCCCAGAGAACGAAGAGGAGACCCCTAACTGTGGTGGCAACAAACGTAAGTAGAAGTGTATCACTACAGGTTTTCAATGAAACTGGAAGAGTGTGAACCTTGTATTAAAATTAATATTCTATATATCAAAATAGGAGACTTTTTCGCAATCCGCTTTAACATTTGTTTTATCCGCGGTTTCATCCACTCTCAGCGTTAATCTTTTATCCGCCGACAGCTTTTCAATTCGGATATCCGCATCTGCGAAGGGCTCTAGTGGTTTTCATTTTTAATTAAATTAATAATTCTTCAGTACGTGCCAGTTAAAACAATGACATTTTCTATGTATAGATTTCGGTAATATCATTTTTGTAACCTGCAGCACGCATTTTTCCTTTCATAGATTAAAAAAAGGTTTCATAGATTTCGCTTCGTCCCCCCTCCCCTCAATACACACACATAATCTCACATCCCGAGACAATCTGTGGAATCGCGAATCTTTTGCTCCTGATGTTTATCGATACCTCAGTCCTCCATTCAGACGATGTTTTGATTAAATAAAAATATTTGATATTAAAATACCAAAATTCTAAATCTAATATATCGGTAATCATATGTTTATATATTATAGATCTTTATTCTACAATTCAATGTATCCCTTAATTCAGTAGTAAAGTGGGGCGGGGGTGGCTCAGTCGGTACCGCGCCAGGCTCGTAACCTGTAATTCCCAGGTTCGAGTCCCAGCTGGATCAGCATTGAGATTTTTCTCCGCAAAATTTCCCGCCCTGCCCACGGTCAGTAGGGAACACCGATGGGCTTGGAAAGGCCGCCGTCCGTCGGATGGGACGTTAAGCCTAAGCCGTGGCCCCGTGTGCGGGAGAGCCATACTCTGTGCACGTTAAAGAACACGCTGGATGGCCTTGACGGGAGGCTACCATCTGTCTCCCAACAGCTGTTCCAGTGGATCCCCTCCCCCAACCTTCTCTGAGCCCTCGGGGTCCTTGTGACCTGGCCATTTAGCCCATGGTGTGCAAAAAAGTGCCGCTCAGAGGTAAAACAACCCAACCCAGTAGTAAAGTATAAAGGAGATGTACTTTAAATATGAAACTAATGAAAAAGTAAGCTGAAAAAAATTGGAAAGTACTAGCAGACATAGATTCTAATCCCATTCATGGCAAAACCAATTTTTTTCAGCTTACGTGAATCCCATTGTGACGTTATAAACTGCCTGGATTCAAAGGAATATTTGGGGACCTTTGTGCGGAGCATATCGATAAATACGAAACGTATTAGAAGTTCAGATTCTCCGAAATATAACAGTTAACTGGCATTAGCAGTCTATATTGTGCTGTAGAGGTGGAATATTTGATAAGCTGAGAGCTATGCATTTTTCAGCTCCAAAATTATGTCATTTGAATTATGTAAAATCTTAAATCGTTTTATCCGAATTTCAGAAGAAAAAAAGTCGCTATACTGTATTTCACATAAAGAATGGAGTTGCAATAACCCCTCAAAGAGTTTCTTATCCAATCACTGCTTAGTGCTCTTAAACATGAAAACTAATGGGTTGGGTTGTTTTGGGTTGTTTTACCTCTGAGGGCACTTTTTTGCACACCATGGGCTAAATGGCCAGGTCACATGGACTCCGAAGGCTCAGAGAAGGTTGGGGGAGGGGACCCACTGGAACAGCTATTGGGAGATAGATGGTAGCCTCCCGTCAAGGCCATCCAGCGTGTTCTTTAACGTGCACAGGGTATGGCTCTCCCGCACACGCAGCCACGGCTTAACGTCCCATCCTACGGACGGCGGCCTATCCAAGCCCATCGGTGTCCCCTACTGACCGTGGGCAGGCTATCGGGGCAGGCTATCGGGGCTGACCGTGGGCAGGCCATCGGTGTCCCCTACTGACCGTGACCCAGCTGGGACTCGAACCTGGGAACTACAGATTACGAGCCTGGCGCGCTACCGACTGAGCCACCCCCGCCCCCGAAAACTAATGAAAAGCAAGATATAACACCTGTTAATATATGAATCCTCAACTTCTTAGTGAGCTTCTGCGAAGAGTGTTTTATATCTCGAATGTACCTCTGTAAAAGAAATTATGCTTGATCGTATACTTTCCAATATTCGGAGATTAGCAACAGCTCACTTCGATAAATGAAAATGGAACAATTATATTTTCGCATAATAATGATTAAAGTGAAAAAAAAAAGAATTAATTTCATGCATGAAACATCGAACTATTTGTTATGGCAGAGTGCTGCACCTGTGAGTTGTAGTTCCTTTATAATTATGTGAGTGTGGCACCTTTACACTGGTTGTTATCTTCTTTAATCTTCCGATTTTGCCCTCCATTCTTTATTTGAAATGCAATACAGTTATCCCACTGTCAGGGCCGTCCCCATGGATTACGTCCTGGGTTGGGTTGTTTTACCTCTAAGCGGCACTTTTTTGCACACCATGGGCTAAATGGCCAGGTCACATGGACCCCGAAGGCTCAGAGAAGGTTGGGAGAGGAGACCCACTAGAACAGCTGTTGGGAGACAGATGGTAGCCTCCCGTCAAGGCCATCCAGCGTGTTCTTTAACGTGCACAGGGTATGGCTCTCCCGCACACGGAGCCACGGCTTAACGTCCCATCCGACGGACGGCGGCCTTTCCAAGCCCATCGGTGTCCCTTACTGACCGTGGGCAGGGCTGGAAATTTTGCGGAGATAAATCTCAACGCTGACCCAGCTGGGACTCGAACCTGGGAACTACAGATTACGAGCCTGGCGCTCTACCGACTGAGCCACCCCCGCCCCAGGGTTACGTCCTGAGAGTGGAATTAAAAGTTTCATTAATGTAGTTTGAATTTCCGGGGGGCTGTAACCCGCCCCCGGAAATCCTGTCGTATTATACTAAATCTCAAACTTGTCTACCTGCTTTAAAATCCAAAACAGTTGTCTTGAATAATTTAATTTAGTCCGATATTTCATGTCCGACATTAAAATTAGATTAAAAAAACTATGAAATCTTATTCCATATAGAATAGCATTTTGAAAGAAGAAGATTTACCTCCGAAGTTAAATTCTCGCAGCCTCCACGAAACTGAATTCTTGGACCTCCCCGACAAAAAAATTATCCCCCCCCCCCGCGAAATTAAATTCCGGTTAGGTGCCTGCCCACTGTTGCTTTTCATGTCCCAATACATCATATTAAAGAACATTTTTGTAAAAACATTAATATTTGATATTTCAGTCTGAAATACAGAATTTCACATTGCTTCCAACAATTTGCAAATGTCTTTTGTTTTTTTCCTTTTTTTATTACATTTCTGTCTCAGACATTTTATGAATTCTTAATTTGATTATTATGAGAAATAATTTATTCCAATATAAAACAAATTGCGCAAATGTTTTTCTGAAGTTCCTTCAGAAATCAATTTACAATTTATTTGTCTAAAGTCCTTCTCTCATCCATTGTTTCCACCATATCAAGCAAATGAACAAAGGAATCATAATTAGTAATTGTTCAGGTTAGGTCTATTGTACGTTGAGGATAATGGTTGATGGGAAAATAAATCCTTGTGTCCATTAACATTCCTGTTGCCTCATCCACAGATGCAGTAACATATTTCATTACTGTCAAACCCACCCTGCCCACGGTCAGTAGGGGACACCGATGGGCTTGGAAAGGCCACCGTCCGTCGGATGGGACGTTAAGCCGTGGCCCCGTGTGCGGGAGAGCCATATCCTGTGCACGTTAAAGAACACGCTGGATGGCCTTGACGGAAGGCTACCATCTGTCTCCCAACAGCTGTTCCAGTGGGTCCCCTCCCCCAACCTTCTCTGAGTCTTCGAGGTCCATGTGATCTGGCCATTTAGCCCATGGTGTGCAAAAAAGTGCCGCTCAGACGTAAAACAACCCAACAACCCATTACTGTCAAAGCAAATCAAGTGGTAAGAAACCAAAACAGTTGTTCGACACCTGTATTCATTAATAATATTTGCGGCATCCACCTATTGCCATTTGGTGTCTAGGCATTAAAGGTTCTTACATATAATTTAATTGCATTTCCGATATATGATTAAGTCACTATGTATTTATCTTTTTCTATGGTAGGTTTTCGATACGTTTGAACTTCAGTCTGACAGCGATTGCAGCTTGGATTCGGTTTCCATTTATGACGGAAGCAACAGAGAAGCACCGCTGTTGGGCAAATTCTGCGGCACCGAATTGCCCCATCCTGTCATAACATCCGGACAAACTATGCTGTTGGTGTTTAAATCCGATGGTTCAGTAGAAGCAAAGGGATTCAAAGCCCAATACAGTTCAGGTTTGTTAAGTTAAAAGTTTCATTAATGTACTTTGAACCGAACTTGCGACATTCCATACAGAAACATCAGCAGTGGGAAAAGATTATAGTTGCCTCTGATTGCCGAATGTGATCTCAGACTGTTGACTAAGGAAATACACCTATCCCTCGATTTACACGGTACTCAGTTCACACAATTTTGGCTTTGCACGGTCAAAATATGCAACCAGTTTCGATTTACACGGTACAGACTGAGACGTACATAGAAAGGAAATCTCAGTAAGTACCATGTAAATCGAAACTGGTTGCATATTTTGACCGTGCAAAGCCAAACTTGTGTGAACTGAGTACCGTGTAAATCGAGGGATAGGTGTATTAGCATTCCAAGAACTTTTACGGGGTGACTGGATTGATCGGGTGAAGAAAATGAAGAAGACCTTATAAACGTGGGTCTGGAAATGCAGTGTTCTGACATAACGCTGCGTTTCTGACCTGATAATCGTTTTTCATTACCGGTTAGGTTGTTTTACTTCTGAGCGGCACGTTTTTGCGCCCAATATACTAAATGGCAGGTCACAAGGATCCCGAGGATTCAGCGAAGGGTATGGAGAGGGGACCGCCTGGACAGCTGTTAGGAGACAGCTGTTAGCCTCCTGTCAAGGCCATCCAGTGTATTCTTTAACATGCACAAAGGTCACGGCTTAGAGTGGAACGTTTTGCAGAGACAACCTCAATGCTGGCCCAGATGTAGCTTGAACCTGGGAACTGCAGATTACGAGCTTGGCACGTTACCGACTTGTAACACTTGTCTCAGTTTTCATCACGCATTTCGATTTACATATGCTAGTACGTCAAGCTCGTGTGATTCTAGTTAAATGTCATAGCAACTGTACTCTTGTCAACTGTGTCTTGTTACTCTCTATGTTCGTCATTATGGAATTTACATTTGAGGAACTGAGTGACATTCACCTATCATACGGGGACGGGGGTGGCTCAGTCGGTAGCGCGCCAGGCTCGTAATCTGTACTTCCCAGGTTCGAGTCCCAGCTGGGTCAGCGTTGAGATTTATCTCCGCAAAATTCCCTGCCCTGCCCACGGTCAGTAGGGGACACCGATGGGCTTGGAAAGGCCGCTGTCCGTCGGATGGGACGTTAAGCCGTGGCCCCGTGTGCGGGAGAGCCATACTCTGTGGCTACCATCTGTCTCCCAACAGCTGTTCCAATGGGTCCCCTCTATCAACCTTCTCTGAGCCTTCGGGGTCCTTGTGGCCTGGCCATTTAGCACATGGGGTGCAAAAAAGTGCCGCTCAGAGGTAAAACAACCCAACAACCCACCTATCATACAGAGATATATTATTCAATACAACACTTGAACTTCGGCGATATACAGAAAAAGGTTTATTGAAGTTTACCATCAATACTTAATTCATTACCATGGACTGTGTGCTCCTGAAATGGAATCATTGTGCCAAAATCATCTTGCTGCAAATCGACAGAAGCGGAATATGTTATCATAGAAATGGAATTAATTCCACATTCCATCACTCGACTAAGAGCACTTAAGCTTCATACCTCTCAAGTTCAGAGTTTTCCGAATTTTCCATATGGAACAGTTGCATGCTTTCCACATCCAGCAGATACAGCCACTTCTCCCGCCTTATTGTCTTGATCATTTACAATTATTCCAGTAGTCTTAGGCCAGTTGACGATGGATCCATCGTTCAACCACTTTGGTGATGCAGTTGTATCACGCTGGTTCTCGGTGAATCACGAATGCTGTGTTCCGGGTTCGAATCTCGAAACTCGAACCTTGAAAACATGCTAGTAGTGTTTCATTAAAAAGATTTAAAAAAGAAATGTGTTCGTGCTAATTGAAAGATGGAACATCATTTTTTAATTTAAAGTTAAAGTTTTGTTTTCAATTATTGCTATGTACACGTTGGGTTGGGTTGTTTTACCTATGAGCGGCACTTTTTTGCGCACCATGGGCTAAATAGCCAGATCACATGGACCCCGAAGGCTCAGAGAAGGTTGGGGGAGGAGACCCACTGGAAAAGCTGTTGGGAGACAGATGGTAGCCTCCCGTCAGGCCCATCCAGCGTGTTCTTTAACGTGCACAGGGTATGGCTCTCCCGCACACGGGGCCACGGCTTAACCGACGGACGGAGGCCTTTCCAAGCCCATCGGTGTCCCCTACTGACCGTGGACAAGGCGGGGAATTTTGCGGAGATAAATCTCAACGCTGACCCAGCTGGGACTCGAACCTGGGAACTACAGATTACGAGCCTGGCGCGCTACCGACCGAGCCACCCCCGCCCCTATGTACACGTGTTGGCTTGAAAAATATCCCTATGAGGACCGAGAATCCCACAACAGAAATAAATTTTCATGAACGATAAGACAGGGATAGTCAGTGATATCTATAGGCTCTCATATACTTCCAGTACTACTGAAAGGAGATTCGTACCTGTGGGTCAAGGAAGAAAATTTTCCACTATTTCTAGAAGTCTTATCACTTGGTATCAGAAGATGAATATAATACATACATTCACCATACACCACAGGGAACCTTGTGGCATGGCAACTGAGGTTTCCAGACTTTAGACCATTGGACTCTTATGAAAGCACATTTGGATTCTTGCCTATGAGGATACTTTTGGACTCTTACTTATAGGGGCACCTTCGGACGCCTATTATCAGGGAACCTTTGGAGTCTTACTTACGAGGACACTTTCGTATTCATAATTATGAGGGTACCTTTGGACACTTATTTTCAGGGTACTTTTGGGTCTTATATATGGAAACACATTTGGACTCTTACTTATTAAAACATCCTTGGACCCTTACTTATGAAAACACATTTTGACTCTTACTTATTAGTATAAATCTGGATTCTTACTTATTAGTGCACATCTGGATTCTTACCTATGAACACACTTTCTGATTCTTATTTATGAGGGCATCTTTGGACACTTATTATCAGGGTACCTTCGAGGTCTTACTTATGGAAACATCTTTGGACTCTTACTTATGAGAATACCTTTGGACTCGTACTTATGTTGACACCTTTAGACTCTTACTTAGGAAAACACATTTGGACCCTTTGACTATGAGAACACTTTCGGAATCTTATTTACAAGGCACCTTTGGACTCTTATTTATCGATTAATAATAAATCGTGTGGTTTAGAAACTGCAGATGCGTAAAACTGAATAAAAATATCTTTCTTGATTTTTGTTGCATGATCCATTTGTATCTGCAATATTTCTCTCTTGTTCTGCATATTAAAGAATATAAAATAATTACACTGTAGTCGAATGTCTTTTGGAGTCGAAAAATAACTCTGTGTCAGGTAAATCAATGATATGCTCCTTTTCCTTCATCTGACGAATAATTCTTCCATGAGTTTTTGATCTCTTTCGGTTACGAAATCTTCGAAAGCAATTAAATTTTGCATGTCGGGATTCAGTTCGTTGACCTTGACGATATCATCTTTACTGGAAGTGAAAGTTGCAATTGAGATTTTTTCTCCAAATGTTTTCTCCAAAATTTCGTGCAAATCGTCGAATATTTCTTGCATAAACTGATATTTCGGCTCAGTTAAATCTTTGGCGTATAAATAGATTTTATTATAGTAGAGATGTTTAAATATTAAATTCAACAAACGGTTCGTCTTCCCTGATCCCGATAGATCACAGATTAAAAGTCTAAAAGGCCAGATAGGTGCTAATACATTTCTGTTCTTCGAGAATTTCTCATCTTCTTCAAAGTCAAAATTTTGAATCTCCATTTGCTTTATTTAAAAAGATAATCTCTTTGACCCAGGAATTAAATGTATTATCATAACCGAACCATTTAACATAATACTCTTTTTTAATATTCTTCACTCTAGTTTTCAGAATGGTTTCAACTTTATAAATGTCATCTTGCTTTTCGTATTTTATCATTTCTTGGGTGTAAAAACTATCAATTATAGGTTCTCCTTTCAGATCCTTGATCTTATAGGTTATGGGATCTGTATTCAGAACTTGAGCAATTTCAAAAATCCTTTCTGTAAAATTCGGCAGATAACCTTTTCTAAATGGTGTCTTGTACTTGGCGATTCTCACTCTGTAGCCGATTTTAAATTTTTGTCTCATACGAGATTTAATTTTTTTACCAAACAGATTTAAATGCACGATATTTTTGTTTTTCCTTAAACTTGCCTCTTCTGGAGTCATTTATATTGATCTGTAATAAGAATTATTGTAATTCTCAACAAGTTTCGGAAGAAGATCAATCCATTTCCTCCTATTATTGGCAGTGAAATATTTCCACATTTTTGTCTTTAGAGTCCTATTGAAACGTTCAACTATCTGCGCTTTGGTTACATTTCCGGTGGCGAACCATTTCACGCCCCGTTCGCTAAACAGCACTTGTGTTTCTGTATTAATAAACTCAGTTCCCTTATCAGTTTGCAACTTGGATGGCTTGCGCTGTTGAAATATTTTGACGAACGTCTTTGCAATCTCGCTACCAGTTTTCTTTTTAACAGGCATTGCCCACGCGAATTTACTGAAAATGTCAATAACTGTTAAAATGTAATTCGTATTGTTATTGTGTAATTTAAATTTTTGCATATCGATTTTATCGCTCTGCCACTGGTCGTCCACATCAGAGACATAAACCCGTCTTGTTTTGAATTTCGTGTAGATGGGTTTATGTACAATGTACACATCTTGTTGTTCGAGAAACTTCTTTACCTCTTTTTCCTTCAATCCAGTTTTGCGTATTAGATCTTTTATACCGGAAAATCCCTTTAATGGATCATAGTAAACGGAAGAAAGCATTTTATTTCTTGTGTCCTAAACCGAACAGTAACTTTGTTTTATTGATAGGTTTGATTATCGTTCTTGAAATTCTTTCTCCTAAAGTTGGATTCTAAATTTCATCCAAATCATTTAATAATTCTTGGTCGGATTCGTATCTCTTTTTAATCTCTGTATTATTTGCTGTAGGAAATGTCGTGCTTTTTGCAGGCTTTGTCCACACGGTAAATACCAGGATCTCCTCGCATAAACCTTTTCTCCAGTTTCGTAAAAGGTCCACAATACTGGTAACCTGGAATGTGTATTTCGGGTGGATTAAACTTTTCTTGAATCCATCTTACTATATCTCCACCTTTTACAAATTTCCCTTTCCGTTTCACAAATTTATACTTCATTTTTCCACACGTTCGGCATCTACCTCTCATCATTACTCTTTTATTCTTTGATGTGACATATTCAACGTTATCCGTTAAAGTTTTCGTTTTACACTTTACACAATACATGCTTAATTTCTATATATATAATATAAGTAAATTTGGTACAGGTATAGGTGGTACACAATTTTTTTTAAGGAATATTTGTGTACTACCTATCTTCTTTAAACCCAACACAAACTAAAATTTCTACGTAACGTCTATAAGTTATCGAAGATGGCCCATGCATATCTACTGCTCATCTTAGATATCTTACAGACGTTCTGTGGAGATTGTGTGATTTTTTTGTTTTTTAAAGAAACCGTCAGCGACATTTTGCTAAACACATCTACGGAGCTTTCTTTTCACGGGAGTCTGTTAGGGGACTTTCCGTATTCAGAACTATATTGCTTACATTCGATCGCGATTGCTGTAGCGAAGAAAGAGACATTCCTTTAAAGCTCCGTAGATGAGTTTATCAAAATGTCGCTGACTGTTTCTTGATGAAGTTTTGATCTTGTAGGATATATCGGATATCAAATTGCGGATTTTGTGCGAGATCAATAACCCGAGTTACCCTTAGGTGCAAATTTTCAGACGTCTACCACTTTCGCACTAGAGTTACACTTAGTGTTATTCCCTATCATTCAATCCGCTACATAATCCGTCCGTGCGGCGTTAGTGAGTATTGCATTACTCACTAACGCCGCATGTATACGTATGACCAGGGCCGCCGACAGGGGGGGGGAAGGGGGAGTAGTGCATAGGTGCCCGTCAGCAATAAGGGCCCGTCAGATTAAGTGACTACTTTTTCTTACAAAAATTATTCTTAGTTAGGCTATATATCGATCCTATGCTAAAAGGTTTTATGTGACACAAACTGTGTAGGCCTATGTTTTTGCATGCCTGACTGCGCAACAGGCTTTTTTTCCTCTGAATGTCATCATTGTGTCCAGAATAATTGCTATTAATGATTTGTAAAGATAAAAAGTTTTCAAGGGGGGCCCCGAGCATAATTTTACATAGGGGCCCATAAATTCTCTCGGCGGCCCTGCGTATGACACAGGGATTAATAGGGGAGTTCAGCTGTTACATTAAATAATTTAAACCTTCTGAATATATTTTGCATTGTAATTGTTTCAAAAGTATGCTAATAGGGTCCTATATTTCCATTTCAGGTACTTGCATGTATCAATTCACGGAACTATTCGGTGAGATAACCAGCCCGAATTACCCCTATTGGTATCCTAGCAGTGCAAATTGCGAGTGGCTCTTAACTACAACTCCGGGACAAACTTTCAACTTGGTGAGTAAATGCTTCGAACATTACCATATTATGCAGGAGCAAGATCACTTGCCGTATTTACAATTCTTTCGAGATTTATGTTTTCTAATTATCAATTACATTCCCTTATACAGTGGACCTTCGTTATAGCGCTGCTCGCTATACCGCGCACTCGGTTATAGCGCGGGCGATGTTCGCGATAAGTTCAAACATGTTTATACAGGTCCGTGCGGCGTTAGTGAGTATCGCATTTTATTGTTACTGCGTATTGAGTAATTGTGTATGTATTGAGTTCCTGCATGTATTTTGAATAGTGTTTAATTATTGTATGCATGATGAGTAAAAGAAAAGCTTCCAGTGTGAAATTTATACGATTTATACCGCACTCGGTATAACGCGGTTCACGTTATAACGCGGGTGTTGTTTCCCGCCCGACATGCGCGTTATATCGGGGGTCCACTGTATTTCCTGTGATTATACTTGTTATCATGTTTTGTAGTCTTTCTTTTCTCTCCAGGTTATTGTTATTTATATATATAGCGAAAATAGCTTAGGTGCCAAACATCTTCAGTTCTTATTTGGGTGAAATGTAGTTTGGAAACAAAATTATCAACGATAAAATATATTTTTGACCATAGAAATTATACATAAAAGCACAACGTAATGTTGCAAACCTTAAAATATTACTCTAGTTTTGTAGAAAAAAATGTTAAAAATGCAGTCAAGTTGATGTATACTGCGAAATTTTATTAATTTTAAAAGCAAAATTTAATAAGGAAACGGTGTTTCTGGCTTCCCCGTATAAAAGTTCCGTTGCTAGGGTTGGGTTGTTTTACCTCTGAGCGGCACTTTTTTGCACACCATGGGCTAAATGGCCAGGTCACATGGACCCCGAAGGCTCAGAGAAGGTTGGGGGAGGGGACCCACTGGAATAGCTGTTGGGAGACAGATGGTAGCCTCCCGTCAAGGCCATCCAGCGTGTTCTTTAACGTGCACAGTGTATGTCTCTCCCGCACACGGGGCCACGGTTTAACGTCCCATCCGACGGACGGCGGCCTTTCCAAGCCCATCGGTGTCCCCTACTGACCGTGGGCAGGGCGAGGAATTTTGCGGAGAAAAATCTCAACGCTGACCCAGCTGGGACTTTCCGTTACTAGTCTTTTAATCTCTATGCAGTAATGATTCCATTTTTTATTGTATGAATGTATTGAATATTTAACGAGTGTTTTGCAAACGTATATGTTTTTATAGTAGCAGAGAGTGAGCAGCAGGTAATAAGAATACGAAAGTTCAGAGCTGTGTAGGATAAGGGATCGACCAGAGATTTGGAAGCCGACAGATGTCTGCATTTCCTAGCTCATCGTGTGTACTTTCGGAACGAGGGAGGAGTATGTTTGTGTATTTTGGAGGTTGGGAGAAGTAATTGAGAAAATTTTCAATGCAGATAAAGTGGCTCTTGGGATGTAGGAATATAAAGTGTTACATATAAGTGAAAATTTTACCTTCCAATTCTTTAAGTCACGTATTAGCTTTGTTTCAAAATGACTTTCGTAGCTCTGGGGGGCGGGGGGGGGGGGCTCGGTCGGTAGCGCGCCAGGCTCGTAATCTGTAGTTCCCAGGTTCGAGTCCCAGCTGGGTCAGCGTTGAGATTTATCTCCGCAAAATTCCCCGCCCTACCCACGGTCAGTAGGGGACACCGTTGGACTTGGAAAGGCCGCCGTCCGTCGGATGGGACGTTAAGCCGTGGCCCCGTGTGTGGGAGAGCCTTACCCTGTGCACGTTAAAGAACACGCTGGATGGCCTTGACGGGAGGCTACCATCTGTCTCCCAACAGCTGCTCCAGTGGGTCCCCTCCCCCAACCTTCTCTGAGCCTTCGGGGTCCATGTGACCTGGCCATTTAGCCCATGGTGTGCGAAAAAGTGCCGCTCAGAGGTAAAACAACCCAACCCAACTCGTAGCTCTGGGATTTCATTTTTGGATTGGTATTGAACCGAAATATTTCTGCTCTGAGAAACAGGCAACGATATTCTGAGAACATCTCCAATAAGCAAATTTCATTATAGTCAATTTGCCTCAAATGACTCTTATAGCCAATTAATAGCTCGTATAGTCAAATTGCATCGAAATGAGAAGGAAATTGTGAAACAGATTATTTAGACAATTTTTGCGATATGTCACTATTAGAGCTGTAGGGCAATTTAAAGGTATACACCTGCATTGGTTAGATACAAGGTTATAAATACCTTTAGACACTGTTTTAGTATGGATTTTGGCAATTTCCCAAAACAGTGTCTAAAGGTGTTATAACCTTGTATCTAACCAATGAAGGAGTATACCTTTAAACTGCCCTACAGCTGTGAAGGAAACGTGCCCAAATATTAAGTGAAAAGCTGTGAAATTATTTCTGCTTAAACAACTATTACGTCAGATTATTTATAATTTTTTAAATAAATAGTATTTGCAACGAAAAAAATTCCATTTCTGAAGCTTCCTCAAGTATAAATCACTACACGTGAGATGCCTTAAAAATAAATTTTACTTTAAGTGACGGTATTTGCCGAAAATTTTCCTTCGCGTGAATACTCTTAATCAACCTATTCTAACTGTCGAAGAAATATTTACTAAAAATAAATAAATGATTCCTCAAGAAGCTCTTCGCATGGATATATTATAGAAGGCTGCCAATGTAATGCACCATGGACATTATCTGGGAAGAAGCCAAGATTGCAACAGAAAGAGAACAGAAAATGGAAAACATCCTTGTCGAATTTGAGCTCTTTGATTAGCAGCAAAACGCGCTAGCCACTTGGTCTCTGGGGCAGTAGATAGCATATTTGGGCGTTGCCCCAAGGCGAAGATTGCATTACATTCACCAAATTTCAAGTGATGCTTAGGCTGCATCAGTAACTAACAACATAAAAACTCTTCACTAAATTTTATGAACTAGCTTATCGGCTCCCAAATGCTCTCTAGCCGTCATTCACTACTTAATACTTTTGGGTTGGGTTGTTTTATCTCTGAGCGGCACTTTTTTGCACACCATGGGCTAAATGGCCAGATCACAAGGACCCCGAAGGTTCAGAGAAGGTTGGGGGAGGGGACCCACTGGAACAGCTGTTGGGAGACAGATGGTAGCCTCCCGTCAAGACCATCCAGCGTGTTCTTTAACGTGAACTGTCCAGCGAAGGCGAAAATAACTGGTGGGTGCTATCGGCAGATTTATCGCCATTTGGATGCTTTTGAGAGAGGAAGAATTATAGGACTATATGAAACTGGATGGACTACACGTCGTGCCGCTGCCCATATTCATCGGGATGCACAAACTGTTGGAAGCTGTTGGCAAAAGTGGCGAAATGAAAGTTCTAGTGTGCGTCGTAGAGGGGGTGGTGCCATCCAACAGACGTCAGCACTGTTTGATAGGCGCATTGTTCGACATGCTCGGTCGTCACCACAAAGCACTAGAGGTGATATTCGACAGGCTGTGTCAGCAACCATGGACGTCCCCATAACGACCCGAATGGTAAACCAAAGGTTGCATGAGGAACTCCTGCGCTCTAGGCAACAGTTATGTCACCTGGGAACTACAGATTACGAGCCTGGCGCCACTCCTTCTGGATGGGGCAATTTCAATCAGGTGCAGTGTATGTTAAAATAAAAATAATTTTATTATGTCTACTGCCATTGTTATGTTATGTCTACTGCCATTGGCTGCAAACCATCACAGCTCTCCCTGGCTTGGTGCCGAAGTCGTTCGAAATGGGGTCACGAATGGAACACTTTGCGTGTTGTGATGAATCCTGTTCCTCTCTGGGTGCTGACGATCGAAGGGTCCGTGTATGGCGACAACCTGGGGAAAGGATAGATCTAACTTTTGTTCGCAACCGGCACACCGCCCGTCAGCCAGGTTGGGTTGGGTTGTTTTACCTCTGAGCGGCACTTTTTTGCACACCATGGGCTAAATGGCCAGGTCACATGGACCCCAAAGGCTCAGAGAAGGTTGGGGGAGGGGACCCACTGGAACAGCTGTTGGGAGACAGATGGTAGCCTCCCGTCAAGGCCATCCAGCGTGTTCTTTAACGTGCACAGGGTATGGCTCTCCCGCACACGGGGCCACGGCTTAACGTCCCATCCGACGGACGGCGGCCTTTCCAAGCCCATCGGTGTCCCCTACTGACCGTGGGCAGGGCGGGGAATTTTGCGGAGATAATCTCAACGCTGACCCAGCTGGGACTCGAACCTGGGAACTAAGATTACGAGCCTGGCGCGCTACCGACTGAGCCACCCCCGCCCCCGTCAGCCAGGCATAATGGTATGGGGTGCTATTGGATATAACAGCAGGTCACTTCTTGTGCACATCATAAGAACACTGACAGCTGCACGATACGTTAGCGCTGTTCTGCAGCCCGTTTTGTTACCATTCCTGGAAGGCACCCAACAGCCCATTTTCCAACATGACAACGCTTGTGTACACACTGCTAGGGTCTCCAGACAATGTTTGAAACATGTTCAAGTAGTTCCAAGGCCAGAACGATCTCCAGATTTATCCCCAATAGAAAATCTGTGGGATCACATTGGACGACGTGTGCAATCCTCTCATCGGCCAGTGCGTAATCTTGATGAATTATGGGAGCAAGTCAACGCTGCTTGGTGTGCAATTCCTCAGGACCATATCCGTCGACAGTATGAGTCCATGCCACGCCGTATTGCTTCCTGTATTGCCGTTCACGGCGGTGCAACCAGCTACTGAGGCAATCACATTGTGCTCTCCTAACCGCTGTAAGTGGCTGAAAATTAAATCATGGTTTGGCAATATGTATTGCTGTGTGTGTGCTACATTTTACCTTTAGCCCCTCACTCCTTCTGGGTTGGGTTGGGTTGTTTTACCTCTGAGCGGCACTTTTTTGCACACCATGGTCTAAATGGCCAGGTCACAAGATGTCACTAAATGGTCTGCACAATATGCTGCTTAAAGGAGGTTGGGTTGGGTTGTTTTACCTCTGAGCGGCACTTTTTTGCACACACCCCCTGACCACGATCAGTAGGGGACACCAATGGGCTTGGAAAGGACGCCGTCCGTCGGATGGGACGTTAAGCCGTGGCACCGTGTGCGGGAGAGACATACCCTGTGCACGTTAAAGAACATGCTAGATGGCCTTGACGGGAGGCTACCATCTGTCTCCCAACAGCTGTTCCAATGGGTCCCCTCCCCCAACCTTCTCTGAGCCTTCGGGGTCCATGTGACCTGGCCATTTAGCCCATTGTGTGCAAAAAAGTGCCGCTCAGAGGTAAAACAACCCAACCCATTAAGACTAACATATTTTCCTATCGAAATCTTCTCAAAACTGTTTTGTAAAATCGATTCATAAATTATATTTAAACGTTTACGCCTCATTACGGCCATCTGTTATACATTATACAATTTCTATTCGAAATAATATTCGAAATTTTAGAATAATTGATACAAAAAATTTCAATTGACAACGCATCTACGAAGAACATTATTCGAAGTCATGAAAATGAATCAAAGAAAAAAAATCAATTTAAGAAATCTTCACTTATTAGTTTAGCATTCTCAAAAGGAACTGCAGCATTAATTACTAAGTCAACCGTCATTCCTTTGTTACTTTTTTCTAGTTTGTATAATATAGTTAGTTTCAGTTTGTTTTAAAACTGTCATTAAACAGTCAATTTTCCTCGTGTTTTTTTCATAAAAGGTTGATTTATATATGGATCGTAATAGATAGATTGACGAATAGGGTTATGAACAGTGTGCCTAAAGACCTCATTATCCATACGGGCAACACGACCAAACCAACGGAATCTCACTCTGCACAATATGCTGCTTAAAGGAGGTTGGGTTGGGTTGTTTTACCTCTGAGCGGCACTTTTTTGCACACCATAGGCTAAATGGCCAGGTCACATGGACCCCGAAGGCTCAGAGAAGGTTGGGGGAGGGGACCCACTGGAACAGCTGTTGGGAGACAGATGGTAGCCTCCCGTCAAGGCCATCCAGCGTGTTCTTTAACGTGCACAGGGTATGTCTCTCCCGCACAAGGGGCCACGGCTTAACGTCCCATCCGACGGACGGCGGCCTTTCCAAGCCCATCGGTGTCCCCTACTGACCGTGGGCAGGGCGGGGAATTTTGCGGAGATAAATCTCAACGCTGACCCAGCTGGGATTCGAACCTGGGAACTACAGATTACGGGCCTGGCGCCACTCCTTCTGGATGGGGCAATTTCAATGAGGTGCAGTGTATGTTAAAATAAAAATAATTTTATTATACTCTGAAACACTTGAAAAATTTGAACATATTCAACATTTCGCATACCTGGGAAATCACGGCCAGGCGGATTTGACCGAGTATTTCTTTAAGGCGACCCAAAAGAAAAATCATAGTAAGGGAACACACACTGTACTATGATACTCCTTGGTTCCTTTAGGAGCTCATTATTATTTTTTTCTGAATTCTGCCTCAATTTCATTGTTTTTTTTTTGATATGGTAGTATTATTCTTAAAGTCATTATTATAAATGTTCAAAATAAAATTAATAATTCAGGTATCTTGTAAATATGTTTATTTAGAATGGGATCACATTATTTTATTATTTTCCGCTGATTTTGAAATAGTCATTCAGTTACTATGGTTTGTTTTACCTCTGAGCGGCACTTTTTTTGCACACCATGGGCTAAATGGCCAGGTCACAAGGACCCCGAAGGCTCAGAGAAGGTTGGGGGAGGGGACCCACTGAAACAGCTGTTGGGAGACAGATGGTAGTCTTCCGTCAAGGCCATCCAGCGTGTTCTTTAACGTGCACAGGGTATGGCTCTCCCACACACGGGGCCACGGCTTAACGTCCCATCCTACGGACGGCGGCCTTTCCAAGCCCATCGGTGTCCCCTACTGACCGTGGACAGGACGGTGAATTTTGCGGAGATAAATCTCAACCCTGACCCAGCTGGGACACGAACCTGGGAAGTACAGATTACGAGCCTGGCGCGCTACCGACTGAGCCACCCCCGCCCCAGTTACTATGAATTTCGTTAAAAATATCTGAACAATAACGAACAAAAAGCGGAGGTAGGGGGGTAGGATCTCTCATTACCCTTTGCGACGGCAAGAAAATTACATATTGTTCTTTTGAGCAGTATTCGAAAGAAAATTCATACCTTTTATAGTTCATTCTCATCTATCGAACATACAAAACAAAAGGGTCATGCTACCATAATTTTATAAACTTTCGACAGGGATGCTCAAATAGCTTCCACCGAGCCACGAAACTAATTTTGTGGTCCACCTGATATTTTGAAAAGTACAAAAAGAATTATTTTTGTTTTCAGAAAAAGCTGTTATGTTTAACGATATTTTTAAATAACGAAATTGCCTAATGCGAAATGTATCTAAATATATAATGTATAATATAGTAATGTAAACTAATACATGCAAAACACTAAATGTTTTTTTAACACATGTAGGTAAAGTAGTTAGATAAATTAAATGAAGTCTTATTAATGTATAAGAAGTATTTCAAATAATGAAAATGGTCATAGCTGAAAGTACGGAAACTAAATGTGACTTCCAAATGCTAGAATTTGAATTTCTACAAATCGAAAGTTGAAGTCACGACAAAAATAGCGCATTTCAGCATTGCTAGACTTGGCATTGAGGATTTTATTTAATCATTTGAGGTTCAAGACCATGGAATACCAGCAGATGCATATCTACTTACCTACAGACAGAGACACACACACACTCAAACATATAATCTCCAAGCAGCTGTGGACAAGGAGGTCCAACCAAATTTTTATTATTTGTTATAAATACAATATATATATTAATTAATTCGATTAAAACCCGTTTTATCCCATTGTCCTATTTAAAGGACAGCTGAAAAATACCATGTGGAAATCAGTATTTGTTTGTTGCGAATATTTTATCAGCTGGAACATGTAGTGGTATGTATAATCTTCTGTAGCGTGAGTTATGTGTCCCCCGTCCGCCGCCTCAGTCTGGAAACTTTGTTTATTCCCCGCATTAGTGGGCGTGGTTTGCATCTTCTCTTTGCGGTTGCAGAATTCCTTTTCAGTTTACTTTGGACACTTGGCTGGGCATTTTTTATGTGAGAGTACTCTTTCTTTATCATCCTGTTGGTTAATTAAAGCTTTATTGTTATTAGGTAAGTTGTAGCGCATTATTTTTTAACTGTCCTCTAAATAGGACATTGGGACGATAAGCATGCAATTGACGCGTTATTTCTAACCTTATAACTAAGAGTAAAGATTTTTTTTTTGCCTAGCGTTTTACCCCTGCAGAGTCATGTCAATGCAAAGGTTTCTGAAGTTAGAGGAAGCATTGGAACTATTAAATAGTTTAGATTCAGATGAGAGCGATGTTGAAATTGCTGTGTTACCACCAGATGCCAGTGAACTAAATGACGAAGACGAAGGAGTGATGACAATGACGTACATACTGGTGAGATTATTGCAAACGACGTTCCTGGGTCTCTGGAGGTTAGAATTGGAGACAGTTTCGAGCCTGAAGCGTCCACAAGCTCTGGTGTTTCGACAACAAAGCGCAGACGAAAAGCTAAAAAACATCAGTCATCTTGGATAAAGAAGAAATCACCACAATATACAAAATGGAAAACACAGGCTGATTCAACTGCAAATGACTTGCTCAAGCAGATGGAAACTTCATTGAAAGAAAAAACTCCAGCAGAGCTTTTTGAGCAGTTTTATTCCAATGAAGTTTACGATCACATAGTAAAAGAAACTGTGCGATATGCAACAGATGTAAACAACGAACACGATTTCTTGACCACAGCTAACGAAATACGTGTTTTTCTAGGAATTTTGCTTCTAACTGGTTATCATTCAAATACCTGTGAACGTGACTCTGGTCAGATGCTGAAGACCTTGGCATTAACCTGGTGAAAATTGCCATGTCACGAAACCGTTTCCAAAACTTGAAATCTTATTTACACTTTGTGGACAATGAAACAGTAAGTCAGCATCCCGAGGATCTATCTTTCAAGGTAAAACCTTTGTTTGCCATGCTCAATAATAATTTTATGAAGTTCGGACACTTCTCAGCAAATCTAAGCATTGATGAAATGATTATCATTTACTATGGTAGGAATAGTCTGATACAGTTTATCCGAGGCAAGCCAATACGTTTTGGATATAAACTTTGGGCTCTCTATGGAAGCGAAGGATATTGTTACAACTTTTCCCTCTACTGAGGTAAAGAATCTGATGCCCGTGTTGTGATGAAACTGACAGAGAACATTGTGAATCCTTCAAGCTACACTTTATATTTTTATAATTTTTTTACCAGCATTGATCTTTTGAAAAGTCTTGGTGAACAGGGTTATCGAGCCACAGGAACCATACGAGAAAATCGGATAAACTATGAATGTCCTTTACAAGAATCTAAGTCTATGCGGAAAAAAGAAAAAGGCACGTCTCATTTTGCATTTGACAAGAATTCCGAGATTTTCCTGGTGCGATGGAATGACAATAGTACTGTCACTGTTGCTACAAATTTCAGCACTTTAGAACCGTTCTTTGATGTGAAGAGGCGAGTAAAAGGACACAAAGATGAAGTTAACGTGAATTTGCCTAATTTGATAAATTCTTACAACAAACATATGGGCGGGGTGGATCACCACGACTGGTTGGCTGGACTATATGCCACTAAGATTCGTGGAAAAAAGTGGTACTGGCCACTTTTCATTCGTACACTGGACATGACAGTGGTAAATGCATGAATAATCCACAAAGCTGTCAACAAAAGTGATGCCCTAAACTTGAAGGAGTTCCGAAGAGCAATAACAACGGTTTATCTAAAAAAGACTGAACAGAACAAGAGGTAGACCCAGGATCTCTTCTGTACCTTCTATGCAAAAGAAGACATCTGCAAAGATGGTGTTGGCCATTTTCTACTGAAGAGGGAAAAACAGCGCCGTTGTCAAAGAGAGGGCTGCAAAGGAAAACCCAAAACATACTGTGGGAAATGTGATAAAACACTTTGTCAGCCTTGCTTTGGGCGTTTCCACCAAGTTTAGTGTCATATTCAACTGAAAATTGAATATTATTCGGATATTGTAAAAATTTGTAGTCGGAAATTGCTTTTCACTAATGAAGAGAACACTAAAACCTATAAGTTCAAATTTTATCCCCTTTATCCCAGTGTCCTATTTAGAGGACGGGTCAGATTTCCTATATAAAAAATTAAAAAATTTCAAATTTTGTTATATTTAGTCTATTTAGGTTTAATATACCTCAGAAAATATGATTATTCTCAAATTTGAACAAAATAAATAAATTGGGATAAAACGGGTTAACCAAATGAGGGTTTGTTTTTCTAATATATAAATGTCAATTTTTTTCTTAATCTTTGACAGAGTTTTGAAAGTTTCGAGACGGAGGGCAGCCCGCCGTGTGGACTCGACTGGATCGCCATTTATGATGGATACAGCAGGTCATCACCAATGCTGGGAAAATTCTGTGGCTACTCATTGCCGAGTCCTATTTCATCATCTGGTAATGGAGTGTACCTATGGTTTAAGACTGATGGTTCAGTGCAAAAAAAGGGATTCTCAATCCAATACGCTACAGGTTGGTTGAAATAAAATAATTTCAAATGTAACTTATTTTCAATATGTGAAAGCTTTGAGAAACTCAGTGATATGAACTCTTTCTGCAAAAATATTTGATAAACACGAAGACCTCTGGAAATACACTTGTTAACTAATCAAGAGAAATACGACTGAGAGTGAAAAAAATTAACGATAACTTTTTAAAATTAGCCCACCTAATAAAATTACAGCTAAACGTAAATACCCCTCCGCCCGAAAAAAATTCCGCAATATTTCAATGGTATGAGTGTAAAACAAAACAAAATCGAGATTAATATGCTATATGTGGCAATTGGACGACTTGAGATCTCTTAGTTCATCACATACCCATTGATATTTCTCATTTGTAAGCATACTCAGAAATCTGTAAAGGGATGGTGTGTTTGAAATGTTTGAGTCTAATAGAGGGGATTTGGATTTGTTACCTTTAAGAGCTGATTTCAGGGATTGCCTTAGAAAATACGTTATCCATTGCTCAAAGGAAAGGACGGGAGTGGCTCAGTCGATAGCGCGCCAGGCTCGCAATCTGTAGTTCCAAGGTTCGAGTCCCAGCTGGGTCAGCGTTGAGATTTATCTCCGCAAAATTCCCTTTCGTAATAAACAACAACAACACTTTCGTAATAAAAATAAATATACCAGAGTTTTAAAATTCAATATGAAGGGGAATGGACGTTCCATTGTTATAGTCGTTATTTCGTCATTTCAAACTTCGTTATAAATGGGTTTGACCGTATTCTTTTCTGAGAATGACACGTATTTCTTGATTTAGTTCTGTTTTTAATCACATGTAAAATGACTGCATAAATATATTAATCAAACGTTTTAATTTAAAATATTATACTGAATACTTAGCCCTGATTTGTATTTAACAATTTGCAATTGCTCTTTAATTTATCAAAACATTTCGGAGTTTTAAGGAAGACTCAATCTTATCCTCCTCTTTTCCAGTGGGAAATTGCTCGTTCCATATTACTTCTGGCTTCGGAGAAATCACCAGTCCAAATTATCCTAATAATTACTCGAGTGGCGAGAACTGTGCATGGCTTTTTACCACACTTGAAGAGCGCACAATAAGGCTGGTAAGCATATTATTCTGCAATTTTCATCCAAATAATACGAATATTTTCGCATTATCTTCGTCTCCTAATCATTTATAATATTTCTTATATTTTTCCTTATTAACATTTTCACTTCATTTTTGTTTTTGGTAATCTCTTATCTATCAAATACTTCCTCCTGTACAGTGAAATGAAGAAAAAAATCCACGTCGAAATTGGTGTCATGTTTGCTGTAGTTGGCACGTATGGGTTGTGGGTTGTTTTACCTCTGAGCGGCACTTTTTTGCACACCATGGGCTAAATGGCCAGGTCACATGGACCCCAAGGCTCAGAGAAGGTTAGGGGAGGGGACCCACTGGAACAGCTGTTGGGAGACAGATGGTAGCCTCCCGTCAAGGCCATCCAGCGTGATCTTTAACGTGCACAGGTCCGCAAAATTCCCCGCCCTGCCCACGGTCAGTAGGGGTCACCGATGAGCTTGAAAAGGCCGCCGTCCGTCGGATGGGACGTTAAGCCGTGGCCCCGTGTGCGGGAGAGCCATACCCTGTGCACGTTAAAGAACACGTTGGATGGCCTTGACGGGAGGCTACCATCTGTCTCCCAACAGCTGTTCCAGTGGGTCCCCTCCCCCAACCTTCTCTGAGCCTTCGGGGTCCATGTGACCTGGCCATTTAGCCCATGGTGTGCAAAAAAGTGCCGCTCAGAGGTAAAACAACCCAACCAACCCAACGTGCACAGGGTATGGCTTTCCCGCACACGGGGCCACGGCTTAACATACCATCAGAAGGACGGCGGCCTTTCCAAGCACATCGGTATCCCCTACTGACCGTGGGTAGGGCGGAGAATTTTGCGGAGATAAATCTCAACGCTGACCCAGCTGGGACTCGAACCTGGGAACTACAGATTACGAGCCTGGCGCGCTACCGACTGAGCCACCCCGCCCCAGTTGGCACGTAATTTTGGAACCAAAATTTCTACTTTTATGGAACAATAATATGAAGTAATATTAAAACTCCATTTCTTTATAGAAATTTTTTACAGACGTAGATATTAAGGTTTATTAATTAAGTGCAAATAATGTTTAAGAACAATTTCTCTTTAGTATGCCAGAAAGAGCAATGCAAAGTGATGTGCACACAGCAACATTTGAGAAATGGATTTTTAAATTCTACTTGAACGTTGCTGCAGTTAAACATTCTGAAGACAAGACAAAGTGTTTAAAATGATTTGTCAAAATGTTTTCTTAAAACAAACACTTTTCTTACAAGAATTTGTTTCTGTTCCATGAATCAGGTGCAGTTATTAGGAGATAGATAGAAGCAGTATGTCAAGGCCATCCAGTGTGTTCTTTAACATATCGTATAGCTCTCCTTCCCACTGAGAGGCGGGGGTGGCTCAGTCGGTAGCGCGCCAGGCTCGTAATCTGTAGTTCCCAGGTTCGAGTCCCAGCTGAGTCAGCGTTGAGATTTATCTCCGCAAAATTCCCCGCCCTGCCCACGGTCAGTAGGGGATACTGATGGGCTTGGAAAGGCCGCCGTCCGTCGGATGGGACGTTAAGCCGTGGCCCCGTGTGCGAGAGAGACATACCCTGTGCCCTTAAAGAACACGCTGGATGGCCTTGACGGGAGGCTACCATCTGTCTCCCAACAGCTGTTCCAGTGGGTCCCCTCCCCCAACCTTCTCTGAGCCTTCGGGGTCCATGTGACCTGGCCATTTAGCCCATGGTGTGCAAAAAAGTTGCCTCTCAGAGGTAAAACAACCCAACCCTTCGCACTGTGCTACGTCTTGACGTCCCATCCGACAGACAGAGACTTTTTCAAACTCACTGAGCTCTCATATATGGCCGAAGGCAGGTGGGAAGTAGCGAAGATAAATTTCAACTCTGAGACAGTTGGAATTCGAACCTGGGAACTTTATGTATGAGTCTGGTGCATCAAAGATTGAACAAATTCCCACCCATCTGCTATAAAGAATAGCAACAATTTCCTAAGATGGTACCATTCGACAAAAATTTAAAATACATTGGAGCACAAGTAATGTAAATCGGATCAAGCTAAAGTAATAGTAATATGCAACATCATTGGATTAGTAAAAATGCCCAGATTACGATATGTAAGCTTCCGACTGACTTTCCACTCAGGTGGAAAGTCAGTTGGTAGCTTGCCACGATCGTAAGCTGTAGATTTCGGATGAGTGTCTCAACTGCCAGCTTTGAATTTACCGCTGCTAAATCCCCACCATGCTCTCAGTTAGAAAGGGGTTTGAAAAGTCATCGTCCGTTGGGCTTGAAAGGTCATCGTCCATTGGATGGGATGTAAATCGTTGCTGCGTGTGTGCTCATGTGCACGTTAAAGTGTGCTCAGGTGCACGTATAACGTGCATTGCTCATGTGCACGTTAAAGAATAAATTGTATGACCTTAACGAGAGACTACCATATGTCTCCTAATAGCTGTCTAGTTGGTCCCCTACCTCAAACTTATCCGAGCCCTAAGGGTCCTTGTGACTTGTTGTGTGAAAACAGTGTCGCTCAGTAATTTAAAACCCGACCCAACTCCAGAACAAAATAATTTCAATAAAAATTGCTCAAGCTGTTATGGATAGAGTGACCAGATTTCGGTTGGTAAAAATCAGGATATTTTAGGTAAAATGTCCTGATTTTTAGTCAAGTTCCCGGTTTCACATTTCTGAAAAAGAGATGGTTTAATAAACGTTACGGATTCACTAAACCGAAACTGCAAAATTTCTTTTGGGAAGTGTAACCTCATGGAACCGAAACTGCAAAATTTCTTTTGGGAAGTGTAACCTCATGGAAAATTAATTAAGGCAGTTTATACAATGGTGCAGTAAATATGGTGCATGTATGATGCACAATTCTGCAAGAAAAGCAATTGTTTAAGCTTGTCGATAACAGATTGCAAGTTGCTGCATGGATTGACGGTAAGTCTGTCTCACATAGGTATCACTTTTACTATTGTCGGAGGTTGCTACAGAGGTGTGGCTTCGATAATGGCACCACAACTAATTCTAAGTCAACACCTGCGATGATTGTGAGAAAGTATGTACCTATCCGAGAACACCAATTAATTATGTGTCAATTTCAGATTTTCTCGTTTTTGTTGTACTCACATTTTTTTATATGTTTGATCACTTGGAATATACATAATTTGCGCACAATAAGAATTTCGAAATTTCTGTATATTCCACCAATTTCGCAAAATTTCCGCAAATTTATCTTTGTCCAAATAAGATAAATTTGCACATATCGTAATGGCTGAATATAGGACATATAAGCATCATATCATGACAAGAGCTCATGTAACCAATAGGGGCGGAGGTGGCTCAGTCGGTAGCGCGCCAGGCTCGTAATCTGTAGTTCCCAGGTTCGAGTCCCAGCTGGATCAGCGTTGAGATTTATCTCCGCAAAATTCCCCCGCCCTGCCCACGGTCAGTAGGGGACACCGATGAGCTTGGAAAGGCCGCCGTCCTCGGATGGGACGTTAAGCCGTGGCCCCGTGTGCGGGAGAGCCATACCCTGTGCACGTTAAAGAACACGCTGGATGGCCTTGACGAGAGGCTACCATCTGTCTCCCAACAGCTGTTCCAGTGGGTCCCCTCCCCCAACCTTCTCTGAGCCTTCGGGGTCCATGTGACCTGGCCATTTAGCCCATGGTGTGCAAAAAAGTGCCGCTCAGAGGTAAAACAACCCAACTCATGTAACAAATAAGATTTAACCGATATACATAATCTTCAAAACAGACAAGGCAACGTATTTTCTTATGCAATAATATTTATTATTATTGAATTTAACATTTCGATTACTTCATTTATATGTAAACCCAATGTTAAACCCTGATAAATAATCATACCCAAATATTTATAACTATCAGTAGAACCAATTACTGGGTAATTACTGTAAATATTAATATATGAAATTTAATCTTACCTTAAAAAAATAGTCATATTTTCCCTTAATCTGAAATAAATATATGTAGGTTTTTGGACTTTTAGGAAAATTGGTGAGATTTAAACGAATCAGTAACCGAAAGATCATTACTAACCATTCTAATATATCTCTGTCATTGCTTCATAAAGTATTTCAGTCATCAGCAAATACTACTAATTTGCCAAATAATTTTAATTCACTGAAATAATTAATAGAAGTCAAAAACAGTTAAGGTCCAAGAACAGAACAATGTGGGACCCAGTACTTACTATTAATTTCCTTACTAATGTTGGGGCGGGGGTGGCCAGGCTCGTAATCTGTAGTTCCCAGGTTCGAGTCCCAGCTGGGTCAGCGTTGAGATTTATCTCCGCAAAATTCCCCGCCCTGCCCACGGTCAGTAGGGGACACCGATGGGCTTGGAAAGGCCGCCGTCCGTCGGATGGGACGTTAAGCCGTGGCCCCGTGTGCGGGAGAGCCATACCCTGTGCACGTTAAAGAACACGCTGGATGGCCTTGACGGGAGGCTACCATCTGTCTCCCAACAGCTGTTCCAGTGGGTCCCCTCCCCCAACCTTCTCTGAGCCTTCGGGGTCCATGTGACCTGGCCATTTAGCCCATGGTGTGCAAAAAAGTGCCGCTCAGAGGTAAAACAACCCAACCTTACTAATGTGTTGACCGATTCTGACACATCGTTACCTATTCTCTAAGTAAATTTTAAACCAAATATTTTACATCTAATTCCATAGTTCACCATCTTTCTAATAAAATTACACGTGGAACAGACTCAAAAAAGTTTTAATATCTAGAAAGAGAACAAGAGCTTTTAATTTATTATTGAAATATCAATGAATGATGAATTACCGTAGTTAAATTCAAAATAGCTTCTTGATTTCCCAATTCCTTACTAAAGCCACATTGGTTGTTTGAAAAAAACTTGCTTATAGAAATATTAAATTAATTTTTGTTTCATTACTTTTTCAAGAATTTTCGAAAATACATAAAACGAAAAACAAAATAGGTCGATAATTTCAAGAACATTAACATTGCCATGCTTGTAAATATACTGGTGCTCAAAATTAAAGGGTTGGGTTGTTTTACCTCTGAGCGGCACTTTTTTGCACACCATGGGCTAAATGGCCAGGTCACATGGACCCCGAAGGCTCAGAGAAGGTTGGGGGAGGGGACCCACTGGAACAGCTGTTGGGAGATAGATGGTAGCCTCCCGTCAAGGCCATCCAACGTGTTCTTTAACGTGCACAGGGTATGGCTCTCCCGCACACGGGGCCACGGCTTAACGTCCCATCCGACGGACGACGGCCTTTATCTCGCCCATCGGTGTCCCCTACCGACCGTGGGCAGGGCGGGGAATTTTGCGGAGATAAATCTCAACGCTGACCCAGCTGGGACTCGAACCTGGGAACTACAGATTACGAGCCTGGCGCGCTACCGACTGAGCCACCCCCGCCCCCAAAATTAAAGGATAATATATAATTCGTAGAGAAGTATTTTTAAGGGAATGCAATGAAATCTGGTAAAGAGGTTTATTATTACATTACAAATGTAAATCAAACAGAAGAAATTCATATTCGTATAATGTACATGCGTTAAGATCATAATCGTGCAATTAACATGAAGGAGCAGTCCATGGAACAATAATTAAAGTCTTATATACGACATGTACGTAATATGTTAATATGGAATCACCACTGACAGCCATCAGCTCAATACAATGACTCCCCATAGTTTGTGACGGAATTGATGATGTCTTGAGGATTAATGATCATCCTCCACAAGTGCTCTTCTGAGTCCTCCACAAGTGCTCTTCTTCTGTGTGATGTGGCTTTGATAATGGCCACTGTGACGGAAGTCCTCCACAAGTGCTCCTCTGATCCTCCACAAGTGCTCTTCTGATCCTCCACAAGTGCTCCTCTGATCCTCCACAAGTGCTCTTCAGATCCTCCACATGTGCTCTTCTGAGTCCGTGGAGTGTTTTGGGAGGGGGCTGGAGAGCTCCAATGCGTCTCCCTAGAGCATCCCATATACACACTCAATGGGATTGAGGTCAAGAGATCTAGGTGACCATTCCATTCCATATCTTCCTCCTCAAGAAAATCATCGACACATAAGCTCGATAAGGGCTCGATTTGTCGATTATCCTTTAATTTTGAATACCAGTGTAGGCAAAGAAAACGGTAGAGGGTATTAAAGACAAAGGAATAGCACTATATGGACGAGTCCATTTCAAATTTTGGCCATTTTGGGCCGTTACGGGCATTAAAGATTTAATTTCTATATAAATAATTTTAACTACAAAAGAATAAAGATAATATTTTATATATGATAGCTATTTGTTAGCGCATCCTATTTTTCTTAGATATTACATCCTAATCGAATCCTAATTTGCTAAAGTTCCTACTAGCATTGATGTATTAAATTTTGGCGGTCAATACCTCATCCCTACCTTTAAAGTCTGATCGTTATTTTGGATCTACCTCTCTCAATAAACCTAGTTTTTTTAAACATTCTAATATTCAGTTTCTTTGCATAGGTACATGAAATATGGGGAAATTTGTGTAGAGATTATTTTATTAATTTTCCGACTCAGGTTGGGTTGGGTTGTTTTACCTCTGAGCGGCACTTTTTTGCACACCATGGGCTAAATGGCCAGGTCACAAGGACCCCGAAGGCTCACAGAATGTTGGGGGAGGGGACCCACTGGAACAGCTGTTGGGAGACAGATGGTGGCCTCCCGTCAAGGCCATCCAGCGTGTTCTTTAACGTGCACAGGGTATGGCTCTCCCGCACACGGAGCCACGGCTTAACGTCCCATCCGACGGACGGCGGCCTTTCCAAGCCCATCGGTGTCCCCTACTGGCCGTGGGCAGGGCGGGGAAATTTTGCGGAGATAAATCTCAACGCTGACCCAGCTGGGACTCGAACCTGGGAACTACAGATTACGAGCCTGGCGCGCTACCGACTGAGCCACCCCCGCCCCTTCCGACTCAGGAATTCCAACTTTACAACCTAGACATCTGAGTTTTCAAGAAAAAAGATACACAAACAAAGGTTAGATACTTAAAAAAATTCTTAAATTTATCTTTTCAGGAAGGGAGGATGGAAAATAATTGTGGGATATAGCTTTGCTTCTTATCAGAAATATCAGTGCTGCTCTTCAAAGATATAATTCAATTTATGAAAGTTTCGATGCAAAATTTCAAATAGGGATTAAAGACGAAAATTTTATTTCTTGCTGTGATGACTTTAAAACTTTTTTTGTTTGAGGACTTTGATTATGACGAGAAAGATAGGTTTTACGGCAAATTTCAGGATATTTTGAATTCTCCAAGAAAGGAGATATTACTTTTGTGCAGGAATACTTCATTGACGAAACTGGTACTGACTATGATCTTTAGGAAGGAGTGATAGTCCTATATATATAGAGAGAAACTAAATTATTCATCAAATTAATGCCATTGTTTAGTTGCAATGGCAATATGGAATCTCTCCTTCAGGTAGGTAAACTTATTCGTTTGACAATAAGAAACACTTGCTGCAAACACCAAGATATTTATAAATATACATGGATTTCACTTGATGGGATGCTATCTCCGCTGATAAAACTACTAATGTAGTGAAATGATTACAGTTAAGAATGTTTCCTTTGTCACATGACTCACTGAAAATTTGAAGCTATTTTATAATTTTTTATGTTGAAAGATTTTTAATTGCGGTGACCATATGTCCCCGTTTTTCAAGGAGAGTCTCTGGATTAAAGGTTCTTGTCTCCGATGAATAAATATCCCTGAAAGTGTCCCCAGAATTTGGTTTTAGACACTTTTTAATTATAATTGACCGTACAGTTTAACATATCTTTGCTAATAGAATAGTAATGGGAACATGGTTATAAAATTTTGGTCAAAATGCAGATGATTGAAAATTTGAGATCAGAATTATCATTATGATGATAGTGACATCCGTGCAGACAGCAGTAGTGAATGTTTTTTCTACTTGCTGACACCATCGTGTGCCTTATGGTTGCCGATGTCTTAATTACAATGCGCATTGTTAAGTTTCATATCTATTTTAACCCTTTCAGGACCATAAGGTTTCTAAGAGTAAATATTAGTATGTAACTGTTTATTTTAGTTTGTGTAGACGTAAAATAAATAAAAATCATAAGAAAAATACATAACAATGTGTAGTTTTTTTGGAATTTTATGGGAAATATTTTTCCCAATGGACTATAAAGGTAACACAAATTATAGTTAGGCTTATTATGCAATGTCTTTTATTTATTGGTTTATTAGAACAAAATGTTAACTAAAATAATACAAAATTATGAAATAAAATTACTATACAAAATGATGTGCTAATTATGATATTCTGCGAAGCAATTTCTTTTGGTAGTGAGGCAAAGATGGACATTGCACATAGTTCATATATTATGCGCCCTGACAGTTCTGTTTTTGTTTTCTAAACGTTCCCGTTTACGTAATTGCGTTCGGCATACGTTCTATTTTGACATTCTGTGTAAAAAATGCAGATAAGGTTATAATTAAATACGACAATCACCAATTTTAAAATGGGAAAAATGTTTCCCTTGGTCGTGAAAGGGTTAACAGATTTCGGCACCTTGTATTTTCCCAGATACTTAACCAACAGGTCCCAAATTTCAAACAAAGGTTTCCCCCGTGTCTGCGTTAAAAATCGAGTTCCAGTCTAATGGGATGGGTGTTTAGATCTCGAATGGTTTTGCGAATTTGGGATATCTGGCAAAAGGTGCAGCATCTAGAATCGCTCTGCAGCGACTTTCTCAGCTTGTAAATGAAGAAATCAGTGAAGAAAACTGCCGGAATAAAGTTTCTCTTCCCATCCAATTGAAAGAATATTTTTGGACGGATGTCTCAATGGATTAAATGGACGGATTAAATTCATATTTGAAAAAATTAAAAGTATATATCTGACGGTTTTGTGTAAGTGAAATAAATTTCTGCGTCTCTTGTGAAATCTTTAGTGTAAAACTTGCTGGAAATGAAAATATTTTACAGAAAAATCACACAATAACAATGATTTTTGTTAATTTACCTACGTTTTCCAAGTTTTATTTTGTGCTACTAGATATTGGGATCATTATTATGTGGAATAATGTATGAAATATCTTCTAGATGTTTGGCAAATGATGTTGATGAGATGAACTCTTTCATTCGAGCTGTTCATGAGACTGGTAGTAGAGTAGGTTTGGTTATAAACAGAGAGAAAACTAAAGTGATGAAAATTGGTCAGGCAGGTTGTGATTCAGTTAATCTGAATGGTTGCAGTCTTGAGCAGGTGTCACAGTTTAATTACCTTGGGAGCTACGTAACTGATACTGGTAATGTGCGGCATGAGATTAACAGACGAATAGGTATTGCTGCCGGGACTTTTAAGAATCTATGGAGATTGTGGAGAAATAGGCGTATACACCTAAAGACTAAAATTAGAGTTTGTTCTTTCTAGGGTTAGTTACGGTAGTGAAACTTGGACGCTGTGTAAACAAGATAACAGGAAACTAGATGCTTTTGATTCTAGATGCTTACGCAGTATCTTGGGTATTAGGTGGTTTAACTTTGTAACTAATGATGAGGTTAGGCAAAGGAGTCTGCAACCTCCTTTAAGCAGCATATTGTGCAGAGAGAGGCTGCATTGGTTTGGCCATGTTGCCCGTATGGATAATTATAGATTGGCGAATAGGGTTATGAACAGTGTGCCTAGAGGCCTCAGAAGGAGGGGGAGACCTAGGATGCGGTGGGCAGACAATATCAAACAGGACCTTGTTAGAATTGGTGTACAGTGGCCGGATGCACCAGATGTAGCTCAGGACAGATATGCTTGGAGAATTAAACTGCGCGGTCTGGTTGGACCTCCGTAGCCCATGGCTGCTTGAGGATGATGATGATGATGATGATGATGATGATGAAACATATTGTCATCTTTTAACGGAATAATTTCACGAAAAGTCATCTTTCAGACAGAATTCTCAGATGTCCCGGATCTATTTCTTTAAATGTGGTCACCTTAATTTTAACCCCAGAAGCGGCTGCTGTCGAATATTTTGTATGTTTTAGCTATGAATTAAGTGTCGAAAGTTCTGCAGCTTCCATTTCTAAAGTAAATCAATTATAGATATTTTAAAGAAAAAAAGACGATTTCAGTCAGAGGAGGGAAAAACCACAAACCGCCGGCAAGGTCTGGGCCGATCAGAGCTCATTGATGCTAGAGGTCAGATAAAGTTAACCTGTATGGTACGACTCAACATTCGTTCTCGTTTGTTGCGATCTTATGCAACCACGGCAATTCCTGATTCCGCTTGTACAGCACTACCAGTTTCGAAAAGCCGTGCTATCTAGAGCCGGGGGCAAGGAATACGCCCTATAGGCGCACCTCAACCGCAGCCTCACATAGCAGCAGTCCTATAGAAGGAAAGCTGACCACCGGAGGAAACCTAACTTTAATCTGTTCCCCGGTTAGCCATGAACAAGGATATATAGGTCCAAGTTCGATCGGCTCCCGGGGTGGAGACTCTTAGTAAGACCCAGACTTTTGTGAGGGCTCAGGCCTACTAGGAACCAAACCCGTTCTGCCGAGCCCTCGAACAGCTCACCCAGAGCTCCTGATAGGTGAGGTCTCAGACGCTGTCACCAACCAACCGGCTAGGGAACCGGTCGGCAGCATCGTCAACCTCGGTTGGCTTTGGCAATGCACTAGCCGGGAACCCAATCCGGCCGGCAAAGCCTTCAGCCGCCCTAGCTGGGCCCTAGGCCCAGCTAGGGCGGCTGCCGACGGTTTGTGGTTTTTCCCTCCTCTGACTGAAATCGTCTTTTTTTCTTTAAAATATCTATAATTGATTTACTGTAGAAATGGAAGCTGCAGAACTTTCGACACTTAATTCATAGCTAAAACATACAAAATATTCGACAGCAGCCGCTTCTAGGGTTAAAATTAAGGTGACCACATTTAAAGAAATAGATCTGGGACATCTGAGAATTCTGTCTGAAAGATGACTTTTATTGCTGGGCCCTAGGCCTGCAATATGAAATGAATGAAATGCTGAAAGATGACTTTATTTGCTGGGCCCTAGGCCCCCCCACCACGACAAGGTGGTCCCCTATTGGGGGGGGGGGTGGGGGTACGACTCAACAGAAGGGATATTATGGCGCAACTCGCCCGTAATTTGAATGCTGGTGATGGGAGTAATGTGCCACAACACATAGTGTATTGAACTCTGCTGAAAATGGGGCTGCACAGCCGCAGGCCCCTCCAAGTGCCAATGCTAACCTCGATTCACCATCGAAAGCGCCTACAGTGAGCACACGAGAGCATTAAAAATAGACCTTGTGTGATTCGAAGGAGGTCGTCTGGTCTGATGAATCTCGTTTCCTGTTGCACCATGTGGACTGCCGGGTATATTTGCGCCATTTACCTGGGGAAGTGTTGGCACCAGGATGCACCATGGGGCGAAAACAAGCCGTTGGAGGAAGTATAATGCTTTGGACAATGTTTTGCTGGGAAACCCTGTGTCCAGTCATTCATGTGCAGGAAACTATGATTCTATCACCTACCTAAACATCATTGCAGATAAGGTACAGTCGCTCAAAAAAGTATCCGAACACTACGGTTGATTACAAAATTCAGAAAAAATACCTGGCAACGATTTTTTTAGAAATTAGTGATCTGGCAACCTTCGTGTCACGTGACACGAAGGTTGCCAGATCACTAATTTCTAAAAAAAATCGTTGCCAGATATTTTTTCTGAATTTTGTAATCAACCGTAGTGTTCGGAGACACGAAGGTTGCCAGATCACTAATTTCTAAAAAAATCGTTGCCAGGTATTTTTTCTGAATTTTGTAATCAACCGTAGTGTTCGGATACTTTTTTGAGCGACTGTACATCCTTTCATGGCAATGGTATATCCCTGTAATAGAGCCTTCGTTCTGCAGGATAATGCGCCATGCCACACTGCCCTGATTGTTAGAGAATGGTTTGCGGAACACGAAGACTTCCAGGTATTGCCCTGGCCTCCAAATTCCCCAGACATCAATACAATCGAGCATCTGTGGTTTGTGTTGGAATGGCATATCCGATCTGCGGCGGCTGAACCACGTAACTTACAAGAGTTAAAGGATCTGCTGGTAACGTGTTGATACCAGATACCACAAGGCACCTTTAGAAAACTTCTAGCGTCCATGCGTCGCCGAGTAAGAGCTGTTTTGGTGGCACGTGGAGGACCAACATCATATTAGGCAGGTGGTCATAATGTTTTAGCTCTTCTGTGTATATCTATGACATAAATACCGAATCTAACATAACAATAAACTTCAATATGTTGTATAATAAATTCTGAAAAAAAAAGTAATTCTAAAAATGGTCGTCTGTTCACCATATAGAGTTCTGTGCCCAAATCAGGGCACGATCACTCCATTCCAATTTCGATATTAAGTAGGAAACATAGGGGCGGGGGTGGCTCAGTCGGTAGCGCGCCAGGCTCGTAATCTGCAGTTCCCAGGTTCGAGTCTCAGCTGGGTCAGCGTTGAGATTTATCTCCGCAAAACTCCCCGCCCTGCCCACGGTCAGTAGGAGACACCGATGGGCTTGGAAAGGCCGCCGTCCGTCGGATGGGACGTTAAGCCGTGACCCAGTGTGCGGGAGAGCCATACCCTGTGCACGCTGGAAGAACACGCTGGATGGCCTTGACGGGAGGCTACCATCTGTCTCCCAACAGCTGTTCCAGTGGGTCCCCTCCCCCAACCTTCTCTGAGCCTTCGGGGTCCATGTGACCTGGCCATTTAGCCCATGGTGTGCAAAAAAGTGCCGCTCAGAGGTAAAACAACCCAACCCAACCTTAAGTAGGAAACATTGCTTGTGAAGGTTTCGTTATATATAAACAAAGAGTAAAGCATGACCAAATTTATAATTGTTCCAAAATTTTATATAACGCAAATGTCTCTGCAATTTTTTCCATCATTATTAATCGAACAATACAAGTTGAATCCTGCCTTAATGATAAACGTGATAGCCAGATCATCAAGATAATCCGTATCTTAAAAGCACCAAATCTCAACACAGGTCAGTGCGTGAATAATATAAACATTGGTTATCAAAACACATGGGTGAAAACATTATGTTAAAAATATTTAAATATTAAAATAAAACGATATTTTACATTTGGAATAGCGCAAAAGTTTGCTAACTTTACCAAAAATGACTTTCAAAGAAATATTATTTACCTTAAATGATCGGTAGAAAAACTTTGCAGCATTTTCTTAGTTGAGCTGTATACTATGCATTAGTTTTGCTCATTATGATGGCGAAAGATTAAATATAAAACAACGAACGGGCTTACTCCCTATAATACTCGGGGCGGGGGTGGCTCAGTCGGTAGCGCGCCAGGCTCGTAATCTGTAGTTCCCAGGTTCGAGTCCCAGCTGGGTCAGCGTTGAGATTTATCTCCGCAAAATTCCCCGCCCTGCCCACGGTCAGTAGGGGACACCGATGGGCTTGGAAAGGCCGCCGTCCGTCGGATGGGACGTTAAGCCGTGGCCCCGTGTGCGGGAGAGCCATACCCTGTGCACGTTAAAGAACACGCTGGATGGCCTTGACGGGAGGCTACCATCTGTCTCCCAACAGCTGTTGCAGTGGGTCCCCTCCCCCAACATTCTCTGAGCCTTCGGGGTCCATGTGACCTGGCCATTTAACCCATGTTGTGCAAAAAAGTGCCGCTCAGAGGTAAAACAACCCAACCCTATAATAATAATTTTGCTTCTAAACACCCAAAACAGGACAGTTAACACAAAAAATTGCACTTCGGAATAAAAATGCGTATGATGAAATGCAAATTTCGACACTACGAAACTTCAAACATGAGACACCAGTCACGATGCACGACGAGTAAAAATAACTCTTTAGTCCAACACGTGTGGCGCTATTGTCAGAAAGGTAAGTAAGTGGAAACTGTAACCTCTTTACTCTGTGTTGTGAACCACGGCAAATTCATCAGATACTAAAGAATCTACGTTTTACTGTATACTGTTTACATAATGCGCTGTATTGAGCTATAAACGATATTATGTCATAACAATCTGATTTTTGTCTTACGTTTTGCAAGATGCCATTTATTTCTTCCGGAAGAGACAATTTCAATGCCGAGCCGTGCATATGTCGTTTAAATTTCTCACAAATCGAAACATGAGTATTATTTTAAACAAATGAACAAATTACAAAAATATTATAATGCCATATATTAATAGTTGATGAGGAATGGGCCATTAACCTCTTAGACAGTTGTTGGATAGTTAAAATGTTAAAGTTCATACCCAGTGTACTGGAAAAAAATCAAAAGTATATAGAAAAGAAAAATTTTACCGTGGACAAAGGTATGTATGACATATAGAATGCGAACAAGATACATATACGAAGACAAAGGGGCGGGGGTGGCTCAGTCGGTAGCGCGCCAGGCTCGTAATCTGTAGTTCCCAGGTTCGAGTCCCAGCTGGGTCAGCGTTGAGATTTATCTCCGCAAAATTCCCCGCCCTGCCCACGGTCAGTAGGGGACACCGATGGGGCTTGGAAAGGCCGCCGTCCGTCGGATGGGACGTTAAGCCGTGGCCCCGTATGCGGGAGAGCCATACCCTGTGCACGTTAAAGAACACGCTGGATGGCCTTGACGGGAGTCTACCATCTGTCTCCCAACAGCTGTTCCAGTGGGTCCCCTCCCTTAACCTTCTCTTAGCCTTCGGGGTCCATGTGACCTGGCCATTTAGCCCATGGTGTGCAAAAAAGTGCCGCTCAGAGGTAAAACAACCCAATCCGAAGACAAAGCATAAAATATGAAGGTGAATATGTTAAAAAACGTATCACGATTATGACGTAAGAACAACTTAGAATAATGCTAAATGATTGGATAGCGGAAAACAGAAAACCGAATGATCCAGTAAACGGCAAAGATGTGGGGGGAGGAGGTAAGAAAAATACTGCTATCAAAACCTTTTATATGATAAATGAAAAAGTGTTTCAATATAGCTTTAGATATGAAAGGAGTATTGTTGCTGAGTAGAGAGTCCCAGGTTGAGTTGCCTGAAAGGGAAAAGAAATTTTGCCCTAGGGAGATTTAAAAATCTTTGGTTGGGTCGAATTGTTTTTTCACTGAGTGTCGCTTTTTTTTTTTGCAAACAATGGGGTCCATCTAGGTCACAACGATTCCGAGGGTCCAGAGAAGATTGGAGGATGGAACGCATTGTACAGTTTTTGAGAGACAGATGGTAGCCTTCCGTCAACGCCATCCAACGTGTTCTTTAACGTGCACAGTGTGTAGATCTCCGGCACAGGGGGCCACGGCTTAATGTCCCATTTGACGACTAAAGGCAGGGGGGTGGAAGTTTTATGAAGATAAATTTCAAAGTTAGCCCTGGTGGGACTTGAACATGGGAACCGCAGATTACAAGACTGGTACGTTACCGACTGAGCCACACCCACTCCAAAACCTTTAGGAATGCTCAAGATTTTATCATCAATTGTTGTTGTTGGGTTGTTTTACCTCTGAGCGGCACTTTTTTGCACACAATGGGCTAAATGGCCAGGTCACATGAAGGCTCAGAGAAGGTTGGGGGAGGGGACCCACTGGAACAGCGGTTGGGAGACAGATGGTAGCCTCCTGTCAAGGCCATCCAGCATGTTCTTTAACGTGCACAGGGTATGGCTCTCCCGCACACGGCGGCCTTTCCAAGCCCATCGGTGTCCCCTACTGAGCGTGGGCAGGGCGGGGAATTTTGCGGAGATAAATCTCAACGCTGACCCAGCTGGGACTCGAACCTGGGAACTACAGATTACGAGCCTGGCGCGCTACCGACTGAGCCTCCCCCGCCCCCTTTTATCATCAGAGTGAAGAATGTGGCGGTGTGGTAATCGCATATAAGGTGGAAGAAGCGATGAAAGGCGAGAGACTTGTTATGAACTGGGAAAATAAGCTCCAGTTTTCTTCTAAATGTCATATTACCACATTCAGTAACATAATTCATTCTGTAAAAGCATTTTCCAGGCAAAAACTGTTCGGCACTTGCACTCATTGATAAAATATGCATCACTCATTACTTCTTTTACACCATTTTCTGCATTTAAAAGGCCCAAATTTGAAATAATTTTCTCTTCAATATGTGACTAAATGTTTACATATTCTTATATCCTTTCCTTAGGATTTTAACACGTTCCAGCTGCAACCCGATGAGGAATGTGACTATGACTGGATAGCCATTTATGACGGAAAGAATCATCTGTCACCGATGCTGGGCAAATTCTGTGGTTCTGAATTGCCTGAGCCAGTGCAATCATCTGGCAATAGTATGTTCGTGATGTTCCATTCCGATGGTTCAGTAGAAGGGCGAGGATTCAATGCTACACACAGAGCAGGTTGGTCGCAATAAAACTCTTATCAATATTGCCAGAATTGGACAATATAATTACCATTTAATTTTGGAATGAATTTCATTTAGACAGACTGTTGATGAATGCTTAGTGCTGTAACAATTTATGACTATTTGCTTTTCAGACTACAAAAAGGTTTCCAATTTTGTTCCGCGATATTTATATTTTAGAGTGAAATTGATGGAATACTAGAAAGCTATAATTACTGTTTCTATAAAAACGCTGGTCGTGTATGACAATTGGTAAAACTTGCACTGACTGATTTATTATTACTGCTGGATTCGACAAGGCTCAAAATATCCAATGAGATCAATGTATGGCAGTGTCTTGCAAACTGTGTGCCGCGGCACAGTAGTGTGCCGCGAGAGATTCCAAGTGTGCCGCGAGAGATTCCAAGTGTGCCGCGACAGATTTTCAAATTGACACTAGATATTCCAAAGATTTCATTTTGACTTGTGTTATCAATTTTGTATATTAAAAGTTTTTTCTCTGTTACCTATCGAGTGCTTTAATAAAAATCGTTCAGATTTCATCAACTGGAATCTTGTAAGTATTTATCAAGCTTTTTCCAAATTTTGGTATTAATTTTTGATTATTTTAAGCCATAGAATGGACAAATTTTTAAAACAAACACCTAGTTATGATTAATTATATTTATTATTATATTTATTTTAAATAAAATGCATTTAACGAAACTTCACTTTTCCTCTTTTTACGTAACCATCAAAAATTCATTTTTAGGTTTGCCGCGGAAAAAAAATTAGATTCAGTGTGCCGCAGAGTAAAAAAGTTTGCGAAACACTGATGTATGGAGTTAAATGTCTTGTAGAGGTGTTGGAGGCTAAAGTAGTATAAAATGAACTGTTAAAGCAAAGGACCGCATCAAAATTTCGAAAACGAAATTATTGCCAGAAACTAAAAGTCTTTTGGAGGCATGGACCTTGTATTTCTCAAAACGATAATACACCTATCCCTCGATTTACACGTTACTCAGTTCACATAATTTTGGCTTTGCACGATCAAAAAATGCAACCAGTTTCGATTTACACGGTACTGACTGAGATTTCCTTTCTATGTACGTCTCAGTCAGTACCGTGTAAATCGAAACTGGTTGCATTTTTTGAAAGTGCAAAGCCAAAATTGTGTGAGCTGAGTACCGTGTAAATCGAGGGATAGGTGTATTCCTATCGATGTGAAAATATTCATTTAGAAATATTTAACTGATATTTAAAGAAGGTTCGAATGGCCTCGACACAATTCTATCCAAAACGTATTGCATAAAATTAGTTATGAAATTTCCAAGAATAGACCTTCAAATATTTGTGAGTTGATTAAAAACACTGCTATCGTTTTTGAACCATATTATTACAGGACAGCTCCCAAATTTATATACTCCATTCCAAAGTTTGTCAAATCTTGTCACTCAATGTCAAACGGTTTTAATGTGTGTTAATAGGGGGGGGGGGATAATGAGAGTTCTAACTCAGAGGCGGGTCAGTGTTAATCCTACGGGACCCGCCTGCCTGTGATCTAAAGCGGAGGCGGGTCTTTTTTGTCACCCGTTAGGCCGTACCATGGTCGAGTGGTTAGCGCGCTTGGCTACTGATCTAAGGGACCTATGTTCGAGCCCCGGGTAAGGCATGGATGTATGTGCGTTTTATCTGCTGATGTCCTGCCAACCTCACAGACCTTCTACTCTGGCATATAAACTGACAGGCTCCTGTCAGACCTCTGTGGCAAGCAGCTGCTTGAGGGGGTATTTATTTTATTTTTATTTACAGGTCACCAATACATATTTCTCCTCAATATTTTTCATAATTTCAAATAATTTGTTTTTTTAAATCAGAGATTTTTTTCTTTTCACCGTTTTTCTTTTAATTAATTTTTTTTTTCATTTTTATCCGATAGCATTTTTTTTTCATTTTCTGTGGGACTGTCTTTTAAATCAGTTTCTGCGGTATAATCCTTCTCCTAGTATAAATACGACATCCATCAGTCAGAATCCTCATTCTGTTGTCAGACGTTGACAATGAAAGTTCTCTGCTGCTGCATCTCCGACATTTTTTTCAACTGTTAGAAGCCATTAGTGTTAGTTCTCTACGTCGTCGTGTAGTATAAATCAGCTATTTTACAAGTCAGTGTTTTATAATGGTCTGTAAATGGTAGCTAGGTAGTAACTGGAAGGAGAGCTATGCACCAATCCCCTGTGATGATGCATAGAACCGGCCAGGCGGGATCGGCGATCGCTAGCAACGAGGAAGGACGTGTTTTCGTTGCTCTCCGATTTTAAACAGTCTTTTTTAAGACTAGTATTCTTCTTTTTTATATTTGATGTTTGAAATGTCTTCCAACGACCAAGGGATTGTCCAAGATCAACTTTTGAAGCCAGGAGACGACGCTTCTGCCACCAACAAGAGCGGAAATCGTCAGACAAAGAAGCCGACGGCTCAGGTCAGTATGAAGGCAGGGAAGACGGCTGGCGCTAGCGTTAGGCCTAGCGACCAGGCAGGCACTTCAGCACAATTGAGCTTAACGGGAAGATGCTTTTCTAACCCCAATTTAACATCTGCACACTCCTCACAATTAATTGTTGCCCCCACAAGCCAAATTCACACCACCCAACAATGCCAGGAATTACCCAATCAAACCCACATGGAAACTAACGATCATACACTAGCTGACGACTCTGAAGGCACATGGACCGTATTTCAACATAGAAAAAGAACTAGGAGGCAATCTGCATCATCGGATAACGACACAATCTGTGATTTTACCGTCAGCCACGATTATATACCAGTCCTCATATTCTCCACCCCTACTACCCTGCTAAAAAATTTGAACATAAATATCTTAACAAAGGAAATTAACTCAACAATAGAGAAACCCACGGAAGCACGTTTTACACACAGAGGAGAGTTCTTAGTACATGTAAAAAACCAACAACAAGCAAAAAAACTAATGGCCCTCACACACATACACAACATTGCAATCAAAACTAAACACCCCGAATCTTACAATAAGCCCTATGGATCGATTGAAGGAGTCGACAAACACCTCAGCGAACAAAGCATTCTTGAGGCCTTAAAGGAATACGATGTACACAAAATTAAGCGAATAACATATGCACACCACACCATGGATGGCAGCACTATTCGCAGAAACACAGATAAAGTAATACTTTATTTTAACTCACTCCCCCTCCCACCTACCGTTGAACTAGGTTTCTCTAAATACACCGTCACCCCTTACACTAACCCACCTCCACAATGTATCAAATGCCAACGACACGGACACATCATTAAAATTTGCCGCAGCTCAGCTAGATGCAAGTATTGTGCCCAACCACATATGTCTACTGACTGTAAACGAAATCTACCCCTTCTCTGCTGCAACTGTGGAGGGCCCCATGTTGCAACATATGGCAAATGCCCAGTCAGAATCAGGGCTATTAAAATAAAAACAGCTGCTACTACTAATATCTCTGTCACTAAACCTGTCATATCCACACACACCACATCCCCATCTACACTACCTACGCAGTTGCTTACAACCGCACCTCTTATCCCCACTCCTACACCCTCCGCACAAACACAGCAAACAAGAAACATACATCCACCTACCAATTCCACTACCCTAATCCAAGCTCCATCAATAGACATTACCTCCACAACCATATTCCCTGAGTTACCCACTAGTAATGACCCCACTACCCTCACTTCTGATGAGGAATCACCTAACCAACCAATTCTACAGTCAGATGTTCCCTCATCTCCCAAATTCTCCACAAAACGTGCTAAAAGAAACTACATCAGAAGAACCAGGACCAGGAGGACCCATGTACCAAGGAACCAATCCACACCTCCTCATCAATCAAACCTCACACAACAATTGTTACATCTCATTGTCCCTATTATAGATGCCCTTCTTCCCCCACAAAATAGATCCCCTCAACTCAACCTAGCTATTCAGGCCATGGTGGCCCTTCTTCAACAGCTCCACTAACTCCCCTCTCCTTTTTCCACTCTTGCTGCAGTTCCTCCCTCTACACTCCTAAACACCCCCCTCCCTGCACTTGCATCCAATGGAATTGCAGATCCCTCCCAAACAAAATCCTTGAACTCAAAACCCTCACAAACCTCCATGTCATTCCTATATTGGCACTTAACGAGACACGAATCCCAAACAACTTTATCTTCAAACCCTACATTATACACAGAGCAAACACTGCACGACCACATTCTAACTCCACCACATTAGTACACAAAAAATTCCCCCATTGTCTGATACCTAACTCTAAAACATACACTTACATGGACATTGTTGGCATTAACATAAAACTACATGACACCACACTCAATATCTATAATGTATATTTCTACAATAACATACAGATTAACACAAACTCCCTAATTAAAGATTTTGCACACATTTTCACACTCTCTCCTGGACCCAATATCATACTTGGTGACTTTAATGCCCATAACACATTATGGGGAAGCAGCTACACTAACAACAGAGGAAACACAATTGAAACTTTTATACAACACTTCAATTTGGCCATACACAATGATGGTTCACCCACCTTCACCAAACCCCCTTACGAGTCAGTTCTAGACCTCACCCTTTCAACACCGGACATTTCACCCATTATAAACTGGCAAGTACACCATTCAACATGGGCTAGTGACCACTTCCCTATCTTCCTCACCTTACAAGGCATTAAACCCACAGCCTACACAACAAAAACACACATCAACTGGCACAATTTCTCCACACACTGTGAAACCAGCATCAACACAATAATACCCAACAACCTTAACACTTTCTACACATGTATCAACCAGAGCATACAACATAATAAATTCACCACCAAACACATGACTGGTTTCACCAAAAATCACCCAGAAATCACCAACCAACTTCAAATAAGGAGAAAAACAGAAGACACAGCCAGAAAACACCCCACTGTACTTGCTATCACCACTTTCAACAAAGAAAATGCTAAACTCAGAAGAATCCGAATACAGACTAAACGAAAAGAATGGAAACACTTCTGCAACAATATAAACCCAAGAACTGACTCTTCCCTCATTTGGTCTATCATTAGAAATCTTAAGACCCAGGCTCAACCCCTTGTCCCCTGGCACACGATACTTTGGACAAACAACCTTTCTGCCAAACAAGGGGCTGACCTCTTTGCCACTCACCTTTTAACCATCAATCCCTTGGCTAATACACTTACATACCAACAACATTGCCAACACATGACCCAGAAATTAACACAGGACTACCCTTGCACATTACCCGCTATCAATCATCCATTCCAACACTATGAACTACATATGGCAATACATCAGGCAAATAAAAAAAGCTCACCTGGACCTGATGACATTACATACAGTACTCTTAAACACCTAGGACCACAGGCACTTGACACTCTGCTACAATTATATAATGATTGTTGGCAAAATCACACCTTCCCCACACAATGGGAAGATATACACATCATTCCCCTACTAAAGCCTTCCAAGCCTCCCTCACAAGTAAGCTCTTACAGACCAATTGCTCTCACATCATGTATACTTAAAATACTAGAAAGAATGGTGCTCTCAAGACTTAAATATTTCCTAGCAGTCAAAAAAACATTCCCCATTTGCCAAACTGGCTTTAGAGAGCACATGTCTACCACAGATAATTTCTTTGACCTTATCACCTCAGCTGAAATGGCCATACAAAACAAAGAAATTCTTTGCTGTGTCTTTCTAGACCTTACCTCTGCTTTTGATACTGCCTCACACACCAGTATACTCTTCAAAATACAACAACTTGGTCTAACGGGAAACATTTTCCACTTCACTAAAAATTTCCTCACACAGAGAAAGGTTAAAGTCAAACTGGGGACTACCCTCTCTGACCCCCACATATTAACTAGAGGATTACCACAGGGCAGTGTGGTATCTCCCACATTATTTAACATCCTACTACACGACCTCCCTACAACATTACAAAATGACACAAATTGCTCCATCTTTGCTGATGACATTGTACTCTGGACCAAAGGAAAGGATATTCCCACCATACAAACCTCCCTACAATCAGCAGTCAACCAGGTCCTTGACTTTACCAATAAATGGGGATTAGCCATCTCTGCACCTAAATCTGCGGTTTTACCAATTTCACACACACCTCTACCTGTTAACCTTCTGAACATAAACATAAATAACCAACCTATACCCACTATCAAACATTACAAATACTTAGGGCTAACTATAGACCGACAGCTAACATGGAAACAACACATCAAAAATACTCAACACACATGTAATGGAGCACTAAACATTCTCAGATCCATCACCAGAGCTAGCTGGGGAGCAAGTGATCAATCAATGATCACACTCATTAAAGCTTTCATCAACAGCAGACTTGAATATGGCCTGCTAGCTCTAAACTCTGCCTCACTCACAAACTTCAAGACTTTAGAGACAATCCAAACACGTGCCATCAGACTAGCCCTGGGTCTTAAAACTGGCTGCCCTAACTTGGCCACATGGGCAGAAGCAAACATGCCCCCTCTCGAACACACCCGATACAAACTCACATGCAAGCATTATGTAAAACTCAAACACTTACACCCCACTCACCCCTCCATAAACAGAATAGAGTCTCATCGCAACGTATCTCCCACTGCTCAGGTCATAAAACTACACCCTCTTGACCACATTTGGAAAAATATCAAGCCATTTAAACCAAGATACACACTCCCCTACTGGTCAATCAAAAAACCCACTATTTCTCTCACACTACCACACATAACACATAAACACAAACACCTCCAACAGGAACTGAAATTTGCTGCGGAACAACTCTTAGACTCCCTCCCTAACACAGCCCTCACAATTTTTACTGATGGTTCTCACCTTCCCAACACAACAAACGGCTCTGCTGCCTTCCACTCCCCACACCTCAACTTCTCCCACATAATTAAGATGAATCACGCAACAAACAGCACAGACACTGAGCTTGCAGCTATCCACATGGCCCTTGAATGGTCAATCACACAAACCTTACACAACATCCATATTATCACAGACTCCAAATCTGCACTCCTCAGCATCAACAAACATAAATATAACCTTACACAAAACTATTCACTTTTTCACATACACAGACTTGCACACAATATAATTGCCACTAACAAAACACTCACATTTCATTGGATCCCCTCACACTGTGCCATCACACACAATGACACTGCTGACCTCCTAGCTAAACAAGGGCACAACTTACCAATCCCAAATTATCACACACCTGTGACCTACAACTTTCATGCAAATGAACTGGATAATTCATTTCGCTCCATTTGGTTACAACACTGGACACAAAAAACAACACTTAAAAACACATTCCGTGCCACCATTGCTGCCACTCCACACACACTATACCTTAATTATCTACCACGAAGGGCCCAAACAGCCATCCACCAATTGCGCACTGGCAGGACATGCCTTAATAAAGACCTGTTCATGATTAATGTTATCCCCTCTGCTCTCTGCTCCACCTGCCAGGTTATAGAGGATATACCCCATTTTCTCCTACACTGTCCAAAATACACTGCACATAGACTCACCCTTTTCCAAACACTCACAACACTTGGAACTACATATTTCACTACACAAACTCTCCTCAATCCCACACACAAAAACAGCAAGGCCCATTTTAGGGCCTTGGCCAAATTCCTTCACTGCTCTGGGAGGTTTCCTTAATTGCTCCTCCTCTCCTTCTGTGCCCTATCTATACCCTTCCCTCCCTTTGGTTCTCCCTTTTTGTTCCTGGAGACTTTAGTATTAAAAGATCCAGGTGCCACCAAAAGATCCAATAGGACAACTAAAAGAAGCACTTTGGACATTTTTCAGGATCAATAATAGTAACATTATCAAAAATAATATATTCAAAAAAAAAAAATTTTTTTTCTAACACCTTCAAAAAAAAAATGAATATAAAATAACTATTATTGTACTTCATTTATACTTTTTTACTACAACAAAAATAATATAATAACAAATGGGATATACCCTTTTCTTCTGTATTTTCAGTCTCAAAAAAAAAACAAACTTATTTTATTTATTTTCATCCCCCTCTTTATTCTCAAAACAAATACAAACATTTTGACTATTTGTCTCACTCCGAATATTAATTTAATGTGCACATTAAACTTAAATATCCCCTCCTCTTCCACATTTCATATCTCAAAAAAAAAAAAAAAAAAAAATTATTTTTTTTATTAGTTCTTATTGTTTCACACATTTTATCACATTTTCTCTCTCTATCCTATTAATGGATTACTTCAATGACTCACATAAAAAAAAAAACATCTCACCCTTATGATATAATTTCCTTTATCATACTTACAACATATCCCCTCATTTCTTAATAAAAAATTAATCACAAAACTTACTCACACTTCAACCTCACCTGTTCCCCTCCCCCCCTGCATCTTCCTTTCAACCACTGGGCGGCCTGCGGCCAATTGCCCTCTGCCACTATGTAAGGTTGCTGTCCTTTCACTATGCCAGCCCAATTTTTTCTGTTGTTCTACTGCACCCACAGCCAACTTAGCACATGGACCTGATGATAAGAGGGCCGAGGTCCACTTTACAAAGAGGTCCAGGGAAAGATGAGTTTTGTTTGAAGAAGAAGAACCGGCCAGGCCTAGCACTTAATGTCCGACCCCGCCTTCTGGTGGTGCGGACCATTAGTAACTTTCAAAAGAGATACTCTCTTGTGGAAGTGAACGGAAGGGGAGGGCTGCCAGATTAGTGTGGCCTACTAATCTGGACAACTATGGCTACTTTTCTTTTTTTTTCTACCCTGCTGAGGAGTGGTCAACCACACAGGGTCCTGGTGCTGACCATATAAACCCACTGGACTTGACAGATATATGGCTCTGAGCTTGATTATGGATCCTGATTTTGCTGCACTGGTGGGCTTCTGTGGAGGGAAAATCTTCCGCTGTGTTTTCTGTTTGTTTGTGGGTTGACAGCCCCAAGTGAATAGATTCACAGGATATGTTTATCAGCTGGTGGATAATCCTGAGCAGAGGTCATCGCAGGCACCTGAACTCTTTGCTTCTATTGGCATCGTCAAATTCTACATTGGAGGAAGTCTTCCAGTGTAGATGGCTTCAGCCTTTAGTGGTGGGGGAACGGGTCTTTGCCCCATGTCTGCGATTAGGGGGCTGTTTGATATTGTCGGCATTCCCTCTCTCAATAAACATAGTTTCTTTAAACATCCTACTAACCATTTTCTCTCCATAGGTAGTTGAAATGTGAGGACTCTGCACAGAGCTTTTTCTCTTGATGTCCTCACACAAGAATTCCACCATTATAATTTAGATATTCTCGGCTTGCAAGAGACCAGATGGACAGATAAAGGTCAGATTCTTAAAAATAATCTTAAATTTCTCTTTTCAGGGAGGGACGACAATAAGCATCACCAAGGCGTGGGTCTGCTTCTCAGCAGACACGCTAGCGATGCTCTTCTAGGATATGAGTGCATTAATGAAAGGTTTCTTACAGCAAAATTTCAGACAAGCGTTAAAAACTTGAATGTTATCTGCTGTTATGCCCCCACTGAGGATGCCGATGAGGATGAGAAGGATAAGTTTTATGAACAACTTCAGGATATTTTGAATTCTGTCAAGAAAGGAGATATTACCCTTGTTCTTGGTGACTTCAATGCCAAAGTTGGTACTGACTCTGACCTTTGGGGAGGAGTAATAGGCCCTTTTGGTATTGGTAGCTGCAATGGCAATGGGCAACGTCTCCTACAGGTAAGTAAACTCAATGGATTCAGAATAATGACTTATTACAAACACCGCGACATACATAAGTACACATGGGTTTCACCTGATGGGCTGCATAAGAATATGATTGATTACATATTAATTAACAGCAAATGGGCTAGTTCTGTTAGGAATACCAGGTCATATAGGGGAGCTGAAATTGGATCTGACCATTACCTTGTTAAAAATTTGTTGCAACTTAAACCTAAAAAGTGTTGTGCTAGGGTTAAAAAATTTACTTTTAATACTGAAGCTCTGAAAGATCCAGTTATAGCCAAAGCTTACCATGATAGGTTACTTAGTCATTATGACAGTCATGGTTTGCTTACTACTGAAGTTGAGGAAGAATGGGATCATTTTAAACAGGCTTTTTTGGACACTAACAGTACTCTTTTAGGAAAAAAGGAGCAGAAGAGGCAAAATTATCTGAGTGATAAGGCACTTGAGCTTATTTGGGAAAGAAAGAACTGCAGGAATGCCCTTAATCAATACCCTACTAGTACCAATAGAAAGCATTACAGAGACCTTAATAAACTTGTAAAGGATCAGTTAGCTGCTGATAAGAATCTTTGGCTTGATGGTTTGGCTGACAAAGCCGAGGAAGCAGTTAGACAGCACAACAGCAGAGAGCTGTACCAGATAGTTAATGTTTTGTGTGGTAGAAAACGAACAGGCATACAGGGATTGAAGGATAAACAAGGTAATGTTATAGAAGGTGAGGATTCTGTCATGGCTAGGTGGGCTGAGCATTTCAGTGATGTTCTAAACAATGTAGTTAGTTCTACTCGCATTGTTTGCAATGATGATAGATGCATTGGTGGCTTTAATGCTGGCCCTATAACACAATCTGAAGTTATTTTGGCTGTTTCTAAACTTAAACTTCATAAATCCCCAGGGGTAGATGAAATTACTACGGAAATGCTTAGAGCTGGGAATGTTTCGGTTAACACTTGGATGACGGAAATTCTGAATATCTTTTATGATAAAGGCATGGTTCCTAAGGATTTTACCAGAGCTATTGTTATCCCTATTTTCAAAAAAGGTGATCGCAGTTCTTGTGATAACTATAGGGGTATCAGCCTACTCTCTGTTCCAGGTAAAGTTCTTTCCATGATTGTGCTTAATAGAATTAAGAATCTGGTTGACAGTCAATTGCGTGATGAGCAATGTGGATTCAGAAGTGGTAGGGGATGTGTGGATCAGATATTTTCACTTAGGCAGATTCTTGAGAAATGTTTAGAGTTTCAGAAACCTTTGGTTGCTAGCTTTGTTGATTTCAAACAGGCTTTCGACTCTGTTGATCGTCATAATTTGTGGTTGATTGTGAGATCATATGGTATACCAGACAAGTTAGTTAACATTATGAAAGCTCTCTATAATAACACCGAGTCGAGTGTAAGAGTTGGTAAGGCTTGTAGCAATTGGTTTAGCATTATTCTGGTGTTCGACAAGAGTGCATTTTGTCTCCTTTCCTCTTTAGCTTGGTTATTGATTATGTTATGCAAAATTCACTTCTAGGGAAAGATTTTTTCCTTAAATGGGCTGGAGATACGAAAATTTCTGATTTAGATTATGCTGATGATTTAGCCCTTTTGGCAAATGATGTTGATGAGATGAACTCCTTCATTCGAGCTGTTGATGAGACTGGTAATAAAGTAGGTTTGGTTATAAACAGAGAGAAAACTAAAGTGATGAAAATTAGTCAGGCAGGCTGTGATTCAGTTAATCTGAATGGTTGCAGTCTTGAGCAGGTGTCACAGTTTAATTATCTTGAGAGCTATGTAACAGATAATGGTGATGTGCGGCATGAGATTAACAGACGAATAGGGATTGCTGTCGGGACTTTTAAGAACCTATGGAGAGTGTGGAGAAATAGGCGTATACACCTAAAGACTAAAATTAGACTGTATAATAGTTTGGTTCTTTCTAGGGTTAGTTATGGTAGTGAAACTTGGACACTTTGTAAACAAGATAACAGGAAACTAGATGCTTTTGATTCCAGATGCTTACGCAGTATCTTGGGCATTAGGTGGTTCAACTTTGTAACTAATGATGAGATTAGGCAAAGGAGTTTGCAACCTCCTTTAAGCAGCATATTGTGCAGAAAGAGACTCCGTTGGTTTGGCCATGTTGCCCGTATGAATAATTATAGATTGGCGAATAGGGTTATGAACAGTGTGCCTAAAAGCCTCAGAAAGAAGGGGAGACCTAGGATGCGATGGGCAGACAATGTCAAACAGGACCTTGTTAGAATTGGTGTGCAGGGGCCAGATGCAGTAGATGTAGCTCAGGATAGACTTGCTTGGAGAACTAAATTGCACGGTCTGGTTGGACCTCCGTAGCCCATGCTGCTTGAGGATGATGATGATGATGTTTTATAATGTATCCATGTGATATATGTGAGAAGGCTTTCCTTCATCAGACTCATCTCATTTGTCATAAGAGAAATCATGATCGAAATAACCTGTTTAAGTGCTCTCAATGAGAATCGACATTCTCAAGGAGAGATGACGTCCGACGTCATGAGTTAACCCACACCTCCAGGAAAACCTACAAATGCGAAGAATGTGCAATGGAGTTTGGAAGAAAAGACAATATTTTACGACTTCAAAGAAAGTCAGAAAATAATAAGCGAAAGAGTTCTGAAGGTGAAAGGATTCCCCAGAAAAAACAAAAAACCGGACCCTGAAGACCCCTGTCAGTTTACAGAAGAAATGAAAAGGACCCTGTCAACACATAGGCTGATGGGAACTGAAGATCTGTTGACCTCACCCTTTTCCTCGGGTCCGCGCGGGAATCACTCCTAACTCATCTGAAAGAAGAATTGGCCGCGAAAGGCAGCATTAAATGGTAAAGTAGTACAGTCCCATTATAGGTCACCCCCACGCAGAATGCTTTCCCCCTTTGATTGGCTAAACAAGAAAGAATAATCATGATGCTAATAATTTGCATTCTTGTTTAGCCAATTACAACGTTTCAAATTGCTTTTGCAATTTACAAGGATATCCACGCCATTAGACTCCTATTACAATTGGCGAGTCCAAACGTCACATGTTAGAACATACGTTACATCACGTGTCATTCGAAGAGTTTATCAAAGAGCCAATCAAAACGATCACTTCAGCGCTCTGATACATAAAGAGGAATGTGGTTTGTTTTGATCGTACGGCCATCAATTTTCTTCGTTTTAAAAAAATATTTGCTCAAGCGTTCTCTAAGTTTTACTAGTTCAGTTAAAATACTTAGGGATAATGTATTTGAATGGTAAAATCATTGCATAAATGCTTCTATGTTTAAAAATCATTGAAAAGCGAAACGTCCATAGAGGGTAGTGTTAACAAAACAAGAATATCGTTCCAAGCACCCTCTACTGGTATGGGACACTTTTTCTGCCAGATTTTAATAGGCGAATGCCACACTATACTTATACGCACTATAGTTAGGCATACAAGTGTCCACTTTCACTAGGAATGATTCAAAGTCGGCGTAAATCACGTATGGTCTTGTAATTTGTGAATTTCAGCCATTTCTCCTCTTCAGTTGGAAACTCTACTCTCTGGGGTCCATGTTCTTGACAATAGGGGACATGATCCTTCAAGAGTGATTCATTTGTGAAACGGTGAAGGCAGTAATCGCAATAGTAACTCACACCGTTATGTTTGGTGATCGGAATGAGAAGTCTACTCATATTCTTAATGGAGCAACAATGCTGCTTTTCATCATCTGATAAGAGTAGGAGATTTGCGTGTTCAAATCTGAATGGTATGATGTAGAGTGGGAACACCTCTTTCTCGTATCCAAAAACATTGACAGAAATGTTGTTCATTTTTTCGAATTTAGATATTTGATTTATTGTTTACAGGAAAAATTAGACCAGATGTGTTTAATTTTTCTTCTAAATGTATGTAGTTGCTATGGCGCTCAGTATTTCTTATGGCGGGATACATAGAGGCTAAAACAGACCAGACAAAGTATTTTTGGTCGGAATTACATACATTAACAATAGCACATTTTAATAGTAATTCTCTTGGAGTAGGAATATAACTACATGTGTTTAATTTTTCTTCTAAATGTATGTAGTTGCTATGGCGCTCAGTATTTCCTATGGCGGGATACATAGAAGCTAAAACAGACCAGACAAAATATTTTTGGTCGGAATTACATACATTAACAATAGCACGTTTTAATAGTAATTATTTTGGGTAGGAATATAACTAAATCCCGCAAGAGGAATATATTTTCCAATGTTTATTTCATATGTAGTACAGCATCCAGTGTCCATCCACTATGTGCTCCTTCAAATTCTTCAAATGAGGTCTTAATCTTTTTACACGCTGAATCCAGTTCTCTGTTTAGGGATGATGTAGGAAGACTTGTGACACAGTTACTTCGGAAAAACGCGGTGCAGTGTTCGAATGTAAAAGGGGAAACTTTTCGCATGAAGCGCACTTATACAGCAAGGTACCATAGTAGTATAGTCCCATTATAGGTCACCCCCACGTACTGTGCTTTCCCCCCTTTGATGTCACCGGTTGGACTTTTTTCAATCTGAGAAGACAATGTGGGCAGTTGCGACCCCTATGTTGCAACTGCCCACGTTGTCTTCTCAGATTGAACTTTGCCCCCTATGTCGCAACTGCCTGGACTTTGACCCCTATGTCACAACCGACCATATTTTAAGCCCTCCCCTCTTCATAGACCTCCTGGTTGACCTACCTATATTTTAAGCCCCCTTCTCGAATCGTCCCGATTTTTTTTTCCCACCTATATTTTAAGCCCCCTTCTCGAATCATCTCGATTTTTCTTGTTTTCCCCTGGTTGACCCACCTATATTTTAAGCCCTCCCCTCTTTAAAGACCCCCTGGTTGACCCATTGCAAATCAGTTATTGCACATTTAACCAGTGTCATCTAACGTTTGTACTATTTTTAGTGCATCTCTGTATTTAAAAAAAAATTTGCTTCCGATACTATGATTTGAACCTGCTACCTCGGTACCAATAGCTGGAGCATTATCACACTCGACTATGCCTTGTTACTTGATGATGTGACTTAGATGTGTCTCAAACGGTGTGTAGCCCATCGTTATAAATCACGTATCTCTCTCTTTATTACAGTTTAAGTAGTTATTTCAGATATTTTTATTAACGTAGGTTTTTTTTTATGATCCTATGTGTTTTACAACCTTCGTATTTATTTCTTTATAACTAGCTTTTATTTCTATGTAACCTTCGTTTATTTTTATAACCTACGTATTTTTTTTTAATTAACTCCGTTACTGTTGGTTGATGCGTTTTTACTAGAAGAAGGACTATCCTGCAGTAACTGTTTTAAAAGACTGTCCCTCAGAAAATGCCGTTGGGTATAAAAATTAATAAAAGGAAAAATAATTATGATTTAAAAACTTATTCTTCATTATGTAAAAAGGGGTATTATGGTGACCTGTATGGGTGACCTAAAAGTCCCGCTTTAGAATACACGTTCAGTACCGGACCACGTTTTATTGACAGATGGTTAAGTCCTGTGAAATTAAAAAATATTAAACGGTGAATCACAAGGGGACCACGATTTACTGATGGATTACCTTTGACGATCATCTTCGATAAACTCGTTAATCATCAAAAAGTCCTCCTTTCTTAAAAACCCTACATTAATTAAAACTATTATCAAAAGTTCCACCCCCTCATTAACAGTTCCACCCCCTTTCAAGGACTATCCCACACTAACTGTTTTAATAGAATGTCCCACAGAAAATGTTATTGGGTAAAAATATTTAATTAAAAAAATCTGTTTTAAAAATTTATTCGTCTTTATGTAAAAAGGGTTAATATGGTCTGGTGACCTTAAATTGTTTCAGGCGGTTTCATAACCAAAGGGCGTCGTGGTCTTGTAGGTGGTGGTGGTGTGTCATCGTCAATAAGAACAGCTTGAAGCATAGGACCACTAGGTCCAGGGCATAGCTCCATTCTAACAGTTGGTGATGGTGGTGGTGGCGGAGTGGGTACAACCACAGGTCGACGTGACAACCGTCGGATACGTGTCCTGAAGTGTTGAGGGTCGCTCTCATAGCCGGTGTCCTCGTCACTCGTCCAAAAACCAAAATCCATGGTGACAACTATAACACGAACCTCAGAATAAATGCTAGACCTTTTTCCGTCCATTATATACAGCCAGAACTGTGACTTACACATCTGCTAACTGATAAACACTTGTGAAAGACATGTCAACACTGCTTGTGCACATGTCCGTGACCTTGGGGTTTCTTCAAGTTCTTTGGAAAATTACGACTAAAACGAGGGTTTTTCTAAAAACAGTACTCATTATATACACTAGATGGCGCCACGGTTTTTTTTTAAATAAAGGGGAGGAATTTTTAATAAAGGGGAGTCAAATATGAATTATGAATATTAATAAGATGTGCGACCGGGTGCCATATCCCATGACAGTTGCGACATAGGGGTAAAAGTCCAGCAGTTGTGACATAGGGGTCAAAGTTCAATCTGAGAAGGCAACGTGGACAGTTGCGACATAGGGATCAAAGTCCAGGCAGTTATGACATAGGGGTCAAAGTTCAATCTGAGAAGGCAACGTGGGCAGTTGCGACATAGGGACAGTTGCGACATAGGGGTAAAAGTCCAGCAGTTGTGACATAGGGGTCAAAGTTCAATCTGAGAAGGCAACGTGGACAGTTGCGACAATAGGGATCAAAGTCCAGGCAGTTATGACATAGGGGTCAAAGTTCAATCTGAGAAGGCAATGTGGGCAGTTGCGACATAGGGACCAATTTCCGGGGGAGTGACGTCACAGAGGTCAATTTCCGGGCGATTGTGACATAGGGGTCTAAGTTCAATCTGAGAAGACAACGTGGGCATTTGCGACATAGGGGTCAAAGTCCAACCGGTGACATCAAAGGGGGAAAGCATTGTGTGTGGGGGTGACCTGTAATGGGACTATACTACTTACCATTTAATGCTGCCTTTTGCGGCCAATTCTTCTTTCAGATGAGTTAGGAGTGATTCCCGCGCGGACGCAAGGAAATGGGTGAGGTCAGCAGATCTTCAGTTGCCATCAGCCTATGTGTTGACGGTCTTTTTCATTTCTTCTGTAAACTGACAGGGGTCTTCAGGGTCCGGTTTTTTGTTTTTTCTGGGGAATCCTTTCACCTTCAGAACTCTTTCGCTTATTATTTTGTGACTTTCTTTGAAGTCGTAAAATATTGTCTTTTCTTTCAAACTCCACTGCGCATTCTTCACATTTGTAGTTTTCCTGGAGGTGTGGTTAACTCATGACGTCGGACGTCATCTCTCCTTGAGAATGTCGATTCGCATTGAGAGCACTTAAACAGGTTATTTCGATCATGATTTCTCTTATGACGAATGAGATGAATCTGATGAAGGAAAGCCTTCTCACATACATCACATGGATACATTATAAAACACTGACTTCTAAAATAGCTGATTTATACTACACAACGACGTCGAGAACTAACACTAATGGCTTCTAACAGTTGAAAAAAATCACGAAGATGCAGCAGCAGAGAACTTTCATTGTCAACGTCTGACAACAGAATGAGGATTCTGACTGATGGATGTCGTATTTATACTAGAAGAAGGATTATACCACAGAAACTGATTTGAAAAACAGTCCCACAGAAATAAAAAGAAAAAATGCTTTCGGATAAAAATAAAAAAAAAATTAATTAAAAGGAAAACAGTGAAAAAAATCTTTCATTTAAAAATACAAATTATTTGAAATTATGAAAAATATTGAGGAGAAATATATATTGGTGACCTGTACGGGTGACAAAAAAGACACACCTCCGCTTTAGAACACATGGAAGCTGGTCCCATAGAATTAACATTGACCTGCCTCTGAGTTAAAACTCTCATTATAACCTTACTTGTGTTACATGATAATATAAATTGCATATTCACAATTTGACATCGATACTCTTATGTACCTCTACTGGAGTTATAGAAATAACCCTTGTCTTTTCAGTATTTTACCTAGATTTTCTTTTCCTAAAGCGATGCATTTTTTTTATTTAAATCATTCTAAAGAACTGTTTCTATTTTTGAAGACTCTGCTGTTAACTAATATAACTACGGTAACAGCAAAAAAATGCTTTTCAGAACTAATTTCTAAAATATTCTTTGCATAACTGATAAATAGAATGGGTTAAAGTATTGATTATTGCAGTGTCTCGCAAACTGTGTGCCGCGAGAGATCTTCAAAGTGACACTAGATATTCGAAAGATTTCGTTTTGACTTGACTTGTGTTATCGACGTGCTTTAATATCGACGTGCTATCGACGTGCTTTAATAAAAATCTTTCAGATTTTATCAACTGGGATCTTGTAAGTATTTATCAAGCTTTTTCCAAATTTTGGTATTAATTTTTGATTATTTCAAGCCATAGAATGGACAAATATTTAAAACAAACACCGAGTTATGAATTAAAGAACGAGAGCAAATCTTCAAGTAAAACCAGGCTGATGACTTCAACAAAGCGCAAATATAATGACGATTATATAGAGTTTACTTCTATTCTTTTTTTAGGTGTGCCGCGGAAAAATATTTGGATTTAGTGTGCCGCGGAAAAAAAATTAGATTCAGTGTGCCGCAGAGTAAAAAAGTTCGCGTGACACTGTATTATTGGGTAACACCTTGATAAGAAAATTTTCTCCTACCAGATATATTTTCTTTCTTCTTTATATTTATTGCAAGACATTTGTTGGTCAGAAAATTTCGAATCCATATCAGCACTGCACTTTCCAATGTTATATAATTATGTAACCAATATTTTGAGTTATTGCATAAATATCGAATTTATCTCTGAAATACCTATCTTTAACATTCTTAATAGTTTCTTTTATAACATATTTGTTATAGCTTTTGCAGTCTGTTACATATTGCAGAATCCCTGATATATATTTCATATGTAATCTATCTTTTTCATCTATACACTTAATTAATTCATTAGTGATCCATTCTATACTATTTAAATTTATACTATTCTAATTTTTATACTATTTTACTATTCTAATTCATTAGTTTAGTAAATTCATTAGTAAATTCATTATTCTAATTCATTAGTTAGTAAAAATTTATACTATTCTAATTCATTAGTGATCCATTCATATTATACGTTAACAGTGTTTAAGAATATTTATTTTGAACATCAAATTTCGTACAACGCTTAAAATTTACTATTGAATTCCTTACTGCACACAAAGAATGATACTTAATTAATTCATTAGTGATCCATTTTGTTTACTTATTGCTTTATTCTTCCTTGTTTTATTACTACTAAATACGGATTTATTATCAATGAACCTTTTAAAAAATTTTAATACAACTTATTATCAGTGTCACTATCTCATATACATACATAATTCTTCATTCTCTTTCAATGTTCACCTCCTAACGAGTTCGCAAAATTCCCCGCCCTGCCCACGGTCAGTAGGGGACACCGATGGGCTTGGAAAGACCGCCGTCCGTCGAATGGGAAGTTAAGCCGAGGCCCCGTGTGCGGGAGAGCCATACCCTGTGCACGTTAAAGAACACGCTGGATGGCCTTGATGCGAGGCTACCATCTGTCTCCCAACAGCTGTTCCAGTGGGTCCCCTCCCCCAACCTTCTCTGAGCCTTCGGGGTCCATGTGACCTGGCCATTTAGCCCATTGTGTGCAAAAAAGTACCGCTCAGAGGTAAAACAACCCAATCTAACGAGTTCTGTGTTGATTCGCTGATTATAAAAATATGTAATACAGATATTTTCTGATTAATTTAAAAACATGTGAAACAAGCATTTACCTAAGGCTTCTATGGATATAAATACATTTAATACGGCATAATTCCGGTTTTGAATGCAAAAAAAGTGACAACCAAGCGAAGAACTGCATTCATAGGAATGTGCAAACATTACTATACGTTAACGGTGCTTAAGAACATTTATTTTGGGCCTGAAATTTCGTACAACGCTCAATATTTACTATTGGATCCTTACTGCACACAAAGAATGATGTTGATTCGGTTCAATATTTTACCACACTTTGCTGATCTTAAAATTCGTATTTGTGGCACATATCAACCATATATTGAAAGAGGGAAAATCAATGTGCAGTAGCCTTTCTGGAGCTGAACATTCACAATTCTCTCTGGCTTCTTGAAGATTAAATATCCTCAAAGTATTGAAAAATAGTCATTATAAAGATTTTTCATGCTCTTGAAACAAGCTTCACTATGTGATTCTGTGGTTGGCAGAAGTTCAAAGACAACAACTATATTTAATGAAAGAACATTTTGAAAATAGACCAAATTTGATCAAGATTTGAGGGTGTTTATTGAATTGGTTTCATAGAACAACAACCACATGCTACACCACACTCATACTCATTTAATTACTTGAAATAATAATAAGAAAATGTATATATGTATATATATCTTTCTTCCTAGTTTTAGTAAATTTCAGTTGTATGATAAACAAGAATAAATTTCAAATGAAGAATAATGCAATTGTTAAATTCAGTTGGCTGAATCAAATGATAGAGATGTGCTATATATATATATTGTTTCATATAATAACTTGACTTTTTATTATGTTTTACATTGATATTGCATTTTTCTATTTTCAATAAAGTTTTAATTCATTAAAATGTTTGATTATTTGCTAATGTCATTATCTTCTTTTATAGAAGGCACGTGTAGATATGAACTCACGAATTACATGGGGAATATAAAGAGTCCATTTTATCCCAATAATTACATTAGCATGGAAGACTGTTCATGGCTTTTCATTACAACTACTGAGAAGACAATCAGGCTAGTGAGTAATTAATCGAAATTTATATTAAAAGATCGTTGTAGTGGTTTGCCGCTCCGATAAAGAATGCTTATGTAACTTCACCTTAAATTGCTCTCTTTTCAAGTTGGACCTTTTGTCTGATCCAAATTTATTCAAAATTCCTATGGAGGTAGCGCGCCAGGCTCGTAATCTGTAGTTCCCAGATTCGAGTCCCAGTTGGGTCAGCGTTGAGATTTATCTCCGCAAAATTCTCCGCCCTGCCCACGGTCAGTAGGGTACACCGATGGGCTTGGAAAGGCCGCCGTCCGTCGGATGGGACGTTAAGCCGTGGCCCCGTGTGCGGGAGAAAGCCATACCCTGTGCACGTTAAAGAACACGCTGGATGGCCTTGACGGGAGGCTGCCATCTGTCTCCCAACAGCTGTTCCAGTGGGTCCCCTCCCCCAACCTTCTCTGAGCCTTCGAGGTCCATGTGACGTGGCCATTTAGCCCATGGTGTGCAAAAAAGTGCCGCTCAGATGTAAAACAACCCAACCCAAATTGCAAATTCCGGATAGCTTTGTCGGGCGCCAGGATATATTAACTTCCAAAATAAATTTGAAATAGGGTTTGTTAGGTATTTGTCTAGCATTACTTATCGAGTAAGAATCCAGAAATGATTGTCAAGTTTAATTAAAGTTTAAATCTAATCAAAAAATCAATTGACGTTGCTCAAGAGAAAGATAGCAAAAATTCAAGTTTCTGAAACAAGCAAAGTTTATTTCCAAAAAATTAAAAAACTCACCAACAATTGATGAATACAAAAGTTGGAGTACTAGCAATTCATATCTGTCTAAATCTCTACTAACAACTCATTCTATATACACAACACATACTGATTATTCAACATATTTGCTGGGCGGGGGTGGCTCAGTCGTAGCGCGCCAGGCTCGTAATCTGTAGTTCCCAGGTTCGAGTCCCAGCTGGGTCAGCGTTGAGATTTATCTCCGCAAAATTCCCCCGCCCTACCCACGGTCAGTAGGGGACACCGATTGGCTTGGAAAGGCCGCCGTCCGTCGGATGGGACGTTAAGCCCCCCGTGTGCGGGAGAGCCATACCCTGTGCACGTTAAAGAACACGCTGGATGGCCTTGACAAGAGGTTACCATCTGTCTCTCAACAGCTGTTCCAGTGGGTCCCCTCCCCCAACCTTCTCTGAGCCTTCGGGGTCCATGTGACCTGGCCATTTAGCCCATGGTGTGCAAAAAAGTGCCACTCAGAGGTAAAACAACTCAACCCAAATTCAACATATTTCAGCTCCTCCTAACATCATTCTCTACTCAACAATACTTCTCACAATACTAACTCTCCACTAACTAACTCTATGACCTAACGTCACTTAGTTATAACATGCTGCGTACAAATCCGGCACGTGTCTGTTGCACGCCGGGAAAACATTTGCATAATCTGACGATCGCGCTAGCTAAGAACGCAAGTGGGGTCGTGACCTACACACGCGCATCAACGGCTGACAATCAAAAGTCGGAGTTGCGCATGCCCAATTTCTACGGCTCGGAAACGAAAATTACAATCAGTCCAAAAAAAGAAATACTAATCCCTCAAATTGATAAATAAAATGTAAATAAAGTAAAACTGGTTAAGGAAAAGTAAAAGTGAATGGCTGGACTATCACATGAGTTCGATCCTAACTAAGGAATCTTCAGCTAGATGCCATCTTATTTTTGAGCAGAGTTCCTAAATCTGATTTGGTTACTAGCAGTGATGTTTAGAGAAACAAATGGCTCTCTTCCATACTGCCAAGGTTAATTCATTCAAATTAACAGCCTTTCGAAATTAGTGGTTGTTTCTCCACCATGTAGATGTTTCCCTACCATGTAGATGTTTCCCCACCATAGGTATCTGGAGCAGAGTACCGCGGAAGAGACCCATGTTAACAGCTCTGCACAAGGCTGCATGCTACAGTTGGGCATGGCATCACAAAGACTATACTGTCGACTGGAAAGCGTGTGATCAGTCAGTTGAGTCACGTTTTTGCGTGTACTCGAATGATGGGAGGCAACGGGTACATCGTAAGCCGCATGAAGCCTTTCATGCAGATTGTGTGCAAGGTTCTGTTCAAGCTGGAGGAGGCTCTCTGATGTTCTGGGGGTGTTCCATGTATGAGAAAATGGGTCCTTTGTTTGCGGTAACATCACACTTGAACCAGAAGGTATATATGAAACTACTGGACGATCACATGTTTCGTTTTGTGCAGCATCTCCACAGTGAACACCAGAAGGATACCCCAGTCTTCCAAGACGACAATTGTCGCGTGCACAGGGCTTAAAGTGAGTCGGTTTGGCACGACGAGCATTTTGAAGCCTTCGAACATCTCGACTGGCACGCCAAATCATCTGATTTGAATCCTATAGAAAACTTGTGGGACTATTTGGTGCAACAAGTGAAGCGCCGTCCCAGCCATCCGTCCAATCTTGCCGAACTGTGGCATTTGCTGCTGGAGGAGTGGATGAATATTGATGTGCACTACATCTGCACATTGGTGGCATCCATGCCAGACAGGATTTCGGCTGTTCTTCGGTCGCATGGAGGCGTTACGTGCTATTAGGCGACATTCAGCCAAGATTGACTAATTTTTTTGTCCGGTGAGCTTATAATCATTCATAGATTAAACATTATCTGCGTACCCACTTTCATATTTGTGTATTAAAGTAATTAAAGTATTTAATTTTGAATTCATTAGACTTTCCAATATTTGATTGACTAAATGAGTCATGTTTTTATCCTTTTGGTTAGGATTTTGATACTTTCGATCTGCAGCCTGGCGACGAATGTGAATACGACTGGATCGCCATTTACGATGGAAATAGTACGGAGTCACCGATGCTCGGAAAATTCTGTGGCAACGAAGTGCCTCATCCTATAATATCATCTAGCAAAATGATGCTCATGGTATTTCATTCCGATGGTTCAGTTCAAGCAGAGGGATTCGAGGGGAGATACAGAACAGGTAGGTTATGATAAAAACCTTATCAAAATTTAAACTGAATGGTTTCTGACTAATTTATTATTTCTGTTACGTCCGTTCTTTGTGCATAATCTTCATTGCAATAAAATCCAAAGCTTTTGATTTACAATTCATCCATTACTTTTACAAATAGATATTTAATGAAGCTAAAATTGTTGATTATATAAAGTAGGCTTTACATTTTATTTGTTTGAGATTTGGTGCAAGGGAGAATTAAATATCTATATAACAAATATGATGATCTGTTTCCAAAGACTGTTCACTTCACAATTTTACTCGCAATAGTTTCGACTCCTCAAAATTGACTTTTGATACTGATCTTTCGAATGCTGCTCAGAGCAACGCAGTAATTAACCCAAAACGTTTGTTCTCATTCTAACATATAATGAATTGATATATAGTTATTTATAAGTAAAAACATGCAAGTCAAATTTGAACTTTACACACATTATGGGAGCAAAATATAGAGGCGGAGTTTAAGGTTATAGTGCAACGTGTGAAATAAAACCGATTGCACTATATTTTCGTGGGGCGGGGGTGGCTCAGTCGGCAGCGCGCCAGGCTCGTAATCTGTAGTTCCCAGGTTCGAGTCCCAGTTACGTCAGCGTTGAGATTTATCTCCGCAAAATTCCCCCGCCCTGCCCACGGTCAGTAGGGGACACCGATGGGCTTGGAAAAGCCGCCGTCCTTCGGATGGGACGTTAAGCCGTGGCCCCTTGTGCGGGAGAGCCATACCCTGCGCACGTTAAAGAACACGCTGGATGGCCTTGACGGGAGGCTACCATCTGTCTCCCAACAGCTGTTCCAGTAGGTCCCCTCCCCCAACCTTCTCTGAGCCTTCGGGGTCCATGTGACCTGACCATTTAGCCATGGTGTGCAAAAAAAGTGCCGCTCAGAGGTAAAACAACTATATTTTCGTGCAATTCGTTGCACTATATCCTTAAAACGGGGATTTTAAAAATATAGCCTCATCATCATCATCATCCTCAAGCAGCCATGGGCTACGGAGGTCCAACCAGACCGCGCAGTTTAATTCTCCAAGCATATCTGTCCTGAGCTACATCTGCTGCATCCGGCCACTGTACACCAATTCTAACAAGGTCCTGTTTGACATTGTCTGCCCACCGCATCCTAGGTCTCCCCCTCCTTCTGAGGCCTCTAGGCACACTGTTCATAACCCTATTCGCCAATCTATAATTATCCATACGGGCAACATGGCCAAACCAACGGAGTCTCTCTCTGCACAATATGCTGCTTAAAGGAGGTTGCAGACTCCTTTGCCTAACCTCATCATTAGTTACAAAGTTAAACCACCTAATACCCAAGATACTGCGTAAGCATCTAGAATCAAAAGCATCTAGTTTCCTGTTATCTTGCTTACACAGCGTCCAAGTTTCACTACCATAACTAACCCTAGAAAGAACCAAACTATTATACAGTCTAATTTTAGTCTTTAGGTGTATACGCCTATTTCTCCATAATCTCGATAGATTCTTAAAAGTCCCGGCAGCAATACCTATTTGTCTGTTAATCTCATGCCGCACATCACCAGTATCAGTTACACAGCTCCCAAGGTAATTAAACTGTGACACCTGCTCAAGACTGCAACCATTCAGATTAACTGAATCACAACCTGCCTGACCAATTTTCATCACTTTAGTTTTCTCTCTGTTAATAACCAAACCTACTGTACTACCAGTCTCATCAACAGTTCGAATGAAAGAGTTCATCTCATCAACATCTTTTGCCAAAAGGGCTAAATCATCAGCATAATCTAAATCAGAAATTTTCGTATCTCCAGCCCATTTAAGGCCAAAAGCTTTCCCTTGAAGTGAATTTCGCATAACATAATCAACAACCAAACTAAAGAGAAAAGGAGACAAAATGCACCCTTGTCGAACACCAGAAGTAATGCTAAACCAATTGCTACAAGACTTACCAACCCTCACACATGACTCAGTATTAATATAGAGAGCTTTCATTATGTTAACTAACTTGTCTGGTATACCATATGATCTCACAATCAACCACAAATTATGACGATCAACAGAGTCGAAAGCCTTTTTGAAATCAACAAAGCTAGCAACCAAAGGTTTCTGAAACTCTAAACATTTCTCAAGAATCTGCCTAAGTGAAAATATCTGATCCACACATCCCCTACCACTTCTGAACCCACATTGCTCATCACGCAATTGCCTGTCAACCAGATTCTTAATTCTATTAAGCACAATCATGGAAAGAACTTTACCTGGAACGGAGAGTAGGCTGATACCCCTATAGTTATCACAAGAACTGCGATCACCTTTTTTGAAAATAGGGATAATAATAGCTCTGGTAAAATCTTTAGGAACCATGCCTTTATCATAAAAGTTATTCAAAATTTCAGTCATCCAAATGGTAACTGAAACATTCCCAGCTCTAAGCATTTCCGTAGTAATTTCATCCACCCCTGGGGATTTATGAAGTTTAAGTTTAGAAATAGCCAAACTAACTTCAGATTGTGTTATAGGGCCAACATTAAAGCCAACAATGCATCTATCATCATTGCAAACAATGGGAGTAGAACTAACCACATTGTTTAGAACATCACTGAAATGCTCAGCCCACCTAGCCATGACAGAATCCTCACCTTCTATAACCTTGCCTTGTTTATCCTTCAATTCCTGTATACCTGTTCGTTTTCTACCACACAAAACATTAACTATCTGGTACAGCTCTCTGCTGTTGTGCTGTCTAACTGCTTCCTCAGCTTTGTCAGCAAGGCCATCAAGCCAAAGATTCTTATCAGTAGCTAACTGATCCTTTACACGTTTATTAAGTTCTTTGTAATGCTTTCAACTATTAGGACTAGTAGGGTACTGATTAAGGAGATTCCTGCAGTTCCTTCTTTCTGAAATAAGCTCAAGTGCCTTATCACTTAAATAATTCTGCCTTCTCTGCTCCTTTTTCCCTAAAAGAGTACTGTTAGTTTCCAAAAAAGCCTGTTTAAAATGGCCCCATTCTTCCTCAACTTCAGTATTAAGCAAACCATGACTGTCATAATGACTGAGTAACCTATCATGGTAAGCTTTAAGCTATAACTGGGTCATTCAGAGCTTCAGTATTAAAGGTAAATTTTTTAACTCTAGCACAACACTTTTTAAGTTTAAGTTGCAAGACACTTTTAACAAGGTAATGGTCAGATCCCATTTCATCTCCCCTATATGACCTGGTATTCCTAACAGAACTAGCCCATTTGCTGTTAATTAATATGTAATCAATCATATTCTTATGCAGCCCATCAGGTGAAACCCATGTGTATTTATGTATGTCGCGGTGTTTGTAATATGTGTTAGTTATTCTGAAACCATTGAGTTTACTTACCTGTAGGAGACGTTGCCCATTGCCATTGCAGCTACCAATACCAAAAGGGCCTATTACTCCTCTCCAAAGGTCAGAGTCGGTACCAACTTTGGCATTAAAGTCACCAAGAACAAGGGTAATATCTCCTTTCTTGACAGAATTCAAAATATCCTGAAGTTGTCTGTAAAACCTATCCTTCTCATCCTCATCAGAATCCTCAGTGGGGGCATAACAGCAGATAACATTCAAGTCTTTAATGCTTGTCTGAAATTTTGCTGTAAGAAACCTTTCATTAATGCACTCATATCCTAGAAGAGCATCACTAGCATGTCTGCTGAGCAGCAGACCCACGCCTTGGTGATGCTTTCCTTCCTCCCTCCCTGTAAAAAGAAATTTAAAGTTATTTTTAAGTATCTCACCTTTACCTGTCCATCTGGTCTCTTGCAAGCCAAGAATATCTAGGTTATAGCGCTGGAATTCCTGCATGAGGACATCAAGAGAATAATCTCTATGTAATGTCCTCACGTTCCACATTCCTGCAGAGAGAAAATGATTAGTAGGATTTTTAAAGAAATTAGGTTTATTGAGATTGGTAGGGCCAACAATATCAAACAGCCCCCTGATCGCAGGCATGGGGCAAAGACCTGTTCCTCCTCCGCTAAAGGCTGAAGTCACCGATGCTGGTAGGAACTTCAGGCACCACCTTTTCAAGTGGACTTTTTCAAGAGCCATGTGGCCTGCCTGAGACACATTACTCCAGTTTAGACTTGACGATGCCCAACTAGCTAAGTAAGGTTCAGGTACCTGCGATGGCCTCTGATTAGGATTATCCACCAGCTGATATAAGGTATCCCATGCCTCTGTTCACTTAGAGCTGGCAACCCAGAAGCAAACAGAAAACACAGTGGCAGATTCTCCCTCAACAGAGGCCCACCAGTGCAGCAAGTCCAGGATCCATAATCAAGCTCGGCTGATTAAAATAAAATAAATGCCTACTACGATATTTCTCAATGAATATATTCTTTCGTGTACTCGCTGATATATTTTACGGTTCAGTCATTGTTTTTCTAGACTACTGCAAGTATAATAGTCAATAAGGTAACAGTAACTTGAAGAACGATTATTATAGAGATTTAGGCAAAGTAATCAGTATGAAAACGATCTATGGTTACGAATTTTCCTAGGATAATGCGAGAAATGGAATGCGAAAAATAAATTTTCTCAACCCTATCCACTTATAAAGAATTCTTTACAGAACCACGTGTGTGGGGGGGGGCTCAGTCGGTAGCGCGCCAGGCTCGTAATCTGCAGTTCCCAGGTTCGAGTCCCAGCTGGGTCAGCTTTGAGATTTATCTCCGCAAAATTCCCCGCCCTGCCCACGGTCAGTAGGGGATACCGATGTCCTTGGAAAGGCCGCCGTCCGTCGGATGGGACGTTAAGCCGTGTCCCCGTGTGCGGGAGAGCCATACTCTGTGCACGTTGAAGAACACGCTGGATGGCCTTGACTGGAGGCTACCATCTGTCTCCCAACAGCTGTTCCAGTGAGTCCCCTCCCCCAACCTTCTCTGAGCCTTCGGGGTCCATGTGACCTGGCAATTTAGCCCATGGTGTGAAAAAAAGTGCCGCTCAGAGGTAAAACAACCCAACCCAACAGAACCAGTGGAGCAGACTGTAAAATGAAGATCATTATTTTTGCTTTGTTTCAATGCTATCTGCCTCGGGATAATATCAAATTCTAACTGCTATGCCACGGGAAGATTGTATTGGATTGTTTTACCTCTGAGCGGCACTTTTTTGCACACCATGGGCTAAATGGCCAGGTCACATGGACCTCGAAGGCTCACAGAAGGTTGGGAGAGGGGACCCACTGGAACAGCTGTTGGGAGACAGATGGTAGCCTCGCATCAAGGCCATCCAGCGTGTTCTTTAACGTGCACAGGGTATGGCTCTCCCGCACACGGGACCACGGCTTAACGTCCCATCCGACGGACGGCGGCCTTTTCAAGCCCATCGGTGTCCCCTACTGACCGTGGGCAGGGCAGGGAATTTTGCGGAGATAAATCTCAACGCTGACCCAGCTGGGACTCGAACCTGGGAACTACAGATTACGAGCGTGGCGCGCTACCGACTGAGCCACCCCCGCCCCGTCCCGCCACGGGAAGAACAATATGACACATTTATATTGTATTGTTCATCACATAAAAGTTAGAAACAATAAATTACTAATATGTCAAAAAACAGACTCATGTCGGAACTAAAGTTTTTTATGCAAGCAGAAATGCAAGGGTATCCGCAACGTACTTTAAGCATGGCTTACTTTCTATAGCATTCTGCTGTGTACAGAAACTCTTTACAGAATTTACCCTATGAAAGACAGCTGACCTTGCAAAGCGTGTACTAACGTCGCAACGCGAATTTCATCAGCGTCATCACTTTCGCCGGTAAACAGTGGAAAAGACGATTTTTACAAAATGTGAGATCGTTTGTGGATTTTTAAAAAATGATTACTGAATCCCATAGCTGATTTTTTTTTTGGAGGAAGAAATTGTTATCTTGCTGCGTAGCGTTACTTCCTAGGATCGAGTTTGCATCATGTAGTGTAGGGGCGGGGGTGGCTCAGTCGGTAGCGCGCCAGGCTCGTAATCTGTAGTTCCCAAGTTCGAGTCCCAGCTGGGTCAGCGTTGAGATTTATCTCCGCAAAATTCCCCGCCCAGCCCACGGTCAGTAGGGGACACCGATGGGCTTGGAAAGGCCGCCGTCCGTCGGATGTGACATTAAGCCGTGTCCCCGTGTGCGGGAGAGCCATACCCTGTGCACGTTAAAGAACACGCTGGATGGCCTTGACGGGAGGCTACCATCTGTCTCCCAACAGCTGTTCCAGTGGGTCCCCTCCCCCAACCTTTTCTGAGCCTCCGGGGTCCATGTGACCTGGCCATTTAGCCCATGGTGTGCAAAAAAGTGCCTCTCAGAGGTAAAACAACCCAACGCATCATGTAGTGAGGCTACAGCGGTAATACGTATTAGGAATAAAACCATGTCGCATAACGGATATACTTACGGACCACTTTCCAAAACAAGTCCTGATGCAGAAAATGCAAATATTGGATGGCATCATCCTTCAACCCAATGGAGACTAAATAAGAGAGGTGCAACACTGAGAGGTTTAGGGGGTCAAAGGGAAATTCTTCCAATGGAGTAAACAAATAACTGACCTATCATAAATGGGATGTTTCGATAAGAGGATGGAAAACATTGTTTCCTTATACTGTGATGGCCTGAAACGAAAGGAGAATGAAATGAGGTAGACAATATGGGTTTAGTCAGAGGGGCTGGCAACCGTCTCTGGACTTGGAAAAATTTCGAGTCCGAAAACTACGATCGAGAGTGTCAGTGGGTTTTCATGTTGTAAGACATCGCACCTGATACGGAAGCAAAGGGGTCGACAGTGCAGGGGGTGATCCAAGATTCAACCGTCAGTAAAATCACTCCCTGCACTGTCGACCCCTTTGCTTCCGTATGTCTTTCCGCGATGTCTTACAACATGAAAACCCACTGACACTGTCGATCGTAATTTTCGGACTCGAAATTTTTCCAAGTCCAGAGACGGTTGCCAGCCCCTATGACTAAACCCATATTGTCTACCTCGATTCCCCGTTTGGAATAATATTTTTTAATTACGAATAATTTGGTATTAAATCAGATTTTTTCGCCGTTTTCCTTTTATTAATTTTTTTTTATTTTTACCCAATAGCATTTTTCATTTTTTGCAGGACAGTCTTTTAAAACAGTTACTGCAGGATAGTCCTTATTCTAGTGAAGGCCGAATTCGCAAAATATGGGACTTTGTAATTTTTTTTGAGGATTGCATCCGCCATTCTGAGACGGGGATGAGCGTTGCCACCGTAAAGTTTAATTTTGTAATTATTTAGAGGATTGCGTCAGCCATTCTGATCGTTGCCACCAAAAGCGTTTATTGGACTTGGAAATTTTCAGATGAGGATAGAAATCTTTCGATTAAAATAGAATGCTTACTAAAGTATACACTAGATGGCGCCACCAAAAATCTTTTTTTAGGTGTTAGGAAATTCAGGGGGGCTTAAAAAATACAGGTGGATCAACCAGGGGGGCTTAAAAATACAGGTGAGTCAACCAGGGGTCTTAAAAATTACGACTAAAATTGAAGGCTTTTCTAAAAATAGTACTCATCATATACACTAGATGGCACCACGGGTTTTTAATAAAGGGGGAAGAATTTTTAATAATTTTTAATAAAGAAGGATTAATTAATTTTTAATTAATTATTAATTAATTATTAATTATCAATTATGCATATTAATAAGGGGGCGCGGCCTGAAGTGGACGTGACCAGTGACGACATAGGGGGCAAAGCACTGTGCTTGGGGAAACCGTATAGTGAAAGCAAACTACTAACGTGAAATTAATACACATTTTCTTCACACTATCTAACAATTCCGTATAGGAAAGAAAGGTGAGGAAAATGTCGTCCACATAAGAGTGGTCCTTGTGACCATACAGAATTCACAAAGGCGAAGCTAATCATCAATGTTCAATGCACGAAATGCATCGTTCTAGTAGAGATTTAAACAATGTTCCTTATCTTCAGGTTCCAAGGTTTTCGTGTTGGGGAGTAAGTGATACATCAGATCTTGATGAATAATGTCCATCAAGTACTCTATCAACTCTATCAACCGTCCCTTTCGCATAGCAGGAGGTGACAGAAGGAATGCTAGTAATGCATCTCTCTGTTCAGCAATGGCATGATGTAGATGGAAATTCGCATCAGATTTACGATAGAAGTCCATACAGTTCCTCTCATCTCCACGTCGGTCACATATCCCAGTGGGTAAGCATGAGGGTAACTCCGCTTGGAATCGGATTTGTCGAACGCGATTTCATGTTTTTGATAATATCCATATGACGAGAACCATCGAAATTGGAGTAGTACACAGCTGTAGATTGTGCGTGATAACACGTTTCATTTCTGTCGAGTGGGAAGCATCAATTCTGTCAGAGACCGTTAATAATTCTTGCCACTCGTGTAGAGCCACAGTGATCCCTTATTCTGTTGGGTAAAGCAGTCCACCTTCTGTAAATGTACGGTAAATGCGCAGGTGAAGCAGCAGTCTATCCCTGTAAAGTTCTGGGATGATGAAGAAAGAATTCCCCAACGGGTGTGCGTACAGTCAGGTTGCATGGTGTACGAAAAGTCTCTAATACGCTTAAGACGGGTTATATTGTAGGTTGGTAAACATTTTATCCTCCTAGATGACGAGAGCGATCCTGGTGGTGTTTCTGGCAAAGTGACATCATCTTCTTATATTATAGGAATAGGTTTCCACACATAGGTTTTCTTTTTACGTCTAATTATCGGAGTTAAAAATGGACGAAGAGTCGGAGGAAGTGAACTCGATTTTCTGATTTAAATTCTCTTGGTATATGCTTTTCTCTATAACGAGGATTAGGTAAACAATATTGTACAATCTGTTCTCATATCTGACTTACTTCTTCGCTTTCATTCTCAAATCTTCTATTCATCCAGCTCCTTTCGTTGACATCCTGATCGGCTATTTCCAATGGTTTTCCTTCCTCTGGGAAAAACTCTGACCATGGTTGGGTTGGGTTACCTCTGAGCGGCACTTTTTTGCACACAATGGGCTAAATGGTCAGGTTACAAGGACCCCGAAGGCTCAGAGACGGTTGCGGGAGGGAACCCACTGGAACAGCTGTTAGGAGACAGATGGTAGCCTCCCGTCAAGGCCATCCAGTATGTTCTTTAACGTGTGCAGGGTATGACTCTCCCGCACACGGGACCACGGTTTAACGTCCCATCCGACGGGCGGCGGCCTTTCCAAGCCCATCGGCATCTCCTACTGACCGTAGGCAGGGCGGGGAGTTTTGCAGAGATAAATCTCAGCGCTGACCCAGCTGGGACTCGCTCTAACCAGAACATATATTCTTCGAAACCCTCTAACTGATTGTGAGGACGCCCTATTAATTATTGTGATAACGCCTGTTCATACTGAGAAAACAGATCATTGAATGTCGCTATCTGTTTGAAGGTATGATCCACTGAGAAATGATTCATTCTTTGTCAATAAAATTGTTCACCCATGTGTTAAACACTACCGCATCGGATTAGGAACAATGAACATCACGATCCTCATGATAGCCACATTTGGTTCCTGAGATTTTAGGCAAGTCTTTAAATCGCTGGAATCCTCGCTTCTCTAAATCAAGAGTTTCCTTTCCTAACCTTTCAAGCAATCTTTTGTCGTAGATTCCTCCTTTGTAAGCAACAACACTTTTGTAAAGTCTTCCACACTTCGTCCTGTCACATAGATGAGATGCTCTCTCAGGTCCGATGGGCTTGGAAAGGCCGCCGTCCGTCGGATGGGACGTTAAGCCGTGGCCCCGTGTGCGGGAGAGCCATACTCTGTGCACGTTAAAGAACACGCTGGATGGCCTTGACGGGAGACTACCATCTGTCTCCCAACAGCTGTTCCAGTGGGTCCCCTCCCCCAACCTTCTCTGAGCCTTCGGGGTCAATGTGACCTGGCCATTTAGCCCATGGTGTGCAAAAAAGTGCCGCTCAGAGGTAAAACAACCCAACCCAACTCTCTCAGGCACGCAGGACCCTGAGGGACTTACTTTAGGCAACACGGCTGCAGGGACAATGCAGAGAGGCCACGATAGCATAATAAATTTCAAAGGTAATGTAGTTTTGCAGCGAATAATTCCTTGGTTGCTACACTCAAGCTCATTGTGGCGAAGTTCTTTCTCCGAGAGAACCGGATAGTAATTCGGAAGCAAATATTCTGGGATCAGGTAAAAGCACTGTTATAAAGTATACAGTAATTCATACTGCACTCAAGATGCAACTTCTAATAACGAAACCTTCTCCCCTCAGCAACACGGAAACTCCGAGCATACTGGCTCAACTTCTTCCTTCTTTCCCTCAGTAGCCCCAAACAGAATCATCCTACTCTTCACGGCAACTTTATATGTAATTCCCAAAATGCCTCTCAAAAACTTTTTTTTCGGTGAAGAGAGAATATTAGTTCTTTGAACTCTTATTGACCAGAACTTTTCAATTGGGGTGTGGAGACTCACTCATCTGAGTCTTCAAGAAATTTCCCTGAACTTTTCAATTGGGGTGTGGAGACTCACTCATCTGAGTCTTCAAGAAATTTCCCTGAACTTTTCAATTGGGGTGTGGAGACTCACTCATCTGAGTCTTCAAGAAATTTCCCTGATCTTTTCAATTCGGGTGTGGAGACTCACTCATCTGAGTCTTCAAGAAATTTCCCTGAACTTTTCAATTGGGGTGTGGAGACTCACTCATCTGAGTCTTCAAGAAATTTCCCTGAACTTTTCAATTGGGGTGTGGAGACTCACTCATCTGAGTCTTCAAGAAATTTCCCTGAACTTTTCAATTGGTGTGTGGAGACTCACTCATCTGAGTCTTCAAGAAATTTCCCTGAACTTTCTACACCGACCAACGTGGTCTCTATTCTTTTTCATGGGAACTCATTCTGATATCATGGACGCCGTTTGATCTCATTCGCACCGATTTGTATGAGCGTCCATCAGCAGTTGGGGCTCTGAAACTCATGCCTCAAAGAATATCCTTTTATATAAAGGTAAAGAAAAACACCGCTGAAATGCATGAAATGGCAATTTAATGAATGAATGATGAAAGGGCAGAGATGACGTGGAAAATGACCCTCGCAGTGACTCTGAAAACAACCTCCAACCCAGAAATGATGGACACAGTTCTCAATTTACTCGCAAGAAACCAACGACTGACATTCAAAATGGTGGTAAGTGAATCAAATATCCGTGAGGAATTGATAAGGTCCTTTACCATAGACTTGGGTTTGCATTATAACTCACCTGCTTACGCAGCGATCAACTATTTCTATTTGAATTGGTTTTGATAAAGAATTCGTTTTGCAAGAAAATATATCTCACCAGAAAAATACTTAATATTTAATAACTTAGGCAATTTTGAGAATACATATAGATATATCAGAAAATTTGATGATTGGGCTCAATACTTACTAACCAATGCTGTGTGATGGAGGAATATCAATATGGTGAGACTTATCCCAGCAAATATGCATCATGAGCATGTTGAGACATCCAGCACTATAAACTTTAGTAATATGCGGCATTTTGAGCGGCTTACAAACATGAAATTTTAGACTTGGCAAGGTAGCTACAAGACTATAAATGCTAACTAATGGCAGCCCAATTTGAAATTACGCAAGACGTAAAATGATTTCAAATAATAGAAGCAATCCAATTCAAAACCGCAGGTTGGGTTGGGTTGTTTTACCTCTGAGTGGCACTTTTTTGCACACCATGGGCTAAATGGCCAGGTCACATGGACCCCGAAGGCTCAGAGAAGGTTGGGGGAGGGGACACACTGGAACAGCTGTTGGGAGACAGATGGTAGCCTCCCGTCAAGGCCATCCAGCGTGTTCTTTAACGTGCACAGGGTATGGCTCTCCCGCACACGGGGCCACGGCTTAACGTCCCATCCGACGGACGGCGGCCTTTCCAAGCCTATCGGTGTCCCCTAGTGACCGTGGGCAGGACGGGGAATTTTGCGGAGATAAATCTCAACGCTGACCCAGCTGGGACTCGAACCTGGGAACTACAGATTACGAGACTGGCGCGCTACCGACTGAGCCACCCCCGTCCCCAAAACCTCAGGCTCTCTAAAGTTGATTTTATAACTGTAGATTCGAAAATGTATGAATAAGTGGTATGAGCTCTAGATAAAGTTTATATGTTCTGGAAGTAAGAATGTAAAGGAGAAAACGTAATGAAATTCACATTATCATTCACCAAATCTTCTGATCAACCTGGTATATATAGAAACAACCGGTCTATATAAATATAAATGATCAATTGTTACTAGCTCTTTTAAATCAGCAAATTTGAATGTTGTAAATATGCTTTGAATTTAATTATAGTTTTATACTTTGCTAATATTGACCTTGACTTTTGTTACAGGTAGCTGCATGTACCAAGTCGGAAATCCATTTGGTAATATAACCAGTCCAAGTTACCCTTCTGATTATCCCACCTCAGTAGACTGCGAGTGGCTCATCAGCACAACTCCAGGACATGTAATCAAGATGGTGAGTTAAGCTTTCAGGCATTTCCATATTCTACAGACGAAAAATCGCTGGTGATGTTTTTCGAGTGTTCCTCTTCTAATTATCGAATACATTTTGTTATATGTCCTCTCATTATTTTCCCTAGAAGCATTGTATCTTTATTCTTTTTAACTCTTCCAATTTAACGTTTGATATAAAAAAAATACGTTTTCTTGTGAAATAGCTATAGTCTTCGTTTTAGATGACGTGGTTCGGAGAAGTAAAGTTATTGAAAAGGAAACTTTCCTTGAACGAATAGTTCGATTACATATGAAAGATGATCAATTTAAATAAATAAATCAGAATATTTTTTGCTTATTTACGCACATATTTTAGTATATTGAAGCAAGGGCAAGATAGTTTTAATATATCATTACACCTTAAATACGGTGCTCATGAGTTGAGCTATAAATTTTTCGCTGTAAAAAAAGGTTAGCCGTCCCGTGGCCGAGTGGTTAGCACGCTTGGATACTGATATACGGGACCTGGGTTCGAGCCCCGGATTAGGCATGGATGTGTGTGTCGTTTTTCTGCTGAGGTCCTGCCATCCTCTCAGATCGCCTACTGTGGCATATAAACTGACAGGCTCTCTGTCAGAGATCTGTGGCAAGCAGCTGCTTGATGGGGTATTTATTTTATTATTTATTAAAAAAAGATTAAAATCACGGAGGAATTGCGCACAAAAACGCCAAAATTCGGGAAAATTTCTTGGGGCAAGATTGAGAAATTCTCGCATCATTTAGGTTTAAAAATCACAAAAAATTGCTCATAAGTTGCTTCCACATAAACAAGATAATGACAGTTGGATACATATAGCCATGAGCTTCCGCAGAGGGAAGCAAACGGGGATCGAATAAAAAATTCAACATATTATAATCGTAACAATTTAAACGTAATTAATTTATATACATTATGTATGTGTTTTTGTACTGATGCAATACCATATTCTATAATTTACTTGTGAAAAAAACCCCCCTAAAAATTAAATAATTAAATAAAAATTTATTATTGTAATTATTTACTCGATTTGACTGACATAAAATACAGGATAAATTGCAGTAATGCAATGTAGTTCAATAGGTGGCAATTGGAGAAGTTACCTCGAGGCACGTTCTCTTGTGCACGAGAGTACCGTAAGGTACCTGATATCCCCTTAGAGTGATACAAGTGTCATATCGATGTTGCATGTTGTGGGCGAGGGCAGTAAGAAGTTTCTGCGGTATTAAATCCCTATATGGCTCTTATTATTGTCTATAACCAGAATTATGGGGCGACAACACCCTGAAAAAGCCTCATGAGGGTTCGAGGATTTCGTCTCTATATCTGAGTCCTGTCAAAGTTCCTCCAGAAAAGACATGGAGCAGTGTGTGGTCATGTGACATATTGCCAATCCAGACCATTGAACCACCACCTTCGTAATGGTGCATTTCTCTGAAGTTTGAGGGGTGATAACGAGTTTCAGTTTCTCTCCAGATGACAACACGACGACTATCACTCTGTAAACTGAATCTGAATTCGTTCACAGAAGAGAACATTGGCTCATTGATTTCCAGTCTGTCTCAGTGTCGTTTGCACCATGTCAACCTGCCTCTTTTCCCTGACAAGTGAGTGGAATGCTCACTGTACATCGTGTGGCATAAAGTCCTTTTTCATAAAGCCTATATATCGTTTATTGTATAACGTCGAGCTGCAGACAGCTCTACAATGAGCTCTCTTGCTGACATTTATCTGTTACGTCTCACTGTTAGTGCCACATAACGGTCATCCTGAGCCATTGTAAGTCATGGTCCACCCAGTCGACCATGACTCAATGCCTCCACATCTATTGCCCTGACAACCAGGCCTTGCCCATCCACATCTATTGCCCTGACAACTGGGTTGTATGCCCTAAAAATTACAGAATTATATGGTAGTAGATCCAGAGCGGCGTGAAGAAACATCTCAAATTAAACTCTAAAATTTTGAAATGTGAAAGATGTTTTTTATTTTCCATTCATTTTCCATTAGTGTACAATGGACAGAATGCTGTAAATTCAACGCTCATCAACGATAGCAATAATAATTATGCTGCAGCGATGAAACAAAATTTAGTGAGCTATCAGTTATCGAGAATGAACGGATTCCTAAACGGTTCCCTCGTTTCCCAGGATCGAAATGAAGTCTGCTTATCAAGTGTACGAGCCTTTTACATTGTCTACTCCGTTAACACAACATGGCGACAAGCAGTAGCTTCTTTTCAAAAGTTCAGATTTCATAAGATTTAGAAAGATAGCACACATGATAAATGACTCCTGATTAAATTATTAATAAAGAATAAAAATATTATTTATTCCTACCACATATGTCCGATACATCAGGGGCGGGGGTGGCTCAGTCGGTAGCGCGCCAGGCTCGTAATCTGTAGTTCCCAGGTTCGAGTCCCAGTTGGGTCAGCGTTGAGATTTATCTCCGCAAAATTCCCCGCCCTGCCCACGGTCAGTAGGGGACACCGATGGGCTTGAAAAGGCCGCCGTCCGTCGGATGGGACGTTAAGCCGTGGCCCCGTGTGCGGGAGAGCCATACCCTGTGCACGTTAAAGAACACGCTGGATGGCCTTGACAGGGGGCTACCATCTGTCTCCCAACAGCTGTTCCAGTGGGTCCCCTCCCCCAACCTTCTCTGAGCCATCGGGGACCATGTGACCTGGCCATTTAGCCCATGGTGTGCAAAAAAGTGCCGCTCAGAGGTAAAACAACCCAACCCGATACATCAATTATATCAGTTACACAATACCCTTAAAAGTCTAACCAAGGCGATTTGACAGATGTCACATATAAATGAGGCATATAAATGTGATAATATCTTCTGTGCCTAGCATAAAAAAACAGCAAGGATTTGCTAAATGGAACAACAGAAAAAAAATTCACTGCATGGATACACTAAGGGATAAAAATATATTACACCTTGCGAAAGCAAATGAGATATTGATCTCAGCCCTACCTTAAAGGATGAGAGCATAGAATATCAAGACCTCAAATCTGTCTGGAGCTATTCTCATTCATACGATCTGTTGTAGTCTGTTTCATCTGAGGTCGATTTGCACAAATGCAAACGTTCTTGGAGAAAAGAACTGTTCTAAATTTCTATCAGGAAATTGTTCGTTTCCTTTCACACTCTTTAGGGGCGGGGGTGGCTCAGTCGGTAGCGCGCCAGGCTCGTAATCTGTAGTTCCCAGGTTCGAGTACCAGCTGGGTCAGCGTTGAGATTTATCTCCGCAAAATTCCCCGCCCTGCCCACGGTCAGTAGGGGACACCGATGGGCTTGGAAAGGCCGCCGTCGTCGGATGGGACGTTAAGCCGTGGCTCCGTGTGCGGGAGAGACATACCCTGTGCACATTAAGAACACGCTGGATGGCCTTGACGGGAGGCTACCATCCGTCAAGGCCATCTTTATCCAACAGCTGTTCCAGTGGGTCCCCTCCCCCAACCTTCTCTGAGCCTTCGGGGTCCATGTGACCTGGCCATTTAGCCCATGGTGTGCAAAAAAGTGCCGCTCAGAGGTAAAACAACACAACCTTTCACACTCTGTAGTGTTCTTGATGACAATTGAAATAATTTTGCACGTAAGCATTGAAATTCGTAAAGCCGGCGATAGTAAACCGATGGGTATATTGCATTGATTAAATCAATCGACAGAATATTTTCCCTTAGTAGGTTTTCTTTTCAAGAAATGTTCAATTTCCACTTATTTTACTTTCTGGTATGTGACTATAAGTAACCAAAGTGTTATATCTGTTCTGTTTCAGGATTTCCAACAATTCGAGATGTATGGGGACCAAAATTGTGGGGGTGACTGGGTCGCCATTTATGATGGATACGGTACGGAATCATCTAGGCTGGGACAATTCTGTGGCAGTGAACTGCCCCAACCTGTTCTATCATCCGACAACATTATGTACATGGTGTTTAAGTCCGATTATTCTGGAACTGCAAAGGGATTCAAGGCCATACATACAACAGGTTGGTTTACAAGAGTTTATTTTCAACATTGTAATACTTTTCTGACAAACTTATTGACACATTTTTGTGATAAAGTTTCGTTTCCTTAACCCTTTAATGCCCAGAACGGCTCAAACGCTTAATTAAGAATTTTTTAAATGACCCTGGCGTCAATTAAACAAAGTAAATGGAATGAGTTTTAAAATATCCAATGACGTTAATACTCCTGGTTATGGTGCTGAGAAGCTGTAACTACAACTCTCTTTCAACGTTAGGAATTTGAATCCCAAAGTGAGAAGCAATATTCAGAAGACGTCTTTTTGTCTGTATTCAATCCATTACACTACTGCATTCTCATCTGTGAATGATCTCTGTGTCATGGGATTTGTCCGAATTTTGAATGAATTCGTGGATCATATTATTAGTGCCAAAATAAAACCTCTTACAGATCACGGAGGTTACGTTCGTTGTAAAGCCACAAAAGTAAATCTATTATCTCATGGCTAAATTAAATCGTGACATAACATGAAGAAAAAAGACAAGATTTGTCTCAGTGAAGGTCTGAAAATTATAGTCTTGCAGGACCTCCGTATCCCATGGCTGCATGATGACTTTGTATGTATATTCAGTAGTAGAGTAACACAAGAGATTTCCTGTAGCCATGGGACTTGTCAAATTTTTAAATGGAAAAATGTAGTTTTGCCGTGAGTGGGATTAGAACCCATGCTTCCCAGTTACATACAATACATACTACCCACAACACTATCAAGAGCTAACATTTTCCTTGGATAATAGGGGCGGGGGTGGCTCAGTCGGTAGCGCGCCAGGCTCGTAATCTGTACTTCCCAGGTTCGAGTCCCAGCTTGGTCGGCGTTGAGATTTATCTCCGCAAAATTCTCCGCCCTGCCCACGGTCAGTAGGGGACACCGATGGGCTTGGAAAGACTGTCATCCGTCGGATAGGACGTTAAGCCGTGGCCCCTTGTGCGGGAGAGCCATACCCTGTGCACGTTAAAGAACACGCTGGATGGCCTTGACGGGAGGCTACCATCTGTCTCCCAACAGCTGTTCCAGTGGGTCCCCTCCCCCAACCTTCTCTGAGCCTTCGGGGTCCATGTGACCTGGCCATTTAGCCCATGGTGTGCAAAAAAGTGCCGCTCAGAGGTAAAACAACCCAACCCTTGGATAATATGACTTATAAACGTTTATTAAATATTTGTTGATTCGCTCGTGGTTGGGAAATGGACAAACAAATTGCATCTATCATGGATTGGAATATTTAGTGATTATCGCTGTCCGTCACCAGACACAGATGATGCCACGAGCGAATATAACAATATTTGGTGAGTTTATTAACTGACGAAAAAGTAATTTTCTGTTAGTGTAGTGGTCAGCACGCGTATCCTGTAACTAGGAAGCGTTGTTTGGAATCTCACTCACGGCAAAATAAAAGATTTTCATCTAATAATTTTGTATATTCATGGAATCAACAAAGCGGAGAAAAGTAAAAAATATCAAAGCAAACTCCACTCACTGTGCAATAAATTTTGCAGTAAAATAGTAAAAATCTACATATAATGGTTTTTTTTTAAACTTTTTATATATTTTTTTCACCAACCATTGAATCTTATACCTTTCGCTTAAAAAGACCAATGCCTTTATGCTAGCAAGAATATAGTTCTTAGCTATATAACTTATAATAATGTTGGTTTTTAGCAGGTGTAAAAGATTTCCTGAGCTTGATATTATGGAGCTAAAGTTGTTGCGCTTGCATTGCCACGGAATTTATATAGAATTACTTTCTTTTCATCAGGGGCGGGGGTGGCTCAGTCGGTAGCGCGCCAGGCTCGTAATCTGCAGTTCCCAGGTTCGAGTCTCAGCTGGGTCAGCGTTGAGATTTATCTCCGCAAAACTCCCCGCCCTGCCCACGGTCAGTAGGGGACACCGATGGGCTTGGAAAGGCCGCCGTCCGTCGGATGGGACGTTAAGCCGTGGCCCCGTGTGCGGGAGAGCCATACCCTGTGTACGTTAAAGAACACGCTGGATGGCCTTGACGGGAGGCTCCCATCTGTCTCCCAACAGCTGTTCCAGTGGGTCCCCTCCCCGAACCTTCTCTGAGCCATCGGGGTCCATGTGACCTGGCCATTTAGCCCATGGTGTGCAAAAAAGTGCCGCTCAGAGGTAAAACAACCCAACTTTCTTTTCATCCAATGTGATCATCTTGAGTAATTTCTTTACTGCACTATACTACATGACAACTTTCTGCTTAGGTTCCGCAATTCAATTAAGTGAAGGTTTAACGTAAAAGAAAAAGAAATTTCACACGGAGAACAAACTAAAAGAAAACAAAACATAAATTGCAACCATGTCCGACCAGAAACAGCTGATGATCTCTTATAACAACAAATTCATGCTCGTTTGTGATATATCATAGATACAAAATCCTCATGCAGCCATGGGCTACGGAGGTCCAACCAGACTGTGTAATTTTCCTCTCCAGACGTGTCTCTTTCGAGCTACAGCTGCTGCATTTGGCCACTCTAGACCAATTCTAGCAATGTCCTGTTTGACATTGTCTGCCCATCGCATCACAGGTCTCCCCCTTTTTCTGAAACCTTTAAGCACACTGTTCATAATCCTGTCTGCCAATCTGCAGCTATGCATACGGGCAACCTGGGCAAACTAACGCAATAACTCTCTGCACAATATGCTGCTCAAAAGAGGTTAATGACTACTTCTTCTAACCTCATTGCTAAACAAAGTCAAATCACCTAATGCCCAAGATACTGTGTAAGCATCTAGAATCAAGTTTCTTGTTATCCTGCTTACAAAGGGTCCATGTTTCGCTACCATAACTAACCTTGGAAAGAACCAAATTATTATACAGCTAATTTCAGTCGTTAGGTGTATACGTCTATTTTTCCACACTCCCCATGTCCCATGGGACGTTAAGCCGTGGTCCCGTGTGCGGGAGAGCCATACTCTGTGCACGTTAAAGAACACGCTGGATGGCCTTGACGGGAGGCTACGATCTGTCTCCCAACAGCTGTTCCAGTGGGTCCCCTCCCCCAACCTTCTCTGAGCCTTCGGGGTCCATGTGATCTGGCCATTAGCCCATGGTGTGCAAAAAAAGTGCCGCTCAGAGGTAAAACTACCCAACCCAACCCCACGTCCCAGCGGCAATTCCTATTCTTCTATTTATCTCATGCCGCACATCACCAATATCTGCTATATAGCTCCCAAGATAATTAAACTGAGACACTTGCTTAAGACGGCAACCATTCAAAGCAATTGGAGCACCATCTGCCTGACCAATTTTCATCATTTAGTTTTTACTCTGTTTATCACCAAACCTACACTATTACCAGTCTCATCAACAGCACTAGTGAACGAATTCATCTCATCAACATCAGTAGCCAACATGGCCAAATCATCTGCATAATCTAAATAAGAAATTTTGAAATCTCTAGACCATTTAAGGCCAAAATCTTTCCTTTGCAAAGAATTTCGCATTGCATAATCAATAACTAAACAAAAGAGAAAATGGGACAAAATGCACCCTTGTCTAACTCCACTAGCAATGCTAAACCAATCGCTGCAAGACGTACCAACTCTCACACACAACTCAGTGTTATTATACAGAGTTCACATTACACTAACTAACTTATTAGGTATTCCTTATGATCTAACAATAAACCATAAATTATGTCGATCAACAGAGTCAAAAGACTTTTTGAAATCTATAAAGCTTGCAACCACGTTTCTGAAATTCTAAACATTTCTCAAGAATCTGCCTAAGTGAAAATATTTGATCAATACATCCCCTACCACTTCTGAATCCACACTCTTCATCACGCAGTTGTCCATCAACCAAATTCTTAATTCTTTTAGATATAATCATGCAAAGAACTTTACCTGGAACAGAAAGTAAACTAATTCCCCTATAATTATCACAGGAACTGTGATCACCCTTTTTTAAAAATTGGAACAATGATAGCTCTAGTAAAATCCTTAGGAACAACACCTTTATCATAAAAAAAATATTCAAAATTTCAATCAGCCATATGACAACGCAAATGTTCCCAGCTCTAAGCATTTCAGTGGTGATTTCCTCCACCCCTAGGGATTTAAGCAGTTTTAATCTAGAGATAGCCAATGCGACTTCGGAATGTAATACAGGGCCATCATAAAAGCTAGTAATGCATCTGTCCTCATTACAAACAACGGGAGTAAAAATAATCGCATTATTCAGAATATCTCTAAAATGCTCAGCCCACCTAGCCATCACAGAATCCTCACCTTCAACCACCTTGCCATATTTATCCTTCAATCCCTGTGTACCTGTCTGTTTCTTCCCACATAAAACATTAAGAATCTGGTATAACCCCCTGCTGCTGTGCTGTCTAACTGCTTCCTCTGCTTTGACAGCCAAGCTATCAAGCCAAAGATTCTTATCAGCTGTTAACTGATCTTTTACATTTTTATTAAGCTCGTTGTAATATCTTCTGTTAGGACTAAAAGGGTGTTGATTCATATTAATCCTGTATTTCCTTCTTTCAGAAATAAGTTCCATAGCCTTATCACTCATTATATTTTGTTTCCTATGTTCCCTTTTACCCAAAAGAGTACTATTGGTTTCAAGAAAAGCCTGCTTAAACTGATCCCATTCTTTCTCAACTTCAGCAGTAAGGAAATCATGATTGTCATAATGACTAAGTAACCTATCACGGTATACTTTTGCTATATCTGGGTCTTTCAGAGCTTCACTGTTGAAGGTAATTTTCTTAACCTTAGCATAACATTTCTTAGCTGCAAGATCAGCTGCAAGACACTTTTGACCAGGTAATGGACAGACTCAATTTCGGCTCCCCTATATCATCTGGTATTTCTAAATGAACTGGCCCATTTATCGTTAATTAAAATATAATCTATTTTATTCCTGTGCAACCCATCAGGTGAAACTCATGTATATTTATAAATGTCTCGGTGTTGTAGTATGTATTAGTTATTCGTAAACCATTAAGTTTACTTTACCTATAGGAGACGTTCCCCATTGCCACTGGAACTACCAATGCCAAAGGGACCTAAAACTCCTGCCCAAAGGCCAAATTCAGTACGAACTTTGGCATTGAAGTCACCAAGAACAACGGTAATATCTCCTTTCTTGACAGAATTCAAAATATCCTGAAGTTGTCCGTAAAACCTATCCTTCTCATCCTCATCGGCATCTTCAGTGGGGGCATAACAGCAGATAACATTCAAGTCTTTAATGCTTGCCTGAAATTTTGCTGTAAGAAACCTTTCATTAATGCACTCATATTCTAGAAGAGCATCACTAGCATGTCTGCTGAGCAGCAGACCCACGCCTTTGTCATGTTTTCTCGTAATCTGTAGTTCTCAGGTTCGAGTCCCAGCTGGGTCAGCGTTGAGATTTATCTTCGTAAAAATTCCCCCCGCCCTGCCCACGGTCAGTAGGGGACACCGATGGGCTTGAAAAGGCCGCCGTCCATCGGATGGGACGTTAAGCCGTGGCCCCGTGTGCGGGAGAGCCATACCCTGTGCACGTTAAAGAACACGCTGGATGGCCTTGACGGGAGGCTACCATCTGTCTCCCAACAGCTGTTCCAGTAGGTCCCCTCCCCCAGTCTTCTCTGAGCCTTCGGGGTCCATGTGACCTGGCCATTTAGCCCATGGTGTGCAAAAAAGTGCCGCTCAGAGGTAAAACAACCCAACAACCCCATCTTCGGCAATAATGTTTTCCGCACAAATATTTATCGAATATGTGTATTTACTATGGATTGATAATATTAGGTTTGCTAATGTCCTTTTTTTCTTATTTTTAGAAGGCAACTGCACTTTTCAGATGACGAGTAACTATGGAGAAATAAGCAGTCCCAACTATCCTGATAATTACCAGATGATGGAGAACTGTGCATGGCTTTTCTCTACAACTCCTCAACGCACAATCACGTTGGTGAGTCAACTGATAACTTTGCACCGCGCTTAATTTACAATTTCCTGTGAGATTCCAATTTAAATAAGGGGACTAAATTTCATTTTAAACATCATTCAAGGCTGCCCGATATAAAGCAAATGATACGTTGCTGACATAAAGAAAACTTAAAGCCAAAAGATAATACATCTAGGGTTGGGTTGTTTTACCTCTGAGCGGCACTTTTTTGCACACCATGGGCTAAAAGGCCAGGTCACATGGACCCCGAAGGCTCAGAGAAGGTTGGGGGAGGGGACCCACTGGAACAGCTGTTGGGAGACAGATGGTAGCCTCCCGTCAAGGCCATCCAGCGTGTTCTTTAACGTTGGGTTGTTTTACCTCTGAGCGGCACTTTTTTGCACACCATGGGCTAAATGGCCAGGTCACATGGACCCCGAAGGCTCAGAGAAGGTTGGGGAAGGGGACCCACTGGAACAGCTGTTGGGAGACAGATGGTAGCCTCCCGTCAAGGCCATCCAGCGTGTTCTTTAACGTTGGGTTGTTTTACCTCTGAGCGGCACTTTTTTGCACACCATGGGCTAAATGGCCAGGTCACATGGACCCCGAAGGCTCAGAGAAGGTTGGGGAAGGGGACCCACTGGAACAGCTGTTGGGAGACAGATGGTAGCCTCCCGTCAAGGCCATCCAGCGTGTTCTTTAACGTTGGGTTGTTTTACCTCTGAGCGGCACTTTTTTGCACACCATGGGCTAAATGGCCAGGTCACATGGATCCCGAAGGCTCAGAGAAGTTGGGGAAGGGGACCCACTGGAACAGCTGTTGGGAGACAGATGGTAGCCTCCTGTCAAGGCCATCCAGCGTGTTCTTTAACGTGCACAGGATCTGGCTCTCCCGCACACGGTGCCATGGCTTAACGTCCCATCCGACGGACGGCGGCCTTTCCAAGCCAATATGTTGCTGACATAAGGAAAACTTAAAGTACGTAAAGTTTCACCTCATCTAATTTCTCTGAAGCAAATTCTACAAAAGTCCTAATTTCAGTGATTGCTGCGGTATCGTTCTTTATTTCAGTCACTTGTTGCATGAGTCATTTTAATTTATCAAATTCTGTTGGTGGGTTATTTGTACTGGTAGATCCTTTGGCATCTTGTTGCCTAGTGGAAATACCGAGTTCGCTTTTGCATTTAGTACATTGCCACCTCATTTTTGAGTTTTTACTCATTTTTTGAAAAGTATCTTCATTGTAGCCAGCACAACTTGACTGGAAATTGCTGAGACACTCACCTGAATATCTCAGCATATCATTATTGTTTTTGATATATTAGCTTTGTAATGTGCACAATTTAATGTATCTATATTCTCGGTTTCTTAGGACTGTACACAGCAGAAATTTATAACTTCCTATGATGTAACGTTACTTCAAATTTAGCGCTGTCAGCACAAAACGTGAGGAACGTACGTCTTACTAATCACGGGGCGGGGGTGCCTCAGTCGGTAGCGCGCCAGGCTCGTAATCTGTAGTTCCCAGGTTCGAGTCCCAGCTGGGTCAGCGTTGAGATTTATCTCCGCAAAATTCCCCGCACTGCCCACGGTCAGTAGTGGACACCGATGGGCTTGGAAAGGCCGCCGTCCGTCGGATGGGACGTTAAGCCGTGGCCCCGTGTGCGGGAGAGTCATACCCTGTGCACGTTAAAGAACACACTGGATGGCCTTACCGGGAGGCTACCATCTGTCTCCCAACAGATGTTCCAGTGGGTCCCCTCCCCCAACCTTCTCTGAGCCTTCGAGGTCCTTGTGGCCTGGCCATTTAGCCCATGGTGTGCAAAAAAGTGCCGCTCAGAGGTAAAACAAACCAATCCAATCTTATTAATCATTGCCGCTCTGCAATACATCACTTAAGCAGACGACATCAATACGCTAGGATGTTAGGAGTTAGTTATATATGATAGCAACGATTTAACGGACACTCCCAGTAGATAGTGCAGAGCGTAAGTAAGAATTTGAATTCAATTGCAAGTTATTTTCAAAGAATGAACCTCAAATGCGCAATTACACAGCCACTTGAGATTTCAAGAATCAAAGAACAAAAAACTCTGCACTTTCATTGATTCTTATGAAAACGAAAGATTTAGATTAAACTAAAAATTGGAATCAATGAAAACTATTAACACGTACACATATTTTTATTGCATATCTGCGTTAAAAATAAAAAAAAATACCCTCTTAAGCAGCTGCTTGCCACAGAGGTCTGACAGGAACCTGTCAGTGTATATGCCACAGTCGAAGATCTGAGAGGATGGCAGGACCTCAGGAGAAAAACAATACGAACATCCATGCCATATCCGGGGCTCGAACCCAGGTCCCTTAGATCAGCAGCCAAGCGCGCTAACCACGCGGTCACGGGACAGGCTCTGCGTTAAAGTTTTATAAAATATAGTTTTTATTTTCATGTTGTGAACGCTAATATTTTTCAGAATACAGTTTTTTTCCTTTCATATTATCGACGGTATTAATTTTCAGAAATTTTTTTTTTTCGTGTTGTCTAAGTTAATATTTTTCAGCTAAACATCGTCATATTCTCGAAGACAATCACATTCTCGAATATATGTTTTGCCATAAATTATACATACATAGATATGTAATTCTAAAACTTTTAATTCTCACTTTTTTCTGGGTGAAAACACATCACATTTTCACCAACATGTGAGAGAAAGATTTTCGTTTAAACATTAAATATATCAGAAACATATTAAAAAAGCACACTATGACATTGAAATTGGGCCATCCAGAGTTGGGTTGGGTTGTTTTACCTCTGAGCGGCACTTTTTTGCACACCATGGGCTAAATGGCCAGGTCACATGGACCCCGAAGGCTCAGAGAAGGTTGGGGGAAGGGACCCACTGGACCAGCTGTTAGGAGATAGATGGTAGTCTCCCGTCAAGGCCATCCAGCATGTTCTTTAACGTGCACAGGGTATGGCTCTCCCACACACGGGGCCACGGCTTAACGTCCCATCCGACGGACGGCGGCCTTTCCAAGGCCATCGGTGTCCCCTACTGACCGTGGGCAGGGCGGGGAAATTTTGCGGAGATAAATCTCAACGCTGACCCAGCTGGGACCCGAACCTGGGAACTACAGATTACGAGCCTAAAGCGCTACCGATTGAGCCACCCCAGCCCACCCGGTCTGTCAGAGAGATTGAGATTATATTCTCTAATAATTTTGCAACACAAAAGATTAGGCGCAAGCGCGCAGTAGTACCTTCGTAATATAACATGCTGATCTTAGCGTTGCAATGTTTAGTATGTCCGATTACACCGGATTAAGTTGCATACCAACTCCGTCTGTCATATCGACGGCAGTCATGGTGTTATAGTCTTAACTTATTGTTCTGTGAACACAATAAACTGCCTTTATTTGAGTCCTATAAATAATCCAATAGGTAAGTAATTAGCTCTAATTGGTAGCAAGTATTTATTTTCATTTTGCAATTATGGGGGATTATGAAGGTCGTTTATTTCGAACATTAGAAGTGTATGTGTTAGAAGAGAAGAGTGTGTTTAATTAAATTATCATAAAATGAACAAAAACAGACAGTTTATTTCAAATTTATTTATTATTTATTTATTATAAACTTTTGCAGAATATTTTTTAATAATCGGTCTGGGAGACCGACGCCCCTCTTTATTTCTTCATTCCGTGCCAAATTAATTTTGATGTTAAAATGAACCATTTATTAATATTTAATAGTTCTTGTTATTTTGTACCTACATATGAAGAAAAATGTAGTAAACAAAGTCAAACATTTTTTTTTGCCGTTTTTATTGCACCCTTTCTCATTTATTGGCTCACAGAACACATTGGTATTTTGCCATTAGGACCGAAATGTTTGTGCACCCCTGATCTACATGATTCATATAACCATTTTTTATGACTTGTTACATTACGTACTCAATCACGATATAATTGTCTTTCCATTGTATAATTAAAATAAACATTTTTATACATCTCTGGTAGGTTTTCCAAAGATTTGATCTGCAATCTAGCAATGGTTGCAAGAACGACTGGGTCGCCATATATGACGGAAACAACAAATATTCACCGCTGCTGGGCAAATTCTGTAGTAACGTATTGCCTACTCCTTTAGTATCATCTGGCACGAAAATGTTCATGGTGTTCAAATCTGATGATTCAGTGCAAAGGCAAGGATTCAAGGCCACCTACAAAGCAGGTTAGTTGCGTTGAAAAACTACTTCAAATTAAAGATCCATCTGACAAACTCCAATATATTTCATTTCAAATCTTAATATGTTTTTTTCGCTAGCATTCTCTTTACAGAAATACATGATTAACAGCTTGAGTGAGATAAACTATTAGAGTCGCAAATCGAAATCTGTCACCTAGTGGAGGGAGCCACTAAAGTCACACTTCAAAAATTTTTTTTTCCTGTAGGAAAAAGTGGCTATAGTCTCAAATCCTTAGTATATGGGGGCGGGGGTGGCTCAGTCAGTAGCGCGACAGGCTCGTAATCTGTAGTTCCCAGGTTCGAGTCCCAGTTGGGTCAGCGTTGAGATTTATCTCCGCAAAATTCCCCGCCCTGCCCACGGTCAGTAGGGGACACCGATGGGCTTGGAAAGGCCGCCGTTTTTCGGATGGGACGTTAAGCCGTGACCCCGTGTGCGGGAGAGCCATACCCTGTGCACGTTAAAGAACACGCTGGATGGCCTTAACGGGATGCTACCATCTGTCTCCCAACAGCTGTTCCAGTGGGTCTCCTCCCCCAACCTTCTCTGAGTCTTCGGGGTCCATGTGACCTTACCATTTAGCCCATGGTGTGCAAACAAGTGCCGCTCAGAAGTAAAACAACCCAACCTTAGTATATACTCTACCCTGAAATATTTGAAAATCTCACATTAAATAATTTCCAAATAGATACTTCTATGCTGCAGATGAAAACATTTCAATATCACTTTTGAAATACGATTCCGTAACAGATATTTGCGTATTTTGATAATTAATGTGTTTTTTTAACTCTATTTAATGTTTATTGATCTATTTGTTCATAGTTATAACTATTGCTAATTAATTACTCAATAAAAATTCAAATACGCGATATTCTTTTGCTTTGCAAAAATTTTCTGTAACTTATTAATAAGCATAGGTATTGGATAAATACAGTTTGAAATTCATTTAAGGAACTGATTAGTTTCACATCAACTGAAATGTTATGAATATTTACCCTCAGCTATAAGTTCAGTGCAGTTTAAATTGCGTGATATATATATAATAGTATATGTAATTGTGTAATGATAATAATAATAAGATCTGAATTGTATAATTGTAATACAGTGGACCCCCGATATAACGCGCATGTCGGGCGGGAAACAACACCCGCGTTATAAGGTGAACCGCGTTATACCGAGCGGCGCGGTGGCGACACAATAAATTTCACACTGTAAGCTTTTCTTTTACTCATCATCCATACAATAATTAAACACTATTCAAAATACATGCAGGAACTCAATACATACACAATTACTCAATACGCAGTAACAATAAAATGCGATACTCACTAACGCCGCACGGATCTGTATAAACATGTTTGAACTTATCGCGAACATCGCACGCGCTATAACCGAGTGCGCGGTATAGCGAGCAGCGCTAAAACGAAGGTCCACTGTATTTATCGTTGACGAAACTTTTCGCCCCCCTACAACTGATTGGAATTTTTCTATCTCCCACCTAATTTAAAAGACACGAAATTAGCTCCACGCGTTCATTTAATATTCACGAAAGTAGCTTTATTTCAGGAAAGAAAAATTTCACAACAGAATCTCATGGTGGCCCATGGAGCTAGAGAGCGCCAGGACAGACAAAAGTCAATCGTTAAGTCTATGGTATTCCTCTATGTGAAAATATTTAATTATTTTAATTATAGTTCTTTAGGCTTTTGCGATCCGCGACCAAGATTCTAGTGACTGTCCTGGGGGTTGTTTGGGTTGGGTTGTTTTACCTCTGATTGGCACTTTTTTGCACACCATGGGCTAAATGGTCAGGTCACATGGACCCCGAAGGCTCAGAGAAGGTTGGGGGAGGGGACCCACTGGAACAGCTGTTGGGAGACAGATGGTAGCCTCCCATCAATGCCATCCACTGTGTTCTTTAACGTGCACAGGGTATGGCTCTCCCACACACGGGGCCACGGCTTAACGTTCCATCCGACGGACGGCGGCCTTTCCAAGCCCATCGGTGTCCCCTACTGACCGTGGGCAGGGCGGGGAATTTTGCGGAGATAAATCTCAACGCTGACCCAGCTGGGACTCGAACCTGGGAACTACAGATTACGAGCCTGGCGAGCTACCAACTGAGCCACCCCCGCCCCCAGAGCTTGAGAAGCGCTGCTCTAGTTAAGGCTACTCAGATGCATAAGGCAAGGCTAACAGACCTCAACTTATCGACTCATCCGAAAAACACTGCTATTTAGAATCCTTCAAGTTTTTCTTTCTTTTCGACTCCAGAGCAAAAGTTAACGTAAATCATCTCAACATAAATGCAAGGTAGAGTCACCTAGGAACATCCGGTTACAAGCCTCGCATGAGATACTGACTGCGCCAACCACAGCCCGTCTCGGCTCTGCGAATGAAAGCAAAATAACAGAAAAATACGTTTAATGACTATTTTATGCATTTCCCAAGTTAACGATTTGAAACTACTGGATGTATCAAGAAATGGCCATAACAGAACCGTGCTCTTATAAACGCATCATAGTATCAGCGGTCTACTCAAAAATATACTGAGTTCCCAGTGTAAACAGAGTCCCAGTTAACGAATTAGAAATAACAGGTGAATAAAGTACTTCACATAGCTCAAAAGTAATCCCTTTAAATGAAGAACTTCAATGTTCAGCAGAAAATGTAGAGCATAATAATATATAAGAAACGCAGTGCTTAAATAGTATACAGAAGTGCAATAGTCTATACGAAATATGGGAGCGGGGGTGGCTCAGTCGGTAGCGCGCCAGGCTCGTAATCTGTAGTTCCCAGGTTCGAGTCCCAGTTGGGTCAGCGTTGAGATTTATCTCCGCAAAATTCCCCGCCCTGCCCACGGTCAGTAGGGGACACCGATGGGCTTGGAAAGGCCGCCGTCCGTCGGATGGGACGTTAAGCCGTGGCCCCGTGTGCGTGAGAGCCATACCCTGTGCACGTTAAAGAACACGCTGGATGACCTTGACGGGAGGCTGCCATCTGTCTCCCAACAGCTGTTCCAGTGGGTCCCCTCCCCCAACCTTCTCTGAGCCTTCGGGGTCCATGTGATCTGGCCATTTAGCCCATGGTGTGCAAAAAAGTGCCGCTCAGAGGTAAAACAACCCAACCCATATACGGCAGCCGTTAGTGTTGTTACAATGTTCAGAGGATTTGTTGCAGAGGGATGAAAGAAACACTTACTCAGAATTGACTTCAATGCGTTGGGGTTGCGGTCAAGTCACTTTCCGGTTCTCCTCTTCCTTTTACGGCTGTCGTATGCACGGAAGACACACGACCAATTTCGCTGCTTCTTCTGCAGCAGCTTTTTCAAGTGTAAGGGCAAAGTTTGGGGCACGTGGAAGTGGTTAACGGTCCGAAGGCGGTGCATGCGCACTGGTATATTTCTGACCCAGATGTTTCGGAGGTGGGTGTCTAGGCTGCTTCGTTATGGCTGTAATATGGGGTGATATGGGTTTCTCCAACTATAAAGTCTCAATAAAAGCAGACAAAACGATTCTGAAAATAATTAAAAATAACAGAGATTTTATCCCAAACCTCAGGTGACATATATCAAATTCCAGTCGAAATGCAAGTGAACGAAGAAATTAAAATGTGCGATTGCTACGGAAAAACCAAAAGACCCTTCAGGCACAGATTAAAAGACACAAAAGTCTTTGGCCATTACCGCTGTAGACTGGCCAAAGACGTTTACCGCTGTAATGCAATACCAAAATTTAATGAAGCTAAAATTATTTGTGCTCCACCAATACACTACCAACTCGATTACGCCGAACAGTTTGCAATATAAGAATACAAACACAGCATCAACGAAGAAATTTACGCCATCCCATTAGCCTGGAAACTTCCTGATAATCACACGGAGAAACCGACATTACCCCATACTGCAGCCATAATGAACCAGCCTAGAGACCCACCTCCGAAACATCTGGGTCAGAAATATACCAGTGCGCATGCACCGCCTTCGGACCGTTAACCACTAAATACAGAGAAAATAATTTTTATTACTCCATACTGAATCACTAGCCGTCCCGTGGCCGAGTGGTTAGCACGCTTGGCTACTGATCTAAGGGACCCGGTTTCGAGCCCCGGATTAGGCATGGATGTGTGTGTCGTTTTTCTGCTGAGGTCCTGACATCCTCTCAGATCTCCTACTGTGGCATATAAACTGACAGGCTCCTATCAGACCTCTGTGGCAAGCAGCTGCTTGAGGGGGTATTTATTTATTATTATACTGAATCACACATTTCTACTAATCACCTACTGGTGACACTGATATCAGCGATAATACGAGGGCTTTCAAAAAGTTCTTGATATGTATCTGTAGAACAAAAACTGCACTTACCTCAGCAAACCTTTTACTGTCCTTCAACGTACTCTCCTCCAGCAATCTGTGCAAAGGTTACAGACGTCTATGTCAAATCTGAAATGCTTGGTGGTACTCCTATTGGGGAATACTTCACAACTCTGAATGAACACAATTCGTAAGTTTCACCCTTGAAACATGCTTCCCAGCAAGTTCCTTTTTGATTTTTAGAAACGTCCAAAATTCGCATGGTGCGAAATCGTGTGAATATGCAGGATGGGTTGGTTGTTTGAGGTTTTTTTCCTGCCCCAGATCGGCTGTAACTTGAAAGGGTTGGGTTGTTTTACCTCTGAGCGGCACTTTTTTGCACACCATGGGCTAAATGGCCAGGTCACAAGGACCCCGAAGGCTCAGAGAAGGTTGGGGGAGGGGACCCACTGGAACAGCTGTTGGGAGACAGATGGTAGTCTCCCGTCAAGGCCATCCAGCGTGTTCTTTAACGTGCACAGGGTATGGCTCTCCCGCACACGGGGCCACGGCTTAACGTCCCATCCGACAGACGGCGGCCTTTCCAAGCCCATCGGTGCCCCCTACTGACCGTGGGCAAGGCGGGGAATTTTGCGGAAACAAATCTCAACGCTGACCCAGCTGGGACTCGAACCTGGGAACTACAGATTACGAGCCTGGCGCGCTACCGACTGAGCCACCCCCGCCCCACTTGAAAGGGTTTGTGAGCACTGACATTGTCATGAAGAATGTGAATCCTTCATCTCCTTAACCATTTTGGGAAAAGCACCAACATTGCTTTTCCCAAAATTCATTTTTTCAGATCAAGTGACCATTGCTACCATTTCTTCGAAATTGAAAAAAAAAATGTGGATAAGCTCGTCCCTGATCAAAAGTCTGGTCGAGGATTTAGGGAAACGGTTCACCTTTTGCAATCCAAACATAGTTGTAAATCTTTCTGGGAGTTTTATAGTAATAAAACTACGTCTCATCACCTATGACAGAGTTAAACGTTTGGGGCCACTCGGATTAATACATTACCAGCATCTTCCTGCAAGAGTCGATTCTAGTCTTTTTTTGCTGTTCTGTCAGTTTATGGGGTACGTATTTGGCACAGACCTTTGGGAACTTTACATTTGCACACAATGGGCTCAATGGCCAGGTCACAAGGACCCCGAAGCCTCAGAGAACGGTGGGGGGTGGAAACCCACTGGAAAAGCTGTTGAGAACAGCCCTTGACGGGCAGCCTCAAATCAAGGCCATCCAGCGTGTTCTTTAACGTGCACAGGGTACGGCTCTCCCACACACGGGGCTTAACGTCCCATCCGACGGACGGCGGCCTTTCCAAGCCCATCGGTGTCCCCTACTGACCGTGGGCAGGGCGGGGAGTTTTGTGGAGATAAATCTCAACACTGACCCAGCTGGGACTCGAACCTGGGAACTTCAGATTACGAGCCTGGCACTATACCGATACTGTCAATCGATACATTGACCCCTAAACATATTACCTGAATACTGATGTGTGGGTTTTGCTTAATGAGTTCAGGAACAACAGCGATGGTTCTCTCGTTCGCGTCCTCCTTCGGTCTTCCTGCACGAGGGAGGTCTTCAAAGCTCCACCGTACTACTCTGAATTTCTAGGTTCGAGTCCCAGCTGGGTCAGCGTTGAGATTTATCTCCGCAAAATTCCCCGCCTGGCCCACGGTCAGTAGGGGACACCGATGGGCTTGGAAAGGCCGCCGTCCGTCGGATGGGACGTTAAGCCGTGGCCCCGTGTGCGGGAGAGCCATACCCTGTGCACGTTAAAGAACGCGCTGGATGGCCTTGACGGGAGGCTACCATCTGTCTCCCAACAGCTGTTCCAGTGGGTCCCCTCCCCCAACCTTCTCTGAGCCTTCGGGGTCCATGTGACCTGGCCATTTAGCCATGGTGTGCAAAAAAGTGCCGCTCAGAGGTAAAACAACCCAACAACCCAACTCGTTAACGTACTCCTTCGGTCTTCCTGCACGAGGGAGGTCTTCAAAGCTCTACCGTCCTACTCTGAATTTCTCATTAATCCTGTAACAGTGCCATATGAACAAGTAAGATCTCCATCTGCTTGTGATAAATCGGCATGGTATTTTTCCATCGTACCCAAGCTGCATCCTTGGGAAAATATAAAAATTTCCCTGTTTTTAGAAGGCTCCTTAGCCACAATGCTCAGATTTCGTAGATCGAAGTTATGCGCCACCTGCGACAACACGTAATGAGAAGTTTAGACAAGCTTTGAAACAAGTCGTAGCTCATTAACTTCGGAAGAATGAGTGCAAATCTACAGACACATATCAAGAACTTTTTGAACGTCCTTCATAGATGTGTATATACTCTAGGTCATTGAATGCTAATCCCAAATCACGCCCTAATTGGTAGGTGATCGTCGATGATCAAATTACAGCCTTCGGGGCGGTGGTGGCTCAGTCGGTAGCGCGCCAGGCTCGTAATCTGTAGTTGCCAGGTTCGAGTCCCAGCTGGGTCAGCGTTGAGATTTATCTCCGCAAAATTCCCCGCCCTGCCCACGGTCAGTAGGGGACACCGATGGGCTTGGAAAGGCCGCCGTCCGTCGGATGGGACGTTAAGCCGTGGAGCCGTATGCGGGATAGCCCTACCCTGTGCACGTTAAAGAACACGCTGGATGGCCTTGACGAGAGGCTACCATCTGTCTCCCAACAGCTGTTCCAGTGGGTCCCCTCCCCCAACCTTCTCTGAGCCTTCGGGGTCCATGTGACCTGGCCATTTAGCCCATGGTGTACAAAAAAGTGATGTTCAGAGGTAAAACAACCCAACCCAACTCAAATTACAGCTTTCAACATCTTCAACGATATAGAATTCTGGGCACATTCAAAGCTGATCCGGTCCAAAACTGCCATGCTTGAATTGAAATCAAAGCATGGCAGTTTTGAGTGCACTGAATATGTATCGAATCTTAAAAAGAGGGTAAAATACTTCAGAACAGGAAAAGATTTATGAACTCTTTCGCTCCTTTTTTGTCCATTCAATACTTGAAATCCTTATTCATTTTTATTTGGGTTTAAATATTTTAGTGTATATTAGAGAAATGCTGGTGCTGTGGCCCCTAAAGACGAGCAACCCATGTTAACCCTTTCAGGATCATAAGGTTTCTAAGAGTAAGTATTAGTATGTAACTGTTTATTTTAGTTTGTTTAGACGTAAAATAAATAAAAATCATAAGAAAAGTACATAACAATGTGGAGTTTTTTTGGAATTTTATGGGAAATATTTTTCCCATTGAACTATAAAGGTAACACAAATTATAGTTAGGCTTATTATGCAATGTCTTTTATTTATTGGTTTATTAGAACAAAATGTTAACTAAAATAATACAAAATTATGAAATAAAATTACTATACAAAATGATGTGCTAATTATGATATTCTGCGAAGCAATTTCTTTTGGTAGTGAGGCAAAGATGGACATTGCACATGGTACATATATTATGCGTCCTGACAGTTCTGTTTTTGTTTTCTAAACGTTCCCGTTTACGTAATTGCGTTCGGCATACGTTCTATTTTGACATTCTGTATAAAAAATGCAGATAAGGTTATAATTAAATACGACAATCACCAATTTTAAAATGGAAAAAATGTTTCCCTTAGTCGTTAAAAGGTTAAAACAAAATGACTTAAATATTTCCATCGAAAATTTATTAACTCAAATTAAATTTCTCTATCTCCGACATTTTTTTTTTGTTTATTCTTGCAACTGATTTTTATTTCGTCAAAATATTTCATAGTTTCACAGATTTATCTTTCTTATCCTCTTACTTTTCTAGAAGGCAAATGCATTCATAAAATCACGGCTGCCGTAGCAGAGATCAACAGTCCATATTATCCCAATGATTACAGTGAAAGAGAGATATGTGAATGGTTTTTCTCTACAGCACCTGGGAACAGAATGATACTGGTGAGTATAAGATAAATAAAATGAAATATACTATCCCCTAAAGAAGCTGCTTGCAACAGAGGTCTGACAGAGCCTGTCAGTTTTTTGGGAGGTTCCGTAAATTTAGCTTCATGAGGAGGGGGGCATGAATAAGGTTTCCCAATTACTAAGTTTGATATTGTTGGCCCTACCAATCTCAATAAACCTAATTTCTTTAAAAATCCTACTAATCATTTTCTCTCTGCAGGAACGAGGAACGTGAGGACATTACATAGAGATTATTCTCTTGATGTCCTCATGCAGGAATTCCAGCGCTATAACCTAGATATTCTACGCTTGCAAGAGACCAGATGGACAGGTAAAGGTGAGATATTTAAAAATAACTTTAAATTTCTCTTTACAGGGAGGGAGGATGGAAAGCATCACCAAGGCGTGGGTCTGCTGCTCAGCAGACATGCTAGTGATGCTCTTGTAGGATATGAGTGCATTAATGAAAGGTTTCTTACAGCAAAATTTCAGACAAGCATTAAAGACTTGAATGTTATCTGCTGTTATGCCCCCACTGAGGATGCTGATGAGGATGAGAAGGATAGGTTTTACGGACAACTTCAGGATATTTTCAATTCTCTCAAGAAAGGAGATATTACCCTTGTTCTTGGTGACTTCAATGCCAAAGTTGGTACTGACTCTGATCTTTGGGGAGGGGTAATAGGCCCTTTTGGTATTGGTAGCTGCAATGGCAATGGGCAACGTCTCCTACAGGTAAGTAAACTCAATGGTTTCAGAATAACTAACACATATTACAAACACCGCGACGTACATAAATACACATGGGTTTCACTTGATGGGCTGCATAGGAATATGATTGATTATATATTAATTAACAGCAAATGGTCTAGTTCTGTTAGAAATACCAGGGCATATAGGGGAGCTGAAATTGGATCTGATTATTACCTTGTTAAAAGTGTCTTGCAACTTAAACTTAAAAAGTGTTGTGCTAGGGTTAAAAAATTTACCTTTAATACTGAAGCTCTGAAAGACCCAGTTATAGCTAAAGCTTACCATGATAGGTTACTTAGTCATTATGACAGTCATGGTTTGCTTAATACTGAAGTTGAGGAAGAATGGGGCCATTTTAAACAGGCTTTTTTGGAAACTAACAGTACTCTTTTAGGAAAAAAGGAGCAGAGGAGACAGAATTATTTAAGTGATAAGGCAATTGAGCTTATTTCAGAAAGAAGGAACTGCAGGAATGTCCTTAATCAGTACCCTACTAGTCCTAATAGAAAAGATTACAGAGAGCTTAATAAACGTGTAAAGGATCAGTTAGCTACTGATAAAAATCTTTGACTTGATAGCTTGGCTGACAAAGCTGAGGAAGCAGTTTGGCAGCACAACAGCAAGAGAGCTGTACCAGATAGTTAATGTTTTATGTGGTAGAAAACGGACAGGCATATAGGGATTGAAGGATAAACAAGGTAAGGTTATAGAAGGTGAGGATTCTGTCATGGCTAGGTGGGCTGAGCATTTCAGTGATGTTCTTCTAAACAATGTGGTTAGTTCTACTCCCATTGTTTGTAATGATGATAGATGCATTGGCAGCTTTAATGTTGGCCCTATAACACAATCTGAAGTTAGTTTGGCTATCTTTAAACTTAAACTTCATAAATCCCCAGAGGTAGATGAAATTACTACAGAAATGCTCAGAGCTGGGAATGTTTTGGTTACCACTTGGATAACTGAAATTTTGAATAACTTTTATGATAAAGGCATGGTTCCTAAAGATTTTACCAGAGCTATTATTATCCCTATCTTCAAAAAAGGTGATCCCAGTTCTTGTGATAACTATAGGGGTATCAGCCTACCCTCTGTTCCAGGTAAAGTTCTTTCCATGATTGTGCTTAATAGAATTAAGAATCTGGTTGACAGGCAATTGTGTGATGAACAATGTGGATTCAGAAGTGGTAGGGGATGTGTACATCAGATATTTTCACTTAGGCAGATTATTGAGAAATGTTTAGAGTTTCAGAAACCTTTGGTTGCTAGCTTTGTTGATTTCAAAAAGGCTTTCGACTCTGCTGATCGTCATAATTTGTGGTTGATTGTGAGATCATATGGTATACCAGACAATTTAGTTAACATAATGAAAGCTCTCTATAATAACACTGAGTCACGTGTGAGAGTTGGTACGTCTACAATCATTTGGCTAAACAAAAAAAACACCCCCTCAAGCAGCTGCTTGCCACAGATGTCTGACAGGAGCCTGTCAGTTTATATGCCAGAGTAGAAGGTCTGAGAGGATGGCAGGACCTCAGCAGAAAAACAACACGAACATCCATGCCTTACCCGGGGCTTGAACCCAGGTCCTGTAGATCAGTAGCCAAGCGCGCTAACCACTCGGCCACGGGACGGCTATCATTTGGTTACCACACATAAATATGCATCATAAGGGAGTTTTCCAAATTCATTAACAATTACCATATTGTCACGAGAGGAAAACGCGTAACAATAAAACCGGAAAAGGTGTCGTCTAACGTTTTCTGTTATGCCTCAGAATGAGAATTTCATCATTAATCTATTGGAACGGAGAGATTGAATATTAACACAGATGACTTGAACATTGGAAGTTTTCAGTAGAAGAAATAGTTGACTGTTTTCTTTATAGTGGTTAATGTTATATTTTGTTGGGTTGTTGGGTTGTTTTACCTCTGAGCGGCACTTTTTTGCACACCATGGGCTAAATGGCCAGGTCACATGGACCCCGAAGGCTCAGAGAAGGTTGGGGGAGGGGACCCACTGGAATAGCTGTTGGGAGACAGATGGTAGCCTCCCGTCAAGGCCATCCAGCGTGTTCTTTAACGTGCACAGGGTATGGCTCTCCCGCACACGGGGCCACGGCTTAACGTCCCATCCGACGGACGGCGGCCTATTCCAAGCCCATCGGTGTCCCCTACTGACCGTGGGCAGGGCGGGGAATTTTGCCGAGATAAATCTCAACGCTGACCCAGCTGGGACTCGAACCTGGGAACTACAGATTACGAGCCTGGCGCGCTACCGACTGAGCCACCCCGCCCTAATGTTATGTGATGCTAAGTGAGAAGATTGCTTATATTTTGTCCAATATGAAGTTTAATTCGGTCTGCAAATGGTAGCTAGGTAGTCATTGAAAGGAGAGCCATGCACCAATCCCCTGTGATGAAGCATAGAACCGTCCAGGCCTAGTACCTAATGTCAAATCCCGCCTCCTTCTCGTGGTGGGGCGGGGGTGACTCAGCCGGAGCGCGCCAGGCTCGTAATCTGTAGTTCCCAGGTTCGAGTCCCAGCTGGGTCAGCGTTGAGATTTATCTCCGTAAAAATTTCCCCGCCCTGCCCACGGTCAGTAGGGGACACCGATGGACTTGAAAAGGCCGCCGTCCGTCGGATGGGACGTTAAGCCGTGGCCCGGTGTGCGGGAGAGCCATACCCTGTGCACGTTGAAGAACACGCTGGATGGCCTTGACGGGAAGCTACCATCTGTCTCCCAACAGCTGTTCCAGTGAGTCCAATCCCCCAACCTTCTCTGAGCCTTCGGGGTCCTTGTGGCCTGGCCAATTTAGCCCATGGAGTGCAAAAAAGTGCCGCTCAGAGGTAAAACAATCCAATCCAATCCTTCTCGTGGTGTAGGCCGTCAGTACCTTTCAAAAGAGATACTCTCTTGTGAAAGTGAATGGAAAGGGAGGCCTTCCAGATTAATGTGTCCTACTGATTTGGGCAACTATGGCTATTTTTCTTCTTTTTTTACCCTGCTGAGGAGTAGTCAATCACACAGAGTTCTGGTGTTGAACATATAAACTTACCTCTACTGGATTAAGGCACGGAGCTAGATTATGACTCCTGAATTTGCTGCACTGTTGGGCTTCTGTAGAGTGAAAATTTACCGCTGTGTTTTTTGTTTGTTTGTGGGTTGATTAGACCCAAGTGAATAGATTCACATGATGTATTTTATTAGATGGTGGATAATCCTCAGTAGAGGTCATCGCAGGCACCTGAACTCTTGCTTCTAGGGGCATCGTCAAATTCTATATTGGAGGAAGTCTTTCAGTGTAGATGGCTTCAGCCTTTAGTGGTGGGGAAACGAGTCTTTGTCCCATGCCTGCGATTAGAGGGCTGTTGGATATTGTCGGTATTCCCTCTTTCAAAAAACAAAGTTTGTTTAAACATCCCACTAACCAATTTCTCTCCATAGGTAGTTGGAATGTGAGGTTTCTGCACAGAGTTTATTCTCTTGATATTCTCGTACAAGAATTCCACCATTATAATTTAGATATTCTCGGCTTCTCAGAGACCAGATGGACATATAAAGGTCAGATTCTTAAAAGACTTAAATTTCTCTTTTCAGGGAGGGAAGATAATAAGCATCACCAAGACGTGGGTCTGATTCTCAGCAGCCACGCTAGTGATGCTCTTCTACGATATTAGTGCATTAATGAAAGTTTTCCTACAGCAAATATTCAGACAAGCATTAAAGACTTGAATGTTATCTGCTGTTAAGCGTCCACTGAGAATGCCGATGAAGATAGGTTTTACGGACAACTTCAGGATATCCTGAATTCTGTCAAAAAAGGAGATATACCCTCGTACTAGGTGACTTTAATGCCAAAGTTGGTACTACCTCCGACCTTTGACGATGGGTGATAGGACCTTATGGTATTGCTAGCTCCAATGGCAATGGGCAACGTCTCCTACAGGTAAGTAAACTCAATGGTTTCCCAATAACTAACACTTAATACTGTGACATATATACATACACATGGGTTTCACATGATGGGCTTCATAAGAATATGATAGATTATATATTAATTAACAGCAAATGGGCTAGTTCTGTTAGGAATGCCAGGTCATATAGGGGAGCTGAAATTGAGATCTGACCATTACCTTGTTAAAAAGGTCTGGCAACTTAAACTTAAGAAGTGTTGTGCTAAGGTTAAAAAAATTTACCTTAAATTCAGAAGCTCTGAAAAACCCAGTTATAGCTAAAGCTTACCATGACAGGTTCTAGTCATTATGACAGTCATGGTTTGATTACTACTGAAGTTGAGGAAGAATGGGACCGTTTCAAACAAACGTTTTGGAAACTAACAGTACTCCTTTTGGAAAAAAGGAGAAGAGCAGGCAGAATTATTTGAGTGATAAGGCATTTGCGCTTATTTCAGAAAGAAAGAACTGCATGAATGTCCTTAATCAATATCCTACTAATCCTAATGGAAAGCATTACAGAGAGCTTAATAAAAGTGTAAAGGATCAGTTAGCTGCTGATAAGAATCTTTGGCTTGATAGCTTGGTTGACAAAGCTGAGGAAGCAGTTAGACAGCACAATAGCAGAGAGCTGTACCAGATAGTTAGTGTTTTGTGTGGTAGAAAACGAACCGGTATATAGGGATTGAAGGATAAACAAGGTAATGTTATAGAAGGTGAGGATTCTGTCATGGCTAGGTGGGCTGAGCATTTCAGTGATGTTCTAAACAATGTGGGTAGTTCTACTCCCATTGTTTGTAATGATGATAGATGCATTGGCAGCTTTAATGTTGGCCCTATAACACAATCTGAAGTTAGTTTGGCTATCTCTAAACTTAAACTTCATAAATCCCCAGGGGTAGATGAAATTACTGCAGAGATGCTTAGAGCTGGGAATGTTTCGGTTACCACTTGGATGACTGAAATTCTGAATATCTTTTATGATAAAGGCATGGTTCCTAAGGATTTTACCAGAGCTATTGTTATCCCTATTTTCAAAAAAGGTGATCGCAGTTCTTGTGATAACTTTAGGGATATCAGCCTACTCTCTGTTCTAGTAAAGTTCTTTTCATGATTGTGCTTAATAGAATTAAGAATCTGGTTGACAGTCAATTGCGTGGTGAGCAATGTGGATTCCGAAATTGTAGGGGATATGTAGATCAAATATTGTCACTCAGGCAGATTCTTGAGAAATGTTTAGAGTTTCAGAAACCTTTGGTTGCTAGCTTTGATGATTTCAAAAAGGCTTTCGAATCTTTTGATCGTCATAATTTGGTTGATTGTGAGATCGTATGGCATACCAGACAAGTTAATTAGCATAATGAAAGCTCTCTATAATAACACTGAGTCGTGTGTGAGATTTGGTAAAGCTTGGTAGCAATTGGTTTAGCATTTCTTCTGGTGTTCGGCAAGGTGGCATTTCCTCTCCTTTACCCTTTAGTTTTGTTGTTGATTGTATTATGCGAAATTCACTGCAAGGGAGAGATTTTGGGCTAAGTGGTCTAGAGATATAAACATTTCTGGTTTAGATTATGCTGATGTTTAGTCATATTTATAAATGATGTTGAGATGATGAAATATCCGTTGAAAGACTTGGCGAATAAAGCGCCAAGCCTTTCAACGGATATTTTACACTTCAAACACTCATCAAGACAATCAATATTGCCAAAGTAAGATTGGAAAGGAGAAGTGATAGGAAAGAAAAACTCCCTACCCAGTATTCTCACATTAAAAGAAAATGTAACGTAAGCATTCATAGGTTCGCCTCAAAACAGCCCGACAGAGGGCGCCCTGTGCCACCTTGAAAGGGAGCAAGGAGAATACAAGTAACAATAATTTAACCACAAGTATTCATTTTTTAAGTATTAGGGTGTTAATGTCTTACAACAACGTTCGTTTCTAGTGAAGATGCATGTCAGCAACATTCACTTTTTGCGCAAGCATGTGAATATTACTTGTAACTTTTCAGTTTTATGTGATTCAAATATTCACTTTCCTGAACATGGGTGAAATCGATCCAATGGAGTGAACTACAGTGATATCCTCACACAGGACAAGGCACTCACGTTGGAAATAGGTGATAATCCTACAGTTCGAGATCAATAGCTGAAGGTTGGGGGGGGGGGAGGAGATTGAGGTAGAAGGGTTGGACCGGTAGTGGTCTGCGATTCTATTTATTGGTGTATTACCAGTATCAGTGCTAGCAGAGTTGTAAGAGCTGGTACAAGGTGAAGGCAAACTGGTTCAAACATGTATCGTGTCTGCTTCTTCATATCTATATACTATTCTTTCGAGCACAAATGTTAAAAGATTTCAAAGTAAGATGAAACATGCAACAGCCGATTTTGGCATTTAACCAGTGCCATCTATCGGGTACAGGAATCCTCAAAACTAAGAAACAAATACATCTTTACTAGTAACGGGAAATCTATGAACACCACTAAAAAAATCACTGTCTATAACATTAATTTTTTATTATATTCATGTATTTCAAACTATTTTCTTGTTACGAGGCATCTGACAAAAAACGTAACGTAAGACAGGGGCGCTCAAAAATATATTCAAACGTGTCGAAAAAATACTTACTCCTACTGAAATATGAGTATTCAAGTTCAAATCAAGAGATGAATGGCATTATACATATTCAACGGATGTCTTTCTAAGTGTTATGTCTCTAAGCATACATGAATGCGATTGACTAAGTTTTTCTTCATATCTATTTTGTCACATACTTGTTCGTGTTTCGTCTCTGTAATTGTATGTTCGTGTGTGCATGCGTGCGTGTGCGTATGTTTGTGTGTATATGTTTTCATGTTTGTTTCTGCGAATGTGTTTGTTTCTGTGAATCGGATGTGTGTGCGCGTGTGCGTATGTTTGTGTGTATATGTTTTCATGTTTCTATGAATCGTGTGTTCAAGAATAAACATGTTATCTGTCAGTTGCTCGTTACAAAAGAAGCTAGCACTTTACAAACCTCAACAGACTGGCATTACAGCTCTATTAGGAATTTCCAAATCTCATCGAAAAGTCACTAAACAGATACTTGTGAAAAGTTTACTAAAGAGAAAGATGTAGTCCAATATTGTATACAATTTTCAGGCAGTCATTATTTTACCTTTCTGGATTCAGTAAAGTAGAAGGAATAGTCAATAAAACAGCTTTGCAGAAAAAATCTTTTATTCCTACACTGTCTTCAGGAAGATTACAATTATCGACTACTTAATTTTTTTCGAAAACACTATTAGCATTTATTTAGCACATATTCAGAGGTGCGTACCAGTTCGTCATATACTTCATTTAGTAACATAGCAAAGTTCCATTCAGACATGTACGAATAATTATCTTCAACTCCTGCCTCTTCCACAAAAAGTTTAGCGATATCGCTTAAATGAATGTTTCTAACGGCTTCTGTCAAATAGACATCAACTGATTCATCAGATATGGCAAGACACGAATGTCGAAGCTGACTTGGGTGATCTACTTCACACCCAATGCCAATTCGTACGTAGAATCTGAAAAAGTTCTTTTCTGGCGAGTGTGTTTAAGTTTTTTTTTAAATTTAGCTTTGCTCTCTGATCATGCAATTCAACATTAGGTAGTTTGGAGTATGGTCTATAGTTAATTTGACATCCCTTACGGCATTAGAAAAACCTTCAAACTTCAGAGCCAACAAGCTGCAGGGGATGGAGTTGCGGGAATCTTTTAACCACGTCCATTGTTTAATGGCTGAGATGTAACGAAGAAATCATTGAAGTACTGTCGTCATACACAACACCTTTTTCAATGACCACCCCTTTTTTACCCTTGAATACCACCATGCCATTCAGTTCATACTCGAAGGTGAACGTACAGGCGAGTGTAGAAGCCAGTCCATACCACTGTTCTTCGGATAATATAACCGAAGCCTTTATGGGTCTAAACGGAATGTCACTACACTTCTGAAACAGACATATGTGCACTTCGGGAATGTTCTTGAAAATCTTCACCAACAAGTCAGAACCTATCTGGTAGCCGTCATCTCCAATAGCAAACCGCTCCACGGTGAGATCACTTTTGGGCGGAACACAGGCCATCGTTAACACTTCATACTGCAAAACTATATCTTTTCACACATCAAGTGTAACACTTATACCTAAAACCTTTGACGTCATCTGGCAATAGCCGGCCATTGGTCGAGATCTAATTCGTAGTGATATTAAAAACTCAATTGTAGAAGAGTAATTTCTGTTCTATATCTGATTGGTCGTCATTGTGATTTTTTAGTGTATAAGCTGTTTTATTGAAGTCTACTTAACTGAATCGAGAAAGGTAAAATAATGATAAAAGACTCTCTGAAAACTGTATATAATATTGGAATACATCTTTCTCTTTATTAAATTTTTCACAAGTATCTGTTTAGGGACTTTTCGATGAGATTTGGAAATTCCTAATAGAGCTATAATGTCAGTCTATTGAGCTTTAATGCCAGTCACTGAGAGCTACAGACGTGCGTTTTCGAGCTCCCGACTTTACCTCAGAGTACATTTTTCGCTGACTCTTTGGTCAGTATTGTTCAGCATAGTCTGTAGTGGTCTTTAGTCGACTCACTATTTTCTTTGCTGACTCTCTGCTTGAGTCTTCACCTGTCTGTTTGTGCTTCCTGTTGCTGTTCAAGGGTTTCTCTGGCTGCCTTTGGTAAGTGAATTTTTTTTCGTGCTCTTGCTTAGACTCTGGGTATAATTTGTACACCCCCAGGGTTTAAGCGTAAGATAGGAGGGTCTGTCAGCTTGCCTGACTCTGTGCCCTCAGACCTTCCTGCTAAGCGTACTGTCCCTAGAGTGTCGTGGTCCACTGCGGCAAAGATTTCATGTGCTTTGCCTCAGAAAGCCCTGTGGACTTACTCCAGGGAGAGGATAACCTCTATCGGTTCTCCTGACAAGGTCTCTTGCCCATCGCGCTCTCTTTCAGTGCCCAGGGGTAAGACTCTCTTGCAGTCTCCCTGTGCTCCTGCTGCTGACCCCTCAGGCATTTCTTCTGAAGGGTCAGCCTTCTGTCAATTCCACTTCTGCTTCTGTCAGTGGAGAGACCTGTTCCTGCTCCAGTTCTACCCTGGCTACTTCTTCTCTCGTCTGCATGGTGTCCACGGCCTCAGTTTTGTCTCATGGGGCCGTCGCGGTAGGTGCTGTTATTGCACCGTCAACTGATAATGACAGTGTTATAGCTGTCCCTCCCTCGTCCAGCCCTCCTTGAGGCCCTCAAGTGTTTCTTCTGAAGGGCCGGGCCTCTCCTCTACTGTGAGTGGAGAGACCTCTTCCACCAATGGCTGTGCCCCAGCTACCTCTTCTACCGTCACCTCAGCGTCCACAGAATCGGTGTTATCTGATGGGGACTCTGTGCCTGGTGCTGCAATCGCACCGTCAGATGTGTGTGACAGTGTTTTTGCTGACCCTTCCTCTTCCAGCCCTCCCCCAACAGATACTCCTGAGGTCGAGCAGCCGCTCATCGACTTCTCCAATTTGATGGATGTCGATCAGAAGCTGCCTGTGGACTCTGATGACAGCTTCGTCATTCTCAACCATAAGAGGAACAGCACCAAGCCTATTCCTCTTATTGTGACCTCGGCCTCCACTCGTATCCTGAGCTCGTACAACCCGAACCCCATCTCCACAGAGATAGTGAAGATTCTCGGGGCTCGGATTGTGGATGCTTATTACTTGGAGACGGGTCAGCTCTCCCGATCTTGCCGAGAAGCTTCTGTGCACCACCTCCATTCTGGGTATCCCCATATCTGTGGATTACCCAGTCTCTTACTGCCTGCCACAGGGCCTCATAGAAGGTATTGACACCTTCCTGTCTGACCAGGCGATCCTTGATGCCCTCTCGGATCAGAGAGTGACAGCAGTACGTCGTATGTACTGCTTTCTTCCCTCGGATTCTGGGGTCAACAAGATTCCTCTTCAGAAGGTAGTCCTTACCTTCAATGAATTTCCCTTACCTGGGAACGTTGTCCTGGGCTTCTACCGTATCCCAGTGAAGCCTCGCACCAAAGCTCCACTTCAGTGTCTGAAGTGCCAACGCTTCAGGCACATTGCAAAGAATTGCAGAGGTACGGTGCAGTGTAAGTGCTGCAGTGGACCTCACTCCCACAAGCAGTGCAAGCACACTGGATCTCCTATCTGTGCTAACTGTGGTGGACCTCATGCTGCCACCTTCTCTGGGTGCCGCGCCAGGAAGCTTGCCTGTGAGAAGATGAGGGAAGCCCTTGATCCTGTGCACTCTTTGCACAGCAGCACAGTCAGGATGGTCCCTCTTCCAAACCCCATGGTGAACCCCCGCCACCCCCGCCACCTAAGAAGTCTGCATGCAGCAGGCATCTCTTTGACCCCTCAGTGAGCTTTGCCGCTGCTACGAGGGGTCAAATGACCCCTGCTGCTGCCATGGAGGTAGCATCAGCAGAGATGCCTGTGCTTGAAGCACAGGCACCTTCTGCTCCTGCTGCCCCCCTGGACCCTGTCGTTACCCTTCCTGTGGTGATGCCCTCTGCCACTGAGGCTCCTTGTGCTGCAGATACCTCCATGGTACAGGATTCCACTGCAACTTCGGCAGCGGACTCCTGTCCCATTCAGGCCAAGCAGTTGGCGAAACAGGTAAAGAGAACAAGGAAGAAGAGGGCTGCTCATCGGCCTGATCTGAAGAAGCCCTCCTCTTCCCTGGCGCATCAGGATTTCAGGAAGGACCATAGGGACACGGTCCTCTTGCCCACCATTCTCTCTCTATTCGTGGATGTCATCAAGATCGTAACTTCCACACTACCTGAGGAGTTTCGTCCTCGAACTTTGACGATACTCAATCAGTTGGCCTCCCTCATTTCGCACTTTGTGGACTGCTAAACACATTGTGCTGACTAGCTTTTTCTCCAAGGTTGTTGTTACCACCCAACAATGGGCATGGCCAACGGAGCGACTAACATCTCCTCCATCCTTCAGTGGAACTTCAGAGGCTACCGGAGCAAGTCTGCTGACATCTGGAATTACATCAACATCATGCCAGTTCCCATCCTGCTCTCTGTGAGGCCAACCTCCCTGATCACTATGTCTTCAATCCCTATATTGTGCACACCAGCAAGAGTCATCCGCTCTCCCACAATGCGGCGATTCTTGTGCAGAAGAACGTCACGCATCATGCTATTGATCTCACTTTCAGTGATGTGAACAGTGATTTCGTAGCATGCCGCATCCGGCTGAACAGGTATGATATCACCCTGATATCCTGTTACATCTGGCCTTGCACTGCCTTTCCTGTATCCACCTTACAGGATATTCTTTCGCATTGCCCTCAGCCCTGGATTCTCCTTAATGAACACAGCCCTTCTTGGGGTGGAGACATCAGTGACCAGCGCAGGGTGGATATCAAGGATGTCACCTTGCAGCACAATCTCTTCATCGCCAATGATGGCTCATCCACGTTCTACAAACCTCCGAGTACCTACAGCTCCATTGATCTGACCCTCTGTTCTTCCAGCATTGGTCAAAGCCTCAGCTGGTCAGTAGACCCTGACACATGGGGCAGTGACCACTTCCCACTGCATATCTCCTTGCTTCCCAAGGGATGTGCAGCCCCGAGAAGAACGTCATAGCTTACTGACTGGCAGCTATTTCAGCAGATCTCGTCTGAAGGACTCGCTGCCATCGATGCTACAGATCTCAGAGCAGTGTCAGAGTCCCTCACTGCTGCCTCTGATGCCTGCACTGTTATGATCTCGACGCTCGGGTATCTTCCCCCTCCGGATATCCACTATAAGCGGCTTCACACCATTTGCTGCTGAGCCGAAAGGCGCGCCCACTGTTCTGCTAGATTTCCAGACATTCTTCATGCTCGAAGGCTACATGCTGCGATCAGAAGGTACCTTAACCGGCATGAAAGGTTCAGGTGGCGATCCTTCTGCTCCAGCATTAATGTCTTCACCCCTTCTGGGAAAGTCTGGAAGTTTATCGGGAACCTGATGGGAAGCTACAGCCTGCCCTCCCCTTCCATAACCTTGCCCTGGCCCGTGCGGAGGAATTTAGCCACAACTGCTAATGCCTTTTGCAGCACCTCACCTCTTCCCTTCCTGCTCCACCAGTGAATGTTCAGGATACGGCTCAGCAGCCCTGCTCTGGTTCTGAGCCTTGCTATAATGATCCCTTAACCTTGCAGGAACTCATCTCTGCTATTGCAGCTTCGAAGCGCTCGTTGGCCCCAGGCCCTGATGGCATCAGCTATACTCAGTTAGCTAACCTGTCACCTGAGGCTCTGCTTGTGCTTCTCAAAGCCTTCAATCACTCCTGAACCACCTGCACAGTACCTGAATCATGGAAGACAACACACACGTTTTCATTGAATTTACCAACCATTTCGTTGTTTTCCAAATTTTCGTTTATGCATGTAATTTGACTAAACGACCTCGTCACATGGTGATTCTGTATTGTGGGTAAACTACAAAATAGTGTCCATTACACGCTATTATGAGATTTTCAATGTAAAGAATTAGCAGATATATGGAAAAGAATAATAATCTGATTCAGATGATGCTTGCGATTTACCTAGTATGGTCGTTGAAGTGTGGTTTATTAGAAAGTAAATATACACATAGGGAAGATGAATCAGTGATCCTCTTCTTTCGAACAAGTTAATTTAATTATCTTGCAAGATGTATGAGGAAATGCAAAGAATAGATATTGAGAGTTTACGATTCTATGGAGAAACATGCATCTCAAGATTAAGCTATATAATGAGTTTATCTCTAACATTGTATGGTAGTGAAGCAAACTTGCAATTAGTTTGTCTATCTAAATACTTGTTGTTTGCATATCACTGAAATTCCTCCTCTTATGCCTTTTTCCAGGAAAAGCTACGTTGTAGGTTATCAACTCTAGATTAATATTTGTCATCTACAGGCATGCAGATGGCTGTGTAAACATGACAGGGATCAATTTCATAGTATCTGACACATAGTTTTCTGAAACACATTGGGTAAGAGAAGCATGTTTGTGTACAGGTCGTGATTACAGGGATTTAGGTCGTGATTACAGGTTGTTTTTATGTTCAATGAGTTCGAATGAGTTTCATTGCATGGATATAGTGTTCTCCCCCTAGTGCTTCTCCGATAAGCCGGTCATAATATGTGTAATCTCAATTTTAAGCTCACAAATAAGATTCCAATTATATTTCATAACCTAAAGGACAACCATCTGCAAGGTATGATCAAAAATAAGAAGATTAATTGCATTCCCAATAATATGGAAAAATACACAACATTCTCCCTCGGAACTTTGAATTTCATAAATTCTTATCAATTTTTAAGTGTATCTCTTGAGACAGCAGAAGAATTCATTATTTTGCATTTCGTCATGAAACGAGTAATTATTTAACTTTCTGATTAGGATTGAGGAAGATAAAGCAAGGAGCAGTTCTCACAAGGAATTAGACATGCTTCGGGTTATCTGCTTTCTATAGGTAAGTGCATCAGTTGACCCGTGACCTTTATCACCGGTTTTCTGTTGCTGCGCACTCGTCTCCCGGCATTTCAGCAGATCACGTGACAATGATAGTAGGAGCTTTTGTTTGTCGCTTCTTGTACGCTCCACGTGAGAACATCGATTTTCATGACATATGTGCAGAATTCTTTTACTGAGGCCCGATCACAACATACATGTCAGAGCATAGTTAGGCGGATTTTTATGCTGCTGGCCATAGATATAGGAATATAGAATTAGCTCAGGTAAGTTGAGAGAGTACGATCGCGTGAGACTTATGTATTATTTTTATAGTAAGTTAGTGTATTTGTTAAAACTATTTTCCCTACTCCTTTAACTCATGTTGGAACTAAAGTGTGTTTTTTTTGCGTAGGCAGAAACGTATGATTTCTACCTTTAAGATTCTGCCGCGTTTCTTTACTGAATTTACCTGATGAAAACAACTGACCTTGTAAAGCGTGTACTAACGAACTGATGCCGCAACGCGAATTTCATCAGCATGATGAGGCACACGTTCGGTGGTAAACGGTGGAAAAGTCGATTTTTACAAACTGTGAGAGCTTTTTGAACTGTAGCTAATTTTTCTTTGGAGGAAGAAATTGTGATCTTACTGCGTAACGTTACTTCCTGGGAATGAGTTTGCACCATGTACCGAGGATACAGCAGTAATAAGTATTAGGAATAAAACCATGTCGCGTAACGGATATACCTATGGAGAGTAATTAATTGAGACATGACAGATTTAACCTAAACCACTTTCCGAAACAAGTCCTGACGTGGAAAGTACCGAAACACAGATATCTGATGGCAACATCCTTCAACCCGATGGAGACAAATAAGAGAAGCTCAACTCTTGGAGGTTTAGGGGCTCAAAGGGAAATTCTTCCAATGGGGTAAACAAATAACTAAATAAAAAAAATAAATACCCCCTCAAGCAGCTGCTTGCCACAGAGGTCTGACAGGAGCCTGCCAGTTTATATGCCATAGTAGAAGGTCTGTGAGGATGGCAGGACCTCAGCAGAAAAAACGACACAAACAGCCATGCCTTACCCGGGGCTCGAACCCCTTAGATCAGTAGCCAAGCATGCTAACCACTCGGCCATGGGACGGCCAAACAAATAACTAACCTATCATAAATGGGATGTTTCGATAAGAGGATGGAAAACATTGTTTCCATAACCTGTGGTGGCCTGAGACGAAAGCAGATTGAAATGAGGTAGACAATATGGGTTTAGTCAGAGGGGTTGTCATCCGTCTCTGGACTTGGAAAATTTTCGAGTCCGAAAAATGCGATCGAGAGTGCCAGTGGCATGCAGGGGGTGATCCAAGATTCAACCATCAATAAAACCCTTGTGATTCCCCGTTTGGAATAATATTTTTTAATTACCAATAATTTGTTTTAAAAAAAAAAAAATTTCGCCGTTTTCGTTTCATTTAATTTTTTTATTTTTGCCCAATAGCATTTTTCCTTTTCTGCGGGACAGTCTTTTAAAACATTTACTGTGGGATAGTCCTTATTCTAGTGAAGGTCGAATTCGCAAAATATGGGGCCTTGTATATTTTTGAGGATTGGATCAGTCGTTCTGAGAGCGGGTTGCCACCAAAAAATGCTTAGTGGACTTGGAAAATTTCAGATGAGGGTAGATACCAAGGGACGGGATTTTGTGATCAGTGAGGGGGAGGTTAATAAAGGAGGCAGAACTTTTGATAAGGGGGGGATTAAAAAATACATGTCATCCAAGGGGCAGTTTTGATAGGGTTTTTAATAAAGGGGGGCTGAACTTTTGATAAGGGGGAGTAAAAAAATTGGAAAATTTTCGATTAAAATAGAATGCTTACTAAAGTATACACTAGATGGCGCCACCAAAAGTCTTTTTCAGATTTAGGAATTTCAGGGGGCTTAAAAAATACTGGTGGATCAACCAGGGGGACTTAAAAATACAGGTGAGTCAACCAGGGGGGTCTTAAAAATGCAGGTAGGGTTTTTAATAAAGGGGGAAGGAATTTTGATAAGGGGGTGTTTTAATGATGGGAGTCAAAAATTGGAAAAATTACGACTAAAATTGAGGGCTTTTCTAAAAATAGTACTCATCGTATACACTAGTGGCACCATGGGCTTTTAATAAAGGGGAGGAATTTTTAATAAAGGTTTTTTTAAATAAAGTGGGATTATTAATTTTTAATTAATTTTTAATTATCATAGGGGAAAGAGATAAGAGTCATAGGGGGAAATCACTGTGCAAAGGGGGATTGCTAAACGTACTTGAAACTACTTATACCTATAAGTCCATGTTACCTTACCAATTCTATATTTTACAGTAGGTACTTCACGACTTAAACTCTTCTTTGCTTTCTCAATTGACTTCTTATCATCAGAATTAACTTCATCTTGGACAAATTACAAGAAAACTTCTCACTTAGAATTACACAACACTGACACCATTGCAAAATAAACAGTCAACTCTTTCCATTACTGAAAACTTCCAATGTTCAAGTCTTCTCCAGTATTATTGAAAGTCTCTCCGTTTCAAAATATTAGTGACGAAATTCTCATTCTGAGGCATAACACAAGCATCAGATGGCACCTGTTCCGGTTTTATTGTTGCATGTTTTCCTCTCGTAACATCCCTCTTATATTTTATTCATCCTGTATAGTTCTGAATTCCAAAGCTTCTTCTCTTCTTCGATGTAATGGGTCCATTCCCTAGGACTGATACTGGAAATCGCAATTTATTGGTGGCGATGAATCATTTCATGAAGTGGCCTGAAGTCTATCCCATCCTAGATTAGGGTTGGGTTGTTTTACCTCTGAGCGGCACTTTTTTGCACACCATGAGCTAAATGGCCAGGTCACATGGACCCCGAAGGCTCAGAGAAGGTTGGGGGAGGGGACCCACTGGAACAGCTGTTGGGAGACAGATGGTAGCCTCCCGTCAAGGCCATCCAGCATATTCTTTAACGTGCACAGGGTATGGCTCTCCCGCACACGGGGCCACGGCTTAACGTCCCATCCGATGGACGATGGCCTTTCCAAGCCCATCGGTGTCCCCTACTAACCGTGGACAGGGCGTGGAATTTTGCGGAGATAAATCTCAACGCTGACCCAGCTGGGACTCGAATTTGGGAACTACAGATTACGAGCCTGGCGCGCTACCGACTGAGCCACCCCCCGCCCCATCCTAGATCAGAAGGCAACAACAATTGCAGGGATGATAATGAATATTTGATTAGTAAATATAGAGTGCCTTCACAATTCCACTCAGACCAAGGACGGAATTTTGAATTCAATGTATTTAAAGGCATATGTAAACTATTAGGCATTCAGAAAACCAGAACGACTCTCCTACATTCTCAGTCGGATGGTATGATCGAGAGATTTAACAAGTCAATTGCACAACATCTAGCATTGTTTGTTGATGATCATCAACGTGATTAGGATCGCTATATACCATACAGAAAACCAACGCAGGAAACAAATGGAAGACATCTTCCATAACGCTCGGGGCGGGGGGTGGCTCAGTTGGTAGCGCGCCACGCTCGTAATCTGTAGTTCCCAGGTTCGAGTCCCAGCTGGGTCAGCGTTGAGATTTATCTCCGCAAAATTCCCCGCCCTGTCCACGGTCAGTAGGGACACCGATGGGCTTGGAAAGGCCGCCGTCCGTCGGATGGGACGTTAAGCCGTGGCCCCGTGTGCGAGAGAGCCATACCCTGTGCACGTTAAAGAACACACTGGATGGCCTTGACGGGAGGCTACCATCTGTCTCCCAACAGCTGTTCCAGTGGGTCCCCTCCCCCAACCATCTCTGAGCCTTCGGGGTTCATGTGATCTGGCCATTTAGCCCATAGTGTGCAAAAAAGTGCCGCTCAGAGGTAAAACAACCCAACCCATAACGCTCTTTGGAAGACAATTACGTCTTCTCTGTAGTCTTTGATATGGTCGGCCCGAAGCAATGTCTGTGTCAACACCGCAATAAGTTCAAGAACTACAACAAGGACTAGAATAAATAAACTTGGCGAGCAAGTGAACCAAAACGAAGTAAGATAGTAAAACAAATGGAACAGTTTTCAATGAAGGAAATCTTGTCTAGATATGCAATCCACAAAGAAAGAAAAGACTTTCTCCAAAACTTCAGAAATCTTGAGAAAGTCCATATGCAGTAGTTAACAGGATTAACGACATAGTGTATCACATTCGCCAACGTCTTACTACAGAATACAAGGTGATTAACATGGATCGTTTGACTCCCATATTGTTTTGGATTCACAGTAATAAGTTTAACAATACTGTATAAGGGGTTCTAAATTTTCAAGCAGATAATAATGAACTCATTTAATAGATAAAGCAATTACTATACAATAAATAAGTAAAACTTGAATTATTCTTCAGTTTATATGCAAATGGACTAACTAAACTAATTGCTAACTACTATTACTGACAATCTTTTAGTAACAATTACTAAAAGATTATAAAAGATTATAAGTTCAGTTACAACTTTTTCTGTATAACAAATTATGTAACCGACTCTTACCAAAATCCTTTCTTATTATATACACAATTAATAGGAAACATTCCTTTATACAATCAAATTTTAAAAACCAAAAATCAGTAAACAAACAACCGCAGTCTAAGCCGACACTCTCTGCACAAAATCAAAATCGCCAAACTTCTTTTCTTCTAATATGTTTTTCAAAATAATACACTTTTTCCACTAAACTGTCTGCTTCATTACCAGCATGCATTTCAAAACGTACATGTCGTATCTCGTGATTTAATTTCTGCATGTGAACATGCCGTTTCGGTAACATCCCTTCATCTCATTGTGAAAAATCAACATTCAAGAATTCAAATATAAAAACAGTTTTAAATATTAGATGAATCTTCAAAACTCTCATATTTTTATTTCGGGTTGGATGGTTTTACCTCTGAGCGGCACTTTTTTGCACACCATGGGCTAAATGGCCAGGCCACAAGGAACCCCGAAGGCTCAGAGAAGGTTGGGGGAGGGGACCCACTGGAACAGCTGTTGGGAGACAGATGGTAGCCTCCCGTCAAGGCCATCCAGCGTGTTCTTTAACGTGCACAGGGTATGGCTCTCCCATACACGGGGCCACGGCTTAACGTCCCATCCGATGGACGGCGGCCTTTCCAAGCCCATCGGTGTCCGCTACTGACCATGGGCAGGGCGGGGAATTTTGCAGAGATAAATCTCAACGCTGACCCAGCTGGGACTCGAACCTGGGAACTACAGATTACGAGCCTGGCGCGATATCGACTGAGCCACCTCCTCCCCTTTTTATTTCGGGCTTTTTCCCTTAAAGAGCTAATGATTTTATATCCTTTCAATATTTAATTAAAGCTATCTGTTTTATCCTTTTTGTAGAAATTTAACAGTTTTGACCTGGAGTTTAGTGAAGATTGCGCCCACGACTGGATTGCTATTTATGACGGAAACAACTCAGACTCAGAGTTGCTGGGTAAATACTGTGGCAATGAATTGCCTCCTGCTATAATATCATCTGGCAGTAGCATGTACATGATGTTTAAGTCCGATTCTTCAGAACAAAGAAAAGGATTTGAAGCGATATACAATGCAGGTAAGTTACGATAAAAACTTTATTAATGTAATTGAAATTAAAAATCTTTGCTGATTGATAAATTCAGCTACATTGTAGTTTTGTGAAAAAAAAAATGTCATAAAGAGAGATTGTGATATGCTAACATTTTCTACATAAATAAATTCCAATGATTCAAACACGTTAATTATTGAGAAGAATTTGGTATCCAACTTCCGCAACAGCCTGCTTCTCGACTGCCTGGAGATCTACCGACCTTCCGGGGTCAAGGTCAGCCCTTGTGGCTCGATCGTTTCTCCCCCGTACTGGGGGAACTACTAACTTGTTCTACTGAGTTACAGATATCCTGAGGCTTAGCGTACTGCTTCTGCCAAAGGAAGTTTACCCCTAAAATGTTCAATGAAGTGAAACTAAAAACAGGTGTCCCGTCAATTCATCGACGTCAGTTCAACACAGCGTCAATTCATCGCGTATCAATTCATCGCAATCTCAATTCATAGCAGCGTCAATTCATCGCAGTGTTAGGACATGTGGTTTTATTGACTTTGTTCATCTGTAGATTGTTCAAATGAACTCTAAGGGCTCCTTCACACTTACCGCTCGCCGCGTCGCAAACGCATTGTGACGTCACTTGCAGCTCCTCGCCGCACCGCAAGGAACGGTTGTAGCCTTCACACATAAGCGCAGGGGGGCGGGGGTGGCTCAGTCGGTAGCGCGCCAGGCTCGTAATCTGTACTTCCCAGGTTCGAGTCCCAGCTGGGTCAGTGTTGAGATTTATCTCCGCAAAATTCCCCTCCCTGCCCACGGTCAGTAGGGGACACCGATGGCCTTGGAAAGGCCGCCGTCCGTCGGATGGGACGTTAAACCGTGGCCCCGTGTGCGGGAGAGCCATACCCTGTGCACGTTAAAGAACACGCTGGATGGCCTTGACGGGAGGCTACCATCTGTCTCCCAACAGCTGTTCCAGTGGGTCCCCTCCCCCAACTTTCTCTGAGCCTTCGGGGTCCCTGTGACCTGGCCATTTAGCCCATGGTGTGCAAAAAAGTGCCGCTCAGAGGTAAAACAACCCAACAACCCATAAGCGCAGTCTGCAACAAAGAACTAAGCTCATTGGTTCTCGCTGCAAATAAACCTGGAACGCGTGCTTTGTTGTCTCTGCGATATCTACCGCGCTTTCTGACATTTCTTTCACTCTATAGTAAAACACTAGAAAATAAATACCCCCTCAAGCAGCTGCTTGCCACAGAGGTCTGACAGGAGCCTGTCAGTTTATATGCCACAGTAGAAGGTCTGAGAGGATGGCAGGACCTCGGCAGAAAAACGACACAAACAGCCATGCCTTACACGGGGCTCGAACCCAGGTCCCGTAGATCAGTCGCTCTTTCGTAAACGGTTAATATTACACGCCTTTGCTCATCATAGGCGTAATAACGAAAAAATATCGCACTAAATCGGTAGAGAATTTCTAATGATAGAAAAAGATTAGGCGATTTTTACAATTTAATACTTAATATTCAAGAGGTTGACACTGTTACAAAAATTCTTTTTATGTATGACACCTGCACAATTTAAAGAGATTTTGGCTATTGTTTTCTGCTGTTTATCGAAAGAAGTTTTGGCGATTTAGAAAAAAGGACACTAAATTGTGGAAATCAATTAATGCAGCTGAAAGATTGGCGCTAATAATAGGGCAAGATGTATTTAGAATTGTTCTTAGTTCTATTTTTTTTCCCCAAAATAGCTAACTTTTTAGCAATTTTGAGGAAAATGTGAGGAAGGCACATTTTGTTCATTTCTAGATCATGGGCTGGTCGTGTTTTTTGCATATTGCCTTTCCTTATGTGTGATGGAGAGTGGCACTTATTTTCTTAATAAGTGCATGATCTTTTCTTGACAAAATTATAGGCTAGTGCAGAGTTTATTTTTCTATTTTGAACGGAGACAAAAAAACATTTTCTTCACTACTATTTGATCAACTTCTGAAGAAAAGTGAACTTTGAAAGTATCTGTAGTCTTCGTTTTCGTTAAGTTCTCCTTGTTTATTAACAGTGATTTTACTTCTTTTTTCTTGCAGAGATCACTTTTGGGAGTTTTAAATCATGATATCTTATTTGTGGAAACCATATAAGTTCCTTCGAAGCTTTAGTGCGATGTGACACTTTCCTTACATATTTTAAGGAACCTTTGACATAGAGTTGCCACAAGTTGATTAGAAATACTCTTCTGCACAAATAACCGAATGTCTATAATCAAATTGAAATAGGGAAAGCTATCACAATTTCAATAATGAACTTTAACTGATTTTTAGGTATTCATAAGTTACAAAAAGCCACATTCCATTGAAAATGCAAATCAAAGAAGACTACGGATAATTGCAAAATCCGTTATACTGTCTCTGCTATTGGTATCTAATTTTACTTCTCTTATAAATATAATTTACTTCTCTTATAAATTATATAAAAATTATAAATTATAATTTTTATAAAAAAAAATAATAAAAAAAGTGAATTATATAAAAATCTTTCGTCGTCAGCAATTTTTTTTCTTGAGTTGGGTTGTTTTATCTCTGAGGGGCACTTTTTTGCACAGCATGGGCTAAATGGCCAGGTCACATGGACCCCGAAGGCTCAGAGAAGGTTGGGGGAGGGGACCTACTGGAACAGCTGTTGGGAGACAGATGGTAGCCTCCCGTCAAGGCCATCCTGCGTATTCTTTAACGTGCACAGGGTATGGCTCTCCCACACACGGGGCCACGGCTTAACGTCCCATCCGATGGCCTTTCCAAGTCCATCGGTGTCCCCTACTGACCGTGGACAGGGCGGGGAATTTTTTTGCGGAGATAAATCTCAACGCTGACCCAGCTGGGACTCGAACCTGGGAACTACAGATTACGAGCGTGGCGCGCTACCGACTGAGCCACCCCCGCCCCCTTTTTTTCTTGAATCAGGAATATAAACCTTTCTTTTCCTGATAAATGATTAAACTGCTTTCTAAAAAAGCTGAATAGAATATTGTAAACCATCGTTGCCAGCAACATGATTTGGGGCTTCAGTTAAATAAAGCACTTTTCATTGAATTTATATTTTCCAAATGGCGGCAATTCTCAAAATCAGCATATTGCATTACTTTCTTTTTCTTATTATATTAGGTAGCTGCATACACGATATCAGGACGTCTACTGGAGAGATCGAAATTTCAATACCCAATTTTTATCATTCTGATAGGATGGACTGCACGTGGATCATCACCACAGAACCTGGATTCGTAATTAAGCTGGTGAGCGATATTAGAATATTTGCAAAATCTATGCACAATCAATTTGTTGGATTTTTTTTTAATCTAATCATTAAGTACATTTTATAACGCTTTCGCTGATTATTCTTTTCACTTATTTTGCATCCTATTCGTTAACCATTAAGGTTTTATTCTGTGTAACGAAATAAAAAAAAATTCCGTTCACTTGTTAAATGGATAAAATTTTCACTTTAGATTGCATCTGTTATACAAAGTTTCCAAAAAACTTTTTATCGTACAAAATATGCACAAAAATGTGAAAATATTGCTCTAATTGTTTCAGTAATAATGCTAACATCTCAGTTAAAACGATATTATAAACTAAAAGTTGTATAATTTTAAGCAAAAATTTTATTCAAATGGGCTTAAATTTACCAAACACAAATAATTTATATTTATAAAATCAAACTAAGGGTTGGGTTGTTTTACCTCTGAGCGGCACTTTTTTGCACACCATGGGCTAAATGGCCAGGTCACATGGACCCCGAAGGCTCAGAGAAGGTTGGGGAGGGGACCCACTGGAACAGCTGTTGGGAGACAGATGGCAGCCTCAGAGAAGGTTGGGGGAGGGGACCCACTGGAACAGCTGTTGGGAGATAGATGGCAGCCTCCCGTCAAGGCCATCCAGCGTGTTCTTTAACGTGCACAGGGTATGGCTCTCCCGCACACGGGGCCACGGCTTAACGTCCCATCCGACGGACGGCGGCCTTTCCAAACCCATCGGTGTCCCCTACTGACCGTGGGCAGGGAGGGGAATTTTGCGGAGATAAATCTCAACGCTGACGCAGCTGGGACTCGAACCTGGGGACTACAGATTACGAGCCTGGCGCGCTACCGACTGAGCCACCCCCGCCCCGATCAAACTAAGGATTTCCAGGAAAAAGTGTTATTTACTGTTATAGAGCTTAAAATTCAGATTACAAAAACGATAGATATTGAAGTGTCGTTGAATTAGGAATACGAGACCATATTCAAACTCATTAACGCAAGTCCCGCATTTGTGAGCATGCGTGGATGAAACTCTGGTCATATATAGCTGTCAGCTTTGGCTTCTCCAAGCATTCGTCGTGAGAAGCGTAATGGGAAAAAGGGGGGGGGGGTGGCTCAGTCGGTATCGCGCCAGGCTCGTAATCTGTAGTTCCCAGGTTCGAGTCCCAGCTGGGTCAGCGTTGAGATTTATCTCCGCAAAATTCCCCGCTCTGCCCACGGTCAGTAGGGGACACCGATGGGCTTGGAAAAGCCGCCGTCCGTCGGATGGGACGTTAAGCCGTGGCCCCGTGTGAGGGAGAGCCATACCCTGTGCATTAACTGTTACGTTAAAGAACACGCTGGATGGCCTTGACGGGAGGCTACCATCTGTCTCCCAACAGCTGTTCCAGTGGGTCCCCTCCCCCAACCTTCTCTAAGCCTTCGGGGTCCATGTGACCTGGCCATTTAGCCCATGGTGTGCACAAAAGTGCCGCTCAGAGGTAAAACAAACCAAACCAAGTAATGGGAAAGGGGCGTGATTTAGATGCATTTGACAGAGGAAAGATCATAGGTGCCCAACGAATACGACACTCGATCTCCGAAATTGTCAACGAACTCGGATTTTCTCCGATAACAATTTCAAGAGTATTCCGGGAATATGAAAATTCCGGCCAAATGACAAGGACCCGGACAAATTGCAAAGGACAACCAGCCTTGAATGATCATAAGCTTCGCCATTTGACTCGCATCGTACAGACTGATAGGGGTCAGACATTATCTGAAATCATCCCCCATCTGAAAACAGGTTCCAGTCGGGAAGTCAGTGCATAGACCGTGCAATGTTCACTTCATCGTCTCGGCTTCAGGAGCCGCCAACCTATAAGATTTCCACTTCTATCGGCAGAGCATTGGGCTCAGCAGCCTTGCCTGGGCTAAAGAATATCGAAACTGGACCATCGAAAATTAGCAATGGATAGCATAGAATGATGAATCCCGATTTAAACTTCATCACGGCGATGAGAGACTGAGGGTATTGGTGCAAACCCCGTGAAGCTATGAATCTTGCATGTCAGGTCGGATATACATGAACTACCAAAAACTATCGGGCACAGGACTCCTTGCAAGTGAAAGGTGGTATCGTGTACAGAAAATGGGAGAATCCCACTGGACGACTGATCCGTTGGCAGATCATCCTTCCTCATTCCTGTTTGAAATTAGTGATGAATTATGGGCATTATAGTGCCACTGTGGGACATTTCGGTGCTAATAAGACCTGAGCGAAAGCCAGGGAATTCATTCATTGGTTGAAAAGAAGGGCAGACATTGAAAGCTGGTGTAGGCAATGTGAGGCCTGTGCAGCAGAGAAAGGTCCTATGATTATTAGTCGAGGCAAGGTGCAAACGTATAACGTTGGTGCCTCTTTTGAGAGAATATCCAATAACTAAAACGACTTCCTTACACCCTCTGTCGGATGTCATGTTTAGGTTGGGTTGTTTTACCGCTGAGCGGCACTTTTTTGCACACCATGGGCTAAATGGCCAGGTCACATGGACCGCGAAGGCTCAGAGGAGGTTGGGGGAGGGAACCCACTGGAACAGCTGTTGGGAGACAGATGGTAGCCTCCCGTCAAGGCCATCCAGCTTGTTCTTTAACGTGCACAGGGTATGGCTCTCCCACACACGGGGCCACGGCTTAACGTCCCATCCGACGGACGGCGGCCTTTTCAAGCCCATCGGTGTCCCCTACTGACCGTGGGCAGGGCGGGGAATTTTGCGGAGATAAATCTCAACGCTGACCCAGCTGGGACTCGAACCTGGGAACTACAGATTACGAGCCTGACGCGCTACCGACTGAGCCACCCCCGCCCCAGGAATCTGCAGGAAGTTGAAAAGTGGATTAATTTAGTGTACGAATGTAGCGTATAGAAAAAGTTTCTATTGTAATGTGGACGAGAGTTGTAAAAAAATTGTTTAATGAGTTAAAAGTGGATTGCGAGGAAGTGATCGAAAGAATTTAGTGTCAACAGAATGAAAAGTGCTAAGTGTAGAGTTGGAGAGAATAATCAGATTTAGGGGTATAATGGACAAAGTATCTGTGTTATTAATTAAATGTTTTATTAAATACTAATTATTTATACGTTGAGATTAAATTATAAGATTCGTACACTACAATTATTTGTAAATCAGTTATCAAATGCATTTGATTTCAAAGGTAGTTTAATAATTATAATCACCCTCATACTGAGGGGCGGGGGTGGCTCAGTCGGTAGCGCGCCAGGCTCGTAATCTGCAGTTACCAGGTTCGAGTCCCAGCTGGGTCAGCGTTGAGATTTATCTCCGCAAAATTTCCCGCCTTGCCCACGGTCAGTAGGGGACACCGATGGGCTTGGAAAGGCCGCCGTCCGTCGGATGGGACGTTAAGCCGTGGCCCCGTGTGCGGGAGAGCCATACCCTGTGCACGTTAAAGAACACGCTGGATGGCCTTGACGGGAGGCTACCGTCTGTCTCCCAACAGCTGTTCCAGTGGGTCCCCTCCCCCAACCTTCTCTGAGCCTTCGGGGTCCATGTGACCTGGCCATTTAGCCCATGGTGTGCAAAAAAGTGCCGCTCAGAGGTAAAACAACCCAAACAACAACAACCCATACTGATAAATGGCATATTAGTGTTTAGTTGCAAACTTGTTATTTATTTATGCAATTACCATTGCTTTAGTAATTAAATCAGTTCACTTATAGTTTGATTATTCATTTTGAATTCACGCTCGGTTAACTAATTTAAATGCAGCTAAAAATTGTACAACAGATATTGCATAATTGCTCTTCTTAATATTAAGGGATAAAAACGAGTTATTCTTTGCAATTGTTATTACTAGCAATTGAATCCATGGTTATCTTGTAACATGTATTTAATTTCAATGTGGACCGAAAGATAGCAGTAGGATAAAGTAAGACAAACTCTTTAAAAACTCAATAAAACTTGTAAGTAGCCTAGGGTTGGGTTGTTTTATCTCTGAGCGGCACTTTTTGGCACACCATGGGCTAAATGGCCAGGTCACATGGACCCCGAAGGCTCAGAGAAGGTTGGGGGGAGGGGACCCACTGGAACAGCTGCTGGGAGACAGATGGTACCTTCCCGTCAAGGCCATCCAGCGTGTTCTTTAACGTGCACAGGGTATGGCTTTCCCGCACACTGGGCCACGGCTTAATGTCCCATCCGACGGACGGCGGCCTTTCCAAGCCCATCGGTGTCCCCTACTGACCGTGGGCAAGGCGGCGAATTTTGCGGAGATAAATCTCAACGCTGACCCAGCTGGGACTCGAACCTGGGAACTACAGATTACGAGCCTGGCGGCTACCGACTGAGCCACCCCCGCCCCTTAAGTAGCCTAAAATAATGCAACAGAATTAATAAAAATTAAAATAATTAAATTTCAAATTATGATGCATAATTCATGTATATTAATATAAACATGAATATTCGAAAAGATATCTGCAAGAAAGGATTAGTAGAAAAAACAATGGAAAAGCATTAATTTTAGAAATAGATCCCAATTTATGTTGAAAATGTCGTTTCTTTTGAAGACAAATTTTAGAAGTAAAATCGTGAAATTTCTATAGTTCACCACTAGCTCTATATCTAGATAATTTTTGCCTTTATCATTTGGAAAATGATTTCGTAACTCATCCAGAACTAGAATTTTACAAATATATTTCTTTTGGTTTTCATTAATGTAAGATTCTAAGTACAAATAAATAGTTTGGATGGTAAAAACTCCAAATATTAGATTGAAAATTGTATGGCTGCTTTTAATCTTTAGTTGTTCATTTCTGCATCTCGTTTAACCCTTTCACGATCAAGGGAAACATTTTCCCCATTTTAAAATTGGTGATTGTCGTATTTAATTATAACCTTATCTGCATTTTTTATACAGAATGTCAAAATAGAACGTATGCCGAACGCAATTACGTAAACGGGAACGTTTAGAAAACAAAAGCAGAACTGTCAGGACGCATAATATATGTACTATGTGCAATGTCCATCTTTGCCTCACTACCAAAAGAAATTGCTTCGCAGAATATCATAATTAGCACATCATTTTGTATAGTAATTTTATTTCATAATTTTGTATTATTTTAGTTAACATTTTGTTCTAATAAACCAATAAATAAAAGACATTGCATAATAAGCCTAACTATAATTTGTGTAACCTTTATAGTCCATTGGGAAAAATATTTCCCATAAAATTCCAAAAAAAATACACATTGTTATGTATTTTTCTTATGATTTTTTTATTTATTTTACGTCTAAACAAACTAAAATAAACAGTTACATACTAATATTTACTCTTAGAAACTTTATGGTCCTGAAAGGGTTAAAGAATGCAAATATAGTTGTCGTAGGAAGATGTAATAATATGGATGCATAGTTTGAGATAGAGATGCAAGATAGATTAGTAATACAATGATTGTTGCATTGTGTAATATATTCAAAATAAATTAATTAAGCATTAATGATGGTTAAAATTTTCATTTTGTTTATTGCTGAAAATCTACAATACTTTTTTTCCATTTTTGTATACTGCGGATAAGCTACTGTTAGCTTCGCTGGTTTCCCATATGCTACAGTAAAGTAGCATATAGTTATTGTGCATACATACGTAAAACAAATTAGAATAATTTGTTGTATGCATATTTAGTCGAATATATTCATATTTGCATTTCCAAAATATGACAATGTGAAAAAAAAATAGTCCTTGCAATTTGTAATAGATTTGTGAATTCTATTAATAAATATTATTTTTAACTTTCGGAATTAATTTTTTATTAATTAAAAATTCAGTAATATACTGATAAAAAAGAACAAAATATTAATTGTGCGAAACCTGCAATATTCCGTACTTGCTGAACATCAGGAATTGCACAGTCTCATTTTTAAAACAGTATACTCTGATTTTTGCTCCATTAAAGCTTAATATTATGAGTCTCCCCTCCAACTTACCCTTTAGAATAGACTGAATACGTAGAATTGTTCAGCATTGTTCTCAGGTCGTTGCTGACGTCAACGGGCACTCTCATAGCCCAACGTTTAATTTCTATGCAAACTATCGAGATTTCCATTTCGACATATTTTGGTACCCTGTGGTTCTCATTAAATTCTACCAAATGGTCCCACATTTCGTAAGTAGGTTCCCACAACATGACCTCTTGTTAAGTTTTAAAAAAACGGGCTAAAAACCAACAGTGAAAAATAAAAAAAAATAATAAATTCCCCCTCAAGCATCTGCTTGCCACAGAGGTTTTTATTTAAATGTTATGACTGTTAACTTTAAGCAGTGGTGAAAGTAGATTTTATTTCTTACCGGTAGGATTCAAAGCATTGCTATGTGTGGAAAGTCACGTATAGGCGGACACCCCACTGAAGTCATCTTACAGGGATAATTAAGTGAAGTGTGTGGCAACGAAAGTACAGTGCCCCTGTATTATCTTTCCCCCCTACGTTTTCAGCAAATAGCGAATGATTTATGGGTTTTTAATGTGAGGAAATATTAATATACCTAAATACTTGCTAATTCCGTTGTATTATTGGATACAAAGGAATTATTGAAAAAAATGTATAATATGTAGATGTTTTTAAAATAATTTTAGTACTAAAAACAGTTTTTCAGAAAGAAAAATAACTTTTAACTCATATTGTAATTATGATCACTCAACTTGCATAATCTAAACCCAAATATAGCATTTTTTAGAATAACATTTATCGAAGATTAAGTATAAAGTTTAAAATTCATAAAGTTTAATCAATGATCATAAATAAGTACGGAAATTTCGCGTCTGCGATATTCCGACAATAAATGCAAAATTGCCGGGTTCGCGCATTCAAAATGCTGTAGGATAAGAGTGACATTTGCCAAAAAATGCGAGACATTTTTGCTAAGCACTTTTGAGTGCCAAGTAAAATCATCTAGCGTTAGATTATTTGTTTGATAACTAATCTAGCGCAGTGGTTCTCAACCTTTTATGCTTCACCTACCCCCTGGAAATGTGTATGTAACTGGCGTACCCCTTGTATAAAAAAAATAAATAAATACCCCCTCAAGCAGCTGCTTGCCACAGAGGTCTGACAGGAGCCTGTGTAGGGCCTGTCAGTTTATATGCCAGAGTAGAAGGTCTGAGAGGATGGCAGGACCTCAGCAGAAAAAACGACACACACATCCATGCCTTACCCAGGGCTCGAACCCAGGTCCCTTAGATCAGTAGCCAAGCGTGCTAACCACTCGGCCGTGGGACGGCTAACCCCTTGTATAGATAGATAAAATTAAAGTTATAGTATAACAATGCGAATAAAATAAAACATCTGTATATAACATATATCTAGCGACTTTTCAGCTCACGGCGTAACCGAAAAAAATTTTATCACGTACCACAAGTTGAGAACCCCTAATATAACGCTAGATGATTTTACTTGGCACTCAAAAGTGCTTAGCAAAAACTTCTCGCATCTTTCCCATCGCGGTTTCGCATCAAGCCCTATATACAAAAGACCATTTGCACCCAAAGTCTCCTTTTCTCATGCTTGCTTAAGACAAAGCTCTAATTGATCAACCGCAACGCCAGTCTTCTAATGGACTTGGAAGAATTCTTTCTGTTCTTTCCTGACCTTAATCCTCTCCGATAAACAAACGGGTTCCAAAAAAGGAGCATCAAATTAAAGCAGTGTCTCGCAAACTTTTTTACTCTGCGGCACACTGAATCTAATTTTTTTTCCGCGGCACAATGAATCTAATTTTTTCCCGCGGCACACTGAATCTAATTTTTTTTATTCCGCGGCACACCTAAAAAAGAATAAAAGCAAACTCTATATAATCGTCATTATATTTGCGCTTTGTTGAAGTCATCAGCCTGGTTTTACTTGAAGATTTGCTCTCGTTCTTTAATTCATAACTCAGTGTTTGTTTTAAATATTTGTCCATTCTATGGCTTGAAATAATCAAAAATTAATACCAAAATTTGGAAAAAGCTTGATAAATACTTACAAGATCCCAGTTGATAAAATCTGAAAGATTTTTATTAAAGCACGTCGATAGCACGTCGATATTAAAGCACGTCGATAACACAAGTCAAGTCAAAATGAAATCTTTGGAATATCTAGTGTCAATTTGAAAATCTCTCGCGGCACACAGTTTGCGAGACACTGAATTAAAGAGTTAAATAAAACTTAACGTCAAATGAACTTCGCTTGCTTATAATGCAAAACTGCTGGACTTTTTCGTTCAGTTCCATAGCCATTGTTCTTCAAGGTAAAACCCAAATCTCGCTATAGCATTACTTTTATATCAAAATTATTTCTTGGTGTAATTAAAAAGTTGATAATAATCTTTATCAGAAGTTGATAATCAAAATGTATTGTTATTTATTATGATTCCGATATTTCGGGATCTGAAACGGCTCGACGATCTAGTATGTATACAAATATTATAAATTGCGTTATCAAAAGTTATATTCCAAGGGATGTAAGAAATAAAAAAGCATTATGCAATTAAATTTTAGTTGATTATTTTTTTTATGCCCCTCAAACAACTGTTTTCTCACAGATCTGATAAGAGCCTATCAAAATGAAACGTCATAAGACCTGTTATGAAGGCGAATAGAAGTAGAAAGATAATGCCAAAGAATGTAGAGGGAGAAGTTAAGCTTCCATAGAGATTAATGTAAAATCGAGTATCGTGCATTTGGCGTAGAGGTAAAACGAACATTACAGGGGACGAACGCTTTTGTAATTACATGTTACTGTCAACTTCCACTCTCTTCGCTTTTCCTATGTAATAATTTCCCATTGATATCCTTGCAGAGTATATTAATATCAATTCTGTTTCCTGTTTCTATGCAACCAACAAAGCTTTTAATTGTAATAATTTATTCTATAAATTAACTTCAGGCTAATTTCAAATCTTCTCTATCCGTTCAATTTATATTTATTGGTTCAACGAAAAATAACTCCAATGGAGAAAATAAACCTTTATTAAAATCATGATATTATTTTTTTCAAATACAAAGTGCAGTTACTTTTTTCCTTTTTTAAAATATAAATTTTTTGATGCATAATTCCTTTGCCCCTTATTGTTTGCTTCCCAGCTTAAACAAATGCACGATACGAATCGAAGCACCACTTGAGGTCGCCACTTACGCTTTGTCAAAGCTGAACTTCTTTTCCTTATACGTCCTTTGGACAATGCGAGAAAGAAAATCCATACCTATAAAGTCCAGACCTCCCAGATCCCATAAATTTGAAGCGAAGTGTGCAAACCAACTGATCACCTGCGCGATGATTCATCATCATCATCATCATCAACCTCAAGCAGCCATGGGCTACGGAGGTCCAACCAGACCGTGCAATTTAGTTCTCCAAGCAAGTCTATCCTGAGCTACATCTACTGCATCTGGCCACTGCACACCAATTCTAACAAGGTCCTGTTTGACATTGTCTGCCCACCGCATCCTAGGTCTCCCCTTCTTTCTGAGGCCTTTAGGCACACTGTTCATAACCCTATTCGCCAATCTATAATTATTCATACGGGCAACATGACCAAACCAACGGAGTCTCTCTCTGCACAATATGCTGCTTAAAGGAGGTTGCAAACTCCTTTGCCTAACCTCATCATTAGTTACAAAATTGAACCACCTAATGCACAAGATACTGCGTAAGCATCTAGAATCAAAAGCTTCTAGCTTCCTGTTATCTTGTTTACAAAGTGTCCAAGTTTCACTACCATAACTAACCCTAGAAAGAACCAAACTATTATACAGTCTAATTTTAGTCTTTAGGTGTATAACGCCTATTTCTCCACACTCTCCATAGATTCTTAAAAGTCCCGGCAGCAATCCCTATTCGTCTGTTAATCTCATGCCGCACATCACCATTATCTGTTACATAGCTCCCAAGATAATTAAACTGTGACACCTGCTCAAGACTGCAACCATTCAGATTAACTGAATCACAGCCTGCCTGACCAATTTTCATCACTTTAGTTTTCTCTCTGTTTATAACCAAACCTACTCTACTACCAGTCTCATCAACAACCCTAGTAAAGGAGTTCATCTCATCAACATCATTTGCCAAAAGGGCTAAATCATCAGCATAATCTAAATCAGAAATTTTAGTATCTCCAGCCCATCTTAGACCAAAATCTTTCCTTGAAGTGAATTTTGCATAACATAATCAATAAACAAACTAAAGAGAAAAGGAGACAAAATGCACCCTTGTCGAACACCAGACGTAATGCTAAACCAATTGCTACAAGACTTACCAACTCTCACACACGACTCAGTGTTATTATAGAGAGCTTTCATTATGTTAACTAACTTGTCTGGTATACCATATGATCTCACAATCAACCACAAATTATGACGATCAACAGAGTCGAAAGCCTTTTTGAAATCAACAAAGCTAGCAACCAAAGGTTTCTGAAACTCTAAACATTTCTCAAGAATCTGCCTAAGTGAAAATATCTGATCCACACATCCCCTACCACTTCTGAATCCACATTGCTCATCACGCAATTGCCTGTCAACCAGATTCTTAATTCTATTAAGCAAAATCATGGAAAGAACTTTACCTGGAACAGAGAGTAGGCTGATACCCCTATAGTTATCACAAGAACTGCGATCACCTTTTTTGAAAATAGGGATAATAATAGCTGTGGTAAAATCTTTAGGAACCATGCCTTTATCATAAACGTTATTCATAATTTCAGTCATCCAAGTGGTAACCTAAACATTTCCAGCTCTAAGCATTTCTGTAGTAATTTCATCTACTCCTGGGGATTTATGAAGTTTAAGTTTAGAAACAGCCAAAATAACTTCGGATTGTGTTATAGGGCCAACATTAAAGCTGCCAATGCATCTATCATCATTGCAAAAAATGGGAATAGAACTAACCGCATTGTTTAGTACATCACTGAAATGCTCAGCCCACCTAGCCATGACAGAATCCTCACCTTCTATAACCTTACCTTGTTTATCCTTCAATCCTTGTATACCTGTCCGTTTTCTACCACACAGAACATTAACTATCTGGTACACCTCTCTGCTGTTGTGCTGTCTAACTGCTTCCTCGGTTTTGCCAGGCAAACAATCAAGCCAAAGATTCTTATCAGCAGCTAACTGATCTTTTACACGTTTATTAAGTTCTCTGTAATGCTTTCTATTAGGACTAGTAGGGTATTGATTAAGGACATTCCTGCAGTTCTTTCTTTCTGAAATAAGCTCAAGTGCCTTATCACTCAGATAATTCTGTCTCTTCTGCTCCTTTTTTCCTAAAAGAGTACTGTTAGTGTCCAAAAAAGCCTGTTTAAAATGATCCCATTCTTCCTCAACTTCAGTGGTAAGCATACCATGACTGTCATAATGACTAAGTAACCTATCATGGTAAGCTTTGGCTATAACTGGGTCTTTCAGAGCTTCAGTATTAAAAGCAAATTTTTTAACCCTAGCACAACACTTTTTAAGTTTAAGTTGCAACACACTTTTAACAAGGTAATAGTCAGATCCAATTTCAGCTCCCCTATATGCCCTGGTATTCCTAACAGAACTAGCCCATTTGCTGTTAATTAATATGTAATCAATCATATTCTTATGCAGCCCATCAGGTGAAACCCATGTGTACTTATGTATGTCGCGGTGTTTGTAATAAGTGTTAGTTATTCTGAATCCATTGAGTTTACTTACCTGTAGGAGACGTTGCCCATTGCCATTGCAGCTACCAATACCAAAAGGGCCTATTACTCCTCCCCAAAGGTCAGAGTCAGTACCAACTTTGGCATTGAAGTCACCAAGAACAAGGGTAATATCTCCTTTCTTGACAGAATTCAAAATATCCTGAAGTTGTTCATAAAACCTATCCTTCTCATCCTCATCGGCATCCTCAGTGGGGGCATAACAGCAGATAACATTCAATTCTTTAACGCTTGACTGAAATTTTGCTGTAAGAAACCTTTCATTAATGCACTCATATCCTAGAAGAGCATCACTAGCGTGTCTGCTGAGAAGCAGACACGCTATGACACGGTGATGCTTGTTGTCGTCCCTCCCTAAAAAGAGAAATTTAAGATTATTTTTAAGAATCTGACCTTTATCTGTCCATCTGGTCTCTTGCAAGCCGAGAATATCTAAATTATAATGGTGGAATTCTTGTGTGAGGACATCAAGAGAAAAAGCTCTGTGCAGAGTCCTCACATTCCAACTACCGATGGAGAGAAAATGGTTAGTGGGATGTTTAAAGAAACTATGTTTATTGAGAGAGGGAATGCCGACAATATCAAACAGCCCCCTAATCGCAGACATGGGGCAAAGACCCGTTTTCCCCCATCACTAAAGGCTGAAGCCATCTACACTGGAAGACTTCCTCCAATGTAGAATTTTACGATGCCAATAAAAGCAAAGAGTTCAGGTGCCTGCGATGACCTCTGCTCAGGATTATTCACCAGCTGATAAACATATCCTGTGAATCTATTCACTTGGGGCTGTCAACCCACAAACAAAGAGAAAACACAGCGGAAGATTTTCCTTCCACAGAAGCCCACCAGTGCAGCAAAATCAGGATCCATAATCAAGGTCAGAGCCATATATCTGTCCAGTCCAGTGGGTTTATATGGTCAGCACCAGGACCCTGTGTGGTTGACCACTCCTCAGCAGGGTAGAAAAAAAAAGAAAAGTAGCCATAGTTGTTCAGATCAGTAGGCCACACTAATCTGGCAGCCCTCCCCTTCCGTTCACTTCCACAAGAGAGTATCTCTTTTGAAAGTTACTAACGGTCCGCACCACGAGAAGGCAGGGTCGGACATTACGTGCTAGGCCTGGCCGGTTCTATGCATCATCACAGGGGATTGGTGCATAGCTCTCCTTTCAGTGACTACCTAGCTACCATTTACAGACCTGGATGCGATGATTAGAACTCAATAATTTCTACAAATGCCGGTTAACAACGACGCAGTTTTTATTGATCATTTTGAAACTTTTGTAGGCCTTATTCATATACTAGTCTCTTTTCCATTATTTTAAGTTTTTTACTGAGGACACTGTTCACATGCTGCGAGTCAATACTAAGAAATATACTGAATTCCGTGCAAATGATAGGGTCATAAAAGTCGAAACTAGAAGTTCAGCATAATATAATGAAAAATGAGGATTCATTGCAATTATCTTGATCATTGGGCTTTTTCGGATGTCAAAAATCTCACACTACAGGTACGAATTACGAATCAGAAATTTTTCAAAATTATTCAATATTAATCTTTTGACATCAAACAAAAAAATAAACATTAGAATATTGTTTACTTACAAAGAGAAAATTACAACAATCTGAAGTCTTCTTTTCAAGCTTTATAAGCGAAGTGACTGCCAAAATAACCAAAATCGTTTTCCCCTGTTGTATCTTGATGACAAGACTCGGCCAGAAAATATTTTCCGAAGGGCCTAAACTTGTGAGGAGCGATGGAGATGGGAGATAAAGTAAAAGATTCGATAGATACTTGTAACCTTCAAATAAATTTTTCAAAAGTAGATATATTTCCTTTTTTTGTTAAAGTTTATAATTAGATATAAATAAAAAAAGTACTTGTTAAAAAAATTGCTACATAACAAAATTCTTTTGTTAGATCTCAATCTTTCAAATATTTTCCGTCATAGAATTTCGGAATGTGCATACTCTCCATATATACGTACTCTGAATCCATTCTGTTTTGAATCCTCATACGTTTAGGAGATGGCGAAGCAGACCAGGTCAAATGGATCCCGAAGGCTCAGAGAAGGTTGGGGGAGGGGACCCACTGGAACAGCTGTTGGGAGACAGATGGTAGCCTCCCGTCAAGGCCATCCAGCGTGTTCTTTAACGTGCACAGCGTATGGCTCTCCCGCACACGGGACCACGGCTTAACGTCCCATCCGACGGACGGCGGCCTTTCCAAGTCCTTCGGTGTCCCCTACTGACCGTGGGCAGGGTGGGGAATTTTGCGGAGATAAATCTCAACGCTGATCCAGCTGGGACTCGAACCTGGGAACTACAGATTACGAGCCTGGCGCGCTACCGACTGAGCCACCCCCGCCCTGCAGGAAGGCCTGTATAATTTGGAAGTAGCTTCAACTACCCTTTTTTGATCTCTATGTAACTTATCAAGAAAAAGGAAAGTTATAAATACATACTTCGCTTACAGTTAGGGCTGCCACCTCTCCGATTTTCACCCAGAAAGTCCGGTTTTTGAAAACAAATCTCCGGTTCTTGCAATTACGTTTTTGAAATGATCAAACAGATGCTGCCATTTGTACTATCACGCCTAAGCAGATTATGAAATATGTAGATATGTAGATTGTATGAACGATTACCAGGTTCAACCAAGCTCAGCTCGCTAAAATGGCTAGAAAAACCAGCCCCAAAAATTAACACTGCCCTTCGAAATCAATGCACCATTTAAAAAAATACTGTTATGAAAGTTAAAAAAAAAAGACCACTTCCTATATTTTTAATGCTAAATTTAAAAAGAAAAGAAATAACAAGATTCGAATGAAAGCAGAATTATGCAGGAAAACTAAGTATAAGTGAATTGTGCAAATGTTTTAGAAAATATTCAGAAGCCGGAACAAAAAGTTTGTTAAAAAGTGGTAAAGATAATTAAAAGTATGAATCTAAATTCAAAATATGTTTTTTAACCAATAAAGTTTTGAAATAAAAATAATGATTACGCTGATTATTTTTGAACAAATATATCGTTATTATCTGGGGGGGGGGGGAGGAGGAAGGTGGAGAATTTACTTAAAACCATTTTTATGGATATTTAAATCTCAGAAGGTGTCAGCCTTATTTATAGTGCTAATCAAAAAATTATGTTTAAAAAATAATGTAGCAACTTTTGTGGGACAGTAAAATTAGAGAAACTTGTATTAGTTTCTGCATTATGCTATTCCAGTAGCGTAATGTTAGGTGATTGATTGATAAAACTGATTTTAAAAAATCTATTTTTCTATGAATTTGCAGTAATAAAAAAAACCCAATAAATTTTAGTCTTTTCCTCCAAACTTCAAACTCCTTACTTAAATTTGGGGGAGCATGGCCCTAACGTCCTCATGAAATTGTCTTCCGTTATTCTCAGAAATGTTATAATTTTCAATTCACCAGAATATAAATTATTTGCCAAAAATATATTTGGAAGAAGAAAATTTGAAAACCGCAAATATACATTGTTATTATCTTGCAATGAATTACATTTCCAAATCTAATTTCTTTGATTTGTCAGCCCGCTTTCCCAGTTCTACCTCTGCTGATTATAAAAACCGAATCGAGACAACTACGGCGACGGATTTGGATTGGGTTGTTTTAGCTCTGAGCGTCACTTTTTTGCCCACCATGGGCTAAATGGCCAGGTCACATGGACCCCGAAGGCTCAGAGAAGGTTGGGGGAGGGAACCTACTGGAACAGCTGTTGGGAGACAGATGGTAGCCTCCCGTCAAGGCCATCCAGCGTGTTCTTTAACGTGCACAGGGTATGGCTCTCCTGCACACGGGGCCACGGCTAAACGTCCCATCCGACGGACGGCGGCCTTTCCAAGCCAATCGGTGACCCCTACTGACCGTGGGCAGGGTGGGGAATTTTGCGGAGATAAATCCGAACGCTGACCCAGCTAGGACTCGAACCTGGAAACTACAGATTACGAGCCTGGCACGCTACCGACTGAGCCTCCCCCGCCCCTACGGCGACGGAGGCGAATGTGTATTGTCCGTGAACACTTAGAATCCCCGAGGCACGGCTTTGGATGGAATCGCCTTTGTCCGTCTAGTTCTACTCTCTTTTCAAAATCTTCTGTTGCTAATCGTTCAAAGAGAAAAAGCACTGCTTCAAATAAATAGCACTCCCACTTGGCACTCCCTGTCGGGCCTCAAGTATGCGGTTTTCAAGCAGCTGGTGTGAAAAGGATTAAACTGTAATAGTGTAATTAAAAGTCGAGGAATGTTTCTTAAAAGGAATGATCCGCTTTTTTTTATTAAATAGTTAGTTGAAAGTGCATTAACCCTTTCAGGACCATAATGTTTCTAAGAGTAAATATTAGTATGTAACTGTTTATTTTAGTTTGTTTAGACGTAAAATAAATAAAAATCATAAGAAAAATACATAACAATGTGTAGTTTTTTTGGAATTTTATGGGAAATATTTTTCCCAATGGACTATAAAGGTAACACAATTATAGTTAGGCTTATTATGCAATGTCTTTTATTTATTGGTTTATTAGAACAAAATGTTAACTAAAATATTACAAAATTATGAAATAAAATTACTATACAAAATGATGTGCTAATTATGATATTCTGCGAAGCAATTTCTTTTGGTAGTGAGGCAAAGATGGACATTGCACATAGTACATATATTATGCGTCCTGACAGTTCTGTTTTTGTTTTCTAAACGTTCCCGTTTACGTAATTGCGTTCGGCATACGTTCTATTTTGATATTCTGTATAAAAAATGCAGATAAGGTGATAATTAAATACGACAATCACCAATTTTAAAATGGGAAAAATGTTTCCCTTGGTCGTGAAAGGGTTAAGGCGTGAAGGAAATCGTTAACGGAAAATATTAGTTAACTGAAAAATGTTTTACCGGTACGCCATACCGGTAAATAATTTCTTACCGGTACGGCGTACCGTCGCGTACCAGCCTACTTTCATCACTTACTTTAAGGTTAAATAAAAAAATAAAATAAATACCCCCTCAAGCAGTTGCTTGCCACAGAGGTCTGACAGGAGCCTGTCAGTTTATATGCCACAGTAGGAGTTCTGAGAGGATGGCAGGACCACAGCAGAAAAACGACACACATCCATGCCTTGGCATACATTTCGTTTTTCGATTAGGAATTGCATGGTAAATAGTTTTACCTGTAGTAGCCCCCTCCTCTCCTATTTTAGAATTTCGACTTGAAATTCAACACTAGAAAGCGAACCAGAAACAATCTGTGAAAATTTTAAACATCTTCCAGTATTCCCGATGAATGATTCAGTTTAATGCATTGAAATTAATATTTCCCCCCCTGAAAAGTAGAATAAGCATATAATGTGATCTTTTATTTTCATCTTTTTATACATTTCTTTTGCTTATTAATACTAACACCAATAGTTATGAGATATTCTCTCAGAGAGCACAAGTAATTCCTAGTTGAATATTCCTGTCTTTTAAAACTCTCCTGGATCTCAGAGAACAATTTATAAAGTCACTTTTGCAGTGAAAAGGATGGAACACGTTTGAAATAAATTATTTCAATAAGGCAGTAACTGCAGATTTTTTTTTTAAAGAGAGGAAAAATGAATTTCTCTAAACGAAATTTCCTTGAACGATATTTTCCTAAGTATGATAGTCGTTTATCGATTAAATTTCCTCAAATTGGGTTGGGTTGTTTTACCTCTGAGCGGCAGTTTTTTGCACACCATGGGCTAAATGGCCAGGTCACATGGACCCCGAAGACTCAGAGAAGGTTGGGGGAGGGGACCCACTGGAACAGCTGTTGGGAGACAGATGGTAGCCTCCCGTCAAGGCCATCCAGCGTGTTCTTTAACGTGCACAGGGTATGGCTCACCCGCACACGGGGCCACGGCTTAACGTCCCATCCGACGGACGGCGGCCTTTCCAAGCCCATCGGTGTCCCCTACTGACCGTGGGCAGGGCGGGGAATTTTGCGGAGATAAATCTCAACGCTGACCCAGCTGGGACTCGAACCTGGAAACTACAGATTACGAGCCTGGCGCGCTACCGACTGAGTCACCCCCGCCCCTAAAGTTCCTCAAAACACCCAGGTCAAATTTATTTATAAAAATGAAAAACCAGCAATAGGACTATTCTTTTTAAAAAGCAACTGTATCTTCTTCGATGATGAAATCAACTCATAAATCACACAAATCTTCAGTCTTTTCTTACCTTCATACATATCGATTGATATATAAGTTAAATTAGATATTTAAATGATCTGGCATAACTTTCATTTTGTCTTTAGGTTCCATATATAATTGTGAATCCCCTTCAGAAATTACATTATTTACAACTTAGTGGTATTTCTATCTCATTGGGAATCTATTGGACTGACCAATCAAGAAATTTGAGAAACGCAGCTAATTACACCTACATTTATTTATTGATTAGTTTTACATCGCAATAATTATTAGTAATAATTATCGCAATAATTTAATTATTAGTTCGCGTAAGCAATGATAATTTATTTGGCGTAGTTCGCGTAAGCAATGATAATTTATTTGGCGTATTCTCCCACAGTCTTTGAAAAGTAACGCAATAAATTGACAAAAATTATAGAATATAATCTTTTAAAAACAGATTTATTAATGTAAATAAATGATGTAGTAAGTTGTTCTATTTAATTTCCATTGCTTTCAATAATAAGAAAAAATACCTTAGTTAACCATAATTTCGTTAAAATCTTGAGGAATAATTAGATTTAAAACATAATTTTAAACCAATAAAAGTGCTGAGAAGATTGTTTTATAGATGTACTATGTTTATTAATTTACAATTAATTTTTGTTGAAATCATTTTTGAATATAATCTTGTAATATCTGTTGTTCAATCAAAAGAAATGTGGAAATTATAATTCCTCACGTGCCGTTAAACTAAAGTTGTATGTTAATACATATTTAGGTGAGATTCACTCCGCTATTTAACCATTATCACGTTATGTATCAAGCATCTGGTCAGTAACCTCTCGCATTGTGTTGAAAAAGAAGAAACATTATGAATAATACCACAAAAAAACAGTACTATTTATTAGTAAAAGCAAGCAAGTCAAGTATTTTTGTTCTGATGTTTTTGATAGAATTTCTGAGTCGTGATTTTATATCCCTTTCTTATACATGACCTGTAGAGGTAAATTGTACATACATTTATATATATGACTATAGATGTACATTGCATATTTATATACATAACTAAAAATGTTATAACTGCTTATATATAATTATAAATGCCCATAAGTGTGTTTCTATACTGTTGCAGGCTTTCAATGAATTCGAGCTGAAAAGCAGTGATTTTTGTCGCCGCGAGTATGTTGCCATTTATGACGGATACCATGAGAATTCAACATTGCTGGGCAAATACTGTGGCCGTGAAAGGCCAAAACCTCTTATATCATCTGACAATACGATGAATGTGGTGTTTAAGTCCTATTCCCCGTCGCAAACAAAGGGATTCAAGGCTACATACACTACAGGTTGGTTGAAAAAAAATATTTCTTATAGGTAGAACTGAACATTTTGACAATTTCCTTGACAAACTAGCGATATGATTTGTTTGATCCAAATTTTGGGATCATAAAATAAGAACGTTTGAAATATCCTTTCTATAAATATCAACAACATCGTGTAGAATAAAGAAAATTTGAAAAAAAGAGTTAAAAAAACTAATGAAAATCATAATGAAATTGAATCAGAATTAAAAGAACACATATCAGGCGCACATGAGAATCTCGTTTCCAAAGAGAAGAGGTTTTACTTTTACTACTTAAAAAATAAAATAATCCTTCCGTTCCTTATTACTTTGTCCCTGATCGATTTTCAATACATTACATTGTACCTTTTAACTACTTAGGGTAATGGTTTTCGAACAAAAGACATATTTATATATATATTTCTGTAATTGGAGAAGTCCAACGAAGCTTATACTTCTTTTCGTCACAATATGATATATTGCTAAACGAATTTAAAAATATGAAAACGGAATTAAAACATGTGGATGAAATCAACAAAGCTTTGCAGAATGAAAGCAACGCCCTCAAATCAGAAGTTAGTGATCTGAAAACCAAGGTATACGAAATGGAACAATACAGTTATAATAGGAACCTAGAATAGATGGAATACCTGAAATGATAAATGAAGATACAACTAATATTGTAGTTAAAAGTCGTAAAATCCTTATAGGTTGATATCAAGAGAGAGGACATTGAAATCTTTCATTGAATACAACTTAAAGCAGTGTCTCGCAAACTTTTTTACTCTGCGGCACACTGAATCTAATTTTTTTCCGCGGCACACCTAAAAAAGAATGCTTTATATAATCGTCATTATATTTGCGCTTTGTTCGAGTCATCAGCCTGGTTTTACTTGAAGATTTGCTCTCGTTCTTTAATTCATAACTCGGTGTTTGTTTTAAATATTTGTCAAAAATTAATACCAAAATTTGGAAAAAGCTTGATAAATACTTACAAGATCCCAGTTGATAAAATCTGAAAGATTTTTATTAAAGCACGTCGATAGCACGTCGATAACACAAGTCAAGTCAAAATGAAATCTTTGGAATATCTAGTGTCAATTTGAAAATCTCTCGCGGCACACTTGGAATCTCTCGCGGCACACAGTTTGCGAGACACTGACTTAAAGGTACAAATACACAAAATCCCCGTCCTAAGTAGCTTTCAAGGATAGAACTCTCAGAAATCATATAATTACCCAAAAAAAATAAAAAATTATCATTAAATACTAAAGCAGGTGATATTGTTAATGAGGAACATCCAATATATATTAAGGAACATTATCCCTACTTCAAAGAATTATATCTCAAAGCAAGGCGCCTTAAAAAAAATTACAAATACCTTTGGGTATTAAATGGTAAAATTCTTATTGGTAAGGAAGGTGGATCGCAATCTCTACATATAAGAACTTTAAATGAATTAAGTAACATTGTTTGAATTGTACATATTTCATAATTTTGTTTAAACTATTTTTCTAAATGACTCAGTATTTTGACAATTTATCCAGTGGTGTCACCCCAATTTATTAACAACCGGTTTCTATACCGAGAGGAGGGGATTATCTGGACGAATCGGCAATTTAGTTTGTTAAATACTGGTACCACATTCTGGGGGGGGGGGGGGGGTGAATCCTCTCCTGAGAAAAACGTTTCAAAATATTACATATGAGATTTCATGATAGGTAAGTATCAATATACTATAACTAACTTTAACTGCAAAAGTTGTATCTCAAACAAAGCGTCACACAGAATGCAGAGCCTATCTAAAAATATTAAAAACTAACCCATACCGCAGTGTCTCGCAAACTGTGTGCCGCGAGAGATTTTCAAATTGATAATAGATATTCCAAAGATTTCATTTTGACTTGACTTGTGTTTCGACGTGCTTTAATATCGACGTGCTTTAATAAAAACCTTTCAGATTTTATCAACTGGGATCTTGTAAGTATTTATCAAGCCTTTTCCAAATTTTGGTATTAATTTTTGATTATTTCAAGCCATAGAATGGACAAATATTTAAAACAAACACCGAGTTATAATTAATTATATTTATTATTATATTTATTTTAAATAAAATGCATTTAACGAAACTTCACTTTTCCTCTTTTTACGTAACCATCAAAAATTCTTTTTTAGGTGTGCCGCGGGAAAAAAATTAGATTCAGTGTGCCGCGGGAAAAAAATTAGATTCAGAGTGCCGCGGAAAAAAAATTGGATTCAGTGTGCCGCAGAGTAAAAAAGTTTGCGAGACACTGCCCTACCGGGATAAACCTGCAATTAGTGTCTGTGATTCTGTAAATAAATAAATATAACTACAGATAAGAGCAATATATTTTATTTTTGATGCAACTGTAGGATACATATGGAAAAGTAACATACATAAGTGATTAAAGCAAACTCCAAATTGCCAGCTGATTTTCAGAATTGTTTTTATTCTTTTGTTTTCTGATTCTCATGACATTTGCAGTATGATGAACCCAGCCGTAACCACGATCTCACATGTGGCGTTGCATCCCAGTCAAAAATTGGTTTCTCAAAAAGTTTGACTGTCATTATATTTGATATATTTTCAATACGTAGTGCATTTCTTTGCTCAGTGCATATATTATTCATTAAACTAAATGCTCGTTCAGCTACCGCAGAACTGGCAGCAATGACTTTTAATATTTTTTGGCTTCTTTTATACTTTTGGGAACCTGATAGAATGGAAAATCTCTTGTATCCACGAAATCATGAAAATTGTTAACAGGTATTGTAAATTTCATTAGTTTATTTAATTCTAGAAGTTTTTTCTCCCATCAAACCACGGGGAGATTGTAATATCTTTCGGCCAAGTTGAAGTATCAAGCAAGTTAAATAGAGTTACCAAATTTGTATATTATTCATTTTCATTATGTAATAATCTAGAATTCATACAGTCGATTACGTTCTGGATTAGTTGGCATTTTGGTAAGCGCATACGTTCGTTATTCGATGCAACTATATTTTTATAAGGTTCGGATATAATTATAGAAGGAACAAGTTTTTCATGTTTTCCTTCATGTTCTTTTATAAAATAAAGAGCTCTTACGTATCTGCGAATTAATCTACGTGCTTTTACAAGAGTAGTGTCTTGGTTTTGTGTAGCAAGTTGGGTTGTTTGGGTTGTTTTACCTCTGAGCGGCACTTTTTTGCACACCATGGGCTAAATGGCCAGGTCACATGGACCCCGAAGGCTCAGAGAAGGTTGGGGGAGGGGACCCACTGGAATAGCTGTTGGGAGACAGATGGTAGCCTCCCGTCAAAGCCATCCAGTGTGTTCTTTAACGTGCACAGAATATGGCTCTCCCGCACACGGGACCATGGCTTAGCGTCCCATCCGACGGACGGCGGCCTTTCCAAGACCATCGGTGTCCCCTACTGACCGTGAGCAGGGCGTTGAATTTTGCGGAAATAAATCTCAACGCTGACCCAGCTGGGACTCGAACCTGGGAACTACAGATTACGAGCCTGGCGCGCTACCGACTGAGCCACCCCGTGTAGCAAATGACAGAAGAGATAATTCTTCAAGAATATCTATCATCAGGGTCAAATCCTCAATAAAATACATATTTTTTTCATTCTCTGCTTCATTCCACTCATATTATTTTTACAAAAATATTCTTGCAGTGCTGGATACGCTCGCTATACAGCTTTAGTTGCTCTAACTCTGCAAGCCGCCCATCACGGTCCCAAAACTCTGCCAATTTCTATTTCTAAGTCTTGAGTTATATTTTTAGCTGTATTTTGGTTTTTATAAGATGTATGGTGTAGACAATAGATTTTGTCAAGAAACGGCTTGAAATGATTAACTTGAGAAATGGATATAATCACATCGTCCAATGCCAACTGAATCCTTTGACAAGCAGTGCTAGATTATTAAGCCCGGGAACTGAGTTGTTAGCCTAGTTGAGTCTCCTGATTTTTTACCAAACATAATACTAGCACTCTGTATTTCTGGAATTTAATCCTTTCTTTTAAATCTATAAATATATTTTTTTTAAATCTATAAATAAATTATGCCGTCCCATAGCCGAGTGGTTAGCGCGCTTTGCTACTGATCTAAGGGACCTGGGTTCGAGCCCCGGATAAGGCATGGTTGTATGTGTTGTTTTTCTGCTGAGGTCCTACCATCCTCTCAGATCTTCTACTTTGGCATATAAACTGACAGGCTCCTGTCAGACCTCTGTGGCAAGCAGCTGCTTGAGGGGGTATTTATTTTTTATTTATTTATAAATAAATTTATTGGTTCTTCGTATTTTTCAATGCTGCATCGTAAAAAGAAAACTAAGGCACATTTTATTGATATTGTGCTTGCCTCATCAATAATTCAGGAAATTTTTGCTCAATTATTTTGACAAAAACTTGATTTCTTACTCAGTGGCTATGTGTTGTACAATGGACATAGCTATTTGTTACTGAATAATTACCATGTATACACCTTTTGGGGCGGGGGTGGCTCAGTCGGTAGCGCGCCAGGCTCGTAATCTGCAGTTCCCAGTTCCGAGTCCCAGCTGGGTCAGCGTTGAGATTTATCTCCGCAAAATTCCCCACCCTGCCCACGGTCAGTAGGGGACACCAATGGGCTTGGAAAGGCCGCCGTCCGTCGGATGGGACGTTAAGCCGTGGCTCCGTGTGCGGGAGAGCCATACCTTGTGCACGTTAAAGAACACGCTGGATGGCCTTGACGGGAGGCTACCATCTGTCTCCCAACAGCTGTGCCAGTGGTTCCCCTCCCCCAACCTTCTCTGAGCCTTCGGGGTCCATGTGACCTGGCCATTTAGCCCATGGTGTGCAAAAAAGTGCCGCTCAGAGGTGAAACAACCCAAATACACCGGTTTTTTTTTGTAGTTTTATTTCTTCTTCTAAGTCCATCACTGGCCGATTGTGTTTTACAAGACTGTAAACTGTTTTGAAAGTATAAACTGTTGAAGTTAAATGCTGTTCGTTAACTTTATCTATGACTACAACTAATCGGTTTTTTTTTAAATTCTTCTAATAATTGTACAACTTTACCATGGAACGTTGTTAATGAATATTCCGTAATATTTTACGAATAGACGATAGTTGAATTCGTTTGGTTGAACCATTCGCAGTAACTTTTGCTTTGCACCACTCTGTTGACATGTGAATACGTTTGTGAGCTTCTACATTCAAAGATGTGAACTGAGCACACAGTTTACACCCAACAGTGTTTAATTGTGTAACCAATAGCTCTGGATACTTATTCAAAAAGAATTCGTGAGTTTTTTTTAGACCAAATGGATAATTTATTTTTAATATTCAAACTTACAGTTTCTGTAGCTGTCTTTTTCGATGTACACCTATCCCTCGATTTACACGGTACTCAGTTCACACAATTTTGGCTTTGCACGGTCAAAAAATGCAACCAGTTTCGATTTACATGGTACTGACTGAGATTTCCTTTCTATGTACGTCTCAGTCAGTACCGTGTAAATCGAAACTGGTTGCATTTTTTGACCGTGCAAAGCCAAAATTGTGTGAACTGAGTACCGTGTGAATCGAGGGATAGGTGTACTTGGGACAGGTTCTTTCGTTTCTTGAAGATCATCTACCTCTTTAGCTTGCTTTGCTTTAATAAAAAAGTTCTTTATGCTGCATTGCCGTGTCATCGTCGCTAATTAATAAGTTATGGTTAAAAAACCTTAAAAAATCCAGTCACATTGTAAACAAGCACGGCTAATGCATTCGAATTAAACGAACGTTCAAAATCAAAATACATTCGAATCAATGTTCCCTCTAATTTTTTTACCTGCTGCGCAGAATAAAATATTTCTCCGTGAAAAAGTTTTAACAGTTTTGATGAAAGTTTCACATTTTATAAAATTCGGTCGAGTTTACCGTTGCCAATGAGTTCTCGAAAATTTTCTTTTGTAGTTTTATAACACGAATATTACGCCATAATATTGAAAAATAGCCTTTTTAAAGACCCGCAAGGTAATTTAACACCGTAATTATACAAATTTTAATAAAATAAACATAAAATAAAATCATCACACCATATACATTTTTGACAAGACGCTAAATCTATGGCGTATCACCCCTCGTAGTACATAGTCTATGGCAGGGGTGGGCAAATAGCGGCCCGCTAAGAGTCTTTTGTGGCCCGCCAAGACAGTCAGAAAAATCCGCCTTGAACCGAGATTTCCTTCCCGTGCGCGACCGAAGATTCGTCTCGTATTTTCCACTAGGACGGCCACGTCAATACGCATGCGCAGTGTAGATACGAAAACAATTGCCCACCCCTGGTCTATGGCACTACTTTTCTTCTTTTTCAAACACGGATGCCATATGGTGATGTAAGTACCAATTATTATGGACCAGGATCAAGATATTCGTATTTAAAATTCTTGGAAACAATTCGTTTATTTTTTGTGAAGTGTCATGAATCGTTTTTGAGAAATTTGGGGATATGTTTTAAAGTTTATTTATTTTGTTAGAATGATGCGCGGAGAATTTTGCGCAGTGCGTAGCAACATTTTATGAGCAGCGCGGCAACGCAGCAACACAGCTTCGTTTCCGGAAAACGGGGAAAATTTTAAAACCGATTTCCGGAAACCGCTGGAAATCTGCTGGGTGCCACCACTGAGTTGATCTTATTGTGATTTAATTAAAAGTACCTCTTTTGAATTTTCAATATCTCATATAAAGGTGCGAAGCCTAAACAATAAAAGTGACTTAATTCAACATTTCTATGTGGAACTATATCGAAAATTCGATATTATTTGTATAACTGAAACTTCGTTGGATGATTCAACCCTGAACTATGATCTTTTAGATCAGTGGTTCTCAATCTTTTACGCTTCACTTACCCCCTGGAAATGTGTTTGTAACTGGCGTACCCCTTGCGTAGATAGATAAAACTGCAGTTATAGTATAACAATGGTTATTTTTACTTTGTTTCTTGATCTAGCGACTTTTGAGCTCTCACGGCGTACCTCAAAAAATTTTACCCCACTTTGAGAACCCCTGTTTTAGATTATAAAAGTTACTTTTTAAACAAAACTGATAAAAAAAGGTGGAGGTGTTATCTATTTTAAGCCATATATAGTTATATCATTAATGCTGAATTTACTCTTTCTTCTTGAGGCGGGGGTGGCTCAATCGGTAGCGCGCCAGGCTCCTAATCTGTAGTTCCCAGGTTCGACTCCCAGCTTGGTCAGCGTTGAGATTTATCTCCGCAAAATTCCCCGCCCTGTCCACGGTCAGTAGGGGACACCGATGGGCTTGGAAAGGCCGCCGCCCGTCGGATGGGATGTTAAGCCATGGTCCCGTGTGCGGGAGAGCTGTGCACGTTAAAGAACGCACGGCCTTGACGGGAGGCTACCATCTGTCTCCCAACAACTGTTCCAGTGGGTCCCCAACCTTCTCTGAGCCTTCGGGGTCCATGTGACCTGGCCATTTAGCCCATAGTGTGCAAAAAAGTGCCGCTCAGAGGTAAACCAAACCAACACACGTTTTTAGATTTTTTCCCAAAATTCTGAAATATGCAGCTGTTAAGAATTATAATTTTTATATAATTGGTGACTTTAATATTGATGTCTTTCAACAGAATAATAATGTTATTAATTTTAATTAATTGATTGATATTTATGGATCTAGAACTCTGATTCAATTACCTACGAGAGTCACAAATTCTAACTCAACTGTCCTAAATCTGTGCATCACTAATGTATCATCTGCAATTGGAGATGTTTTCTCCACTGGAATAAGCCGTCCCATGGCGGAGTGGTTAGCGCGCTTGGCTACTGATCTAAGGGACCTGGGTTCGAGCCCCGGGTAAGGTATGGTTGTGCGTGTTGTTTTTCTGCTGAGGTCTTGCCATCCTCTCAGATCTTCTACTATGGCATATAAACTGACAGGCTCCTGTCAGACCTCTGTGGCAAGCAGCTGCTTGTGGGGGTATTTATTTTGGAGCCGTCCCGTGGCCGAGTGGTTAGCACGCTTGGCTACTGATCTAAGGGACCTGGGTTCAAGCCCCGGATTAGGCATGGATGTGTGTGTCGTTTTTCTGCTGAGGTCCTGCCATCCTCTCAGATCTCCTACTGTGGCATATAAACTGACAGGCTCCTGTCAGACCTCTGTGGCAAGCAGCTGCTTGAGGGTGTATTTATTTTTATTTTTATAAGTGACCATTGTCCTATCTTTGTCCTTCGTTCCAATAATAAGCTGAAAGAGAAATTAAATACTCCTGCTTCTTTTCAACATTTTTCGGAAGATAACATGAACAAAATTTGTGTTGAAATTAGCAATATATGTTGGGAGGATGTCTTAATATACAATGATCCTAATGAAATGTATAATAATTTTATCAGTTTGTTAACTGTATGTTATAATGCATTTTCATCTGCAAAAATTTAAGAAAAAGCAAAAATATCGAAAACCTTGAATAACTATTGATATTTTAAATAAACTAAATATAAAATATAATAAATTTAAGGAATTTTTGAATGCAATTAGTACATAGTCATTTAAATCTTTTAAAAATTACAGAAGTCAACTAAATCTAGAAATCAATCGTAGCAAAAACATGTATTATCAAAATATTTAAGCACTGATGTTAACCCAAAAACTACATGGAAATATATCAATAGTCTTTTACGAATGAGGAATATTGTTTTTGACATTATTGTCAGAAAAACATTATTGTTTTTCTGACATGAATATATAAACTGACATTTTCACAGCCACTTTACGAAGTTTTATTCTTCTGTCTTCATTCAGGATTGCCAGGGCTCTTTCGATTTGCTCAGGTTGGGTTGGGTTGTTTTACCTCTGAGCGGCACTTTTTTGCACACCATGGGCTAAATGGCCAGGTCACATGGACCCCGAAGGCTCAGGGAAGGTTGGGGAAGGGGACCCACTGGAACAGCTGTTAGGAGACAGATGGTAGCCTCCCGTCAAGGCCATCCAGCGTGTTCTTTAACGTGCACAGGGTATGGCTCTCCCGCACACGGGGCCACGGCTTAACGTCCCATCCGACGGACGGCGGCCTTTCCAAGCCCATCGGTGTCCCCTACTGACCGTGGGCAGGGCGGGGAATTTTGCGGAGATAAATTTCAACGCTGACCCAGCTGGGACTCGAACCTGCGAACTACAGATTACGAGCCTGGCGCGCTGCCGACTGAGCCACCCCCGCCCCGATTTGCTCAGGAGTTATTGAGGAGGAAGGCTGGCCGCGTCTTGGGTCATTGGCAACAGATTCGCGTCCTTCTTTGAATCGCTTATACAACTTAAAAATGGCAGATCTACGAAGACAGAGTTGCGTGTCAGATGTTCGTTTATAATATCGGATATACAGACGGAACAGCGGTATGTCATTCGTTATTGTGTTTAGGCGAGGCCTATGTGCTGCTGCGACTGTTGAAGAGATGAGTGAAGCCTATGGTAATTTACATTTAATAAAGGCAAGTCCCAGATGCTCTGCAATACATCGACTGCACTACATCTATAGGGAGAATGCCTGAAACACCACTACCTACGCCGGGGCAAGACAGTACCACATGGACACAGCTCATCCACGGCTACCTTTGGCGAACAATCTTATAGAAGGAAGGTTCATCCATCGGTCAAAACCTAAATTTTATCTGTTCCCCAGTTAGCCACAAAGATGGTATATAGAACCAAATTGACTCGCTTCTCGGGGTGGAGACTCTTAGTCTGGCTAATAAAAAATCCATCGATAAACCCGTCGACTGGGGATCCCACTCCCAGCCGCGGGCCTTCAACTTCGTCCTCTCCTTTGTGAGTAGGCCGAAGCCCCCCAGTGAAGAGTCTTCCGACCCACGATATCACTGAGACCGCACGATGAGCAACCCGGAGCTTCCAGCCCGATTGAGGGGCCGTACTTGAGGGTTCTGTGGACTGCGCGTGGCCAACCCGGTCCGGTAGGATCATCGATGCGGTCTCAGTGATATCGTGGATCGGAAAACTGTTCACAGGGGGAGCTTCGGCCCGCTCATCATGGAGAGGACGAAGTTGAAGGCTCGCGGCTGGGAGTGGGATCCCCGGTCGACGGGCTTATCGATGGAAAAGCCAGACTAAGAGTCTCCACCCCGGGAGCCGAGTCAATTTGGTTTTATATACCATCTTTATAGCTAACTGGGGAACAGATTAAATTTAGATTTTGACCGATGTATTTTTAGGGTTTACGATATAAATGGAATATATATGCAGAAATTTGAATTTTTCTGCTTTCAGCTTTTTTTTTTTTAAATTAGAGAAGAGCTTCGTAATTTCTTAATAATTTCTACTTCTTTCCTTCAGGTGATTGCCTATATTCTATCAGAAATCCGGATGGAGAGATCACTAGCCCAGATTTCCCTGATGCATACCCCAGCATGCAAGACTGTTCATGGATCATATATACAAATAGTGGACAAATTATAAATCTGGTAAGCAAAGGTTTCAGATATTTCTATACAGTCTGCTCTACATTTATATGAAGGTTGCTTCTTAAAGATGCCACGTAAATCAAACATAATTTTCCTTGTAGAAAGAAGCAAATTGTAGGGATAGGAGGAAAACACAATTACAAATTCATAATATACACAGATTAATAATGTTTTTATTCCCATATAAGTATCACTACAAATGATTATTGAAATATAATACATTTATACAATACGTAAAAAGGGTTGGGTTGTTTTACCTCTGAGCGGCACTTTTTGCACGCCATGGACTAAATGGCCAGGTCACATGGACCCCGAAGGCTCAAAGAAGGTTGGGGGAGGGGACCCACTAGAACAGCTGTTGGGAGACAGATGGTAGCCTCCCGTCAAGGCCATCCAACGTGTTCTTTAACGTGCACAGGGTATGGCTCTCCCACACACGAGGCCACGGCTTAACGTCCTATCCGACGGACGGCGGCCTTTCCAAGTCCATCGGTGTCCCCAACTGACCGTGGGCAGGGCGGGGAATTTTGCAGAGATAAATCTGAACGCTGACCCAGCTGGGACTCGAACCTGGGAACTACAGATTACGAGCCTGGCGCGCTACCGACTGAGCCACCCCCGCCCACGTAAAAAAGGAAAAGAAAAAGAAAAACTCAAAATAGACAAAAATAAAATGTTTCGCATCTAGAATCAAAGAGCATTCAGCCCGTCCAGATTCTATTAGTAGCTTACATATGAAATTTGGCAACACTGCAATATTTCTGAATGTACAGAATAAGCTTTTTTTATTACATTATCTGAGAATGTTTTCAAAATGTAATATATTTAGAACAGTATTACGCAATGTGTTTCTGAAATTTGCTCGATTTTTTTTCAGTTCTCATTTCAAAACTTAACATATTAAAAAATTTAGGTGCAAGGCCAATATCAATCGTTTTCCATGCGGGCCACACGGCCAAACCAACGTCTCTGCACACTAGGCTACCCAAAGGAAGTTGCCGACTCTTTTGCCCAACCTCACCATCACTTACAATGTTGAAAAACTAATGCCCAAGATACTGCTTCAAGTATAAAAAACATCACATTTCCTGCTATCTTGTTTACAAAGAGTCCAAGTTTCACTACCATAACTGACTCTAGGAAGAACCAAATATTATATAGTCTAATTTTAGACTTTTGGTGTATACGCCGCTTTCTTCACCGGGGCGGGGGTGGCTCAGTCGGTAGCGCGCCAGGCTCGTAATCTGTAGTTCCCAGGTTCGAGTCCCAGCTGGGTCAGCGTTGAGATTTATCTGCGCAAAATTCCCCGCCCTGCCCACGGTCAGTAGGGGACACCGATGGGCTTGGAAAGGCCGCCGTCCGTCGGATGAGACGTTAAGTCGTGGCTCCGTGTGCGGGAGAGCCATACCCTGTGCACGTTAAAGAACACACTGGATGGCCTTGACGGGAGGCTACCATCTGTCTCCCAACAGCTGTTGCAGTGGTTCCCCTCCCCCAACCTTCTCTGAGCCTTTGGGGTCCATGTGACCTGGCCATTTAGCCCATGGTGTGCAAAAAAGTGCCGCTCAGAGGTAAAACAACAACAAACAACAACCTATTCGGGCGGGGGTGGCTCAGTCGGTAGCGCGCCAGGCTCGTAATCTGTAGTTCCCAGGTTCTAGTCCCAGCTGGGTCAGCGTTGAGATTTATCTGCGCAAGATTCCCCGCCCTGCCCACGGTCAGTACGGGACACCGATGGGCTTGGAAAGGTCGCCGTCCGTCGGATGGGACGTTAAGCCGTGGCCCCGTGTGCGGGAGAGCCATACCCTGTGCACGTTAAAGAACACGCTGGATGGCCTTGACGGGAGGCTACCATCTGTCTCCCAACAGCTGTTCCAGTGGGTCCCCTTCCCCAACCTTCTCTGAGCCTTCGGGGTCCATGTGACCTGGCCATTTAGCCCATGGTGTGCAAAAAAGTGCCGCTCAGAGGTAAAACAACCCAAACCGCTTTCTTCATACTCTCCATAGATTCTTAAATCCCAGCATTAATCCCTATTCGTCTTGCTAATATCATACCGCACATCACTAGTATCAGTTACGTGGCTCTCAAGATAATTAAACTAAGACACCTGCTTAGAGTGCAGCTATTCAGATCAATTGCACCACAGCCTGCCTGACCAATTTTCATCAGTTTAGTTTACTCTCTCTCTATCATCAAACCTACTCTGCTACCAATCTCATAAACATCTCTTCTGACATTGAAGATATGCTTCGTTTTCCATTTTAATTTTATAGCGAAGAATGGTTAGACGAAATCACCTCCAGCTTGTATACAAGTCTAAATTATAGTCCTACGTGTAGGCCTAAGTGTGTTCACCTGTGCTTTTTTGTGTGTCTTATTCCATATTTGATCATCTATTGTTTGTATTTTCCTTTACTATTCACATTTGTGGTTGATTGTGAAATCATATGGTATACCAGACAAGTTAGTTAACATAATGAAAGCTCTCTATAATAACACTGAATCGTGTGTGAGAGTTGGTAAGGCTTGTAGCAATTGGTTTAGTATTACTTCTGTTGTTCGACAAGGGTGCATTTTGTCTCCTTTTTCTCTTTAGCTTGGTTATTGATTATGTTATGCGAAATTCAGTTCAAGGGAAAGATTTTGGCCTTAAATGGGCTGGAGATACGAAAATTTCTGATTTAGATTATGCTGATGATTTAGCCCTTTTGGCAAATGATGTTGATGAGATGAACTCTTTCATTCGAGCTGTTGATGAGACTGGTAGTAGAGTAGGTTTGGTTATAAACAGAGAGAAAACTAAAGTGATGAAAATTGGTCAGGCAGGTTGTGATTCAGTTAATCTGAATGGTTGCAGTCTTGAGCAGGTGTCACAGTTTAATTATCTTGGGAGCTATGTAACAGATAATGGTGATGTGCGGCATGAGATTAACAGACGAATAGGGATTGCTGCCGGGACTTTTAAGAATCTATGGAGATTGTGGAGAAATAGGCTTATACACCTAAAGACTAAAATTAGACTGTATAATAGTTTGGTTCCTTCTAGGGTGAAACTTGGACACTTTGTAAACAAGATAACAGGAAACTAGATGCTTTTGATTCCAGATGCTTACGCAGTATCTTGGGCATTAGGTGGTTCAACTTTGTAACTAATGATGAGGTTAGGCAAAGGAGTTTGCAACCTCCTTTAAGCAGCATATTGTGCAGAGAGAGACTCCGTTGGTTTGGCCATGTTGCCCGTATCAATAATTATAGATTGGCGAATAGGGTTATGAACAGTGCCTAAAGGCCTCAGAAAGAAGGGGAGACCTAGGATGCGGTGGGCAGACAATGTCAAACAGGACCTTGTTAGAATTGGTGTGCAGTGGCCAGATGCAGTAGATGTAGTTCAGGATAGACTTGCTTGGAGAACTAAATTGCACGGTCTGGTTGGACCTCCGTAGCCCATGGCTGCTTGAGGATGATGATGATGATGATTCACATTTAGGTATACCTGCAACGGTTTGATATTTTTATACAGTATATGAAGAAAATAAATTATTATTATTATTATTATTTGTAATTAAAGTTTATTCTCCACATAATATAAGTATAAACTACAATTTCTAATTTTCGGCTTAAATATCGGACTTAAATATCGTAGCGATTACACATGGATACAAGATACCAGGTAGATCACATGTTTCTAGCGAAAACGAATAGTTTCAAACCTTCTACATCAGATTAGGTAAGTCGAGAAGTTTAGATACAAGATACCAGGTAGATCCCATGTTTCTAGCGAAAACGAATAGTTTCAAACCTTCTACATCAGATTAGGTAAGTCGAGAAGTTTAGATACAAGATACCAGGTAGATCCCATGTTTCTAGCGAAAACGAATAGTTTCAAACCTTCTACATCAGATTAGGTAAGTCGAGAAGTTTAGATACAAGATACCAGGTAGATCCCATGTTTCTAACGAAAACGAATAGTTTCAAACCTTCTACATCAGATTAGGTAAGTCGAGAAGTTTACTTTGGCTGGCGCTCAAACAATGTGCTTTTGTATCGGCCATCTAATAATAAATCCATACATTTAAAATTCTCCCTCTTAACGATTATCACGTTATCCATCTCATTTTACTGTTTAGATCTTTCAATCTATGGAAAGAAAATCTAGGTGGAAACAAAAAATGAAATGTAATCTATTTTTACTGATAGAGCTAAATAATCCAAGTACTTATTTATATAATTATATAAAATTTAATAAAATTTTATAAAATATAATAAATATAATTTTATATAATTATTTAAGAAATTTATAATTGGTTGGGAGAAAAATAAAAGAATGATGGAAGAGATTGATTGTACAAAGAAATATTTAAAGCAATTTTCTCTCGAAAATTTGTCATCCTCTTCGTAAATCCAAGAAATAAAGGAAATGGTATTTATTTCTAGACCAGATCAAGTAATAAATCATGAAACCGTTTTCGTTTACTTCTTTAAAATGATCAGTTACGCTTTAATTATTTCTCTGATGTCCCTAATCTTTCTTATTTGTGGCAGGTTTTTAATGAGTTCAGACTGGAGCGAAGTAAACAGTGTATGCACGACTGGGTGGCCATTTATGATGGATACAGCAGTGAGTCACCGATGCTGGGCAAATTCTGTGACACCAAACTGCCAAGTCCTATTATATCATCTGGTAAAATACTCTTCATAGAGTTTAAGTCTGATGGCGCAGTACAAAGAGGAGGATTTAACATCACCTTTACAACAGGTTAGTTCAACACTGAACATCGTGAGAGGTTCAGTGATTGCAAAATGTTTTGTTTCTTGCGAATGAACAGAGTGAGAATTCTTGATATTAACAGTATTGTTTTAGGCAAAATGGGCATGGGAGGCAGAGTTCATGGAGTGATAAAGTTATGGAGCTTATTTCTGGAAGGAGTGTGCAAAGAGATCATTTGAATCAATGTTCTATTTATATTGAGACACGACATTATGAGGGGCGGGGGTGGCTCAGTCGGTAGTGCGCCAGGCTCCTAAATCTGTAGTTTCCAGGTTCCAGTCCCAGCTGGGTCAGCGTTGAGATTTATCTCCGCAAAATTCCCCGCCCTGCCCACGGTCAGTAGGGGACACCAATGGGCTTGGAAAGGCCGCCGTCCGTCGGATGGGACGTTAAGCCGTGGCCCCGTGTGCGGGAGAGCCATACAATGTGCACGTTAAAGAACACGCTGGATGGCCTTGACGGAAGGCTACCATCTGTCTCCCAACAGCTGTTCCAGTGGGTCCCCTCCCCCAACCTTCTCTGAGCCTTCGGGGTCCTTGTGGCCTGGCTATTTAGCCCATGGTGTGCAAAAAAGTGCCGCTCAGAGGTAAAACAATCCAATCCAATCCACGACATTATGGATAGCGCAATAATAATAATAATAATAATAATAATAATAACGTATGATCAATTAAAAGTTGATAAGAATTTTTTATTTTGATTGCCTGGCAGAAACAGCAGAGAAAACTGTAAATATCGAGTACAGACATTTGTATCAGAGAGTTATTTTGTTCAGGGGAAACCATAATGGCATACAGGAATTAAAGAACAGGGATGGAAAGTATAATGAAGGCTAGCTTTCTGTCATGACGAGATGAGCTGACAATGTGGCTACATTTAGCATCATTGCTTTGCAATGATTATATATAACAGTACATTTTTAGTCTCAGTGATGACTGTAATTCGCGATCTTGGAGTTACTTTGGCAATCTCTAAATTGAAACTATATAGGTTGTTAGGTTGTTTTACCTCTGAGCGGCACTTTTTTGCACACCATGGGCTAAATGGCCAGGTCACATGGACCGCGAAGGCTCAGAGAAGGTCGGGGGAGGGGACCCACTGGAACAGCTGTTGGGAGACAGATGGTAGCCTCCCGTTAAGGCCATCCAGCGTGTTCTTTAACGTGCACAAGGTATGGCTCTCCCGCACACGGGGTCACGGCTTAACGTCCCATCCGACGGACGGCGGCCTTTCCAAGCCCATCGGTGTCCCCTACTGACCGTGGGCAGGGCGGGCAAATTTTGCGGAGATAAATCTCAATGCTGACCCAGCTGGGACTCGAACCTGGGAACGACAGATTACGAGCCTGGCGCGCTACCGACTGAGCCACCCCCGCCCCTAAACTACATAGGTATCACGGGAAAATAAAATCACATTTGGAATGCTGAGATATGGGAAAGTTTAAGTTGTTAGATTACTAACTGTAGTTTTGAATATTTTCTATGCTAAAAAAAATTGTTCCTACAGGATTTTACTACAGGTGTTATCGCTTTCGAAAAAGGTGATCAAAGATTTTGTAATACCTATATGGATACAAGTCTATTCTATTTTCTAGGTAAATTCCAATTTTTGCATTATTTTGCTTTATAGAATGAAGAATTTGTTTCGTGTACAACTTCTCGATGAAGACTGTGAGTCAGAGATGGTAAGGGTAGCATCAGGGCGGGGGTTGCTCAGTCGGTAGCGCGCCAGGCTCGTAATCTGTAGTTCCCAGGTTCGAGTCCCAGCTGGGTCAGCGTTGAGATTTATCTCCGCAAAATTCCCCGCCCTGCCCACGGTCAGTAGGGGACACCGATGGGCTTGGAAATGTCGCCGTCCGTCGGATGGGACGTTAAGCCGTTGCCCCGTGTGCGGGAGAGCCATACCCTGTGCATGTTAAAGAACACGCTGGATGGCCTTGACGGGAAGCTATCATCTGTCTCCCAACAGCTGTTCCAGTGGGTCCCCTCCCCCAGCCTTCTCTGAGCCTTCGGGGTCCATGTGACCTGGCCATTTAGCCAATGGTGTGCAAAAAAGTGCCGCTCAGAGGTAAAACAACCCAAGCAACGTTTGTATGCTCTCTTTATTATAGGTGACATTTATTTCTTGTGTCTTGCAAATGTGAACTCTCCGCAAATATAACAAAAGTGTCTGCCTTATTTTGACATTTTCGGCGGGGCATTTTCTAGAATAGAAAAGAAAAAAATAGCAGAATAGAAGTATTCACAAACCTCTGATATTAACTACACAAATATTGTCATATAATATCTTTACATGCCCTAGAATTCAGTTCGAAAAAAATGACGTTAATTCCACAAATACCTTATCACTTATGCGTTTTAAAAATAAACTTTACACAGGCAGACTAGTAGTTATCTAAACTATGAACAGAATAACAATGTTAACAACTGTGAGTATAAACTATTGCAAACAAGTCAGTGTTGCCAACTTTATTGAGCAACATTTCCTAATCTTTTTATTCCCCACGTAATATGCATGAAATTGATGTGTTATATCTCCATAACTCTAAAACTAGCCCTGATAGGTCAATTCTGATCTCAGATTTCAATTTCATACACCAAAATACTTTAGGAACACATCAGTTAACCAAAGAAAATTTTCCCTTGTAGAACAGTGTTGTTGTAAGCCATCTGTCGGACAGCCTCATTATTCTGTCGGTGTAGAACTTGTTTGGTTTTTTTCGTTGAAAAACAGATCGAGGTGGTTTTTGATAGCATCCTGTCTCAGCAGTCATCTTGTTGTTCTGCGCTAGTTAGTTCACATTAAAGTGAGATTTGGTCGTTGTAAACTGTTGAGGGCCTTCCTGAAACTGGGGCATCTTCTAGAGTGAACTTCTCTGTTCAGAACTTCATCAACCACTTCTGTTCTGATGAAATTTTCAATGCGCTAGTTAGTTCAAATTAAAGTGAGATTTGGTCGTTGTAAACTGTTGAGGGCCTTCCTGAAACTGGGGCATCTTCTAGAGTGAACTTCTCTGTTCAGAACTTCATCAACCACTTCTGTTCTGATGAAAGTTTCAATGCGATAGTTAGTTCAAATTAAAGTGAGATTTGGTCGTTGTAAACTGTTGAGGGCCTTCCTGAAACTGGGGCATCTTCTAGAGTGAACTTCTCTGTTCAGAACTTCATGAACCACTTCTGTTCTGATGAAATTTTCAATGCGATAGTTAGTTCAAATTAAAGTGATATTTGGTCGTTGTAAATTGTTGAGGGCCTTCCTGAAACTGGGGCATCTTCTAGAGTGAACTTCTCTGTTCAGAACTTCATCAACCACTTCTGTTCTGATGAAATTTTCAATGCGATAGTTAGTTCAAATTAAAGTGAGATTTGGTCGTTGTAAACTGTTGAGGGCCTTCCTGAAACTGGGGCATCTTCTAGAGTGAACTTCTCTGTTCAGAACTTCATCAACCACTTCTGTTCTGATGAAATTTTCAATGCTCTAGTTAGTTCAAATTAAAGTGAGATTTGGTCGTTGTAAACTGTTGAGGGCCTTCCTGAAACTGGGGCATCTTCTAGAGTGAACTTCTCTGTTCAGAACTTCATGAACCACTTTTGTTCTGATGAAATTTTCAATGCGATAGTTAGTTCAAATTAAAGTGAGATTTGGTCGTTGTAAACTGTTGAGGGCCTTCCTGAAACTGGGGCATCTTCTAGAGTGAACTTCTCTGTTCAGAACTTCATCAACCACTTCTGTTCTGATGAAATTTTCAATGCGCTAGTTAGTTCAAATTAAAGTGAGATTTGGTCGTTTTAAACTGTTGAGGGCCTTACTGAAACTGGGGCATCTCCTAGAGTGAACTTCTCTGTTCAGAACTTCATCAACCACTTCTGTTCTGATGAAATTTTCAATGCGATAGTTAGTTCAAATTAAAGTGAGATTTGGTCGTTGTAAACTGTTGAGGGCCTTCCTGAAACTGGGGCATCTTCTAGAGTGAACTTCTCTGTTCAGAACTTCATCAACCACTTCTGTTCTGATGAAAGTTTCAATGCGATAGTTAGTTCAAATTAAAGTGAGATTTGGTCGTTGTAAACTGTTGAGGGCCTTCCTGAAACTGGGGCATCTTCTAGAGTGAACTTCTCTGTTCAGAACTTCATCAACCACTTCTGTTCTGATGAAATTTTCAATGCGCTAGTTAGTTCAAATTAAAGTGAGATTTGGTCGTTGTAAACTGTTGTGGGCCTTCCTGAAACTGGGGCATCTTCTAGAGTGAACTTCTCTGTTCAGAACTTCATGAACCACTTCTGCTCTGAGTTGGGTTGGGTTGTTTTACCTCTGAGCGGCACTTTTTTGCACACCATCGGCTAAATGGCCATTTCACATGGACTCCGAAGGCTCAGAGAACGTCGGGGGAGAGGATCCACTGGAACAGCTATTGGGAGACAGATGGTAGTCTCTCGTCAAGGCCATCCAGCGTGTTCTTTAACGTGCACAGGGTATGGCTCTCCCGCACACGGGGTCACGGCTTAACGTCCCATCCGACGGACGGCGGCCTTTCCAAGCCCATCGGTGTCCCCTACTGACCGTGGGCAGGGCGGGCAAATTTTGCGGAGATAAATCTCAATGCTGACCCAGCTGGGACTCGAACCTGGGAACGACAGATTACGAGCCTGGCGCGCTACCGACTGAGCCACCCCCGCCCCTAAACTACATAGGTATCACGGGAAAATAAAATCACATTTGGAATGCTGAGATATGGGAAAGTTTAAGTTGTTAGATTACTAACTGTAGTTTTGAATATTTTCTATGCTAAAAAAAATTGTTCCTACAGGATTTTACTACAGGTGTTATCGCTTTCGAAAAAGGTGATCAAAGATTTTGTAATACCTATATGGATACAAGTCTATTCTATTTTCTAGGTAAATTCCAATTTTTGCATTATTTTGCTTTATAGAATGAAGAATTTGTTTCGTGTACAACTTCTCGATGAAGACTGTGAGTCAGATATGGTAAGGGTAGCATCAGGGCGGGGGTGGCTCAGTAGGTAGCGCGCCAGGCTCGTAATCTGTAGTTCCCAGGTTCGAGTCCCAGCTGGGTCAGCGTTGAGATTTATCTCCGCAAAATTCCCCGCCCTGCCCACGGTCAGTAGGGGACACCGATGGGCTTGGAAATGTCGCCGTCCGTCGGATGGGACGTTAAGCCGTGGCCCCGTGTGCGGGAGAGCCATACCCTCTGCATGTTAAAGAACACGCTGGATGGCCTTGACGGGAGACTACCATCTGTCTCCCAACAGCTGTTCCAGTGGGTCCCCTCCCCCAGCCTTCTCTGAGCCTTCGGGGTCCATGTGACCTGGCCATTTAGCCAATGGTGTGCAAAAAAGTGCCGTTCAGAGGTAAAACAACCCAAGCAACGTTTGTATGCTCTCTTTATTATAGGTGACATTTATTTCATGTGTCTTGCAAATGTGAACTCTCCGCAAATATAACAAAAGTGTCTGCCTTATTTTGACATTTTCGGCGGGGCATTTTCTAGAATAGAAAAGAAAAAAATAGCAGAATAGAAGTATTCACAAACATCTCATATTAACTACACAAATATTGTCATATAATATCTTTACATGCCCTAGAATTCAGTTCGAAAAAACTAACGTTAATTCCACAAATACCTTATCACCTATGCGTTTTAAAAATAAACTTTACACAGGCAGCCTAGTAGTTATCTAAACTATGAACAGAATAAAAATGTTAACAACTGCGAGTATAAACTATTGCAAACAAGTCAGTGTTGCCAACTTTATTGAGCAACATTTCCTAATCTTTTTATTCCCCACGTAATATGCATGAAATTGATTGTTATATCTCCATAACTCTAAAACTAGCCCTGATAGGCCAATTCTGATCTCAGATTTCAATTTCATACACCAAAACACTTTAGGAACACATCAGTTAACCAAAGAAAATTTTCCCTTGTAGAACAGTGTTGTTGTAAGCCATCTGTCGGACAGCCTCATTATTCTGTCGGTGTAGAACTTGGTTGGTTTTTTTCGTTGAAAAACAGATCGAGGTGGTTTTTGATAGCATCCTGTCTCAGCAGTCATCTTGTTGTTCTGCGCTAGTTAGTTCACATTAAAGTGAGATTTGGTCGTTGTAAACTGTGGAGGGCCTTCCTGAAACTGGGGCATCTTCTAGAGTGAACTTCTCTGTTCAGAACTTCATCAACCACTTCTGTTCTGATGAAATTTTCAATGCGCTGGTTAGTCCAAATTAAAGTGAGATTTGGTCGTTGTATACTGTTGAGGGCCTTCCTGAAACTGGGGCATCTTCTAGAGTGAACTTCTCTGTTCAGAACTTCATGAACCACTTGTGTTCTGATGAAATTTTCAATGCGCTAGTTAGTTCAAATTAAAGTGAGATTTGGTCGTTGTAAACTGTTGAGGGCCTTCCTGAAACTGGGGCATCTTCTAGAGTGAACTTCTCTGTTCAGAACTTCATGAATCACTTGTGTTCTGATGACATTTTCAATGCGCTGGTTAGTCCAAATTAAAGTGAGATTTGGTCGTTGTATACTGTTGAGGGCCTTCCTGAAACTGGGGCATCTTCTAGAGTGAACTTCTCTGTTCAGAACTTCATGAACCACTTGTGTTCTGATGAAATTTTCAATGCGCTAGTTAGTTCAAATTAAAGTGAGATTTGGTCGTTGTAAACTGTTGAGGGCCTTCCTGAAACTGGGGCATCTTCTAGAGTGAACTTCTCTGTTCAGAACTTCATGAATCACTTGTGTTCTGATGACATTTTCAATGCGCTGGTTAGTCCAAATTAAAGTGAGATTTGGTCGTTGTATACTGTTGAGGGCCTTCCTGAAACTGGGGCATCTTCTAGAGTGAACGTCTCTGTTCAGAACTTCATGAACCACTTCTGTTCTGATGAAATTTTCAATGCGCTAGTTAGTTCAAATTAAAGTGAGATTTGGTCGTTTTAAACTGTTGAGGGCCTTACTGAAACTGGGGCATCTCCTAGAGTGAACTTCTCTGTTCAGAACTTCATCAACCACTTCTGTTCTGATGAAATTTTCAATGCGATAGTTAGTTCAAATTAAAGTGAGATTTGGTCGTTGTAAACTGTTGAGGGCCTTCCTGAAACTGGGGCATCTTCTAGAGTGAACTTCTCTGTTCAGAACTTCATCAACCACTTCTGTTCTGATGAAATTTTCAATGCGCTAGTTAGTTCAAATTAAAGTGAGATTTGGTCGTTGTAAACTGTTGAGGGCCTTCCTGAAACTGGGGCATCTTCTAGATTGAACTTCTCTGTTCAGAACTTCATCAACCACTTCTGTTCTGATGAAATTTTCAATGCGCTAGTTAGTTCAAATTAAAGTGAGGTTTGGTCGTTGTAAACTGTTGAGGGCCTTCCTGAAACTGGGGCATCTTCTAGAGTGAACTTCTCTGTTCAGAACTTCATGAACCACTTTTGTTCTGATGAAATTTTCAATGCGATAGTTAGTTCAAATTAAAGTGAGATTTGGTCGTTGTAAACTGTTGAGGGCCTTCCTGAAACTGGGGCATCTTCTAGAGTGAACTTCTCTGTTCAGAACTTCATGAACCACTTCTGTTCTGGTGAAATTTTCAATGCGCTAGTTAGTTCAAATTAAAGTGAGATTTGGTCGTTGTAAACTGTTGAGGGCCTTCCTGAAACTGGGGCATCTTCTAGAGTGAACTTCTCTGTTCAGAACTTCATCAACCACTTTTGTTCTGATGAAATTTTCAATGCGCTAGTTAGTTCAAATTAAAGTGAAATTTGATCGTTGTAAACTGTTGAGGGCCTTGCTGAAACTGGGGCATCTTCTAGAGTGAACTTCTCTGTTCAGAACTTCATGAACCACTTCTGTTCTGATGAAATTTTCAATGCGCTAGTTAGTTCAAATAAAGTGAGATTTGGTCGTTGTAAACTGTTGATTGCCTTCCTGAAACTGGGGGCATCTTCTAGAGTGAACTTCTCTGTTCAGAACTGCATGAACCACTTCTGTTCTGATGAAATTTTCAATGCGCTAGTTAGTTCAACTTAAAGTGAGATTTGGTCGTTGTAAACTGTTGAGGGCCTTCCTGAAACTGGGGGCATCTTCTAGAGTGAACTTCTCTGTTCAGAACTTCATGAACCACTTCTGTTCTGATGAAATTTTCAATGCGCTAGTTAGTTCAAATTAAAGTGAGATTTGGTCGTTGTAAACTGTTGAGGGCTTTCCTGAAACTGGGGCATCTTCTAGAGTGAACTTCTCTGTTCAGAACTTCATGAACCACTTCTGTTCTGAGTTGGGTTGGGTTGTTTTACCTCTGAGCTGCACTTTTTTGCACACCATCGGCTAAATGGCCAGGTCACATGGACCCCGAAGGCTCAGAGAAGGTCGGGGGAGGGGATCCACTGGAACAGCTGTTGGGAGACAGATGGTAGTCTCTCGTCAAAGCCATCCAGCGTGTTCTTTAACGTGCACAGGGTATGGCTCTCCCGCACACTGGGCCACGGCTTAACGTCCCATCCGACGGACGGCGGCCTTTCCAAGCCCATCGGTGTCCCCTACTGACCGTTGGCAGGGCGGAGAATTTTGCGGAGATAAATCTCAACGCTGACCCAGCTGGGACTCGAACCTGGGAACTACAGATTACGAGCCTGGCGCGCTACCGACTGAGCCACCCCCGCCCCACTTCTGTTCTGATACGTTGGGTCATTCACAGCATCGGCCCTTGTATACTGCCTAAACTTTTTTTCTGGTTTCTGTTGCGTTTTTACCCGTCTGTATCTTTTATTTTGTAACTGACCCTACGCGATTATCATTTACTCAATCTTTGAGATTTATTTTTAGAATATGGTAGCAACTATCCCACATCGAAAGCACATGCTATGTATAGCTGCAAGTGCACATTGTTGTGCAGATCACGTCCAGGGATAATTCTTTGGAAAAATCGGAACAAAACATTTGGTTCAACCCAATACAATTTTCGTTTCTCCAATCATCCGTAAGTACTATTGTTAACGTTTAAGTATTCGGAAAGATTCGTATTCGGAAAGATCCCATATTCGCTAGAATCGATATGGTATTCTTTCAGTGCTAAATTGGAATTGATTTAGAAATAAGTAAATTTCTTCAGGATTTCAAAATGTTTAATTCTAATTTTCTTTCAGTTGATTGTTATTTTGAAATCAACACCCCTTTTGGTGAGATCAAGAGTCCAAATTATCCAGATCTCTACGACGACAACACAATTTGCAAATGGCGTTTGGCAACAACTCCAGAACACAGAATCAAACTGGTGAGTATTTATACTTATTCACCAAACTCTAAGTATTATTACTTTTCAATATAAACAATTCTCATTTATTTATTTTTATCTTCCTATTACTAATTTTATTTATATTCTCTCTCATTAAGATTAACACAGCGCAGTTAGTATCAAAATAAAATTTAATGTCTCAATAACACACTCTATAGAATATATCTATAGAAATATAGAGCAATGTATATTTGACTTTGACCTCAAAGGACCAATCGCATCCAAAATTTCACATTTCCCGGTCCTAAAATTCAAAATACTGCAATAACCAATTTTAGTTCTCTAGGACCAGGAGATCAAAATTTTATCTTCCATCTCGGAGGACTCGCCGGATCCGAAATTCCGTTACGTTTACGACATCTTCAACCTGAAACACCTACAAACACCAAGTTTCCCATTTCTAGCATTGGTAGATCCTGTTTTGACCCTACGTGAGGGGGCGGGGGTGGCTCAGTCGGTAGCGCGCCTGGCTCGTAATCTGTAGTTCCCAGGTTCGAGTCCCAGCTGGGTCAGCTTTGAGATTTATCTCCGCAAAATTCCCCGCCCCGCCCACTGTCAGTAGGGGACACCGATGGGCTTGGAAAGGCCGCCGTCCGTCGGATCGGACGTTAAGCCGTGGCCCCGTGTGCGGGAGAGCCATACCCTGTGCACGTTAAAGAACACGCTGGATGGCCTTGACGGGGGGCTACCATCTGTCTCCCAACAGCTGTTCCAAGTGGGTCCCCTCCCCCAACCTTCTCTAAACCTACGGGGTGCATGTAACCTGGCCATTTAGCCCATGGTGTGCAAAAAGTGCCGATCAGAGGTAAAACAACCCAACCCAACCTCTACGTGACTTCTATTTGACCTTAAAGGACATGTCGGATATAAGATTTCGGACTTTTCCGAGATCTACGACCCTGATTACCGCCATCTGCAAATTTCTAGAATTCTACTATTATTGCACCACGGTTAGAATTAGCGTGATCAACCGACAATCATTCGTTAGTTAGCCAACAATTTTTCACAATCGTCTGTATATGTTAGATATCGATATATCTGAACAGGAGATTTTCCACGCTTCAAGACAAAAATATTATTGGAAAATTCCCAGCGGTCAGAAAATAAATTATTTTATCAAATATTATTTATAATTTAAAGAATGTATTTTATCTGTAAGTTCAGATAAAAGCGATTGTCATTTTATGTTTCGGACTTGGGTTGGGTTGTTTTACCTCTGAGCGGCACTTTTTTGCACACCATGAGCTAAATGGCCAGGTCACATGGACCCCGAAGGCTCAGAGAAGGTTGGGGAAGGGGACCCACTGGAACAGCTGTTGGGAGACAGATGGTAGTCTCCCGTCAAGGCCATCCAGCGTGTTCTTTAACGTGCACAGGGTATGACTCTCCCGCACACGGGGCCATGGCTTAACGTCCCATCCGACGGACGGCGGCCTTTCCAAGCCCATCGGTGTCCCCTACTGACCGTGGGCAAGGCAGGGAATTTTGCGGAGATAAATCTCAAAGCTGACCCAGGTGGGACTCGAACCTGGGAACTACAGATTACGAGCCTGGCGCGCTACCGACTGAGCCACCCCCGCCCCTTCGGTCTTGGAGTTTTAAAATTAATGGCATACATAATTTCATTCATATTAAAAAAAACCTCAAGAATTTCCAAAGATATCAAACATTGTTCACATATTTGTCAACTATAGTTTTCACTGTCATTACAAAATAATTATTTACATCATAATTAATAGAATTATAAATTTTCCAAAATATTTCCAAACTTTTCTTTCAGAAAAATTTGCTTCCAGGGTCACGATGAGGTACAATTTGAAGAATATAAATCTAAAAACCTTTCTGAGGTTATTTTTAGTTAAACGTAAAATAATTTGGGAAAAAAATTGGAATCTATCCATCAATTTTTAAATTACCTAAATTTGATTAACAAAATGCAACGGAAGTTTATTTTGCCACATTTTACGGCTTTTTACTCCCCGAGTTACGAAACGGCTCTGCTTCTCAAAAGACATAGAATAAATATCTGCATCTTGAAAAAAGTTTAGGTTTTTCCCCCTGACTGGGATACGTCTCCCAGAAATTTGCCAGGCAATAACCACTACACCACCGGATTTGGGTTGGGTTGTTTTACCTCTGACCGGCACTTTTTTGCACACATTGGGCTAAATGGCCAGGTCACATGGACCCCGAAGGCTCAGAGAAGGTTGGGGAAGGGGACCCACTGGAACAGCTGTTGGGAGACAGATGGTAGCCTCCCGTCAAGGCCATCCAGCATGTTTTTTAACGTGCACAAGGTATGGCTCTCCCGCACACGGAGCCACGGCTTAACGTCCCATCCGACGGACGGCGGCCTTTCCAAGCCCATCGGTGTCCCCTACTGACCGTGGGCAGGGCGGGGAATTTTGCGGAGATAAATCTCAACGCTGACCCAGCTGGGACTCGAACCTGGGAACTACAGATTACGAGCTTGGCGCTCTACCGACTGAGCCACCCCCGCCCCTTACAACACCGGAGCTAACCATTTTCTTCAGCAATATGACACAAATATTCCCGTATATTTCATTGATTCACCACTGGCGCTGTCTAGTAGGTATCATACCTGCAAAGTTCCTGGGAGATATGGGTTCGAATTCCATTCAGAGCAAAACCAAATTATTCCAGCTAATTATTTCAAGTATTTCTTGTTTACAGGACATTTCCCTGTGATACTTTATTACTGAATTATTTCTATAACGTTGTGACCCATGAGTAAAAATATTACTTCCATCAATATGAGGAAGCTTGGTTGCCCAATTCCCGATACAGATCGCGCAAGTGTCGAATCAAAAAAGAAATATATGCGAGAATGCTTATATGTCACGCTGCTGAAGAAAATGGTTAGCCTCTGATGGTGTAGTGGTTTTGATACCTGGCAAGTTTCATGGATACGTGGGTTCGAATCCCGTTCAGGGCAAAACCAAATTTTTTCAGCTAATCATTTCAAGTGAAACATAGCTCTTTAGGAAAATTCAATAACAGCATTGTTATGTTTATATACCGATGATTATGTTGTTTAACAGCGAAGCGAACAAACTGCAAAGAACAACTAGCCTTGAATGATCATGGGCTTCGCCATCTCACCCGCATCGTACGGATCGATAGGATTTTGGGTTGGGTTGTTTTACCTCTGAGCGGCACTTTTTTGCACACCATGGGCTAAATGGCCAGGTCACATTAACCCCGAAGGCTCAGAGAAGGTTGGGGGAGGGGACCCACTGGAACAGCTGTTGGGAGACAGATGGTAGCGTCCCGTCAAGGCCATCCAGCGTGTTCTTTAACGTGCACAGGGTATGGCTCTCCCGCACACAGGGCCACGGCTTAACGTCCCATCCGACGGACGGCGGCCTTTCCAAGCCCATCGGTGTCCCCTACTGACCGTGGGCAGGGAGGGAAATTTTGCGGAGATAAATCTCAACGCTGACCCAGCTAGGACTTGAACCTGGGAACTACAGATTACGAGCCAGGCGCGCTACCGACTGAGCCACCCCCGCCCCGGATCGATAGGAGACAGACATTGTCTGAAATCACCTCCCATCATGAACGCGGGTTCCAGCCGGGAAGTCAGTGTACGGATCGTGCAATGCTCACGTCATCATCTCGACTTCGGGAGACGCCAACCTACGAGAGTCCCACTTCTAATGACACTTCATTGGACTCAACGCCTTGCCTGGGCTCAAGAACATTGAAACTGGACCATCGAAAATTGGCAACGGATAGCCTGGATTGATGAATCCCGATTTGAACTTCACCACGCCGATGGGAGACTGAGGGTATGGCACCAACCCCATGAATCCATGGATCCTGCATGTCAGGTTGGAACAGTACAAGCTGGTGGTGGCTCAGTGATGGCCTGGGGTGTCTTCAGTTGGACGTCTGTGAGACCTTTGGTACGTGTACCGACGACTCTCAATGCATCCTGGTACGTAGAACTCATGGCTGACCATTTCCACCCATTTATGGCCATCATGCATCCCAATGGAGATGGCGTCTACCAGCAAGACAACTGTTCATCTCACAGGTCCAGGTTGGCTACTGCATGGTTGCAGGAGCATTCTGCTGATTTTGAAATAATGAATTTGCCACCTAGAAGCTCAGATTTAAATCCCATCGAAAATCTTTGGGATACGGTCGAATATAATTTTCAGACCTGTGTACCATCAGCGACGACCTTGAGAAAATTTTGAACAGATCTGGAGGATGCATGTGTCGCCAAACCAGTGGAACATTTTCGCAACCTTGTGGAGTCCTTGCCTCGTCGTGTAGCGGGTGTTATCAGGGCCAGAGGGGGTCCAACACGTTACTAGGTTGCTATCCCTAATTCAATGGCACCTAAGTGTATACGGGACACTTATAGTAAAGATGGCATTATGGTTTTGGGAGGGATAACTTTGAGCAACTGCACAAATCTGTATATGCTTCCAACAGGCTATATCACTGGTTCTAGTTACAGGAATGAATTTTTCATGTTATCAGTGCAATAAGTGATTCCTTCCTACTATAGGACGATAATGTCCGCCTGCACCATTGTCACCTTGTCGATCGCTATTAGAAAAAGCTCTAGTAACTGTGAAGTGGCTTCCCGACATAAATTCGATAGAATATTCATGGTATACTTTCGGGAGATCAGTTGCTCCTATGAATCCCACTCTTGCAAGCATTCCAGAGCTTCCTTAGAAGAGCTTCTTCTCCTCTTCCAGACATCCTTTAGAGGAACAATGGAGACTACTATCCACATCATTGCTCGACAGCCTTATCAAGAGCAGAGGGTATTGCTGCGAGGCCTGCATAACAGGAAATGGTGGTCATACTCCATATGGAAACGCTTGAGTTATGCCAGTTGACCTTCACCTTTTAACCACATATCTGTATTCGTACATAGTTTTGGGAATTAAAAATGCTATTCTTTTTTTCAACTGTTATTCTTATGCATAGCTTATATTACACCTACCTTATAATTTATATACAACAGATGCAAAGGGTTTTCAGTTTGTTCCCTAATTAATGGAAACCAGGGTACAATGAGAACTTCACTATATGTAAAATCGTTCGTTGTGGAGATTTAAAAATAAATTGAAGTGTATCTTAAATAATTAATATTAAGCTGGGACACCAATTTCCAGGGGCGGGGGTGGCTCAGTCGGTAGCGCGCCAGGCTCGTAATCTGTAGTTCCCAGGTTCGAGTCCCAGCTGGGTCAGCGTTGAGATTTATCTCCGCAAAATTTCCCCGCCCTGCCCACGGTCAGTAGGGGACACCGATGGGCTTGGAAAGGCCGCCGTCCGTCGGATGGGACGTTAAGCCTTGGCCCCGTGTGCGGGAGAGCCATACCCTGTGCACGTTAAAGAACACGCTGGATGGCCTTGACGGGAGGCTACCATCTGTCTCCCAACAGCTGTTCCAGTGGGTCCCCTCCCCCAACCTTCTCTGAGCCTTCGGGGTCCATATGACCTGGCCATTTAGCCCATGGTGTGCAAAAAAAGTGCCGTTCAGAGGTAAAACAACCCAACGTTAAAGAACACGCTGGATGGCCTTGACGGGAGGCTACCATCTGTCTCTCAACAGCTGTTCCAGTGGGTCCCCTCCCCCAACCTTCTCTGAGCCTTCGGGGTCCATGTAACCTGACCATTTATTCCGTGGTGTGCAAAAAAGTGCCGCTCAGAGGTAAAACAACCCAACGTTAAAGAACACGCTGGATGGCCTTGACGGGAGGCTACCATCTGTCTCCCAACAGCTGTTCCAGTGGGTCCCCTCCTCCAACCTTCTCTGAGCCTTCGGGGTCCATGTGACCTGGCCATTTAGCCCATGGTGTGCAAAAAAAGTGCCGCTCAGAGGTTAAACAATCCAAACACCCCAATTTCCAGATTTATCAATATCATTAATTACAAGGTTTTGGTATGTCTCCCCCGTGAATATCGAAGTTGACTTCTCTTGACGGAATAGTAACTTCAGGAATTACAAGTTTTTGAATGAAATCTTATGCAAATTTCATGTTGTAATAGAAATGGCTGTAGTAAAAATCGGTATGACAATATATTAGACTTTCATAACTCGTTTCTGTAGATCATTAATTCGGAAGCATTTTAAAATTTCCTACTTTTTCATACAAATATGTGTCCAATAAATGGATGATAATATCATCGATTTTTAAAACTATGTAAAATAAGAACAATCAATTTTAAAAATAAGTTATTTAATATATTAATTAATATTATCAATCTTTCAGTGCTTTCAAGACTATTCAACTCCTATTTAGTTATTCATAACTTCATCTAAACCTCCCAGAATTCACAGGTTAAGTAAGTACAAAAAAAAAACGACTTTTGGAAATTGAAGAAAACAAAAATGCTTATTTATTATTAGAGTAGAATTTTAAACAACTTTTCATTGGAAATACACCTATCCCTCGATTTACACGGTACTCAGTTCACACAATTTTGGCTTTGCACGGTCAAAGAATGCAACCAGTTTCGATTTACACGGTACTGACTGAGATTTCCTTTCTATGTACGTCTCAGTCAGTACCGTGTAAATCGAAACTGGTTGCATTTTTTGACCGTGCAAAGCCAAAATTGTGTAAACTGAGTACCGTGTAAATCGAGGGATAGGTGTATTGTTAAATATGAACTTGCAGTTTGATTTATGCAAATAAAAGAAGACACCACAGTTTCGAGACAACTTTTCATAAAGAAATGTGTTAATAATTAGTTGGAAACAGCATAGTCATTAATAATTAACATGTTATTTTCATATTAACTCCTTTCACTGTGTAGAGTTGGGTTGTTTTACCTCTGAGTGGCACTTTTTGCACACCATGGGCTAAATGGCCAGGTCACATGGACCCCGAAGGCTCAGAGAAGGTTGGGGAGGGGACCCACTGGAACAGCTGTTGGGAGACAGATGGTAGCCTCCCGTCAAAGGCCATCCAGCGTGTTCTTTAACGTTGGGTTGTTTTACCTCTGAGGGGCACTTTTTCGCACACCATGGGCTAAATGGCCAGGTCACATGGACCCCGAAGGCTCAGAGAAGGTTGGGGGAGGGGACCCACTGGAACAGCTGTTGGGAGACAGATGGCAGCCTCCCGTCAAGGCCATCCAGCGTGTTCTTTGACGTGCACAGGGTATGTCTCTCCCGCACTCGGAGCCACGGCTTAACGTCCCATCCGACGGACGGCGGCTTTCGAAGCCCATCGGTGTCCACTACTGACCGTGGGAAGGGCGGAGAATTTTGCGGAGAAAAATCTCAACGCTGACCCAGCTGGGACTCGAACCTGGAAACTACAGATTACGAGCCTGGCGCGCTACCGACTGAGCCACCCCCGCCCCTCACTGTGTAGAGAGAAAGTATGTTATATATATAAATATGAAACCCAAACTAGCGTCCATTAGTTCTTTTTGAAAGATTCTACAGTTTCCAAGTATTTTGTTTTCTTATGTTCTTTCTTATTTCTGGCAGGAATTTGATGATATCAGTTTGGAATCGAACTATAATTGCGGAAGGGACTCGATCACTATTTTTGACGGTGAATGCAACGAGTCACCGCAACTGGGCAAATTCTGCAGTCTACAAAGTTTAAATTATATCTATTCCACTGGCAACAGGTTGTGTGTGATGTTTTCCTCTGATGGTTCAGTACGAAACAAAGGATTTAAAGCCAAACATTCAACAGGTAGGTTCCAATTAAATCATTTCTATTGAATCTGAAATAGAGTACAAGTAGTTCTCGATTTGCGCGGTTTACATTTTCGAGAATTTGGATTTACACGGTTTATTAATTTAGGCTTGTTCTCAATTAGGACGATATAAAAATTTGGATTTACGCGATTTCAAACAAATTCTCACAATGCGACAGCATAAATCTTGGCAACTCTATTAATAAAACAGCCACTTTCTAGGAAAAGTGGAAGAGGTTGGATTGGGTTGTTTTACCTCTGCGAGGCACTTTTTTGCACACCATGGGCTAAAGGCCAGGTCACATGGACCCCGAAGGCTCAGAGAAGATTGGGGGAGGGGACCCACTGGAACAGCTGTTGGTAGACAGATGGTAGCCTCCCGTCACGGCCATCCAGCGTGTTCTTTAACGTGCACAGGCTATGTCTCTACCGCACACGGGGCCACGGCTTAACGTCCCATCCGACGGACGGCGGCCTTTCCAAGCCCATCGGTGTCCCCTACTGACCGTGGGCAGAAGTGGAAAAGGTTCACAACTCATTGCCTGGTGTACGTTGCCGACAAGTACGGGCTTCTCGTCTCACAGAGTCACGTTTCACTGGAATCGGCCCATTGCCAGATGTCCGGATTTAAGTGGGATTATTCTGTTTTGCACAGTAAAATTCCGCGTCCCACACTAGCAGTCAAAAATTGCGCATATCACGAGCCAAGAAGAAAATAAAATTTCGCTATGATTAATTTCGTCTTTAATTACTTTGTAACGACTTCTTGTTTACAAGGCAGTTTACTTTTATTTGGACTTGTGTACGTCCGTACACAAAATCGTGATTTTCCGGAATAATAAGTACCTACACCTATATACCTGGGAATCGAATTATCACTGGTAAGAATGGTTTTACATTTTAATGATTGAAATTAAATCCGAAGAAAATGAACATTGCAGTCAAAATACTGAAATACATAATGAAATCGGTCAGTGGGCTACATCATCATCATCATCATCCTCAAGCAGCCATGGGCTACGGAGGTCCAACCAGACCGTGCAGTTTAATTCTCCAAGCATATCTGTCCTGAGCTACATCTGCTGTATCCGGCCACTGCACACCAATCCTAACCAGGTCCTGTTTGACATTGTCTGCCCACCGCATCCTAGGTCTCCCCCTCCTTCTGAGGCCTCTAGGCACACTGTTCATAACCTTATTCGCCAATCTATAATTATACATACGGGCAACATGGCCAAACCATCGGAGTCTCTCTCTGCACAATATGCTGCTTAAAGGAGGTTGCAAACTCATTTGCCTAACCTCATCATTAGTTACAAAGTTAAACCACCTAATACCCAAGATACTGCGTAAGCATCTAGAATCAAAAGCATCTAGTTTCCTGTTATCTTATTTACACAGCGTCCAAGTTTCACTACCATAACTAACCCTAGAAAGAACCAAACTATTATACAGTCTAATTTTAGTCTTTAGGTGTATACGTTTATTTCACAGAACATTATTTCTAAAGCCAAAATGATTATAGTGAAGAATCTTAGCAGAACTGAGATCATTAATCTGAATAGTCAAATTAGTAAACTGGAAAGAAAAATTAGTGAGATACGAATAAAATTTATGTTATTAGAACTGATCTGAGAGTTCAGGATAACAATATCAAAACTGAATAACTAACGAACGTTACTTAAAGGCAGAAATTGTACTGTAATGTTTTATATTTCAAATTTAAGATCTATTATTAGAAGTATGAAATATAATGCTATTAAGACACTGTTGTATATAACATTTAAAATGTTAGAAATATGAAATTGAAGCAATTAACCCTTTCAGGACCATAAGGTTTCTAAGAGTAAATATTAGTATGTAACTGTTTATTTTAGTTTGTTTAGACGTAAAATAAATAAAAATCATAAGAAAAAATACATAACAATGTGTATTTTTTTGGAATTTTATGGGAAATATTTTTCCCAATGGACTATAAAGGTAACACAAATTATAGTTAGGCTTATTATGCAATGTCTTTTATTTATTGGTTTATTAGAACAAAATGTTAACTAAAATAATACAAAATTATGAAATAAAATTACTATACAAAATGATATGCTAATTATGATATTCTGCGAAGCAATTTCTTTTGGTAGTGAGGCAAAGATGGACATTGCACATAGTACATATATTATGCGTCCTGACAGTTCTGTTTTTGTTTTCTAAACGTTCCCGTTTACGTAATTGCGTTCGGCATACGTTCTATTTTGACATTCTGTATAAAAAATGCAGATAAGGTGATAATTAAATACGACAATCACCAATTTTAAAATGGGAAAAATGTTTCCCTTAGTCGTGAAAGGGTTAAAGTTTAGAATAGAGATAAAAATTTTGTGATAATAAATAAATTACTCTTCAATGAGCTGCTTGCCACAGAAGTCTGATAGGAGACTGCCATTTTAATAAGCCGTAGTAAAAGAACTGAGAATAAGGCGAGACCTCAGTAGAGAGACAAACACAAAATCATCCATTCCTAACCTGGGGCTCCAACTCAGGCCCCTTTCATTCATCCTTCTCATTAACGAAAATGAAAACAAAGCCTTCTCCGTGTGATGGGGGAGTTGGGTAATATTTAATACGCAATTCGAAGTAATAACTAAGGTCAACAATCTATTTTAATTTATATTACTTCATTTTTTTTAGGCTTCACTTAGCGTCTGCAGTTAAGTCTACCAAGCCGCGCTTGAAGAGATCAGACTATAGTAATTTTTTAGGTGAGCAAGGAGTACTGCTGAGAAAAATACATTTAAAAAGTGTATAGTACATTTGTATCACATTGTACAGAAAAAAGGGGTGAAAATTTGAAAGTTATAATAAGAGGTATAGACAACTAACTATACTTAGACTACAGTCATTGTACTGAGGACGTCTAAGAAGTGATTATGGAAGTAATCTCAGTGACCTGAAACATGCATGTTTTTAATATACTGTGTTATCAGTTCTCTTTTTCGGAAATATTACACTGAAAAAAATGTATAAAACGTATTTAAGTGGCAGCTGGGTTACCATCATTTTATACGGAAATTTAGCACATTTTTCAGCAGTCAGAAGTCGAGATCACAAACCCGACTTCTGATTTCTACCATCTAGGTAAAACAAAATTCCCTCAATTGAAGAAATCTAATTTTTTTCTCCACAATACTAACATATATTTAGATATATTTATATAACAAGTTAGCAAGGGAAATTTTCAGGGAGTAAAGTGCTTAGAATTACCCTTTAGTCAGGACATAATGCAATACGCCAAAAGTCAATTCACAATCATTGAAATACACACACTGTGTATTTAAAAGTTGAGGCAGACATGGAACTAGGTTGGATTGTTTTACCTCTGAGCGGCATATTTTTGCACACCATGGGCTAAATGGCCAGGTCATATGGACCCCGAAGGCACAGAGAAGGTTGGGGGAGGGGACCCACTGGAACAGCTGTTGGGAGACAGATGGTAGTCTCCCGTCAAGGCCATCCAGCGTGTTCTTTAACGTTGGGTTGTTTTACCTCTGAGCGGCACTTTTTTGCACACCATGGGCTAAATGGTCAGATCACATGGACCCCGAAGGTTGGGGGAGGGGACCCACTGGAACAGCTGTTGGGAGACAGATGGTAGTCTCCCGTCAAGGCCATCCAGCGTGTTCTTTAACGTTGGGTTGTTTTACCTCTGAGCGGCACTTTTTTGCACACCATGGGCTAAATGGTCAGATCACATGGACCCCGAAGGTTGGGGGAGGGGACCCACTGGAACAGCTGTTAGGAGACAGATGGTAGCCTCCCGTCAAGGCCATCCAGCGTGTTCTTTAACGTGCACAGGGTATGACTCTCCCGCACAAGGAACCACGGCTTAACGTCCCATCCGACAGACGGCGGCTTTTACCAAACCCATCGGTGTCCCCTACTGACCGTGGGGAAGGCGGGGGAATTTTGCGGCGATAAATCTCAACGCTGACCCAGCTGGAACTCGAACCTGGGAACTACAGATTACGAGCCTGGCGCGCTACCGACTGAGCCCCCCCGCCCCCCATTGAAGTGAGTTTTGAAGTAATGCTAAAGGCAATCTCTCAACTAATGAATTGTAGGATCTCGTTTTGCAGTACAGTTCATACTAAAAAGCGCCTGAATTAATTATTTTATTAATTTGTTTAGTATTTGGTAACAAAGATTCGTCGTGTGACAACCTTCGTGTCACGTGACACGAAAGTTGCCAAATCATTAATTTCTAAAAAAAAATTGCTGCCAGATTTTTTTTCTGAATTCATTCTGTAATCAACCATAGTGTTCGGATACTTTTTTCAGCGACTGTACAAACTGACAGGCTCCTGTCAAACCTCTGTGGCAAGCAGCTGCTTGAGGGAGTATTTCTTATTTTAATTTTTATACTGTATATTCTATTAATCGGCACTTTATTTCTAAGAGACGAAGAACTATTCTGATACCACTTTATTCAGTGTGATCCTTCAGACTGATTCAAACTTGAAAGTTTTTCAATATTTATTTTTACGTGAACTAAAACATTAAAAAAGAAACACTTTGTTCCAGGAAGATTTGTTAAAAGTTTTAAAATATTTTTGTCGTCAAATATTAAATATAATTTTTAAATCTCATTCGCATTATTTCATTTTGGCATTTTGACCTCCTAATGTCCCGTTTTTTACATGTGGGATTGTCCGTTTTTTACCTGGGGGACTGGGTTCGGTTGTTTTACCTCTGAGCGGCACTTTTTTGCACACCATGGGCTAAATGGCCAGGTCACATGGACCCCGAAGGCTCAGAGAAGGTTGGGGGAGGGGACCCACTGGAACAGCTGTTTGGAGACAGATGGTAGCCTCCCGTCAAGGCCATCCAGCCTGTTTTTAACGTTGGGTTGTTTTACCTCTGAGCGGCACTTTTTGGCACACCATGGGCTAAATGGCCAGGTCACATGGACCCCGAAGGCTCAGAGAAGGTTGGGGGAGGGGACCCACTGGAACAGCTGTTGTGAGACAGATGGTAGCCTCCCGTCAAGGCCATCCAGCGTGTTTTTTAACGTTGGGTTGTTCTACCTCTGAGCGGCACTTTTTGGCACACCATGGGCTAAATGGCCAGGTCACATGGACCCCGAAGGCTCAGAGAAGGTTGGGGGAGGGGACCCACTGAAACAGCTGTTGGGAGACAGATGGCAGCCTCCCGTCAAGGCCATCCAGCGTGTTCTTTAACGTTGGGTTGTTTTACCTCTGAGCGGCACTTTTTTGCACACCATGGGCTAAATGGCCAGGTCACATGGACCCCGAAGGCTCAGAGAAGGTTGGGGGAGGGGACCCACTGTAACAGCTGTTGGGAGACAGATGGTAGCCTCCCGTCAAGGCCATCCAGCGTGTTCTTTAACGTGCACAGGGTATGGCTCTCCCGCACACGCGGCCACGGCTTAACGTCCCATCCAACGGACGGCGGCCTTTTCAAGCCCATCGGTGTCCCCTACTGACCGTGGGCAGGGCGGGGAATTTTGCGGAGATAAATCTCAACGCTGACCCAGCTGGGAATCGAACCTGGGAACTACAGATTACGAGCCTGGCACGCTACCGACTGAGCCACCCCCGCCCCTTGGGGAAAATATGGCCCACTTTGAGGATCACTGCTAAATTTCTCGAACTATTGTATTGAAAAGCTGTTGAATCTCCTCATTGTTTACGATTTCACTTTGAGCATCTATTTATAGTAACACATGCCTCTCAAACATCTGCATCTGCCGTGCACAGAAAGGAAAAGATAGGTGTGAATGAAATTTCAAGTAACTTCTATTGAACTCCTGATAAGTCCATGCATTAGTAACGTTTCTGCATAATTGTGATTTATATATTTTATTAATACTTACTTTACCCTTTTATGATATAACTCCATAAAATATTTCGGTCTGTTAATGCTTTCATGTTATTTTATTCTGTCAGTTTTTACTTGAAAATATGACATTGAGTATTAATGCATTGATTCTGTGATTTTATGTATGAAAATTATTTTTAATTTAGCAAAATGTTTCAGAATTTGAAAAGGGTCCTTTTTCTATATATATATAGTAGGTGCATGTACTTACGAAATCACGAATAACTTTGGAGTGATCAGCAGTCCAAATTTTCCCAATAATCATCAAAATATGGCTGAATGTGCATGGCTTTTCGTGACATCTCCTGGATTCACAATCAAGCTGGTATGCAAATGATTCTGACATTTCCATAAAACATTTGATGATCACTTCATTTTTATATATTTATTCTCTTCACTAAGTTCATTACATTGTATTTCTCCTGGTTATTCTTGTTGCCATATTTTGTACCAGAAATCAATCGGTGCTTTCGTCACCTTTCGATTTCCACACCGTCACTTCGCGACCCCTATTTGACTTTGAACGCAACATCGTATCTGAATATTCCTTTTATTTCTCAATTCTACTGCCTGAAATAAGGGGCGGGGTGGCTCAGTCGGTAGCGCGCCAGGCTCGTAATCTGTAGTTCCCAGGTTCGAGTCCCAGCTGGGTCAGCTTTGACATTTATCTCAGCAAAATTCCCCGCCCTGCCCACGGTCAGTAGGGGACACCGATGGGCTAGGAAAGGCCGTCGTCCGTCGGATGGGACGTTAAGCCGTGGCTCCGTATGCGGGAGAGCCATACCCTGTGCACGTTAAAGAACACGCTGGATGGCCTTGACGGGAGGCTACCATCTGTCTCCCAACCAGAGGACTCTCACCAGAGGACGGCCACCAAGGACAAGAAGAAATGATTTCCTCGGATTCCCCACCTGGCTCGCCCCCCCCCCCAAAAAAGCTGAACAATAATCTGTAGTGTCCATCACACATTACCTTGTCACTCTCTCTTTTAGTCTCTTTTTCTCTTTTAGTCTCTCTTTTAGTCCAGTGGGTCCCCTCCCCCAACCTTCTCTGAGCCTTCGGGGTCTATGTGACCTGGCAAATTTAGCCTATGGTATGCAAAAAAGTGCCGCTCAGAGGTAAAACAACCCAACCCAACTCATTCCCCATCAGGGGCGGGGGGGGCTCAGTCGGTAGCGCTCCTGGCTCGCAATCTGTAGTTCCCAGGTTCGAGTCCCAGCTGGGTCAGCGTTGAGATTTATCTCCGCAAAATTCCCCGCCCTGCCCACGGTCAGTAGGGGACACCGATGGGCTTGGAAAGGCCGCCATCCGTCGGATGGGACGTTAAGCCGTGGCCCCGTGTGTGGGAGAGCAATACCCTGTGCAAGTTAAAGAACACGCTGGATGGCCTTGACGGGAGGCTACCATCTCTCTCCCAACAGCCCTTCCAGTGGGTCCCCTTCCCTAACCTTCTCTGAGCCTTCGGGGTCAATGTGACCTGGCCATTTAGCCCAAGGTGTGCAAAAAAGTACCGCTCAGAGGTAAAACAACCCAACCCAACTCATTCACCATCAATATATTCCTTTTTACATTTTCCTGAATTAATAGCCTCAATTATATTTTATCTTTCGAATAAGTGCCAAATCAATTTAACGTTGTTCTTTTTTTTTCCTTTCCTATAGGATTTTAACATATTAGAGCTAGAGCTTAGTGAGGAATGTGAGTTTGACTCGATTGCCATTTATGACGGAGGTTGGATCGATTCACCCCTGCTGGGTCAATTCTGTGGCAGCGAAATGGCTCAACCAATAATATCATCTGGCAACAAGATGTACATGGAATTTAAGTCTTCAGATCCAGATCAAGTATTCCAGGCAGAATACACTACGGGTTGGTATATTAAATATCTTTATAATACAGTGGACCCCCGATATAACGCGCATGTCGGGCGGGTTGGGTTGTTTTACCTCTGAGCGGCACTTTTTTGCACACCATGGGCTAAATGGCCAGGTCACATGGACCCCAAAGGCTCAGAGAAGGTTGGGGGAGGGGATCCACTGGAATAGCTGTTGGGAGACAGATGGTAGCCTCCCGTCAAGGCCATCCAGCGTGTTCTTTAACGTGCACAGGGTATGGCTCTCCCGCACACGGGGCCACGGCTTAATGTCTCATCCGACGGACGGCGGTCTTTCCAAGCCCATCGGTGTCCCCTACTGACCGTGGGCAGGGAGGGTAATTTTGCGGAGATAAATCTCAACGCTGACCCAGCTGGGACTCGAACATGGGAACTACAGATTACGAGCCTGGCGCGCTACCGACTGAGCCACCCCCGCCCCTTCATGTTGTGCGGGAAACAACACCCGCGTTATAAGGTGAACCGCGTTATACCGAGCTGCGCGGTGGCGACACAATAAATTTCACACTGTAAGCTTTTCTTTTACTCATCATGCATACAATAATTAAACACTATTCAAAATACATGCAGGAACTCAATACATACACAATTACTCAATACGCAGTAACAATAAAATGCGATACTCACTAACGCCGCACAGACCTGTATAAACATGTTTGAACTTATCGCGAACATCACCCGCGCTATAACCGAGTGCGCGGTATAGCGAGCAGCGCTATAACGAAGGTCCACTGTACTATGTGAATTGAATACTCTGACTGTCGGTTGTGAAATTTAATTTTTTTAGCGACTTGTGCAAAATATGTGTTTTAAACCATGAGTATTTGAAATGTCATGGATATAGATGTGAATAAAATCGCAGAAAATGATATATAATTAATTATTTATGATATATTATTCCACCATTTAACTCAGTTCATATGCTTATAATGTGAGAAGTGCAAATTTCAGAAAGAAATAGCAAAATACATCCGTAGTTTTTCACCTAATGAGTTTTTTGCTGAAAAATGATAATTTTGTGAATTAAAAGGTTTCTGTCTTGATTAAATTGGGTAAGTGAGATAACATACGCTCACAATTAAAGTAGAAAATGCTGTCCTACAGCCTTCACTTGACGCCATTTCTGGGGAGGCGAGGGGGGGGCTCAGTCGGTAGTGCGCCAGGCTCGTAATCTGTACTTCCCAGGTTCGAGTCCCAGCTGTGTCAGTGTTGAGATTTATCTCCGCAAAATTCCCCGTCCTGCCCACGGTCAGTAGGGGACACCGATGGGCTTGGAAAGGCCGCCGTCCGTCGGATGAGACGTTAAGTCGTGGCTCCGTGTGCGGGAGAGCCATACCCTGTGCACGTTAAAGAACACGCTGGATGGCCTTGACGGGAGGCTACCATCTGTCTCCCAACAGCTGTTCCAGTGGGTACCCTCCCCCAACCTTCTCTGAGCCTTCGGGGTCCATGTGACCTGGCCAGTTAGCCCATGGTGTGCAAAAAAGTGCCGCTCAGAGGTAAAACATCCCAACGTTAAAGAACACGCTGGATGGCCTTGACGGGAGGCTACCATCTGTCTCCCAACAGCTGTTCCAGTGGGTCCCCAACCTTCTCTGAGCCTTCGGGGTCCATGTGACCTGGCCATTTAGCCATGGTGTGCAAAAAGAGTGCCGCTCAGAGGTAAAACAACCCAACGTTAAAGAACACGCTGGATGGCATTGACGGGAGGCCACCATCTGTCTCCCAACAGCTGTTCCAGTGGGTACCCTCCCCCAACCTTCTCTGAGCCTTCGGGGTCCATGTGACCTGGCCAGTTAGCCCATGGTGTGCAAAAAAGTGCCGCTCAGATTTAAAACATCCCAACGTTAAAGAACACGCTGGATGGCCTTGATGGGAGGCTACCATCTGTCTCCCAACAGCTGTTCCAGTGGGTCCCCAACCTTCTCTGAGCCTTCGGGGTCCATGTGACCTGGCCAGTTAGCCCATGGTGTGCAAAAAAGTGCCGCTCAGAGGTAAAACAACCCAACGTTAAAGAACACGCTGGATGGCCTTGACGGGAGGCTACCATCTGTCTTCCAACAGCTGTTCTAGTGGGTCCCCTTCCCCAACCTTCTCTGAGCCTTCGGGGTCCATGTGACTTGGCCATTTAGCCATGGTGTGCAAAAAAGTGCCGCTCAGAGGTAAAACAACCCAACAACTGCTCACGAATATGATAAGCACTGTTTGAATTTAGTTTGTATAAATGAATTCATCCATACTTTTGTAATAAATTACATTGTTTTAGAGTTATTATTGTAGTATGCTATTTAACTAAACTCACGCTCAGTTTCATCCATTTAAATTTGTAATAGTATTTTTGCCTTTAGAGTTTTATATATTTAAGGGTTTTAGATTATTGCGTAAGAGAAACGCAATAATTTTAATTGTAAGGGTCTTAGATTATTGCGTAAGAGAAACGTTAGGATTCCGAAACAATTGTTAATTTAATGGATTATAGAGCAGTTTATTCTGCAAACATAAATGGTTGTTTCACCTCTTGAATTTTGAATTACATAAACCAGTTGGGTTGGTTTGTTTTACCTCTGAGCGGCACTTTTTTGCACACCATGGGCTAAATGGCCAGGTCACATGGATCCCGAAGGCTCAGAGAAGTTTGGGGGAGAAGACCCACTGGAACAGCTGTTGGGAGACAGATGGTAGCCTCCCGTCAAGGCCATCCAGCGTGTTCTTTAACGTGCACAGGGTATGGCTCTCCCGCACACGGGGCCACGGCTTAACGTCCCATCCGACGGACGGCGGCCTTTCCAAGCCCATCGGTGTCCCCTACTGACCGTGGGCAGGGCGGGGAATTTTGCGGAGATAAATCTCAACGCTGACCCAGCTGGGACTCGAACCTGGGAACTACAGATTACGATCCTGGCGCGCTACCGACTGAGCCACCCCCGCCCCACATAAACCAATAGATATCAATCAGAGATACATAAAAAACAGATGGTCAACGGAAATCTTCACAAAAATATTTATCAATTGATGCGAATGAAATCGTTTTCTTTTATTTGAAGAAACAGAATTGAATGCTTAGCAGGAATCTCTGATTATTTGATTTTTCCAAATCTTTCATTTTTAACATTTTACGAAATTATTGTTACAGTTTTTTTTTTTGTTGTAATTTAATATTTGGCAACCGAGCGTGAATTCGAAAAAAATCAACACACTATAAATAAATGGTTCTAATAAATAAAAAAAATAAATACCCCCTCAAGCAGCTGCTTTCCACAGAGGTCTGACAGGAGCCTGTCAGTTTTTATGCCACAGTAGAAGATCTGAGAGGATGGCAGGACCTCAGCAGAAAAACGACACACACATCCATGCCTAATCCGGGGCTCGAACCCAGGTCCCTTAGATCAGTAACTATAAATAAAAAAATTAATAAATACCCCCTCAAGCAGCTGCTTTCCACAGAGGTCTGACAGGAGCCTATCAGTTTATATGCCACAGTAGAAAGTCTGTGAGGATGGCAGGACCTCAGCAGAAAAACGACACATACATCCATGCCTTACCCGGGGCTCGAACCCAGGTCCCTTAGATCAGTAGCCAAGCGCACTAATCACTCGGCCATGGGACGGAGCCTAATAACAATAACTAAAACAATAAAATTACGTAGATCATAAAGAAATTTCTGTACTAGTCTCGCTAAACACCAATAATATGGTATAATGTTTCTATTATTCTATAATTTTGTCGATAAAAAGTATTTTTTTGTGTTTCTTCTGCTATATTTATATGCTAATTGTACACGTTATATTAAAAATATGTCTTATTCCCTTTTATTGCACCAATGGTCCTTAATCGGATTGCCATAAATCTGCGCCAAGTGTGCAGCGGCATTCAAATGAAAAAGTCTAAAATAAGCCGAAGGCTCAGAGAAGGTTGGGGGAGGGGATCCACTGGAACAGCTGTTGGGAGACAGATGGTAACCTCCCGTCAAGGCCATCCAGCGTGTTCTTTAACGTGCACAGGGTATGACTCTGAGCGGCACTTTTTTGCACACCATGGGCTAAATGGCCAGGTCACAAGGACCCCGAAGGCTCAGAGAAGGTTGGGGGAGGGGACCCACTGGAACAGCTGTTCGGAGACAGATGGTAGCCTCCCGTCAAGGCCATCCAGCGTGTTCTTTAACGTGCACAGAGTATGGCTCTCCCTCACACGGGGCCACGGCTTAACGTCCCATCCGAAGGACGGCGGCATTTCCAAGCCCATCGGTGTCCCCTACTGACCGTGGGCAGGGCGGGGAATTTTGCGGAGATAAATCTCAACGCTGACCCAGCTGGGACTCGAACCTGGGAACTACAGATTACGAGCCTGGCGCGCTACCGACTGAGCCACCCCCGTCCCTTTGTTGCGATCCCAAACTCTGTTCATACCATATAACACCTTATTGCAGGAACAAAACAATAAGAACACAAGACACTTCCATTTCGGCAATTTGAAAATACCTTTGAAGTTTTAATTTGATTGAAAGCAATCGTTTTTGTGGAAACTGAGAATGCTACTTTTGTAGCAAGTGAAGTATTTTATTTTTAAACATACCTTAATGCATCTTTGTGAAAGAGCTGTACCTAATACCATAACGAACAATTTACTACTTAAAATATGTGTTAGAACACCAAATAGCGATCCGCAAAATTCCCCGCCCTGCCCACGGTCAGTAGGGGACACCGATGGGCTTGGAAAGGCAGCCGTCCGTCGAATGGGACGTTAAGCCGTGGCCCCGTGTTTTCGGGAGAGCCATACCCTGTGCACGTTAAAGAACAAGCTGGATGGCCTTGACGGGAAGCTACCATCTGTCTCCCAACAGCTGTTCCAGTGGGTCCCCTCCCCCAACTTTCTCTAAGCATTCGGGGTCCATGTGACCTGGCCATTTAGCCCATGGTGTGCAAAAAAGTGCCGCTCAGAGTCATACCCTGTGCACGTTAAAGAACACGCTGGATGGCCTTGACGGGAGACTACCATCTGTTTCCCAACAGCTGTTCCAGTGGGTCCCCTCCCCCAACCTTCTCTGAGCCTTCGGGGTCCATGTGACCTGGCCATTTAGCCCATGGTGTGCAAAAAAGTGCCGCTCAGAGGTAAAACAACCCAACGTTAAAGAACACGCTGGATGGCATTGACGGGAGGCTACCATCTGTCTTCCAACAGCTGTTCTAGTGGGTCCCCTCCCCCAACTTTCTCTAAGCCTTCGGGGTCCATGTGACCTGGCCATTTAGCCCATGGTGTGCAAAAAAGTGCCGCTCAGAGGTAAAACAACCCAACGTTAAAGAACACGCTGGATGGCCTTGACGGGAGGCTACCATCTGTCTCCCAACAGCTGTTCCAGTGGGTCCCCTCCCCCAACTTTCTCTAAGCCTTCGGGGTCCATGTGACCTGGCCATTTAGCCCATGATGTGCAAAAAAGTGCCGCTCAGAGTCATACCCTGTGCACGTTAAAGAACACGCTGGATGGCCTTGACTGGAGGCTACCATCTGTCTCCCAACAGCTGTTCCAGTGGGTCCCTGTCCCAACCTTCTCTGAGCCTTCGGGGTCCATGTGACCTGGCCATTTAGCCCATGGTGTGCAAAAAAGTGCCGCTCAGAGGTAAACCAACCCAACCCAACCAAAGAGCGAAGCATTTCGAAATTATTTTGTACTTTATTACAAAAAAAATATTTTTTTAATATTATCGTCTTCTTCTTTCGTTACAGGTGATTGCTTATACTCTGTAACAATTCCCTCTGGTGAGATCACCAGTCCAGACTACCCTGATGATTACTCTAGCATGGAAAGCTGCGAATGGCTTATCAGTACAACTCCTGGAGAAGTAATCAAACTGGTGAGAAAAGGTTTCGGATATTTTCAAATTTTCGAAATCTTGTTCGCGTTTTTTTTTAATAATTAGGTATCATTCATGTTTTTCTCTAATTATTCTTGTTCCTAATGGTAGCCAGGCATAAACTGGAAGGAGAGCAGTGTACCAATCCCCAGTGATGATGCATAAAATTGACCTGGTATAACTCCTAATGTCGACCCCGTCTTCTTGTGATGCAGACATTAGTACCTTTCAAAAGAGGTATTCTCTTCTAGACGGGAACGGAAGAGGAGGGCTGCCAGATCAGTGTGGCCTACTGAACTGGTGATTTACGGCCATTTTTTTTTACCCTGCTGAGGAGAGGTCAACTTTACAAGATCCTGATGCTGACCATATATAACTACTAGACAGGACTGATTTACGGCTTTGAGCTTGAGTATGGCTCCTAGACTTGCTGCACTGGTGCGATTCTGTTGAGGGAAAATTTGCCGCTGTATTTTCTGTTTGCTGGTGGGTTGCCAGCCCTAAGTGAACAGAGGCACGGGATACCTTATATTATCAGCAGGTGGATAATCCTGATTAGAGGCTATCTCAGGTACTTGAACTCTCACTTTGCTAGTTGAGCATCGCCAATCCTAAACTAGAGTAATGTGTCTCAGGAGATCATATGGCTCTTGAAAAGGTCCATTTGAAAAGATGGTAGCTGAATATCCTACCAGCACGGGTGGTTTCATCCTTTAGCATGGGTAACTACATGCTCTTGCCTGTTTGATATTGTTGGCTCTATCTCTCCCAATAAACCTAGGTTCTTTAAAAACCCTACTGATCATTTTCTCTCTGCAAGATGCGGACCATGAGAACATTACATAGAGATTATTCTCTTGATGTCCTCAAGCGGGAATTCCAGCGATATAACCTAGATATTACAAAATTGCATGAGAGCAGATGGACAATTAAAGGTGAAATACTTAAAAATAACTTTAAATTTCTATTTTCAGGGAGGGAGAATGGAAAGCATTTACAAGTTGTAGATTTGCTTCTCAGCAGACACGCCAGTGATGCTCTTCTAGGATATGACTGCATTAATGAAAAATTTCATCATCATTATCATCATCATCATCATCATCATTCTGAAGCAGCCATGGGCTACAGAGGTCCAACCAGACTGTGCAATTTAGTTCTCCAAGCATATCTGTCCTGAGCTACATCTGCTGCATCCGACCACTGCACACCAATTCTAACAAGGTCCTGTTTGGCATTGTCTGCCCACCGCATCATAGGTCATCCCTTCTTTCTGAGGCCTTTACGCACACTGTTCATAACCCTATTCGCCAATCTATAATTTTTCATACGGGCAACATGGCCAAACCAACGGAGTCTCTCTCTGCACAATATCTGCTTAAAGGAGGTTGCAAACTCCTTTGCCTAACCTCATCATTAGTTACAAAGTTAAACCACCTAATGCCCAAGATACTACGTAAGCATCTGGAATCAAAAGAATCTAGTTTCCTGTTATCTTGTTTACACAGCGTTCCAGCGTGTTTTCACTACCATAACTAACCCTAGAAAGACCCAAACTATTATACAGTCTAATTTTAGTCTTTAGGTGTATACGCCTATTTCTCCACGATCTCCATAGATATTCTTAAAAGTCCCGGCAGCAATCCCTATTCGTCTCTTAATATCATGCTGCACATCACCAGTATCTGTTACATAGCTCACAAGGTAATTAAACTGTGACACCTGCTCAAGACTGCAACCATTCAGATTAAAGAATCACAGCCTGCCTGGCCAATTTTCATCACTTTAGTTTTCTCTCTGTCTATAACCAAACCTACTCTACTACAAGTCGCATCAACAGCCCTAATGAAAGAGTTAATCTCATCAACATCATTTGCCAAAAGGGCTAAATCATCAGCATAATCTAAACCAGAAATTTCATTATCTCCAGACCATTTAAGGCCAAACTCTTTCCCTTGAAGTGAATTTCGCATAACATAAACAATAACCAAACTAAAGAGAATAGGAGGCAAAATGCACCCTTGATAAACCTCAGAAGTAATGCTAAACCAATTGCTACAAACCTTACCAACTCTCACACACGACTCAGTGTTAGTTAGAGAGCTTTCATTATGTTAACTAACTTGTCTGGTATACCATATGATCTCACAATCAACCACAAATTATGACGATCAACAGAGTCAAAAGCCTTTTTGAAATCAATATAGGCAGCAACCAAAAATTTATGAAACTCTAAACATTCCTCAAGAATCTGCCTAAATGAAAATATCTGATCCACACATCCCCTACCACTTCTGAATCCACATTGCTCATCACGCAATTGCCTTTCAACCAGATTCTTAATTCTATTAAGCACAATCATGCAAAAAACTTTCCCTGGAATAGAGAGTAGGCTGATACCCCTATAGTTATTACAAGAACTGCGATCACCTTTTTTGAAAATAGGAATAATAATAGCTCTGGTAAAATCCTTTGGAACCATGACTTTTGTCATGAAAGATATTCAAAATTTCATTCATCCAAGTGGTAACCGAAACATTCCCAGCTCTAAGCACTTCCACAGTAATTTCATCTACCCCTGGAGATTTATGAAGTTTAAGTTTAGAAATAACCAATATAACTTCAGATTGTGTTATAGGGCCAAACATTAAAGCACCAATGCATCTATCATCATTGCAAAGAATGGAAGTAGAACTAACCACATTGTTTAGTACATCACTGAAATGCTCAGCCCACCTAGCCATGACAGAATCCTCACCTTCTATAACATTACCTTGTTTATCCTTCAATCCCTGTATGCCTGTCCGTTTTCTACCACACAAAATATTAACTATCTGGCACAGCTCTCTGCTGTTTTTGTGCCCAACTGCTTCTTCGACTTTGTCAGCCAAGCCATCAAGCCAAAGATTCTTATCAGCAGGTAACTGATCCCTTACACGTTTATTAAGCTCTCTGCAATCCTTTCTATTAGGACTAGTAGGGTATTGATTAAGGACATTCCTGCAGTTCCTTCTTTCTGAAATAAGCTCAAGTGCCTTATCACTCAAATAATTCTCCTCCTCTACTACTTTTTGTCTAAAAGAGTACTGTCAGTTTTCAAAAAAGCTTGTTTGAAATGGTCCTCAACTTCGGTAGTAAGCAAACCATGACTGTCATAGTGACCAAGTAACCTATCATGGTAATGTTTGCCTATAACTGGGTCTTTCAAAGCTGCAATATTAAAGGTAAATTTTTTAACCGTAACACAGCACTTTTTAAGTTGAAGTTGCAAGACACGTTTAACAAGGAAATGGTCAGATCCAATTTCAGCTCCCTATATGCACTGGTATTTCTAACAGAACTAGCCCATTTGCTGTTAATTAATATATAATCAATCATATTCCTATGCAGCCCATCAGGTGAAACCCATGTGTACTTATGTATGTCGCGGTGTTTGCAATAAGTGTAAGTTATTCTGAAACCATTTAATTTACTTACCTGTAGGAGATGTTACCCATTGCCATTGCAGCTACCGATACCAAAAGGGCTTATCACCCTTCCCCAAAGGTCAGAGTCAGTAGCAACTTTGGCATTGAAGTCATCTAGAATAAGGGTAATATCTCCTTTCTTAACAGAATTCAAAATATCCTGAAGTTGTCCGTAAAACCTATCCTTCTCATCCTCATTGGCATCCTCAGTGAGAGCATAACAGCAGATAACATTAAAGTCTTTAATGCTTGTCTGAAACTTTGCTGTAAGAAATCTTTCGTTAATGCACTCATATCCTAGAAGAGCATCGCTAGCATGTCTGCTGAGAAGCAGACTCACGTCTTGGTGATGCTTTCCATCCTCCCTCCCTATAAAGAAAAATTTAAAGTTATTTTAAATATCTCACCTTTACCTGTCCATCTGGTCTCTTGCAAGCCTAGAATATCTAGGTTATAGCGCTGGAATTCCTGCATGAGGACATCAAGAGAATAATCTCTATGTAATGTCCTCACGTTCCACGTTCCTGCAAAGAGAAAATGATTAGTAGGATTTTTAAAGAAATTAGGTTTATTGAGATAGGTTTATTGAGGTTATTGAGACCAACAATATCAAACAGCCCCCTGATGGCATGCTTGGGGCAAAGACCTGTTCCTTCTCCGCTAAAGGCTGAAGTCAGCGACGCTGGTAGGAACTTAAGGCACCACCTTTTCAAGTGGACTTTTTCAAGAGCCGTATGGCCTGCCTGAGACACATTACTCCAGTTTAGGATTGACGATGCCCAACTAGCTAAGTAGGTTGCGATGGCCTCTGATCAGGCTTATCCACCAGGTGATATAAGGAATCCCATGCCTCTGTTCACTTAGGACTGGCAATCCAAAAGCAACAGAAAATACAGCGGCAGATTCTCCCTCAACAGAGGCCCACCAGTGCAGCAAGTCCAGGATCCATAATCAAGCTCAAATCCATAAACAAGTCCAGTCTAGTAGGTAAAAATGGTCAGCACCAGGACCCTATGAAGTTGACCACTCCTCAACAGGTTTGAAAAAAGGAAAAAAAAAGTGGCCATATGTAGATGATCAGATCAGTAGGCCATATTGAACTGGCAGCCTACCTCTTCTGTTCCCTTCGAAAAGAATATATCTCTATTATTTCTTTGAAATTTTCTGATGGCTTGATTAACGAGGATCGATCAGAAATCAGATTTGTATGGCATATAATTTTAAACTGGAGAACCAGTGGTGACACATGAATCACAATCTATATACAAAGATAATTCTATAATCGTAGTTGCTAACGTAACATTGATTCGTGAACCAACAATTGAACAGTTGTTGTCGCAGTCAACAAGAATATGTCCTTTTGCAACTCTTGACATTCTGGGTTGGGTTGTTTTACCTCTGAGCGGCACGATTTTGCACACCATGGGCTAAATGGCCAGGTCACATGGACCTCGAAGGCTCAGAGAAGGTTGGGGGAGGGGACCCACTGGAACAACTGTTGGGAGACAGATGGTAGCCTCCCGTCAAGGCCATCCAGCGTGTTCTTTAACGTACACAGGGTATGGCTCCCACACACGGGGCCACGGCTTAACGTCCCATCCGACGGACGGCGGCCTTTCCAAGACCATCGGTGTCCCCTACTGACCGTGGGCAGGGCGGGGAATTTTTAAAGAAGGACAATTTCACATCCAGTTTAACCATCCAGCGCATTCATCTGCAATTTTGTCATATAAAGAAAAGCCAGACTTACACAAAACGATAAAAAATTCATATCTGCGCCTATTGACAATATATTTGATCATTTACATATTTCTATTTTCCATTTGTTTGCATTAAAGCTCTAAATAATCACTTATTTACATTTGAAATTCATGAGTAATTTCTTTTTACCTTTCTCGGCAGGAGTTTCATAGTTTGGAGCTGCAGCACGATGAGGACTGTGACAAAGACTGGATCGCCATTTTTGATGGAGACAGCACGGCGTCACCAATGCTGGGAAAATTCTGTGGCAGAGAATTGCCACACCCTATTCAATCATCTGACAACAGAATGTACATAGTGTTTAAGTCTGATGGTTCAATTCAAGAACAAGGCTTCAGTGCCATTCACTCAACAGGTTGGTTTTGATAAAAAGGAAACATAATTTTGTTTGATAAAAATAAAATATTGTGACATTCCATGCCAGAAATTCAGTACTGTAAGCTGCTTATGAAACCCCTGGTGTCATAAATATTAGGTATTCTACATACTTTCGTTTTAATTAACATTTTGTCACCCCTTCAAAAAATTCAATGGTGTCAGTTGTGTGTGATAAATTATAGTGTCATACATTTAAGGACGTTGAACTAAAGTGAAATTTTAATTATCCAACATCCCCAATTACTACAGATAATAATTGAGTTTTTACTCTACTTTTATTGCTGGGTGAAGGAAAAGTGAATGTTTTGAAAGAAAATACTCAAAATTCAAATTGAGTTTATACCATTATGGCGCAGTGAAGTGTGAATTAAAACAATATAGAGTTCATCATTGATTTACTAAGTATTTAATAATTATTAAGCTGCTACAGGTTGCTGATCAAACTCTCCTCTATTGCAGATGTTACATCCACAGTATTGGGGCGGGGGTGGCTCAGTCGGTAGCGCGCCAGGCTCGTAATCTGTAGTTCCCAGGTTCGTGTCCCAGCTGGGTCAGCGTTGAGATTTATCTCCGCAAAATTCCCTGCTCTGCCCACGGTCAGTAGGGGACACCGATGGGCTTGGAAAGGCCGCCGTCCGTCGGATGGGACGTTAGGCCGTGGCCCCGTGTGCGGGAGAGCCATACCCTGTGCACGTTAAAGAACACGCTAGATGGCCTTGACGGGAGGCTACCATCTGTCTCCCAACAGCTGTTCCTGTGGGTCCCCTCCCCCAACCTTCTCTGAGCCTTCGGGGTCCATGTGACCTGGCCATTTAGCCCATGGTGTGCAAAAAAGTGCCGCTCAGAGGTAAAACAACCCAACCAAACATCTATAGTATTTCTCAAGATACATTGTTAAATCCACATATATTGTCCTGATTAAATTATTTTACATTATTATTATTATACACAAATAATCGAAATATTCGAAACACAGTCAATGACACAAAAAAAATCATTGGCTGGCGGTTTCAGTTGATACAAGTTTCAGCCTGAAACCTAAGTATCAACTAGGTATCGTCCTAAGATGTATTTAGTTCCAAGTAGAGCTGTCTTTTGCAGTTCTGAGGATGTTATATCAGAAATCTGCAGCTTCTTGAGATGGTTTATAAAATTTTTTGAGATGGTGCCAAGGGCCCCGATGACAACGGGACAACAGAAGTGTGTTTAGCTCACAGTCTAGTAACTTCAATTGCTAAATCTCTATATTTAGTCATTTTTTCTTGTTCTTTAATCTCAATTCGGGTATCACCTGGAATTGAAATGTTTACTATCCACACTTTTCTATTTTCAATTACAGTTATATCTTGTGTATTATGTTCGAGATGTCGATCAGTTTGGATTCTAAAGTCCCACAGGATCTTAACCCTTTCAGGACCATAAGGTTTCTAAGAGTAAATATTAGTATGTAACTGTTTATTTTAGTTTCTTTAGACGTAAAATAAATAAAAATCATAAGAAACATACATAACAATGTGTAGTTTTTTTGGAATTTTATGGGAAATATTTTTCCCAATGGACTATAAAGGTAACACAAATTATAGTTAGGCTTATTATGCAATGTCTTTTATTTATTGGTTTATTAGAACAAAATGTTAACTAAAATAATACAAAATTATGAAATAAAATAACTATACAAAATGATGTGCTAATTATGATATTCTGCGAAGCAATTTCTTTTGGTAGTGAGGCAAAGATGGACATTGCACATAGTACATATATTATGCGTCCTGACAGTTCTGTTTTTGTTTTCTAAACGTTCCCGTTTACGTAATTGCGTTCGGTATACGTTCTATTTTGACATTCTGTATAAAAAAATGCAGATAAGGTTATAATTAAATACGACAATCACCAATTTTAAAATGGGAAAAATGTTTCCCTTAATCGTGAAAGGGTTAACTTGGTCATTTTCAACCACCTTCTCCACCTGATGTTCCCACGACTTCTCTGATACTGGCAAATTGTATTTTTTGCATAAAGACCAGTGGATCAACTTCGCAACTCCATCATGCCTGTTCTTATAGTCTGTTTGTGCAATTTTGCTGCATTCACAAATAAGATGAGACACAGTTTCATCTTTTTGTTGACAAAGTCGACATTTTGAATTTTCAGTAATTTTCAGAATTCTAGCTTTCATAGCATTTGTTTGTAATGCCTGCTCTTGTGCAGCAAATAACAGACCTTCAGTTTCTTTCTTTAAAGAACCCTGTTTCAGCCAAGCCCATGTCAAGTTATTATCACTTTTCCCTTCAATATTCTTCAGATGTTGTCCATGAAGTGGCGTGTTCTTCCAGATATTTAGTCTATTTTCGAACTGTTTTTTTTTTCTTAAATTCAGCCTTGGTTTCTGCTGTTTTTAATAAGTTTTCAGTTTTAACTGCCTGCAGTAACTTTTCCTTGCTTCTGTTGATATAGTCATATAGTCTTCTTTTTCCTTCTTCTACTACCTGTTGTACTTGTAGTAGTCGTCTTCCTCCAATTTTTCGTGGTAGATATAATCTATCGGCATCACTTCTTGGATGGAGTGTATGATGCATGTTCAAAATCGTTCGAGTTTTTCAATCCAATGTTTCTAATTCATTTTTTGTCCAGTCAATTATTCCAGTTAGATATCTAATGACTGGAATGGCCCATGTATTTAAGGCTTTGATTGTATTCCCACCATTCAATTTGGATTTTAGTACTTTTCGTACTCTTTTGATGTATTTCTTTTGAATTAGATTTTTTACTTTTGTGTGAAAGACATTATCTGATTCTAGAATTCCGAGGTATTTGATAGTTTCATTTGCTGACAGTGATTTCATAATATTACCATTTTCTAGTTCTATTCCATCCATGTTCTGGATTTTTCCTTGGCGCACAAATAATATTGCACATTTTTCCATTCCAAATTTCATTTGTATATCATCACTAAATATCTGCACTGCATTCAGTAATGATTCGAGCTCAGTGTAGCTTTTTGCAAATAGTTTCAGGTCATCCATGTCTAGCAGGTGGTTTACTTTTCCATGCTGATCTGAAACATTGTATCCCATTTTAGATTTATTCAATACCATTGACAATGGGATTAAAGAGATGTTAAACAGTAAAGGAGACAAAGAATCCCCTTGAAAAATGCCTCTTTTGATGCTAACTTTTCCGAGTTCATCACCAAATGCAAGGAGTAATGTTTTCCATTTTTGCATGTTTACTTTAAATAATTGGCAAATGTTTTTGCTGATTCCAAAAATTTGCAAGCAGTTGTTAATCCAGCTATGAGGCAATGAGTCAAATGGTTTTTTATAATCTATCTGTTACCGCTAAAGCTCGAAAGCCGTTAATGTGCACATTACCTAGCTAATCTGCAGATTAACTGATTTGCTCCGTTAACGTGCGGAATCACGAGTTTTCCGCATTTTACCTAGGTAATGTGCACATTAACGGCTTCCGTATCGTTAAAGTTCAAAAGTTTGTTTCTCTCATAGTGGTGAATCTCTTGAATATGAATCTTCGTGTCACGTGATTCACTCGTCCGGATGAGCGGAGGCCAAGTGAGAACGAATCGGTAAAGTGATTCATTCTTGATAACGAATCACTAAAATGATTCGTTCTCATTGGCCTGCTCATTTTGGGGGCGATTTTTATAATTCGGATGACTGATTCATGTTGACAGAGGGATGACCCTGGTTTCAACTCTACTCTCGAACACTAGATAAATAACATTATGTTAATTTAAGCGTACAGAAACGTTCCTGTTGTTCCAGCAAAGATCTTATTTTCACTTTAACGAGTGCCTAGTAGGTAATGTGCAGATTAATTAGGTAATTTGCAGATTACCTAGGTAATTTGAGAAATGAAACAATTTTCCGCACGTTAACGGATCACCCTAGTTAATCTGCACAATACTTAGTTAATCTGTGGAATAACTGATTTCTGCACTTTAGCGGTAACATATACATGCCATATTCAAGTTGGTTCTCCTTCTTTTAGAGTTCTTCAGTACCATTTTGTCAATTAGCAGCTGGTCTTTTGTGTCTCTTGACCTTTTCAAGTTTCCCTTCTGTTCAAATGGAAATAAGTTGTTTTCCTAGAAATAGTCATAAACTGACCTTGCAAGAATTCTTGTGAACAGCTTGAATGTTGTTGGGAGGCATGTGATTGGTCTGTAGTTGCTACGTTCATTGCCTCTTCCCTGATCTTTCATTATTAAAAATGTGCGACCTGTTGTTAGCCATTCTTCACTAGTTGAATTTTGAAGCATTTGGTTAAATTGTATAGCTAAACGTTGATGGAGGTTTATCAGATGCTTTAGCCAAAATCCATGCAATTCATCTGGCCCAGGTGTACTCCAGTTCTTCACATTCTTTGCATGCATTGAAACCATTTCAGTTGGGTTGGGTTGTTTTACCTCTGAGCGGCACTTTTTTGCACACCATGGGCTAAATGGCCAGGTCACATGGACCCCAAAGGCTCAGAGAAGGTTGGGGGAGGGGACCCACTGGAACAGCTGTTGGGAGACAGATGGTAGCCTCCTGTCAAGGCCATCCAGCATGTTCTTTAACGTGCACAGGGTATGTCTCTCCCGCACACGGCACCACGGCTTAACGTCCCATCCGACGGATGGCGTTCTTTCCAAGCCCATCGGTGTCCCCTACTGACCGTGGGCAGGGCGGGGAATTTTGCGGAGATAAATCTCAACACTGACCCAGCTGGTACTCGAACCTGGGAACTACAGATTACGAGCCTGGCGCGCTACCGACTGAGCCACCCCCGCCCCATTTCAGTTGTGATCACTAAATCATCGATGTTTTTTTCCTTTCAATTCAATGCAAATATCTTTCATCCAAGGGACCTTTCTATTATGTTCAATTGGATTTTCCCATATTTTTTTCAAAAATTTTAGAATATCTTCTTTACATGGGCTAATGTTCTTTTGAACTCCATTTTCATTCCAAGATTTATAAAATAGTATTTGATTACTTCGAAATTGCCAATTTTCTTTGAATTGTTTTATGCGTCGATCAAATCTGTCAATTTTCTTTGCAGTTGCTGTTACCCGTTGTTTCAATTCTTCCATAATTTTGGGGCGGGGGGTGGCTCAGTCGGTAGCGCGCCAGGCTCGTAATCTGTAGTTCCCAGGTTCGAGTCCCAGCTGGGAAGCGTTGAGATTTATCTCCGCAAAATTCCCCGCCCTGCTCTCGGTCAGTAGGGGACACCAATGGGCTTGGAAAGGCCGCTGTCCGTCGGATGGGACGTTAAGCCGTGGCCCCGTGTGCGGAAGAGCCATACCCTGTGCACGTTAAAGAACACGCTGGATGGCCTTGACGAGAGTCTACCATCTGTCTCCCAACAGCTGTTCCAGTGGGTCCCCTCCCCCAACCTTCTCTGAGCCTTCGGGGTTCTTGTGACCTGGCCATTTAGCCTATGGTGTGCAAAAAAGTGCCGCACGGAGGTAAAACAACCCAACCCTTCCATAATTTCAACAATTGTTTAAATTATTATTATTATTATTTTTTACACAGTAGCCGTCCCGTGGCCGAGTGGTTAGCGCGCTTGGCTATTGATCTACGGGACCTGGGTTCGAGCCCCGGGTAAGGCATGGCTGTTTGTGTCGTTTTTCTGCTGAGGTCCTGCCATCCTCTCAGACCTTCTACTTTGGCATATAAACTGACAGGCTGCTGTCAGACCTCTGTGGCAAGCAGCTGCTTAAGGGGGTATTTATTTTTTTTATTTTTTATTTATTTAACCATAACTAATTTAAAGAACAAGACTGTTTATTAAGAAATTTATATGAATTTAAAATGTATTTTTAACAACGAGTAAAACGTGGTCTGATGTTATTGAAATTTCTAAAATTTTGCATATTTAGGAGTTTGTTTCTGTTTGATTTTTGTATAATTTTTTTCGGGATAACTTTCTAGCATTGATATAGATTATTATCCTTTTAATATTTAGCTTATATAAAAGAATCCACTATTCTTAATATAAAAGAATTAATATACTGAATGAATTATGCCACCCCCATCCATATTATAGCAGTAGAGGCTAACTTCTAAGCTCTATAACTCATATAAAAGCGTTTTAGGAGAAAATGTTACTGGAAATAACATTGGGTAACAAATTTTCATAAACGTCATGCCTCCGAGATAAAAATACCCATTTCTTAAAGATTTCAAGGTGCTGAACAGGAATATGACAATGAAAATTGGCTACGGTTCCTGAGAAATCCTCAATAGTTTCTTATATGACGTAGTAATATGTACATATGACATGTATCGGTAAAACTCCGCTTCTTTTTCCGACGTCGCAGTTCGAGTCCCAGCTGGGTCAGCGTTGAGATTTATCTCCGCAAAATTTCCCGCTCTGCCCACGGTCAGTAGGGGACACCGATGGGCTTGGAAAGGCCGCCGTCCGTCGGATGGGACGTTATGCCGTGGCCCCATGTGCGGGAGAGCTATACCCTGTGCACGTTAAAGAACACGCTGGATGGCCTTGACGGGAGGCTACCATCTGTCTCCCAACAGCTGTTCCAGTGGGTCCCCTCCCCAACCTTCTCTGAGCCTTCGGGGTCCATGTGACCTGGCCATTTAGCCCATGGTGTGCAAAAAAGTGCCGCTCAGAGTTAAAACAACCCAGAACCCGACGTCGCATTGCCCGTCGCTTGTACAGCTACTCAGGATCATCTCTGGTGAACGTCCAACAGTAGTCAGCCAACATTGAAGGGGACCAGTTTCCCTGGTATCATTTCTACATCGTTGCATTGTCCTGGTGAAAACGTTCACCATGCTCATCACTAATCATGTGGCAGTTGTCGGGGAAGAAACCTAAGTGGGAATGGAGAAAGTGGATCTTTAAGGACATATTGTAGCCAAGTTTGCGATACAGAGACAACATGTCCTTAACCAATTTCTTGTAGTTGTCTGACCTGATATTCCCCAGGAATTTAGTTGACACCAAACGAAACGCGTCCCAAGATTTTTTCTCGTCACCCTGAAGCAGGTTGTGGAACACCTGGTCTCTGAACATCTCGCGAATCTGAGGACCCACAAAAATTTCCTCTTTAATTTTCGCCTCGCTGAGTCGAGGGAATTTGTCAGCCAAATACTTGAAAGTTGATTCAGTCCGGTCCATGGCTTTTACGAAGTTTTTCATCGCACCGAATTTGATGTGTAGGTATAGTAGCAGGATTTTCTGCGTTTCTGACATGCTATAAAGTCGGAGAGAAGCTCTTCCACATTCTTCCCTCCGACTTTAAAAGATTTCCTCTGAGGCCAGTTTCTCTTCACGTAGTCAAAGTCTTTGCTCGTCTGTCCCGTTCACATAAGAAACAGCAGTACTTCGTATATCCTATCTGCAGACCCATCAACAGAGCCACTACCTTCAAATCACAACAGAGATGCCAGCCATACTTGCTGTATTGAAGATAGTTCAACAGCTGTTTTAGGTCGTGGTAGGTTTCTTTCATGTAGACAGCGTGTCCGACCATAACGGATGGAAGTCGATTTCCATTATTAGCAACACTGCCTTGAGACTCAATTTCCAGGTCTATGAATAGTCGCCATTCTTGAGAGTCATGTTTGATTCCGAGGGCATTCATCAGGCCATCTACATCGGAGCAGAAAACAAGGTCATCTTCCTTTCTGAAGTAAGGCACATACTGTTCATGAAGTTCGAAACAAAGTCACTTGGACATTTTCCTTGAGAAGATTCCATTGTTTAAGTTTTGATCCAAGTAACTCTGCTTTGGCCTTGGACAGCTCCAGATCGCGAAAAAGATCGTTCATTTCTTCTTCGGTGAGAATGCGTGTCTCAGGTGACGCACCGTGGCAGATGTAAAGATCATCATTAAACACCGAAGGCCACGAAGAACCCGACGTCGGTTCGCCTCCCTCTTCATCGTTTGAATCGATGGAAAATTCCTTTGGAGGTATGGGAATGGGAAGGCCTTTGTCGTGCGGAACTGGTCAGAGAACAGATTGTATATTCTGGTATATTATTGTCCCACGGTCAGTAGGCCCACGGTATATTTGGCCCACGGTCAGTAGGGGACACCGATGGGCTTGGAAAGGCCGCCGTCCGTCGGATGGGACGTTAAGCCGTGGCCCCGTGTGTGGGAGAGCCATAACCCTGTGCACGTTAAAGAACACGCTGGATGGCCTTGACGGGAGGCTACCATCTGTCTCCAAACAGCTGTTCCAGTGGGTCCCCTCCCCCAACCTTCTCTGAGCCTTCGGGGTCCTTGTGACCTGGCCATTTAGCCCATGGTGTGCAAAAAAGTGCCACTCAGAGGTAAAACAATCCAATCCATGCAGAAGTAACAGTCATTTGCGTGATTGCTTCGCTCTCTCCAAACCATAGGAACAATAAACGGCATCGCCACTTTTTCGCCTTTCAGCCACTTCGGAAGATTTCTTGCAAACGTACGGCAGCAAATGTGTGGGTCCCAGACCTTTGTCTGATCCCTGATCTTGCATCCAAAATAAAACTCATATGAAACTTTCACTATTGGAGTGATGGGCCCTTTTCTGGCTTACAAACGTCACTTCCCCCGCAAATGGAACAAAATACATCTGTTACGGGGCATCACTACTGCTGGATTAAAACTGCAAGGATCATTTGTGTTGTATTGATTTTACGCCTGAGTCATAGCCTCAAGGGTAAATAGGAGTCGCTCAAAATATTTGCTCAACCTACGAGACATCACTTACAACTAACGACTGCATCATCTTTTGTCCGCGATGTCATGACTCAACTACATTGCATCAGACAATGATGTAACACCTCCAGGGGTTGTGTGTATGACGGGCTGATGCAATACAATGCAATATATTGCAATATGGAGTTTAAAATACAGCGTTGAGAAATGGTTACCTATGTACTCAATGCAGACTGAGTCGTTTATACATAACCACCTCTGTCTCCCCTAAATATGGCTAAATAAAAGCCAATCGACAAATTTATTGTCATTTTCGTGTTCGGCATCTCGAAATTAGTAAAAATTGGCGATTTTCATTTTAAATACTTTTTGTATGTTGCGCAGTGTAATTTAAAAAACTCAATGAAGTCTATATAAATCTGGGGCGGGGGTAGCTCAGTCGGTAGCGCGCCAGGCTCGTAATCTGTAGTTCCCAGGTTCGAGTCCCAGCTGGGTCAGCGTTGAGATTTATCTCCGCAAAATTCCTCGCCCTGCCCACGGTCAGTAGGGGACACCGATGGGCTTGGAAAGGCCGCCGTCCGTCGGATGGGACGTTAAGCCGTGGCCCCGTGTGTGGGAGAGCCATACCCTGTGCACGTTAAAGAACACGCTGGATGGCCTTCACGGGAGGCTACCATCTGTCTCCCAACAGCCGTTCCAGTGGGTCCCCTCCCCCAACCTTCTCTGAGCCTTCGGGGTCCATGTGACCTGGCCATTTAGCCCATGGTGTGCAAAAAAGTGCCGCTCAGAGGTAAAACAACCCAACCTATATAAATCTTGATTTTCAACGGTATTTGTTAGATATTTAAAGACGTATTGAAGTTCAAATATTAGAAACAGCAATGCAAAACATTGGAATTTTCCTCAGAAATTAATTATAATTTGAATAAGAAGCATTTTTCGAACCATTTCCCACATATTTCAATATTTGAAATGTTTGCATATATAATTCTTTTATTTGTCAATTTTCTTAAGACTCATTGTTGCTGTTAAATATCCCAAATTTAATAATTCTTTAAACACAAGGCAAATATCGTTAAAATGCTTTGATGCTTGTCGTTTAGATGAACCTGATAGAGGTCGTTAATTTATTTTCAGTCGCATTTATTCATAAAACGTTTATTTTAGAAGTTACATAGCTTCGAAAATGACTTTTACTGACATAACATGGGTGGGGTTGGTCAAAATATAATGATCACTCAGGGTAAGTAAGTAGTTGCAAATAGTCCATTTCATGGAACATAAAGATACAGAAAATGAACATAAAATCACCAAAACTATATCAAAACAGCAATAATGCATAATCCTAATAAAAAACAAATATATTCCTTATTGTTTTCTTA